>CM074720.1:289235940-289842607 GCA_037306005.1 Rhinophrynus dorsalis
AAGGAATATATATAATATGCAAAAATGTAAGGCAAGGCATTTTTTTTATTATGTAATACTTGAGGTAGAATTTTTGGTAGGGTCAGTGCAATTTACAGGTTGATGGGGCTTAAGTAAGGCCCAAAGTCTCATTTTTAAAGCTCCTGGTCTTTTTGCCAGCATGGAGAATGTAATGATTCTGATCTTCCTACTAGTAATGGTGCAGTTGGATTAAAAGCAAGATTGAGTAAATGCACATTTTTGTGGCCTTTTTTTCACACACAGGGGACTTAATGCTGCATTGTAGCATTGTTTATGCCACCTGTTAGGTAAGTGATACTCACCTCTGATCTTCTGAGTTCTCCAGGCAAACCAGTCGTGCATGGGGGGGGGGGGGGGCGCATGACAGGATTGTGACAGAGCCTGGCTGACCAGTCATATGTTACTGGATGACCCTCACATTGGAAGATGTAAGGGGCATCAAGACTGCCATGGTTGCCATGTGAGCATTCTGCATGATGGGTTCCATAGGACCACCTTACAAATCAGGTATGCTGATGTTCGTGTTGAACGCTCCAAAGTTGCAGAATACTGCAACAGTCTGTGAGATCCGCTGTGCAAACACTGAAGTTGGCCTGTGTAACAGGCACATAGACATCATTGTGTTACATTTTATTATTTGAAACTCTACATTTATGTTTCCCTTGTGTACAGTCCTTATTTGCTCCCAATGATGATGTTTGTTTGCCTCACTATGGATCCACTTTTGTCTTTAATCGTATACCCCTTTAACCAGAAAATATTATGTAAAAAAAAAAAAAAAGGTAGATTTCACGATAAGTCATAGAATTGTTATTGAAATTTAGCAATGAATTGAAAAGTGAATGGTTGTGTTGGATGAAATTAAGCATCTAAGTAGGCGGTTTGTCAGGTAGCTGAAGAAGTTTTCATACTTCCCTTCACAACAATACTTAGGATGAATCACAACAAAGACTCCAAGAAGCTCATTACATCAGAGAGAGACCCTCTGTGAAGACTAATTCAATGTAAGGATGTAAGGAAGACATGACAAGTAAAATTGTTGCTAAAGTTTGTAATTTAAGTGCTGTCCAATAATGCTGTCTAGACACAACACTTCACTGCTATTTAAAACAAAGGAAACAAACAGATGTATACAAGTCTAATAGCTATCTTTATTAAACAACGAAGACCTATTGATCTTTAGGATATGCTGTATTGCTAAAACAGACTGCTTAATAACAATGTTTAGGTAAATAACAGGCTTCGAACAATCAGAAATTTCCGTTGTAGGTTCTGAATTTATAAATGTATATGAAAAATAGGGACAATTAATTTTTCATGAACAGGGTAAAAAGTTTACACTGACTGGCCGGTAGATAATGTTGGAAGTCCATTAAGGAAATCTTGGGCTTTGATTTACATATTTTTTTCCATTTATTTGTTTATTTCTAAGATAAAAAGTCAACATACTAGACACATATCTAAAGTTATTTTTACAAGGTTTTCAAGCTATTCATGAAAACAACGCCATAGCTAATCTAACATAAAACTGAGTATATCTTTCAGTATAAATTTGTGTTTATATTCTGTAAGGGTGGAATATATTAACCCCTTAACGACCCTTGACGGTCATAGTATGTCGTGGGTAGATCTGACTTAACGACCCGTGCCGTACTATGACCGTCATGGAATTCTGGGCTCCCCCCGCGGCTGCACACCGTTAGGGGAGTCCAGAACCGGAAACAAAAAAAAAAAATGCTCTGTGGTCCTTAAGGGACCGCCGCTTGCGTGCACGGCCGGTCCTTAAGGGGTTAAGTTATTTTCAAGTTCTAGAAATAGAAAACTTGCCTTAATTTGATAACATGGAGCATCACAACACACACACAAATATGTGTGGATATATATAAGCAATATTTGCACGACTTTGCTGTGCGGTTAATAAATTAAATTAATAAAGCGAAAAAAAAGTCACATGCAGTTGTATGTATGTATGTATGTATGTATGGATGTATGTATGTATGTATGTATGTATGTATGTATGTATGTATGTATGTATGTATGACTAAATAAACATAGAATGTTTTTCAACGAAAGTGTGTTGTGAAGACAGACACTCCAGAAGACTAGGATGTCATTATGTGTGTTATCCATCACATTGCAAACCAATGCTGTGAATACGTGTCTGGCACTAAAAGGGTTAAAACATGAAAAGTAGATTTTTGTGTAGAACTATTTTCCACTGACATCCAGGCGAAAACCACAAAGGAGGCAATGTTTGTAATGGCTGGTTTGTTGAATTTTCAAAGTTTAACTTTTTCAGTTCCAAAAAGCTGTTGAAAGCATTGCATTACTCAGCTTTCCAGCTGCGAGCTTGTGCATGAGCTTGAGTGCCAGTGTGTGAGCTTGACTGTGTTAGCAGGCACGTCAGTGTGTGAGCTTGAGCATTAATGCAAGTGAGCATGTGTATTGTGTGTGTATGTATTGTGTATGTAGTGTGTTTTGTGTGAATGTGTATATAGTGTTTGTGGGTGTGTGTGGATATTGTGTGTGTGTGTACTGTTTGTGTGTGTTTGTGTATGTGATTATTGTATGTGTATGTGCAGAGGCGTAACTAGAAGCCACCGGACCCTGGTGCAAAAGTTGCCATGGCCCCCCCCCCCCCGACCACATTGGCTGTCTCCACATTGTTCCCCAATATCTCCACATTGCCCCCAATATCTTCACATTGCCCCCAATATCTTCACATCACCTCCAATATCTCCACATTGCCCCCCAATATTGCCACATTGCCCATAATATTGCCACATTGCCCCCCAATAGCTCCACATTCCCCATTTCCTACCTTCCTGGTAGTGTAGCGGCATAGCAGGAGAGGTCTGTGCCTCCTTCCGCACAGACCTCTATACAGCTGTAGCTCCCGCGCGGTCTTCTCTTCAGTAATGCAGAGCACTGGGAGATGATGTCATCTCCCAGCGCTCTGCATTACAAAACAGCTGAAGAGGGTGCTCAGCTGGCACACATGTTGCAGGAGCCGGGTGGGGGGTCGCAGGGTGCGGCCGGGCCCCTGGAGTAAGGTGCGACCCCTATTGTTACGCCACTGTGTATGTGTGTACTCTGAGTGTGTGGGTGTATTGTGGAGCATGTGTGTGTTGTGTATTGTGTAGAATGTGTGTGTGTGTGTATGTGTGTGTTGGCTATTTGGTGTGTGTATTGTGTATAGTGTGTGCATTTTTATATTGTGTGTGTGCACTCGCATGTGTGTGTATTGTGTGTGTGTGTGTATTGGGGTTTTGTATGTATATTTAGTGTGTCTTGTATTGTTTTATGTGTGTATTGTGGATAAAGTCTGTGAGTACTGGGTGTATATTTGTGTGCATTGTGTATCTTGTGTGTGTATATATTATGGGTATTGTGTTTGTGTGTGCATATATTATGTATATGTGTATATATATATATATATATATATATATATATATATATATATATATATATATATATATATATATATATATGTCTTGTGTGTGACCAAGGGGTTTGACCCCCTTCATATTTATATATATATATATATATATATATATATATATATATATATATATATATATATATATATGTATATATGTATATGTATGTGTGTGTGTGTGCGCGTGTGTATATAATCACCAGAATTTGTATCAATGCAAAATAAATAAATGCATGACAAGTCACAAATGTTTGCATATTAATAAAAAACACCAAAACTGAGGTAACAAATAAGTGAAAAGTAAAAGCACTGACCTTACAAGGGAAAATCATTTATGTATTTCTCTGTCTTTCAGTATAACTCACAGGTACCATGGGCAGGTGACAGCTCCCCCAGTGGGCTGGAACAATTCTAGAATAAGTGCAGGGTGGAACCTCCCCTTCTTCCATATCAGGCTACTTCATTAGCCCTGCCCCAGATAGACTTGTTCCAAGATCCTGGAAAGTGGCTGAGAACAGTTCTGCTTAGTTTTTAGTACTTTTATTATTTGTTTTCTTAGGTATGGGGTGTCAAAATTGCCCCATAATGCTCATTACCATTACTGGCTTCCCCTGGAGGATTGCCCAGTTATCAGGTGCTGTTGTGGACCCTTTGCAGCCCTGTCGAGAGAATCATGCAACCCATGTCTCTCTCTCCTAAAGTGGGTCTCTCTGAGGCTCCTTTCTTAATGGAGAAAGAAGTCCACCCTTTGAGTGCCATGGTCCACTTGTCCCACTGCTCCCCTCCGCACAGAGGTCTTTTAGGAGTTCTTCATAACTCCTTCACTCATGTTGGGTATTTCATTAGTTTAATCCCAGAGTCACTGGAGCTTGGTTGGCTATTTTTTTGGTAATTAACACCTTCCCTGCTGGTTTCACTGGGTTTTGGGGCCTTATTTTCACTTTCCTTTGGGGAGTATAAATTTGTATTTGACCCTACATGTTCTATTATGTATTTGTGTGACTTTGTTTACTTTTTCAAAATTTGAATTTTTTTGAGTTCTGCACCTTTAAGAGCATTCTTCACTACATGGCAGCACTTGCTCCACTGACTTCTATGGAACAGACTGCTTTGGGACATATCTCTGCGACTGTTTCACATACAAAGTTAAGAGAGGGCTCGTGCTTCTTGTCTCTCCTTGCCCTACAACCTGGTTCACATCCCCAGTGTCTTGGGAGTTCCTGGGTCCCACGAGTTTGGGTTCTGTCATTGCTAGGTAACATTAAAGAGAGAAATGATTCCCAGAATGCCCATTTCCCGGGCTTTTCTCTGATTGGCTGTGATTTCGATCTCCATTTTCTTTCTCTCTTTGCTGACTATCCTATGCAGAGGCTTGTATTTCCTTACTCTCCTTCTCAGGTTAGCCATTCACCTGCCAGATAAGTACTCCTTTGGGCTTTCTGAGGTGATTTATTTATCTGGGTGACAGTATTTGGGTTCCTTTTACTGTACAGACACTTCTTCTATTAGGATGTCGGATCCAAAGGGACACGGGGCTAGACCTAAGGCTAAGGACTCAGGGGCATCTTTGACCCCCCTTGCTTACTGTTCCTCATGCCAAATGGGGCTCTTTAGAGAATACTCAGGACACTTAACCCTTTGAGTGCCAGAGGGGTACAGAATGCATTCCAAAGCAATGCGTTCTGTACCCCTCTGGCACTCAGAGGGTTAAGCCCCTCATGTGCTGTGACCCCTACCACTCCTCCCGGGGCCCCCAGCTTTGAACAAGGGCCACTTTGGGACGTAAAGTCCTCCATGGCTCAGTTTCCTTTTTCCCTCTGGGGGGGGGGGTACTCCAGTCCTGGAAACCCCCCACTTAATTCAGGTTGGTGGCCCCTAGGGGGCCCCCTGGCATTCCTAACCTCCCCTCTTTCAGGGCACATCTCTTTTTGGGCCTGAACTGAAGCAAATTATCAGTGAGGCCACTGGGGGCAAGAGCACACTATTGCCTCAGGCCTCCAAATGCCCTAACCTGGCAAGGAAGCAGTGTCTTTTTCATCCTCACCAAAATGAAGAGCAAAGGCAGAATCAGAGCGTGTCTCAGGCCAGCTTCCCGCTCTCTGCCACCAAACCGAGGCAGCAGTGGAGGTCAAAACACCCCTCCACCAAACCCAAATCCACCAAATCCTCTTCTGTATGATTTTCCTTTGGTTGGGCGCCTGCAACATTTTTCAAACATCTGAGCAAGCTGTGTTGCGGATCAGTGGGTTTTGCTGGTGGTTTCGGGAGGCTATGGGATTCCCTTCACATTGCTGCCTCTGTATCTTTTCAACAAGGCGGTGCAGGCTCTCTTGGACAAGGGAGTCCTGGCCCCAGTACCTCCCCAAGAGAGCGGTTTAGGTTTTTATTCAAACCTTGTGGTTCCCAAGAGGGATGGTGGCAGTTGCCCCATCTTGAACCTCAAGGATATCAACACTTTTGAGGTGACTACTCACTTCAAGATGGTCTTTGCTGTCTGTCATCACAGCTGTGTGTCTGGGAGAATTTCTGGCCTCTCTGGATCTGCAGGATTCCTATCTGCATGTTCCAATTCATCTGGACAGTCAGAGGTACCTCAGGTTCGCTTGCACATTGGAGCACTTCCAGTTCACCGCTCTGCCCTTCAGGCTCACTACTGCTCCTCAGATGTTCGCAAGGGTCTTAGGGGCATTGATTGCCTACCTGCACAACAGAGGGATTCAGGTGACTCCCTACATGGATGACCTTCTGCTGAAAGCACCGTCCAGGGAACTCCTGGACCACCATGGGTGGATTCTGAATATGAAGAAATCTGCTCCCGTTCCCTCTCAGATCCTCATCTTCCTTGGTCTCAGGTTTGACACCTGCCAAGGGATGGTTTTTTTGACCGAGGATCCTATCCAACAGATCGTTCATCGAGTGCCCTGGGTCCTGGAGTGGACCTCTGCTCCAGTGCACAAGTTCTCCTCTCTGACGGGCCACATGGCGTCCACCGTGGAGGTAGTCCCTTACTCCATGACTCACACCAGGGAGCTCCAGAGATTCCCCATCAGAGCTTGGTGTGGGAATCTGGATCTCTTGGACCGTCTTGTCTCTCTTCCTCAGGAGGAGAAACAGGATTTGCTTTGGTGGCTGAACAGATTAATCACGCTTTGGTGTACTGATCCTCTCCACTGAGGGGTTGTCAAGTCCGCGTCCAGTCAGACAATGCCACAGCCGTGGCATACGTCAGCATACATCAACAAGCAAGGAGGCCCAAGAAGCTCTTCTTCTTGGTTCGAAGTCATGGCTATTTTAGCCTGGGAGGAAGAACACGTCCCAAACATCTCCACCGTGCATTTCCCAGGGGTAGAAAACGTGCTGGCAGACTATCTCAGTTGTCAGACGGTGGACCCAGGATAGTGAGAACTCTACCCAGATGTTTTCAACCTGTTGGTGCAGAAGTCTCCCTTGGATAGACCTGATGACCACCAGGAACAACCAGAAAGTTCAGATGTTTTGCTCTCGTTGGAGGGACCCTCTGGCATTCGCTGTGGATGCTCTATCGATTCCATGTCGTTTTCATCTGGCATACATCTTTCCTCCATTGCCTCTCCTCCCAGGGTACTGAGAAAGATTCAGATGGACGGTGTGGTGGTGGTTATGATTGCCTCCTATTGGACCAGGAAGACCTGGTCCCCAGAACTAGTGGCCTTGTCTGTTCAAGATCTGTTTCCTCTACCACTCAGACCGGATCACCTCCTTCAGGGTTACCTTTGGATAGAGGAAGGGGAGCGCTTGGCTTTGACAGCATGGCTGTTCTTCTGAGGTGGTCTCCACCACGATTCAAGCAAGGAAACTGGTCTCTTCCAAGTATGACTGCACCACGACCAGCCGGCACTGTTTCCCATATACACAGGCTCATCAACTAGTAATTTATAATGACTCAGTTGATTTTTAAAACTCCTTGTTTCAGTGTCCACCGGTTGTCACAGATCCATCACATACAGTTTGACTCCCAACCTGATTCCCCTGCCCACAGATAATCACAGATCCCCTTCCCCCATATACACTGTCTTACCCCCCACCTCCCAGCCTTCTTGAACTGTTTGCTTCCCCATCCTTTTGTGCTTGATTTTTTCTCCTTTCAATTTACTACACCACTTTGGTGCAAACAAAGGTTCTACCAGCCTGTAAGGTGGGGAGAGGTGATTTTCTGGATATTTGAGCAAGTAACCATGCAGGTTTTATCTGACCAAGTCAGAACAAAGCTGTGATGAGATTGCATTCTGCATTAACTAAACCAAAGTTCTCTAAATTTATTAAACTAATTGTAAAACAAAAAAAACAAGCTGTAGAAGTTATAAATATATAGGTTTAATAAGACTAAAAGCAGTAAGGGTAACAAGTTCACTTTAAGATTATAGATTAGATCCACACTTCATCAGCGGTCAAAACAGTCCACTACTGGAGCAAATTACACCTTAAACTGTCATATGAATGTGTGAAGTCCACAGATTTTATTTACTATCAAGTTAGAGTATACCAGTGGTGGGCAATACAAGGCCTTCCAGGTGCTGCCAGACTACCACTCCCATCATTGGATGGCAGGGCATGATGGGAATTGTAGTCCTGCAGCAGCTGGGGGGCCTCACATTGATAACCACTGAATGACGCAGAAATAAGGCGGTATACTAAATACACTCAAGTGTGATGTGGTTAGTGTAACTGTCTTGTTGTTGTTGCCTGTTAATAACCAAAAGACGACATTGCTTACTTTAGTGGTGATAATTTAACTAGCCCCTTGTTAAATGCATGTTTAGAATATTATCCTGTAATTAGCTGCTTCATTGTGGTTGTCAGACTTGAGTTTTGTTTTTGGTGTTCTGTCCCAGTATGTTACTGTAATATTTTGGTCTCATTTTATTCTATAGTTTTAGACTGTGTGTCATCCCGTTTTCTTGTTTAGTTTTGTTTCTGCACCAAATTTGTGACTTTGTGTCATCATTTTTATTTTCCTCAACAACAAATTTTTTTTTATTATTATTTATTTATTTTAAATAAAACCTTGGATGCTAAAAACTTAGGTGCATTGTGAAACGAGGTTGATTAGGTTTTTGCCATCCAATTGATTTTTTTCTCTTTAATATAAGTACCACTTCAGCCTCTGCCATAGGACTATTATATTTCAAATCTGGGATACTTATTTAATGGGATATTTGCCTCCCCTTTTTTTTTCCTCTCCAGATGATGCTTTCACTATACCCCCCAAAGTTGTTTCACAATGCATTGTAGACATCTTTAGCATCTAAGTGGTTAACTGTTTCTACCTTTTGACTTTTAATCCTTTGAGTGCCACTGGCGTGAGTAGTGTTTAGGCCAAAATGTTCTCACAAGCAATGCGCTAGACAGCATTCTAGCACTGAGAGGATTAAAGTGACTACAACTCTAATTTGTCCACCTGTACGCAAGGAGTGATATCCTGAAAACATGGATCCTTATGTGTATAAAAGCAAACAGGAGCAATTCTGAGGCAAACCATCTATATTATAGCGACCCAAAAAAATCATATTGATTTAAATGAGGGCGTTTAACCCTTTTGATGCCTGGCTGCAGGGCACTTAAAGTTTCTCTCTATGGAGGGCCTCCCGCAGGCCGCGTGTTAGACATGTCTGCCTTAGGTACTAAAGATGCTGTGCAGTGCATTAGAGGAATCTTTAGTATCCAAGGAGTTACTAGATTTTACATTCTGACTTTTAACCGTTTCAGTGCCAGAGAGGAACTCAACGGATTGCTTTGCAATGCATTGATTTACCCCTCGGACACTGAAAGGGTTAAGCCAGACCCTATCCTCCTTTCCTTTCAATGTTATTAAATATAATACAGATGATGCGGTTGGGAATTTATAGATGACTTTCATTGTTTATGTTCAACAAGTTTCTTAACCCTTTGAGTGCCGGAGGGGTACGCAACGCACTGCAGAGGGTTAAGCTCCTTGCATGCTAGTGAAGACCTATTTAGCATACAAGGGGTTAATAGATTTAACAGCTTAACTCGTACCCCTCTGGCAATCAAAGGGTTAAGGTTGATGCGCATCCTCATTTTCAGAAATGAACCCTTTAAGTACTAGAGAGATGAGCAAAATTTGTATTACACTTCCTCTCTGGTCCTTAGGGGTTAAGGACCAGAAGGTGGTGCAGCACATTGCAAATCATTTTTTTGCACCGGTCCTTAAAACGTTAGATATTCATCCAACATGGTCTATTTAGGCTTTATTTAATTTCTCTTTCCCAACAGATTGACATCTATAGGGTTTAGGTGTTAGAGAAAATTTAGTATGAGTCTTTTAATCACTCCCACGTTAATAATGTATTAGTCTGATTAAAAATATATTGAAAAAGGTGTCATATAATGCACTCTCTCTCTCATGCCTATGTAGCTTAATCCTGCAAATCCATCACATCCTGCCTGTGAGTCAGCTTTTCTGGTAACTCAATAGTTACACGCTCTGCTTTACTCCTCCCTCCGCTTCTACCTTTACTGACTGGTTTGAGTTACAGTCTAGAGATGTTAAACCATTCCTCCATTCTCTTTTCGTTTATTAGGCCCTATTGTCTACAACAGCTTGCCTGACACAGTGATCTGAGACATTACACTGTCATTTGACTTCATGACACATTCTGAACAGGATCAATCTGGAAAACCTGATTATCAGCCCTGGTTGTTAAAGGCCTTATGTAAAACGCAAAAGATGGGGAAATAGAAATTCCCTTTTATTTAAATTGTGCTTTTAGCTAATGAATTGGAGGCCTCTCTAGCACTGAAGGAGTTAAAAGCCCCATGTAAATTTGTGGAAATGGTACAGATGTGTAGTTATTATGCTGTGGAATTGCTCATCGTTTTCTTCCTGCATAATATCCTGAGAGCCATAGTCACTAAACTAAAGAGGAGCAATTCTGCAGCAAACTAACGGGATCATAGGGGAGAAATAAAAATGGCCATTGATTTAAAGGCGCAGTAAACTGTTTTTTTATGAAAGCCTATATGCTATAGAGCTGTTACTGCTGAGTAAAATAAGGGCACTGCCAATGCTGTCAGTTGTTTTATTCAAAAATAGTTGAACAGCCCGTGTACACGGGCCACAGTGCCAGGCAGCAACGGCCGCACTGCAGTCATGCGCAGTACAGGCTGCCCGCGCCGTGACTGATAATGGAGCAGGGAGCTCCGAATTCAGACCGTAGTCCTCTCTGCACAGCCTTCTGTACTGAGCGTGACAACTTCTAACAAACATACATTAGCAAATTATTATATAGGATTTGTAAGCATTCAAATAATCAGGAAGTGAATTTACTGTGCATTTACTTCCTGAAAGTTCTGACAGGAAGTGAATCGGCAGTTTCGATCACATTCTGTGGAGAACTGTAAGTCACTGACTTTCCGTTCCATTAGAATGTAACAGAATAATTAATTGGAATTTGCTCACTAGAGGGCACTGCAAATGTAAAAAAAAACACAGGTTTAAACTGTAATAACCCTGGAAATATACAGTTCTTAGCAGTGGGAGTACTCTTATTTTCCTTAACTGAAAAAGCCCTACAATATATATTTTTTCATTAAAGAAGGTTTACTGCTTTAAATGGGGCACTTAACCCTTTCACTGTTATAGAGATCAATGGGTTAAAGGAATATTATCTCCTGGATGACAAAAGTACATTTCTTAATTAATATAACTCTAGAAATCTTATCCCTGACACTCTTTAACCCTTTGAGTGCCAGAGGGGTACGCATCACATTGCAAAGCAATGTGTTGTGTACCCCACTGGCACTGAAACGGTTAAGTGGCTTCCGCAAATCTTAACCCTTTGAGTGCCAGAGGGATACGCAACGCATTGCAAAGCAATTAGTTGTGTACCCCTCTGGCACTCAAAGGGTTAAAAATGTACACTTAGATTTTGATGTTTTGAACATAATCTGAATGTCTCCAAGCTGTCTAAATCCAGTTAGTTTCCTTTTCTTTCTGTCACTTTCATCCATTAACCCTTTGAGGGCCAGCGGAGTATGCAAAACATTGCAGACCCCCTTTGGCCCTCAAAGGGTTAAATAAGTTACACCTACTAATAATAACCACACATACACTTTTCTATGGCCAGAAAATCCTAATAGCCCTTGTGCCATTGTTGAAAAAGATAACCTCTTCGGTGAGCACTGGATGCCATGTTCATAGAGGCAGACATGGCAGGGACTGGTAGACTTTTCAGACTGAAGCAGGCAGAGTGCATGATACTTCTTAACTTTTTTAATGACCAGTGAGGTGTGCATTGCTCTCCCTTCTGGTCCTTGTAAGGTAAAGATTAACGTGCAGTGGATGCAGTTTGTGCCCTGTTGCCATACTATCAATGGTCATGGCTGCCTCCATGGGTTTGACTACCAGCATTATGTATGAACTTGTGTAAGTAAGCATTAACCATTTGAGTAACAGAGAGGTATTCCCTCCCTGGCACTCAAAGGGTTAACACTTTGAATGCAAAAGGGGTGTCCAATACGTTGTGTTGCAATTCATTGGATGATTCTCTGGTACCCAAAGGGTTAATCCATTGGGAATGTATTTGTCCCCTGTGGTACAGATGGTATGCTGTACACATTCATCTTTTACGCTGTGTGTAAAACCCTTACTTTTTACCTTTTTTGTGGTGTTTCATGAGCCAGCATTCATTTAAATGTCTAGTTCTTTTGGGTTATGGCTGTTTTGCATCATTAGAGTAAAGGAGTCTTCTCTGTATGTCAGCATATATGTGTCCTATCATATCCTGTGTTACTGATCACATCATGGACTATACCAAACCCTTTCACTAAGTGGTCACTTGAGGAATCACTGAATCAGGACTTGTCATTTCCCTACCCTGGATCTTGTGAGTAAGAATCATTAGGTTGTTTTACCATAACACCTTTTTATGACATTTCTCATGTGATATACATCCTGCAGGAATTCTAGACTTTTTTTTAACAGGGGCATGGAATGTGAAATGTCTCATTTATTTGAGTCTTGTGGCGTTTTACTGCTGTAAATCAGTCTCAAATCTCCCTCACTGAACCATCAGATAGTCAGAATTTAGTTCACACTGTAGATTTCTATTCTCAAAGGAACACTAGTGCTTCCTAATAACAAAAACCTGCTTGCCTTAATCAAGAGAAAATCCTAATGGCCACTACAAAAAGAATTTTGTAGACTGCTTGTCAAAAATGAATCTTTAATTTATGCTGTCTTGTCTGTGGAAGCTGACTTTGTGTAGGTCTTTTGGAGTCAACTCCACACACTGAAGTCTTCTTTGGAAGCCTTCAGTGGGAGCCATTTGCCTTCTCGGAGTCCTGCAATAAAAGAACATATCTGCCTTCATGGACATCATATGTAGTACGAATTAAACATTCATTTTGGAGAAACAGTCTACACAGAATTGATTCATAATAGCCAGAATTTTCTACCCAGATAAGCCAGTGAGGGTAATACTGGGGCAAATCCAACTGCATTATATGGAAACAAATACAAATTCCCATTAATTTAAATTATTTTTAACACTTAAAGTGATAGTAATGCATGAAATTACATACATTTAATTTGGTAGATATTTAAAAAATAAATTATAACCTTTATGGTTTGGGAGATATCAGTCTGCAAAGTTCCCCCTTCCCTCTCCTTGTGCTTTCTAACTTAGAGATGGAGATCCCAGTCCATAGACCGTCCTGTGTCTGTTCAGCAGAGCTGTGATTGTGGTAGTTATAAAGAAATAATTCATTTGAATGGTCTACAACTTGTGCTTGCAAACCAGGCACATGTTGTAGACCGTTCCAATGAAGTATTTCTTTGTAACTACTGAGGTCACGGCTCTGCTGAAGAGACGCAGGACGGTCTATGGACTGGGATCTCCATCTCTAAGCTAGAAAGCACAAGGGGAGGGAAGGGGGAACTTTGCAGACTGATATCTCCCAAACCATAAAGGTTATAATTTATTTTTTAAATATCTACCGAATTAAATGTATGTAATTTCATGTATTACTATCACTTTAAAATGCTAGCGAAAGAAACAATGCATTGAATACCAATTCTGTGGGAATTTGTATTTGCTTTCTGTGGTGCAGTTGGTTTGCCTCAATACTGTGAAATGGAAATAACCCACAATTAGAAAACTGCTTGGAGCCTAGGTCCCTAATATTGTCTTTCTGATTACAGCATTCTGTAGGTAATGGATGTACATTCACCTCTTTACCTCCAGGTTATGTACAAACTTGCCTCAATGGAAATCAGCTCAGACTTCTTCCTTTTCCTTACAAGTGCTATAGTGCAGTGTTTCTCAACCACTGGTCCCTGGGCTTGTATTGGTCCTTGGCAATATCAAAATGTGCTAAATATGTCCTTGTGCGTCAGTAGACTTAAATGGCTTAAAGGGATTGTAATGTCCCAAAAAAGTATACACTAAATTGTCGACGCAATAACAAAATACTTAATGCCCTTACCCTTACCCTTTTTGGTTTGAGAGATATAAGAAAATAAAGTCCTCCATTCCCTCCCCCTTCTCATACGTCACCTGTATAGCTGACGTATGAGATCCTGTTTCTCATTGTTTCAAAGATAACCTGTGCAGGTTCTAAGGGTCTGCCTTCAATTGCTTCAGTAGCGAGAGGGGTGTCTCTCTTGCCAATTATGAACCCCAAGAATGGCACGCTAGTTCTGTGAAATTCATATTTCTCCAATTTGCAGTATAATTTGTTTTTATGTAGACGAAGCAACACCTCAGACACGTCTTGAATATGTTGTGACATATTTTCGGAATGAAAGAGTATGTCGTCAAGGTAGACAACGACACAAGACTGAAGCATATCACTGAGGATATCATTGATTCATTCTTGAAATACTGCGGGTGCATTACAAAGACCAAATGGCATGACTAGATATTCATAGTGCCCAGATCTAGTGTTAAAGGCAGTTTTCCACTCATCACCAGCTCTGATCCGAATCAAATTATACGCAGCACACAGGTCCAACTTGGTGAAAATAGAAGAACCTTTGAGCCTGTCAAATAGCTCGGTGATGAGTGGTATCGGATAAGCATTTTTAGACATGTCTTGTTTAAGCCACAGTAATCAATGCATGGTCTCGGCTCGCCATTTTTCTTTTTTACAAAAAAGAATCCGGCCCCAGACGGAGAGGTAGATTTCCTTATGATCCCTCTCTTAAGGGCATCAGAAATATATTCCTCCATAGCTTGGTTCTCATCACAAGACAATGGATATGTGCGTCCCCTATGGGGCACCACCCCCGGAGGCAATTCAATACTACAGTCATAAGATCTGTGCTGGGGTAGGGTGCCAGCTTCTCCCTTAGTGAATACATCACTGAACTGTTGGTATTCGTCTGGCAGTGAAGGGGAGGTACCCAAGATCTTAATCGGGTGGGTTACACAATGCTCCATACAAAACTGAGACCAAGCAGAGATTTCACACTTTTGCCAATCAAACTGTGGATTATGCAACTGTAACCAGGGAAAACCCAAAATTACTGAGTAGTGTGGAGAGTTGATAAGTTGGAACTGCTGTTCCTCCTTGTGAAGCGCCCCAATAGTCATAGATAATGGCATTGTTTCAAAGATAACCTGTGCAGGTTCTAAGGGTCTGCCGTCAATTGCTTCAATAGCGAGAGGGGTCTCTCTCTCAATCCGCGGAACCCCATGCAATTCAGGAAAGGTATTATCCATAAAATACCCAGCTGCGCCAGAATCAACCAGGGCCAAAACCTCCACTGAGCGTTTTGCCCAAGAAAGTATCACCTGTATGGTAGGTTTCAGTGTACCCAAACCTGGGGACGATTGAACACCACCTAGGGCCTGTCCCCCAAGGTACCCTAGGTGTGTTCGTTTCCCGGACGTACAGGACAAGATCTTAGCAGGTGCCCATTCTTGCCACAATATAAACACAACCCTTGTTTTCTGCGTTATGTTCTCTCTTCCTTGGTTAGCCTGGTGAAGCCTAATTGCATAGGTTCACCTAGTTCCCGTAACTGTTCCTTGGGCTTAGATGCCAAGGGAGGGATGGGCGGGCAAAATGTACTGCTAGATCCATTATTTTTTGACCGTAGCCTGCGGTCTTTGGCCATTAGTCTCTCACGGATCAGGGTGTCAATTAGGATAACCTACTCAATATAGTCATCAAGATCAGTGGGCAACTCTTTAGCTGCAATTTCATCTTTAATCTGGTCACTCAGGCCCTGAGCGAAGGCTGCCAACAATGCCTCGTTGTTCCACCCTACCTCTGCTGCCAAGGGGCAAAATTCAATGGCATAATCGCCCACCGTACGCCTACCCTGCTGTATCTCCATAAGGCATTTAGCAGCAGAGGTGGTTACACTCTCCGAAATGACTGCACAAATTCTCTGAAACTCCTTGTGCAGGGTTTCGCACTCTCCCATAGCGGATTGGCCCATGCCAATGCTCTACCAGTCAGCAGGGATATCTTGAAGCCAACTTTACTACAGTCACTGGGAAAGGCATGCGCCGTCAATTCCATAAATATTTCAGGTTGGTTGATAAACCCTCAGCACAGATTAGGGTCACCATCGTATCTGAGTGGCAAAGGGGCGGAGGCAGTTAACCCCTTGACTGCAGCCCCTGAGGGCATAGTATCGTTCTCCGGTGTCTGACCTGGAGAGACCACCGGACTAGGAACAGACTTGTCTGAGAGTACAGTGCGTTCAAGAATAGTTTGGATCGCTACCGCTAGCTGATCCAGGCATTGTACATCCATCCTCCAGTGGATATTTTGTGTGTTACCATCACTCTTATTGTCTGAGGACATGGCCCTTTCGTACTGTCACGGTTTGTTAAGACTCTGAGATGTCAAGTTAGGTAAAAACACAACTTTATTGAAAAGTTTAAGACATCCCCATAGGGTAACATACACGTTCATACATATATATTGCAATGACAGGAAACAAGCAATGGTAATAGCAATAAGGCTCTACCGACCCTGCCAATATACCGGGCAAGGCAGCCAGGAAGCTGGTAAGGAATAGATGGGCTCTACCGGCCTTGCCAATATACCGGGCAAGGCAGACTGGAAGCTGGTACAAGGAATAGATGAGCTCTACCGGCCCTGCCAATATACCGGGCAAGGCAGCCTGGAGACTAGTACACGGGGAATTAGTAGGCTCTACCGGCCCTGCCAATATACCGGGCAAGGCAGTCTGGAGACTGGTACACGGGGAATCAGTAGGCTGTACCGGCCCTGCCAATATACTGGGCAAGGCAGCCTATAGGCAGACAGCAAGTATAAAGGCTCAACCGGCCTTGCCAATACCGGGTAAGGCAACCCAAGATGGTACAGCGAGGAATGGGTTCTACTGGCCTTACCAATAGACTGGGCAAGGCAGCCTAATACAGAGTGGATGGCAACCACTAAAGCCTCAGTGACTGGCTAGGTGGTAACAACAGTCACAAGGATGACATGCAGAGGCTAAGGAGTTAAAGTGGCAAGCCAAGGAACTTACAGGAGACCACCAGTACCCGCGTACTGGGTAACCAACAGAGCTGCCTAGGACTTTGACAGCAAAGATAGCATTGAGAGAACCAGTACCCGCGTACTGGGGACACAGTATCGCTAAAACGGTACAATAGTACTTGGATGTAGTGGAGTGAACCAGTACCCTCGTACTGGGAGACCAATCTCTAATCCGGTGCACCAGCAGCCGGTGAATAGAAGCGAGCTAGTAGCCACATACTGTAATCATGAACCGTACCGGTGCAACGGCAGCCGGTAGGTGGTGGAGCAAACCAGTACACGCGTACTGGGGAAACCGTCTCTCTTCCGGTGCACAGCAACCGGTTGAATGTAAGCAGACCAGTACCCGCGTACCGGGATCACAAAACTCGATAGGTGCAACAGCAGCCGGATGACTATGGAGCAAACCAGTACCTGCGTACTGGGGACACAATATACAATGTGCAATGCAGCAGGGTGGCTGTGGAGCAAACCAGTACCCACGTACTGGAATACATATCTCTATCGATGCAATGACAGCCGGGTGGCTGTGGAGCAAACCAGTACCCGTGTACTGGGTAAGCAATACACAAAGTGCAACAGCAGCCGGGTGGCTGTGGAGCAAACCAGTACCCACGTACTGAAATACAAATCTCTATCGGTGCAATGACAGCCGGGTGGCTGTGGAGCAAACCAGTACCCACGTACTGTAATATAAACTGTACCGGTGCAATGGCAGCCAGTATGTGGTGGAGCAAACCAGTACACGTGTACTGGGGAACCGTCTCTCTTCCGGTGCACAGCAGCCGGTGAATGTAAGCAGACCAGTACCCGCGTACTGGGAGCACAAATCTCTACAGGTGCAATATCAGCCGGGTAGCTGTGGAGCGAACTAGTACCCGCGTACTGGAACTACCAGCAAGGAGTAGAAATGTTGCCAAGGCAACTAGGGAGGACAGCCGACTACAGGCGATACTGGATCAGGAACTTGGCAGATGGAGCGACCACAGGCGATACTGGATCAGGAGCTCAGCAGATGGAAACAGGAACCAGCACTCAGTCGGTCAACCGGATCAGGAACGGCAGCGGGGACTGGCAGCAGGAAGCAGCGACACAACGGCAACCTCAACCGGATCAGGAACGGAAACAGGAACCAATGGACAGGTATGGAGCCACACAGTGGAGTGAACAGACAGAGCCACAGGTCAGCACCAGCTAGGATAGTCAGACAAGCCAGGTTCATACATGGAGCAGGTAGTCAGCCAGAGCCACAGGTCTGCACCAGATAGGATGTCCATTAGGAGTAGGTAACTCTGGAAGGATCCTTGGACAGAGCCCCAGGGTCAGCACCAGAATAGATAGTCAGACAAGCCAGGGTCATACATGGAGCGGGTGGTCAGCCAGAGCCACAGGTCTGCAACAGAATGGAATGCACAGAGAGAATGGTCAGAGAGCCACAGGTCAGCACCAGAATGGACAAGCCAGGTCATACACAGGGTACAGGAACAACTGGCACTAGAACTGCACTGGACAGCAACGTAAGGGTAATGATCCACAGGCCCAGAGAGGTTATAAAGGAGTAGGAGAAGGCGGGACCAATTAGGTCCCCTAGGCTGGGCCTATAACAGGCATCCAGGCAAGTGCCTGATTCATGATGCCAGTAACAAGGAATGAGATGCGACCCGGACGCAGACAAAGAGGGGCGCGCCTAGTGACGCAGAATCGTCAGTCCAAAACCCTGCTCCCGGCCAAGTGGCGGAGGCCGAGGTAAGGCACTGTGACACCGTGGCACACCAAAGTGCCATGGCACCCTTGTTGAGAACCTCTGTGCTAGTATATTAAAGAATTAAAACATGATGTGTAATATATATTGCAAGCACATTTGGCATTATTAATTTGTATCTGTGTTTTCCTGGAAAACTGCCATGTTTTTATCACAGCATTCATAAATAATTGTTTTATAACTACAGCTGGGAGCGTGCTGCTGACAGATAGAGCAGTGATTTCTAGGGCAATGATCTGTCTGCATTGTGCATTAAAGATTATTTATTATACATATTATAAAATAAATTAATACAGCACTGACTTGAGAATAGCTTCACTTTTCACAGCAGAAGTAAGAATACATCAACAGCATGTTTATTCTGTCTTTCAAATACTTTCTTGTTTCACAAAATTGATTACAGTTACAGAAAGCACAAAGGAAGTACCTGAAGGAACAGTATTACAGCATTACAAACACCTCAGCATTATGGGCTTAATTCAGCAGGTTAAAGTGGTGCAGTTCTGTTGCAAACCAACATTAATCTGTTGGGTGTATTTAACAGTTGTGGTGTGTGTATATACATATTTATATATATATAATATATGAAATATGTAATTTTATTAAAATTCTCTTGATATGTTCTAATACTTTTGCAAGCTGAAAAGTCAACAGGACAGTGCCTTGGTCAACATTTGCTACTGATAACTGGCAACACTGATTTCAGAGCATGTATTGCAGCACAACATGGCTATTTTGGTTCAATTGCATCAGTGGGGGTTTTGCAGTGTGTTAAAAGCATCTCTAGCATCTGAGGACCTTATACAGGAAACTGTAGTTCTGGAACAAACATTTTGCACCATAGCTGATAACTACTTATTCTCATTGCTTTAAATGGGGGATTTTAACAACTTCAAGTGTAAATTAGTGTCTATCATATTGCTTCACTTCTTCAGATTCCAGAATATTGTGCTAAGCACTTTGTATGAAATCATGGTACCATGTATAAGTGAATGAGCAAAGGGAGCATCAACAATTGATACTAGGCTTGTGCCATCTGCAAATTGTGTACCCAAACACAGACTGTGGCAGTGTAATTAAAGTCTCAGTCAAACCTACACACGGTATACCTGTTATTGATAAGGCTTGGGAAGCCATATTCAGGAAATTTAAAACAGCATTAAAAAATAGCTTGATCCAGGTACATTAAAATGACATGGTCCTTTAGGAAAGTTTTCCCATGATGGGCCTGGCACGTCATGGGTCCTTTAGGGAAGTTTTCCCATGATGGTCCTGGAACGTCATGAGTCCTTTAGGGAAGTTTTCCCATGATGGTCCTGGCACGTCATGGGTCCTTTAGGGAAGTTCTCCCATGATGGTCCTGGCACGTCATGGGTCCTTTAGGGAAGTTCTCCCATGATGGTCCTGGCCAAAAAATTCAGGAGCGGAAAGTTCAGTTTTAGATGCGTATTCTCCCATGCTACTGACATTCTCCACCCCCTGCCTTAACCACCTGTCCCACTGCCTCTGCTAGATAAATCTACTGGTCTTACCACTCCACTTCTGCTTCACTCTG
This sequence comes from Rhinophrynus dorsalis, assembly GCA_037306005.1. Lineage (NCBI taxonomy): Eukaryota > Metazoa > Chordata > Amphibia > Anura > Rhinophrynidae > Rhinophrynus > Rhinophrynus dorsalis. The sequence goes on from CM074720.1 coordinate 289,256,239, forward strand.
AAGCACCCTTTTCTGGCTTCCAGTAGTCTCCAAACTTCTAACAATGATCTTCAATGCCTTTAAGAAGGCAACTCCTCTCTAATTCTCAGGTATCATCTTTAAATACACCTTTATAGTCCCCTTATTTTCTGCCATCAAGCAGTGCCTCTCTTACACACTCTCAGCCTACTACTACTACTCACCTGCAAGACAGTTCATGTTCAACTCCCTGTCTTATTCAGTCAGGCTCTCCCCCACCCTTCAGGCTTTGAATAATTCCACCTATTTATGAAGCAGTACTTGGCATCACCTAGCTTCTCCTCTGTCAAATAAGTTACGTAGATGTTCAGTCTAATATCCTTGTGTTTTTCCTGAATCCCTAACTTTTATAGACTGTCACCTTTGCAATGTGTTGTGTACCCCTCTGGCACCCAAAGGGTTAAGAGCAGGCATTCATTTTTTGTCAGTTGTTTTGTCGCCCTATTCTCAAGCTCTGCAAAACCTGTTATCATAAATGATAGTAGTAATAAATAATAATGTGTAGCTATAACTGTTGACCTTATTTGCATGGTCTGAAAAATATGGGATTCTCATTAAAGGATCAATAATGTTTTTGTTATGAAAAATCGTGTATTGTAGGGCTTCTCATTAGAACAAGGGTACTTCTTCTGTCGGCTGTTGCTTTATGGAACTGATACTGTGACATTTATCTAGTGAGCTTTTCATTCCAAGGCCTGATCAAATAACTAAAGTCCATCCCTTAGCCCTTTGATTGCAGGAAGTTTGTGAATTTTGACCACTAAGGAGAGAAGGCATTTTTTTCAACATTTTGTTATTCATCTCTTTAGGTAAGATTCCCAGAGGTAACTTTCTAGTTATATGGAAAACCATATATAATTTCTTTCATAACAAATTTGGCTTTTTCGTGGTGTCTCACATAAAGTAAATTTTACATCGTGCGACAAGCTATGATATCATAAATACAAAAAGTGACAAATTACTTATTTTGCTAATATCATACACTATATATCAAAAACATGTATCTTGGTTGTGAGCATTTCCATTTTTTTTAAAAGCTCTGAACCCCCTGAGTGCAAAAATACCAAATGTGTATAGTTTTACTTACATTTGTGACCGGCACAGATCCATAATTAATAGGAGACCAAAAGTGTATTTTCAGCTTCTTTATAAACAATTGAACGCTCATTTGGTTACATGATAAAACCACTCTAAAACAGTTCAATAACTATATAAAAGTATATATTTCGCTAACATAGGAATCACAAAATGGCTAACGTTTTGTCCTACATGAAGAGATATATCAAATACATTTTTTTAAGTCACAAATTACTGCACAGCATCTTAAACAAACAGAGTAACAAACCACAAAAGTATGAAATATGAATGCCACATATGTCCTGAGTATACTTATATCCAAAATCTATAGTTGTACAAATGCATGTCCCTCCCCTGGACCCCAATTTGGTGATAGAACGTAACAGAGTTTTTACTGACATTTCATGCAGTTTGAAGGCATAATTACCTCATAACATCAAACTAACCTCCTAAAAGCTGAAAATAGCTATCCAACTGCATCAGAGGGACAAGGATGGGAGGAGGCCAAACAGTGTATGTGGGGATCTGTGGCTACCAGTGGCCAGGGGGACAAGGCTAGGGGTCAGACAGTGGGGAATCTCTAGCAATTAGTAAGTAGGCAGGGATACAAGGCTGTGTCATACAGTGAATGTGGGTATCTGTGGCTGCCAGTGAGCAGGAGAAAAAGACAGAGGGGGTCAGACAGTGTATACGGGGATCTGTGCTTATCAGTGGGCAGGGGAAGACAGCTGGGGGTTCAGGCAGTGTATGTGGGAATCTGTGGTTACTAGCAGTTAGGGGAACAAGGCTGCAGGTTGTCAGACAGTACATGATGTTATCTGTGGCTTTCAGTGGGCAAGGGGAAGATCCTGAACAAGAGGCTGAACAAGACTGGGGTGTTAGGCAGCATAGGAGGGGAAACTGTGGCTACCAGACAGTATAAGAACAAAGCTCAGGGGGGTCAGACAATGAATGTGGGGATCTTGGGCAGGGGAATAAGGCTGGTGGTCAGATATATGGGGGGGGGATGTATTTTAACCTTTTGAAGGCCAGGGGGTAAGCAACACATTGCAAAGCACCCCTTTGGGACTCAAAGCATTCAGACCTCATTTGTGTGTGTGTGTGTGGGGGGGGGGTCAGGAGCTCTTCTGATGCCCCCTTGGTATTGATCGGTCTGTCTGGATTGGCGGCCAATGCAGAATCCAGGAAGGTGGTCACTGCCTTCCCATACCACCTCCTCCTGCTCAACCCTATCTGGGCTAGGGAGGAGGATCTTCAAGGCCCACTAGTGTAGTTGATGACTCATTTATGGTCCCGGGACCAGAGCTGTCCATAGGATGGTGTAGCAACAGCGCCACTGTACAATTTCAGACCACTGTGATATTGCACCTAAAAATTCAACTTTGAGCTGTAACAACTTTTGCATAAAACACCTTTCAGCAGTGGGAGTGCCCTTGTTTTATTCAGGGGGATAAACCCTACAACATATTTTTTTTTTTTACATTTTAAGTATTACTATCCCTTTAATTTTCTCAGCAGTAAAATCCCTAAAACATTGTTTTCATAACATTTATAACTACTTTAACCCCTTAGGGACCCTTGACGTACCAGGACCGTCAAGGGTAAATGTGCTCGAACGACCCTTGACTGGTACGTCACGTACTTTTTACTTACAGCGCTCTACCGGGAGCGCTGTAAGTAAAAATAGGGCATGAAATAGACCGCTCCAAGATCGGAGCGATCTGTTTCAAGCCCCATAGTGACGCGCCAATACACGTGACAGGTCACGTGTACCGGCTCGTCCAAGTGCCCCTATGCGGTCGTTATGGGACGGAAATGTCCTATAACCTCCGGTCGTTAAGGGGTTAAGGGCCTTATGCATAAAAAATGGAGCAATTCTCAGGCAAACTAACTGCACTACCAAACAGATTTTTTTCCACTGTTTTTTCCATTCAAAAATTAAAAGCCCTATTCAAATTTTTTTTTTATTTGTTCCCTATGGTGTGATTAATTAATTTTTTTTTTTTCAGCTTTCGTTATGCATATACCCCAAAGTCTGAAAATGTTTAGGCCTTTGAGTGCCAGAGAGAGAGATGGACACCCCTTTGGCACTTGAAGGATCTGAGTTATAAAGAGAGACTAGCCAAACTGGGTTTGTGTACGTTAGAGAAGAGATGTCTAAGGGGTGATATGATTGCCATTTACAAATATATTCAAGGTCAATACAAAGAACTCTCCAATTAACTATTTATTTAAAAAGCAGAGCGAAAAACAAGAGGTCATCCATCAAAACTAGAGGAAAGGTGCTTTTGACTAAAACAAAGTCAGGAATTTTTTACAGTAAGAGCAGTAAAGTTAAGAAATTCTTTGCATCGAGATGCTGTGCTTGAAGATACTGTAATTGCTTTCAAAAAGTAATGAATAACTTTCTAGCACAGGATAGTATTGAGAATTATGACATTTGGCTTCAAAGCAAATAAGATGTTGTTCCAGGGAAATATCTGACTGCCATTTGGCGTCAGTAAGAATTTTTTTTACCCACTTGAGGCTTAATTAGAAATTGCTTCAATGGGGGTTTTTGCCTTCCACTGGATCGACCGGGTTCATATGGCATGGGCTGGACTTGATGGACGCATGTCATTTTTCAGCTTTGTCAACTATGTTACTATGTAAAGGGTTAAGAAAAAAAAAGAATTGTCATGCCTGCTGGTACTTCCCATGCTGAAGATACCATTTAGTGGTACAATATAATCTCCCATAGCTGCAAGGCTTGTTTTGTTCTTGTGGAAATCATTTGCCTAGTGTAGTTTATCTGTGCCATCATTTCATGTTGAATGCATAAAGTAATCAAGCAGCAGCAGAGTTAACAATATGTTTCATCTCCATTGCCTCAGTGAAGAACTGCCCTGTAGCACTCTGCTAATAAATGCTACCATATGTCTGTACTGTAGATAGTTATGACTTTGGTTTTATGAGGGCGGGATAATGCTGTATGCTTAATTTCTTCATTTATTAATAAAAGTCCATCTTTTTTCCAGGAATTTCATTTTATTTTTTATTTTTACTTGAGGATAGGGAATGATATATGGCTCCCAGGAAGGAACAGATTCAGGTCTGGTGTGCACTTGTGAACAATAAATTCAATGGGCTTTATGTATAAAGCAATGTGCGCTCTTGTTGGGGCAAACCAACTACACCATAGGGAACAGATAAACTTTCCCATAATAACAGTTGCATTAAATAGGGGTTTCTACCCCCTTGAATGCTAAAAAAGTTTATTTCATAATGTGATGGAGACCTCTAGCATTCAAGTGGTTAACATCTTGATTTGAATCAAATTTATCCCCTATGGTAGATTTGGTTTTCTCCGGAATTTATGTACTCTGGAGTTATACATAATGGCAGTTTCTGTCACTTTGTAACAAATGGGTGATTTTGAAAGTGTGTCCAAAATCACCCATATTTATCTGAGTCAGTTTTAATTTAAAACAATAACAGTTTCTATGATATCTAGCTTTAATTATTTGTTAGCTTTATACAGCTGAGATAGTACTTCCTGGTAGGAAATGGCAGTTGGTAATGCAGAGCTATGTGGAATGTTTAAGTTCTTCAGGCATGCCTGGAAGACTTGTGTAACAGTCATTTTTTTATTTAACACAATAGTATATATGTCATTTAGTTTTATTTATTTGCCAAACATAAATATAGTTTGCTTTTTTAAGCTGATTTAAAATCACCTAATTGTTACATACTGGCAGTTCCACTTTAAGATTAAATTGTCCCTACATGTATCACATAACAAGATTCACTCTTCAATTAAATGTCTTAATTCTCTAGGACACAAAGACCTCAAGCATTTTTCTTGTGTTTAACCCTTTAAGGACCGATGACGGTCCTGGACGATCATGGAATTCTGGGATCCCCACGCGGCTGCACACCGTTCGGGGAGTCCGGAATCAGATTCTGAAAAAAAAAATCGGCCCCTGGTCCCTAATTGACCACACTGTGCATCCGTGGCCAGTCCTTAAGGGGTTAAGCATACCTAGGAACTTTCAGTTGTTGTCTCCCCGGAGGGTTCACTGGTGCAGTAGGGGGTGAGAAAAAATGATGCAAATTGTGTCAAAAAGGGGTGGGGCTTGATGCGAGTTGGTGGGGCAGGGCTTAAAAGAGTGACACAAGTATTAAAAGAAGGCTGTGGAAGGAGGAACACCGGGGGAAAGAGCGGAAGTGGGCAGAGTTTCAATATAAACTCCCTACATCTGGAGGAGTGAGCCTCAGCCCCGGAGACCCAGTAAAGCAGTGTCAAAACCGGAGTCTCCGGGGCAGATCCAGAGAGTTCCCATGTATGTGTTTAAGGGAAGGATAGTTGGACTCCATGGCTTCATGGGGAACATTTTACTTTGATCTGTATTTGCTTGTTTAATGCCTTACATCTTCCTGGTATATAGTTGTATGAGGCATATATATCAAGACAGAAGAGGCCATTCTTAAGCCACACAGCTACACCATAAATAACAAAGAAGTGATTAAACTGAGGCTTTTAGCCCACTGGTTGCTAGAGTGATCTCCAAACCTTGATTCAAAACATTTGGAGACCACTCTAGTATTCAAAGGGTTAATTGTGTAAATGTTATGCTTTTTGGTTGCCATGGAATTGCTTTAACTTAGGACCGATGACAGTCCTGCATGTCATGGGTTTTTCACTCACAGTGCTCCTGTTCCACCTCCACCTCCCCTTTCTATGGATGGTCGTCATGAATGTTCAGGAAATATTGTATTATCTTTGGTTCTACTTTATTGGAATTTCAATTAAAAAAATTAATTGGTAGGGACATTCTGGGTAATGTCATTATGGTGCTATTCACAAACCGTTAGGAGTTTTTGCAAGAACATGGTATGCTGAAAAAAATATATGGTTAGTGTGGTGTTCACAGCAAATTGTCTCAGAATTGCTTCAGGTATTTTGTGTGCATAGTCTAGGTGTAGTTTCCTGGTAATGGCTACCTGTCATTTTAGATGCTTTAATTTAGGAATTTATTCTTACCATTACAAAGTAAATACTTGATACATTTGTTGTTATTGCTATATTAAGTAACCAATCCAATGAGTTAGAGACCTCTCTAGTATTCAACAGGATAAAGGGCAGAGTTTTTCTACAGATATTTAGTGTGACGTTAAAGGGCTCCACCACTGCAAAAAGTCTGTGAACCACTGCTTTATAGAGATTGAATAAAACAAATGAACCTTTTATATCCTACAGAGATTTTGAACAATTTGCTTTGCAATGTTTTGAAGACCTCTATAGCATCCAAGTTGTTTAGACCTGTTACTTCAGATAATTTAAAGGGATAGTAATACTTCGTTTTATCTTTATTTTATTTTGTAGGTATTAAAAAAAACAAAAAAACATGAAGAACGATATAAGTCTTATCTCTCAAACCTTTATGGTTTGAGAGAGATTCACAAGCAAAGTTTCCCCTCCTGCCCCTTTTACCTAGTGTAAGCCATCTCTTCTCAGATGTGGAATCTGGTTGTAAGACCAGACAGATAACAGCAGGGGACAATCTTCTTCCTATGAGAACAATGAAAGCTCTTCCCCCCTTGACAAGTTTTTCAGGTTTTTTCCCTTATCTTAATTATTGAAGATTGTCCCTCTCTGCAATCTACCTGGGCACCTCCCTTCTGCTCTAAACAGTGTTACATCAGTAAAAGGGGCAGGAGGGGGATACTTTGTCATTGAATTACTCTTGAACTACAACTCTGACAGAATTGAAATAACACTCTCCAAAGTCCAAATACTATGATGATTAATTAGAGCTGCTTTTATTATGAAACATTACTATCCCTTTAACCACTTAAGGACCACGGACCCCTTTTTTTTTTTCTTTTTTTTTCTTTCAACTGATGCAGGGATCCCAGAGTGGTATGTAGCTGCTGGGGTTCCCTGAATTCCAGGACATACATGTACGTCATGGGTCCTTTAGGAATGTTTTACCCATGACATACCTGTATGTCTCTCGTCCTTAAGAATCTAAGTTTGCTAAACTGATTTTAAACAAACCGTAAGGTAATTTGTGGGCTTTTTTAGGTTCCTTCATAGCATGATGTTGACCCAAAACAGAGACTAATTAGCATAAAGTGCCACTGCAAGCCACAAACAAATAAAGTGTGGTTTCAAATTATGGTACCTCACACACAGAACATAATTTATGTCTCCTCAGGAAACAAACACACATTGAACAGAATGCCTCATTACAAAATGTATGTCTCATTAGGAGACAACTCCTATTGGGTGATTCAATGGGGACTTTACTGCTCCTATTGGGTGATTCAATGGGGGCATGTTTATCATACAGGGAGTTGGCCCGCCCCCTCCAGCCTGCCCACCACTAACCAACTGACAAAAAAAAATATAGCTGCCACTCGCTCCTGAAGTAGGGGGATATCAATAACTTCTCCTGGTCCACACACACTCTCACTCACTCACAAACACACTGTTTCACCTCCCACAGATAATTGTAACCCTCCATACACTCTGTTTCGGTATGAGGCTGTAATGTTTCCATAAAATACAAACTCGGGGATAAACTTAATAGCAACTCTTTTATTTAAGTGTTTTCATCTCTTCAGTCACCCTCACTAACTGTCTGTTTTCAACTGTCATTCCTCCACTTCCTGCTTCCTGATTCCCGCCCTTTCTTCTTAAAGGGAGAGAGATGCTTTGCTGTATGTTACAGAGGGCAAGCCTCAAACACCACTTTCTATTCGTTCTGTCAGCATATTGCTACGTTACCTCAAATGAAGAGCCAGAGGGGTACACAACGCATTGCAAAGCAAAACAAAATGACTGCCACTCGCTCCTACACCACAGACACAAACACCTCAGACAAAAAAGGCACACTCACACTCAATCACACACACACACACAATCATACTATCACGGTGCCCGTGACTGATGCATTTCCCTGTCTGTCACCAGTAGGGGGCTTCTATTGGCTGTCTGCATTTAGCCCGCCTCATATTGCCTATTTAAACCTGGATTGGGCACCCTTTGAGTGCCCTTTCGTGTTGTTTCTGACCTGTTTGCTATCACTATGTCCAGTGATGGTTGCGCCTCTGTTCCTGTGTTCCTGAGTTCCTGATTACAACTGTTCCAGTGTCTCCTGCATGCTGAGTTGTTCCAGTCCTGGTTCCGGCCTAGTACTCTGGGGTTGCAGTTCCTGCTGACCTTCTTCTCTGCTGTTTCCTGACCTGACTGATCGCTGCTGGTTCCTGTCATCTCCTCGCCTGCCTCCTGTGATCCTGGTGACCTTCTGCTTGGTCGCGTTGGCGACATTGCTTGTTAGTCCCAGCGTGCGGACGCTGGTTTGCTCTAAAGCCTTGCGGCTACACAATTCAGTTGTTAGTCCAGTGTGCGGACACTGGTTTGCTCCAAAGCCTATCAGCTATACGATTCAGTAGCTGGTTCCAGCGTGCGGACGCTGGTTTGCTCCAAAGCCTTGCAGCTATCCGATTCAATTATTAGTCCAGTGTGAGGACACTGGTTTGCTCCTAAGCCTTGCGGCTATACGATTCCTCTGTTGGTCTCAGTGTGCGGACACTGGGTTGCTTATGATCCTGTCACTCTGTCATTATCATCCGACAGCTATTGATACCTCTGGGCTGCCTTGCCCGGTATTGGTAAGGCCGGTAGAACCTTGCTTCGCGTTGCTCTTGAGGTTGCCTTACCCGGTATTGGCAAGGCCGGTAGAGCCTACACTGTGTACTTATTGGGGCTGCCTTGCCCGGTATTTAGGTAAGGCCGGTAGAACCTTGACGCTATTCCATCTGCAGGTTGCCTTACCCGGTATTGGCAAGGCCGGTAGAGCCTATTATTCCATTATATCAGACTGTCCTGTCCGGTATATTGACAGGACCGGTAGAGTCTGCATACTGTCTTTGCTCTTTACTCATGATATATATATGTATGTGATTGCCATTCTAGTGATCATTTTTATTATTTCAATAAAATTGAGTTTTTACCTAAAACTTGTGTCTGAGAGTCATAACAAACCGTGACAGTACGAAAGGGCCATGACCTCAGACAGCAAATGTGAAGGTAACGCACAGAATATCCATTGGAGGATGGATATGCACGAGCAACGTTTGGATCAGTTGGCGGTTGCAATTCAAACGATCCTTGAACGCACGGTACTCGCTTACAAATCTGGCTCTAGCCCGGTGGTCTCGCCAAGTCAGACTCCGGAAAGTGATACCAGGCCCCTAGGGGGTACTGTTAAAGGGTTAACGGCTTCTGCACCCTTGCCACTAAGATATGATGGTGACCCTAGTCTCTGCAGAGGGTTCGTCAACCAACTTGAAATATTTATGGAATTGACGGCACACGCATTCCCCAATGATCGTAGTAAAGTGGGGTTCACGATATCGCTGCTCACTGGCAGAGCATTGGCTTGGGCTAACCCCTTGTGGGAGAATGCTAAACCTTGCACTAAGAACTTTAGAGAATTTGTGCAATCCTTTCGAAGAGTGTTTGAGCCTCCTGGTAGAACCACCTCTGCTGCCAAACGTCTTATGGAGATACAACAGGGCAGGCGTACAGAGGGCAACTATGCCATCGAATTCCGCACATTGGCAGCAGAGGTAGGTTGGAATAACGAGGCATTATTGGCAGCCTTTGCTCAAGGCCTGAATGACCTCATTAAAGATGAAATCGCTGCAAAAGATCTACCTATTGACCTAGATGATTACATTGAGTATGTTATGCTAATTGACTCCAGAATACGTGAGAGATCAACTGCCAGAGATCGTAGGATACGGTCAAAAAATAATGAGCCTAGTAGCATGTTTTGCCCACCCATCCCTCCCCTGGTATTGAAGTCTAGTGAACCAGTACGGGAACCAAGTGAACCTATGCAAGTAGGTTTCACTAGACTAACCAAGGAAGAGAGACTATATCGCAAGAAACAAGGGTTGTGTTTATACTGCGGTAAAAACGGGCACTTGCTAAATTCCTGTCCGGTACGTCCGGGAAACGCACACACCTAGGGTACCTTGGGGGACAGGCCCTAGGTGGTGTACAATCGTCCCCAGTGTCGGGCATAATGAAACCCACCATACAGGTGGTATTATCCTGGGCACAATGCTCTGTGGAGGTTTTGGCCCTGGTTGACTCTGGTGCAGCAGGGTATTTTATGGATAATACCTTTGCCGAATTGCACGGAGTTCCACACATTGAAAGAGAGAACCCCTTGGCTATTGAAGCAATTGATGGCAGACCCTTAGAACCGGCTCAGGTTACTTTTGAAACTATGCCACTGTCTATGACTATTGGGGCACTTCACAGAGAAGAGCAGCAGTTCCGACTTATTCATTCTCCTCACCATGCTGTAATATTGGGATTTCCTTGGTTACAGTTACATAACCCACAATTTGATTGGAAAAAGTGTGAAATCGCTGCTTGGTCCCCGTTTTGTATGGACAAGTGCGTCATCCAGCCTATTAAGGTCCTGTGCACCTCCTCTGCTATACCGGATGTTTACCAACAGTTTGGCAATGTTTTTAGCAAAGGAGAGGCTAGTATACTACCTCAGCACAGACCTTATGATTGTTGCATTGAATTGCCTCCTGGAGTAGTACCTCCGAGGGGCGCACTTATCCATTATCTTGTGAGGAGAATAAAGCTATGGAAGATTACATTTCTGATGCCCTTGCTAGAGGGATCATACGAAAATCTACCTCTCCAGCTGGGGCTGGGTTCTTTTTCGTAAAAAAAGAAAAAGAATAAGACCATGCATTGACTACCGGGGCTTGAATAAACTAATGGCAAAAAACGCATACCCAATACCACTCATCACCAAGCTTTTTGATAGGCTTAAGGGCGCTTCGATTTTTACCAAATTGGACCTACTGGCCGCTTACAATCTGGTTCACATTCGAGCAGGTGATGAGTGGAAAACTGCCTTTAATACTCGATCTGGGCACTATGAATATCTAGTGATGCCTTTTGGGCTGTGTAATGCACCCGCAGTTTTTCAGGAACTGATAAACGATGTTCTGAGAGATATGTTGCAGACATGTGTCGTGGTGTACCTTGACGATATACTGATTTACTCCCAAAACATGTCACAGCAGATCAAAGATGTATCCGCAGTATTGCTATGACTTCGTGAGAACAAATTATATTGTAAATTGGAGAAATGTGAGTTTCATAGAACCAGCGTGCCATTCTTGGGGTTCATAATTGGCAATGATGGCATTGCTATGAACAAGGAAAAGTTGTCAGCTGTCCTACAATGGCCAAAACCCAAGAGTCTTAAAGCCATACAGCGTTTCCTGGGTTTCGCTAATTATTATAGGAGGTTTATTAAGAACTTTTCTTCCATTGTCAAACCTCTGTCCGATCTTACGCACAAGGGTGCTAATCCTTCTTGTTGGCCGGTATCTGCTGAGGAAGCCTTTGAGAAATTGCAGTTGGCATTTGCTGCGGCTCCTGTGTTATCCCACCCCAATCCTTTACTTCCATTTACATTAGAGGTTGATGCCTCAGATATCGGGCTTGGGGCAGTACTTTCGCAACGACACGATAAAGGTGGAACACTCAGACCTTGTGGGTTTTTTTCAAAAAAGTTGACCGTCACTCAAAGCCACTATGAGATAGGTGACAGAGAATTATTGGCCATTATCCTCGCTCTTAAGGAATGGCATCATTTGCTTGAAGGTACTAAGAATCCTGTCTTAATCCTAACAGATCATAAAAATCTGACTTATCTCTCGGAGGTCAATAGATTCTCCTCTCGTCAGGCCAGATGGGCACTGTTCCTGTCCCGATTTAATTTCATTGTATCATATTTACCGGGATCAAAGAATGTTAGGGCTGATGCACTGTCAAGACAATTTGAGGCCGACAGTGACAGAGTGGAAGCACCAGCACCTATCATCCAACCCGATAGAATATTGGCTACTATACGCACGAGTATCACTTCTCCTTTAGGGGAAGAGATCCTGGCCTCTCAGGGGTCCGCTCCCCATGAAACCCCAGTGGGCAAATGTTTTGTCGCTGAACCATTTCGTACTAGGTTGCTCAAAACGTACCATTCCTCTAAGGCTGCGGGACATATTGGTAGAGACCAACTGTTATGGTCCCTTTCTCAGTTATTTTGGTGGCCTTCCATGAGAAACGATTGTGAGGAATTTACTAATGCCTGTGCCACCTGCGCCCGCGCTAAGACCCCGAGACATCTCCCAGTGGGCTTGCTTCAACCGGTGCCTAATGGCGAACGCCCCTGGTCTCCCCAGTTTATTGGTCCATACAGAGTCATTCGCAAAATTAACCCTGTCTCCTACGCACTAGACATACCTGCATCCATGCGTATCCATAATGTGTTCCATGTGTCCCTTCTCAAGCCTCTGGTTTGCAATCGCTATACTACCACACCTGTGGTGCCAGGACCTGTTGAGGTCGAGGGTCAGGAGGAGTACGAGGTTCAGAGCATTACTGATCCCCGAAGGCTTAGAGGAAGGGTACAGTACTTGGTACATTGGAAAGGATATGGTCCTGAAGATCGATCATGGGTGGATAGTAAGGACCTTCATGCACCTAGGCTAGCTAGGGTCTTTCATGCCAAATACCCACAGAAACCTAGACCTTATTCTAGGAGAGGGGGTCTTTGAAAGGGGGGTACTATCACGGTGCCCGTGATTGATGCATTTCCCTGTCTGTCACCAGTAGGGGGCTTCTATTGGCTGTCTGCATTTAGCCCGCCTCATATTGCCTATTTAAACCTGGATTGGGCACCCTTTGAGTGCCCTTTCGTGTTGTTTCTGACCTGTTTGCTATCACTATGTCCAGTGATGGTTGGGCCTCTGTTCCTGTGTTCCTGAGTTCCTGATTACAACTGTTCCAGTGTCTCCTGCATGCTGAGTTGTTCCAGTCCTGGTTCCGGCCTAGTACTCTGGGGTTGCAGTTCCTGCTGACCTTCTTCTCTGCTGTTTCCTGACCTGACTGATCGCTGCTGGTTCCTGTCATCTCCTCGCCTGCCTCCTGTGATCCTGGTGACCTTCTGCTTGGTCGCGTCGGCGACATTGCTTGTTAGTCCCAGCGTGCGGATGCTGGTTTGCTCCAAAGCCTTGCGGCTACACGATTCAGTTGTTAGTCCAGTGTGCGGACACTGGTTTGCTCCTAAGCCTATCAGCTACACTATTCAGTGGTTGGTCCCAGCGCGCGGACGCTGGTTTGCTCCAAAGCCTTGCGGCTACACGATTCAGTTGTTAGTCTCGCGTGCGGACACTGGTTTGCTCCTAAGCCTATCGGCTACACTATTCAGTGGTTGGTCCCAGCGTGCGGACGCTGGTTTGCTCCAAAGCCTTGCGGCTATACGATTCCCTGTTGGTTCAGTGTGCGGACACTGGTTTGCTCCTAAGCCTTGCGGCTATACGATTCCTCTGTTGGTCTCAGTGTGCGGACACTGGGTTGCTTACGATCCTGTCACTCTGTCATTATCATCCGACAGCTATTGATACCTCTGGGCTGCCTTGCCCGGTATTGGTAAGGCCGGTAGAACCTTGCTTTGCGTTGCTCTTGAGGTTGCCTTACCCGGTATTGGCAAGGCCGCTAGAGCCTACACTGTGTACTTATTGGGGCTGCCTTGCCCGGTATTTAGGTAAGGCCGGTAGAACCTTGACGCTATTCCATCTGCAGGTTAGCTTACCCGGTATTGGCAAGGCCGGTAGAGCCTATTATTCCATTATATCAGACTGTCCTGTCCGGTATATTGACAGGACCGGTAGAGTCTGCATACTGTCTTTGCTATTTACTCATGATATATATATGTACTAGTTGAAGAGCCCGTTACACGGGCCACAGTGCCACTGCCAGCTGGTCACAGGGCAGTCATGCACAGTAGAGAGTGCCCACACTGCAGCTGATACAGTGCCAGCCGGTCACAGGGCAGTCATGCACAGTAGAGACTGCCCGTGCTGCGGCTGATACAGAGTGGGATGCTCCTTCGGAGTTCCCCACTCTGCATCAGCCTCAACACAGGCAGTCTCTAGTGCGAATGACTGCGTTGTTACACACATTTTAGCGAATTATTATATAGGATGTGATTGCCATTCTAGTGATCATTTTTATTATTTCAATAAAATTGAGTTTTTACCTAAAACTTGTGTCTGAGAGTCATAACAGACCGTGACACATACACACTCAATCATACACACTCACAATAATTCACACACACTCAATCACACACACTCACACTCAATCACACTCACACTCTCTCACACTCTCTCACACACAATCATACACACACAATAATTCACACACTCACACTCTCTCACACAGTCTCATACACCCTCTCACTCACACTCGCACTCACACACTCACTTACACACTAACTAACACACTCACATGCAGTCACTCACATGCAATCACTCGCTCTCACACGCACTCACTCACACCATGGGAGCCAGCACGATCCACCTTCCACCATAGTATGTGCAGTTACCACATGCATTTCAGCTATATGAATGAAAACCACAGTGGAGGCATAAGTACAAACACAAACTCACACCCCGGGAGCCAGCACTATCCACCTTCCACCATAGTATGTGCAATTACCACATGCATTTCAACTATATGAATGAGTGCCACAGTGGAGGCATAAGTACAAACACAAACTCATTACAATGACACATAAGTCACCCCCTTACGACTCACTTCTGTGTGTGTGTCTCTGTCTGTTCCTCACTGTGTGTGTTGCATGTCTGTATCACACTCTATGTGTCTGCATGTATGTGTGTATGACTGTGTTGTTCTTTATGCATCTCCGTGCATGCGTGTGCATCTCTGTGTGTGTGTTTGTCTTGCATCTGTGTGTGTGTGTGTGTGTATTAATTCCCTATATATCCTGGCGGGCAGCGCCGTCCCACATTGCTAGTATTTAATATGAAATAAGAGTATCTTAGGCTGAAAGGACCACTTTTAAGGTGAAAAGAGGAAGAGGAGGATATGCTTTGGGGGGAAAACTAGGACATGTGGATGTAGGAAATGGAAATTTTCATCTCACTGCAACAGAAAACAAAAGACTGCCCATTGCCCTCATCTGCATTACATCATCCTCACACACCCTGTTGTTTTTGAGCAAATGAGTACTGCTTACTTGTGTTTTATAGTAAGAGTAGTAAATCATTATGAAAAAACATATTGTAGTGATTTTCCTGCTGTAGTTATTTTGTAGGGAGATGCTTTGTTCCAATGTTATTACAGTTAAACAGCTTTTTGTGTGTGGGGTGGCTTTGTGTTTATTTGTTTTTATTTATTGATTTATTATTACCATTGCCACCTGGCATCCAGACAGTTTTCCTGACAGTTATTCTATTCCATTCTATGGGAGATGTGAGCCACTGGCTACAGTTCTCCATAGAATGTGATAGTAACTCCTTGACCATTTGAAGTGATATAACTTTTCAGTTAAGAATGTTCCAGCAGTACCCTTGTCTTACTCAGTCTGATAATATATGGATTTTTTTCATAATAAAACCTTACTGATCCTAAAGGGAAATAACATTTATTTTTTAAAATTTCCCCAGATATTATAGGGACATGTATAATATGCATCACAGAATTACACAACTGCTGCTAATGTATGTATTTTTTGTTTCCCTTTCTGAATGAGAAAGATCTGGATTGTGTCAGATGTGAGCTGAACGCATCTGTGAGGTGTACAGTGAGTCTGTCCATTCTCTTTTTAGGGTACTGTGTTTTGTTTTGGGATTCAGCCAGATTACGGTGTAAATTTCTCTGCTAGGTTTTTTTCCTATTTTAATATACAGTTGAGGTGAATTACGACAGAACAGACTATAAGAATGTGTAAATACCACAAATAAAATGATGCTGTCTGTCATGATGACTAAGTGAATATTATCAGGAATTAGATGACCTATGACACCTCTTTGTGTAACTGAATTAATGATATAGAGCAAGGCCAAAGTATTTTATTTACACAAACTAATTTATAAAGATATGTAATGGAGTTTAACTAAACATTAAAGTTTATTGGTGTGGAGCAGTGTGATACTGTTATTCACACACCACACAGTCTGATCTCCTAAAAAGAGGGACACCAGTGTGGAAAGAGAGAGGGATTTGGGTCTCAAAGAGGGACTGAACCTCCTAAACAGAGACCCTTGGGAGGTATGGAATATGACACTTTATGTTAAATCCCTGCATTGTATGCTTATTAGTTAAGTTTGAGGCCAATTGTATCACTTGTGCCTTTAGAAAAGCTGCAATGATTGGGCTCTGCATAGATTCATTCATAGCTCAGTTTGTGGTAAGATTGGCACTAACAGAATAATTAGCAGCGCCATACTGTTATAGCAACAAATAAAAGTTATGAAAAATCTATTTATATTACAAACAAATGCCTATCACAACATATAAGCAGTTTTTACTTATCTTTAAAGTGATAGTAATACTTTGTTAAAGGGATAGTAATACTTAAAATGTAAAAAAAAAATATGTTGTAGGGTTTATCCCCCTGAGTAAAACAAGGGTACTCCCTCTGCTGAAAGGTGTTTCATTCAAAAGTTATTAATTTTCAAAGTTGAATTTTTTAGGTGCAGTATCACAGTGGCCTGAAATTGTACAGTGGCACTGTTGATACACCATCCTATGGAGATTTATGGTCCTGGGACCAGAGCTGTCCATAGGATTGTGTAGCAACAGCGCCACTGTACAATTTCAGGCCACTGTGATATTGCATGGCCAGGCAACAGCGCAGACATCTTTGCTTACAGAAGTCTACTCGCTTGCGCCGTCAGTCCTGGTCTCCTCTAGGAGGCGTTGCATAGTACCTTTAGGTGCTGGAAGGGAATGAGGAAAGATTTTTTACTAATGCTGTCTTTATTCTGTGTAACAGTTTGATTAGTAAACTTATTGCTAGATGCCTAATTAGGTGGGGTGGACTTTAGTTGGGGTGATTCCCTTTAACCCTTTGGTTTGGTTGTATACCCCTCTGTCACTTAAAGGGTTAAGAAAACATATTCTTTTAGAGGTTATTTTGATGCTATGGGTAATTATGCCTTTTGACTATGTTTAGTGCATTTTGGTTATTGCCAAAATGCCAATAGAAATTCTGTTATGTGTCATTACCAATTCTGAGCCCCAGGGAAGGACATACATTAGTGCACCTATACATATTGGTTATCAGTGTACTCAGGAGATATGTGCATTCATATTTCAAACTTGTAAATTGTGACGTTATTGTAAACTTCTGAACCCTTTCTAAAAAACCCTATTTTTGACAATTTCATTGCTTCATCAGTTTGTGTAGGAATAAACTTATGCCATTTGCTGATTCATAAATTAGTCTACTTTCAGTAAATATAATTTTGTATTGTTATGTATTCAGTGTAACCAATGGAATGTGCATTCTTGTTAAAATACATGAAAATACCTTTTGCTCTCCTGTTAATTGGGAGTTCTGTGCAGGCCTTACATATGGGTAAAACTATACATATTTTATATCCTGTACTGTTGTAAAAATAATCAATTGTTTCACAACTGACATAAATGTTTTTTGCTATATGCTGTATGATATTAACAACATAAATTATTTTTAAAAAGCTGAATTTGTTCTGAAAAATAATCAGTATATATTTTTCCATATAGAAGTAGAAAGTTACCTTCAGGAATCATACCTAAAGAGTGGATAGCATAAATGTTAAAGTTGTGTACGGCCACCAGGGTAGAAAGATATCCACCAAGCCTTTGGCAATGAATTGTTTAAACAAATTAAGATCCACTTATTCTTGGGTGTAGTTCTCCTTCAACCTATTGAATGTTTATTGGTTGGAGATTGTGCAATAAAGTTTTTTTCACTGTCGTCCAATACAGGTCACTGGTACAACGGGAGGCGATCCGCCCCTTTAAGTAGGCAGGAACATTCATTCAAATGTATGCAGGGGGTGGAGCCTCCCCTCCTTCTTAAGCTGCCTTCAGGCCAGATCCAAGCTAGATTGATTTGTTCCTGTGTGCTGTGCACACCAGTTGGAGAAAATCTCTCATTCAACTTTAGTTTTTTATTGTTTTTATTCGAATATGGAATACCACCATTAGGCGGGTGACCATGGCTGTGAATTGCCCTCTCCAAAGTGGCTAGTGCAGCTTCGAGGGATTTTCTGGTGGACCTTATGCCCTGAAGAGGGAACAACTTGAGTCAAGTAGCTTCCCTGCTGGGGAATTTTCTTCTGGTTAATTCCCTTTTAACATGGTTACCTGAAGACAGAAGTCCTGCAGAAAGGTGAGCCACCCTTGTCCCACAGTGTCCCTTCTTTGGGCATGTATTTGGGAGTTCTCATTATGCACTCCAGCACTCATAGGGTGTTTTTATTTCTATTGCCTGTATTTATGCAATGTCTGTGGTATTCCCTGGGTTTTGGAGCTTTGGGTTGTTGTTTTCTCATGTTTTACATGTGTTAGAAGTATGTTTGGTGAACTTTTTCTCTCAGGAATAATTTATTAATATTTAATGTTCCGCGCCTTTAAGCGCGCTTTTACCCGCATAGACGCCATTGCTCCTTTACTCTCTATGGGTTTACACAGTGTGGGACGTATCTCTGGAACCGCTTGTCACAGCGACTTCAGAGAGGGCTCATTTTGTTGGTCTTCCCCTGCTCTATCATCCGGTGGATAGATTCGGTGTGTTGGGAGTCTGGAGGGGCTTGGGGCACTGTTTTCGGGTACTTCTGAGAAAAACTACGTTTCCCATGAGCGCCCGTTTCGCGCTCGTTTTCTGATTGGCTACCATCGCGGCAGCCATTTTGTGGTGTTATTCTCAGCGAGTATACTACGCAGGGACCGAGCCTTCTCTCCTCTCAGCAGATTAACCTTTCGCTGGCCAGATAAGTTCGATTTTAGACATTTCTGGGGTGAAACTTTAATCTTTCACACTTCTACTGGGTGATTTTTCTTAGTGGAGTATATCTGACGCTGTGAGCATGTCTACTCCACTGGAGTCAGGGGCTAGACCCAAGACTAAAGAGGCTGGGGTGTCTATTTCCCCCATTGCGTTTTGCTCCTCTTGTCACTCTGGGCTGCCTAGAGAATTTTCAGGTCATTTATGCCCAAAATGTGCAGAAAGTCATGACAGCAACCCTGGGCTTTCCAGCCACGCTATTGAGCCAACTTGGGTGAAAGAGTTTAAAGCTGCCACTAGGGATCTCAGATCCACTCTCCAACTCTTTCCCTCTCAGGTTCAGGGGGCTCTGCAGGTCTGGCAGACTCCGTCCACAATCAGGACCTCCCTGCCTAAGCCACAGGGGGCTCCTGACATGTCTGATTCTTCTGAGGAAGAACTTTTGCAGGATTCTGATGCTGAGGAAGGCACTGTTATTGAATCTAATGGGTCCATTGGTGACCCTTATGAATGTGACCCCGAAGTTTCTGCTGAGGGTTTGATCAGAGCTGTGCTAACCACGCTCAACCTTCCTCTGACTCAGGAATCTACTCATGATCCAACTGACGTTTTCCAAAAACCGTCTAAGGCTGTGGTTTGTTTTCCTAATAATCCTACTCTTGCTCGTTTAGTCTCTGATGCGTGGAGGAATCCTGAAAAATCCTCTTTTGTGTCCAAAAAGTTTGCTAAACTTTACCCTTTTCCTGAGGCTGAACTGGCAAAATGGGTTCATCCTCCCAAAGTGGATGCTCCTATTTCTAGGTTATCCAAATCTACTGCCTTAGCTGTATCAGATGCCTCTGCCCTGCAGGATTGGACGGACAAAAAGTAAAAAATTTGTCTTAAATCCATTTTTGCCTCTATTAGCACTGCCATGCGTCCAACCTTTGCAGTGGTGTGGGTTAATTGGGCTATTGCGGCCTGGACTGAACAGCTGACTGAGGCGGTTCGCCAGGATGCACCAGTGTCGGAGCAGTTACAGCTTCTTGCTAATACATCAGAAGCTCAAAATTATGTTTCTGACGCTGCTTTTGATGCTGTGCGCATGATGGCAAGGGCCTCTACTTCCTCTGTGGTGGCTAGACGTGCTCTTTGGCTGAAAATTTGGTCTGCTGACACTGCTTCTAAGAAAGCTTTGCTTTCTTTACCCTTTCAAGGGACCTCACTGTTTGGATCTGAACTTAAGGAGATGATTAGTGAGGCTACTGGTGGCAAAAGTACTCTTCTACCATCAGTCTTCAAGAAGAAGTTTCCAGCCAAACGCAATCGGTCCTTTCATTCCTTCCAAACTGAGACATGCTCCACGTCCCAGGCAGGTCCGTCCTCCACGCGCTCCTCCTCCAAGCCCAAACTGTCCTGGAAGCCCAAAGTTGCCCCCAAGGCCAAGACCTCCAAGACATGACTCGCCGAACCCGGGTCCGCATCCGGCTGTAGGTGGACGTCTCCACATCTTTCGCCGGGTTTGGAGTCAGTGGCGGACCCTTGGGTTGTTCAGGTGGTATCAGAGGGATACAGGATCCCTTTCTCTTCCCTTCCTCCTTTTTGGTTCCATTTTACTCGTCCTTCTCAGGAGCCAACAAAAAGACGTCTGTTCGATGCTATTCAGGATCTTTTGGACAAAGAGGTCCTGAAATTGGTTCCACCAGAGGACACAGGTTCAGGATTCTATTCCAACCTGTTCGTTGTGGCCAAAAAGGACGGAGGTGCTCATGCTATTTTGGATCTCAAGGATCTCAATTCCTTTGTTGTGAGTTCCCACTTTCGTCAGGAATCTCTGCGTTCTGTGATAGCAGCAATGTCTCCAAGGGAGTTCCTTGCCTCCCTGGACCTTCAGGATGCATACCTTCACATCCCTATTCATCCAGAGAGCAGACGGTATCTCAGATTTGCTTGTCACAAAGGCCACTTTCAGTTTTCAGCTCTTCCCTTTGGTCTGACTTCAGCTCCTCAGGTCTTTCAGAGGGTATTGGGAGCTTTGATAGCTGTGCTTCATCGAGATGGAGTCAGGGTGACTCCCTACATGGACGATCTGCTCCTGAAAGCCTCATCTGCGGAGATCCTCCACCAGCAGCTGCAGTTGTGTATACAGACACTCAATCGCCATGGCTGGATTGTGAATCTAGACAAGTCAGACTTGGTTCCATCTCAACAGATCCTCTTCTTGGGTCTCCTGTTCGACACTCAGCAGTGCATGGTGTTTTTACCGGAGGAAGTGGCTCATCAGATTGCTATCCGGGTGTCCAAGATCCTAGAGCTAGACAGGGTTCCAGTACCGAAGTTGACCTCTCTGGTGGGGAAGTTTATTTCCACGATAGAGGCAGTGCCATTTGCTATGGCACACACCAGGGAACTTCAGAGGTTTGTGATCCAGACGTGCAAGAATCATCCAGATCATCAGCATCTGTCAATATCTCTGCCTCCTCATGTCGAGTTGAGCCTGGAATGGTGGTTGGACCTGTCTCATCTCCTGAAAGGGAGATCCTTTCGGGTTCCCTATTGGACCACAGTCACGACGGATGCCAGCCTCCGGGGATGGGGGGCAGTGTTGGGTCGTTTCAGTGCTCAGGGGAAATGGGGACTGGAAGAATCTCTTCTCTCCATCAATGTTCTGGAACTTCGTGCCAT
The DNA here is from genome assembly GCA_037306005.1 of Rhinophrynus dorsalis. Lineage (NCBI taxonomy): Eukaryota > Metazoa > Chordata > Amphibia > Anura > Rhinophrynidae > Rhinophrynus > Rhinophrynus dorsalis. Next base: position 289,277,892 of record CM074720.1, read on the forward strand.
CTTTCTTGCCGTGAGGCACTGGGAATCTCAGCTGGAAGGTTGTCCAGTCAGAGTGGAGTCCGACACCGCCACTGCAGTGGCCTACATCAACAGACAAGGCGGCACAAAAAGTCTCACCGCTTGGTTAGAGGTCAAGGCCATTTTATCTTGGGCAGAAGCTCATGTGCCCGTCATCTCAGCAGTACACATTCCAGGCGTAGACAACGTCATGGCAGACTTTCTCAATCTTCACACAGTTGACAGCGGAGAGTGGGTGCTTCATCCAGAGGTGTTTCACCTTCTAACCCAGATGTGGGGGGTACCTGTAGTGGATCTGATGGCTACCAGACACAACAGGAAGGTGCCAGTGTTTTGCTCTCGGTGGAGGGGACCCTCTTGCTCTAGCAGTGGATGCTTTATCAATCCCTTGGGAGTTCCCTCTGGCGTACATCTTCCCTCCTCTCCCTCTGTTGATCAGAGTCATCCAGAAGCTGAAGATGGAGCGTTGTCCTGTCATCCTAATCACTCCAAATTGGCCTCGTCAGTCCTGGTATCCGGAACTGCTAGCCATGTCTGTGGCGGATCCCTTTCCGCTTCCTGCCCGTCCAGATCTACTTCTTCAGGGATATCTGTGGAAGGAGGATGTTCAGCATCTCCATTTGATGGCTTGGAGGTTGAATCCTCAATTTTAAAGAAGAAAGGGTTTTCCTCTTCAGTGGTGTCCACGATGCTTAGAGTTCGCAAGCATGTGTCTTCCAAGATCTATCATCGCATATGGTCCACCTTTGTGGCATGGTGTACTGATAAGGATCTATCTCTTGATTTCCATCTTCCCACGGTCCTGGCTTTTTTGCAGGATGGGGTTGAGAAGGGACTCAGCCTGAGTTCTCTCAAGGTTCAGACTTCAGCTTTGTCTGTGTTTTTCCAGGAACGGATTGCTATTCTTCCTGATGTTAAGGTTTTCTTCCAAAGTGTGGCTCATGTTCGACCTGCCTTCAAGAGTCCTACTCCCCAGTGGGACCTCAGTTTGGTGCTGGGGGTTCTCCAGAGACCCCCGTTTGAATCCCTGGCTTCTATTCCTTTGAGTCTCTTGACCTGGAAAATGGCCTTTCTTTTGGCGATTGTCTCAGTTCGCCGGGTAGCAGAGTTACAAGCTCTGTCTTGTAAACCTCCTTACTTGGTGTTTCACAAGGATAAGGCAGTGCTTCGCACTTCCAAGGAGTTTTTACCCAAGGTTGTCTCCGAATTTCACATCAATCAGGAGATTGTGGTTCCCTCTTTCTGCCCTAACCCTTCCTCTGACAAGGAAAGAGATCTCCATTTGTTGGATGTTGTGCGTTGTCTTAAATTTTATGTTCATCGCACTGAGTCTATCAGGAAGTCTGACGCCCTGTTCGTCATTCCTGAGGGGCCTAGGGCAGGGAGGCCGGCATCCAAGGTAACTATTGCCTCTTGGATAAAATCTACCATTCGTGAAGCCTACAAACTGCGGGATAAGCACGTTCCCTTCAGGGTTACTGCTCATTCCACCAGATCAATTGGGGCCTCTTGGGCCTACAAGAATCAGGCGTCTGCTGATCAACTGTGCAGAGCGGCCACTTGGTCCTCTGTGCACACATTCTCGAAGCACTATCGTGTTGATGTACTGGCCTCGGCTGATGCCAGCTTTGGGAGGAAGGTCCTGGAGGCAGTCTTGCCTGTTTAGGACCTTCTACTCTGTGGTTCTTAGTGCTTCTTTGCTGTTGAGCCCTGTTGGCTCTAGTTCAGTGTGCTGTGTTAGTTCGGGGGTTTGTTTTTCCCCCTGGTTGGTGTCCGTTGACACTTCTGTTATTGGGCTCTATGATTAATTGGTTTATAGCAGTTCTGGTGACTTTGGGCCTTGCGCCTGGTCCTTGCCTTACTTCCCGCCTCAGGGAAAGCTCAATGTTTGTACATCCCATTGTACCAGTGACCTGTATTGGACGACAGTGAAAATAGGATTTTAGTCTTACCTGTTAAATCCTTTTCACTTAGTCCATACAGGTCACTGGTCTCCCACCCTGTCAAGGGACCATGCTTGGTTCTCCTGTGGCATTCAGTGGGTGACCTTCGGGGCATGCTCACAGGAGTCTTCCTTTTCCTTCTTACCTCTGGTCAGTTTAGTGTCTCAAATCAATCTGGCTTGGCTCTGGCCTGAAGGCAGCTTAAGAGGGAGGGGAGGCTCCACCCCCTGCATACATTTGAATGAATGTTCCTGCCTACTTATAGGGGCGGATCGCCTCCCGTTGTACCAGTGACCTGTATGGACTAAATGAAAAGGATTTAACAGGTAAGACTAAAATCCTATTTTATTCAGGAAATCGTTTCCATCCCAATGTTTTTGCTAGGTCTGGGAGCACAAGAGAGAAACCAGACCCAATGCCTGGGATACCTCCATGGCACTCAAAGACTTAAATACATATATGTATCCCTCAGATTGCTCCTAAAACTACTAGCTGACACCTAGACATTTTGTCTGACTTATGTTCCTTATTTTTCTTATGCACCACTGGGTTTCAAATGTTCTTTAATTAACCAATATAGAACTATCATCACTACAACCAGTTTAGTTCATGTCTAGCAGTGAAGAGTTTATACTAATTCATATACTGGTACCATTTTCCACAAATCAAGTAGTTCTGTTTTCCTTCTGCATGAATGAACACTCATAGAAGAGCAGTTTTGCTTTTTTATAATCTTTTTTTCCGAATTGTATTTATTTTTAAATATTAATAATCCCCATGTAAGAAACCTTTCAATAAGAGAAATATCAGCTATTCATTCCCCAGTTCTGTTACCATCAGCGTGATCTTATTTCATCCCCCACCTTCTGCCTCGTACTTATCAATATGGTTGTTCCAATGCTTTCCTTCTTGTTACAATGGCATCTTCACTTTTTTCATTCTGATATAGCGGCACATTTGCAAGATTTGCCTCATTATCCCCGATACTTCAAAACTCCTGCACTGAATTGTCTATCTCCCCACATGATTACACTAACCAGGTTTGGGCAAACTGAGGACCTTCCAGCTCTTCAGGAATACAATTTCCAACTTCTCTGGCCAGCTGTCCTCAATACCTGGAGGTTCTCAGGTTGCCCACCCTAATCTGTTCTCTTATAGACTGTATTTAACCTATTATCATTTCTGTATGTAGTGCTAACATATATCTGAGGGCTGTAAGATGAGACATATGGAAGTTGCTACTATGAATATTAAACAGTCACATATATAAAGTTTTTTTATGGGACAAGTCAACTGCACAATAAAAATAAACATTCTCAAAATTCCAATTGCTTTAAATAGGGCTTTTCCCACTTGAATGCAAGACTGACTGGTCACCTGTGTTGTTCTAAATGTGATGGAGACCTCTCTAACCTTCAAGGGGTGCTGCACTTAAATTACTGGATATTTTCTTGTAGTGCAGTCTGTTTGCTCCAGACTTGCACCTTTATATTCCTGAATATGACCCTAAAGTTCTGTTTCATGCTGTTTATCGCTGTTATTGTTCTGTCCTTCCAGTTGGTTATTTGGCACATGGGGAAGTGATTCAGTCATTATCAATGTGAAGCAAGCCTAAGTAACTACTGTCTCCTCCACCTTAATGTCCTGCTTCAAATGAGGAAACAAGGAAAACTTTCAAAAACGTTAAGAAATAATTGTACTGCTATTTTAAGGTGTCAGTGACCAAACTGTAACTTACAAAATACACCGTAATTATTAGTTCAGCTTTTTCCTCCTTGGCTCCACACATTTCAATAAATTGAGTTTCAACATGTAAAGACTTGTTTAACATAGTGGATGCATTCTCTACATTGGAATATGTCCCAATAAGCAGAAGTCAGATACATTTAGCTTTACATTTGCTGGAGCTGTTGAAGCAACTGTCACAAAAAAAATAAGGAAAATGCTGACCTCGATAATGATGTGATCATTAAAGGCGCACTAACACCGCATAATAATTACTTCCCACTTATCTTTCTATGGTCAGAAAATCCTATAGCCCATATAAATGCTTGTTATGTTATCTCTTGAACAAAAACATAAAGGTAAAATAAATAGGGAAGTTATTGTTTTCTGCCCATTAGACAGTGGTTTACTGTAGAATTCATGCATATAGATATATTGGGTTACAATAAATGCCAATAATAATGCTAATAATAAAAACTATAGAAAGGGGTTTCCTCCCACATAGTTTACAGTCTGTGATGGCAAGAAAGGATGCAATCAGGAAAGTGACAAGTGCTTTAGAAAGCAAGGCAGGTGGCATAACATAAAAGGAGGACACTATGAGGTAGGAGAGAGGGTGGCATTTCAGCTGTAAGATGCAGACAGAGCGAGAGAATAGTGAAGATAGATGATGTAGCATGAAGTCAATTCTAAATGATCTAAGGTTACCAACAGGAACATATGGGGAGTTGAAATTTAAAGCCTTTTCCCACAAGGCTGCAGTGTTGTTTGTCACCTGCTGAGAAATGTCCTATGCTGGGCTATGTTGCCATTCATACAGGGAACTATCACCTTATGTGAATGCACCAAAATCCAGCAAGTTGCATCTGTACTATATTCCTATAGGAATGCAGTAAAAATGCAGTAAAAAAGCCTGCACAGGGGCCCGTGGGGCCTTCTGTAGACCTTTTACACAACTGTTGTTGGAGGTTAACCCTTTTGAGTGCCAGAGGGGTACGGGATGAATTGCAGAGCAATGTGTTCCGTACCCCTCGGGCACTCAAAGGGTTAAAATGCTCATCACATCCCCCAAGTAATGGCCAACCCAACTGGGCAACAGCCAATAATACTGACTGGTGCTCACATAGGACAGCTGTCAGGCACACCGGTCTTCCTCCACAGGAAAACGTGAGTGAAACACTGGTGACAGAAACGTTGTTAAGAGGCTGTGTGAAAGAGCCCTAAGTGGAAGCATATAAGTGGAAAGCATGAAAGGAAATTATGCTGTGGGAAGTTGCTCATAATTTTTTAAGGAAAGTACTTACCTGACTAAGGGCTCAATACTATTAGCCCCATTATTTTTCAAAACCAACGTGTGGTGGTTTTGACAGCACAGTTTGCAGTTCTATTAACTGTGCTATCAACAACCACCGCTGTGCAAAAATGTCCAATGGGAGCAAAATTTGCACATATTTGACAACACGTTAAAAAAATAGTTTGCCATCCTATTCTGTGTGGTGGCTTCACCGCATTTTAAAGAATGTAAGCTTTCGGGCAGGGACCTCCCTTCCAGTGTTCACTCTGAAATGTACTTGTAAACCCTGTATTGTTTATACCCTTAACTCCTTTGCGTCCAGTGATGTGCCAGGACCGTTACGGCTGTCCGGCACTTAAGGACCAGTGACGGTCCTGGCACGTCACATACTTTTTACTCGCATCACTCCTGCAGGAGTGCTGTGAGTAATAGCGGGAATTGAAATTGATCACTCCAAGACCGGAGCGATCTCTTTCAGTCCCCTGTTCGGCGTGCCGGCACACATGATCAGTCACGTGGGACAGCACGTCAAACTTTCCTATCTGGTCCTTAAAGGACCACACACCCCGGGACCGCAGGTACTTAAGGGGTTAAACCGTAAAGCGCTGCGTACACTGGTGGCAGTATATAAATAAACATATTCATTCATGTACTTTTGGTGAAAAACCTGTGCAGAGTCCATTAACACGAGGTGAAAATCACAGGTATGTGTTGGAAAACTGGTTTCCAACACATACTTGTGGTTGAAAAATATTAACCCTATGAGTGCCAGCGGGGTATGCAGCACATTATACAGCGGTGCATACTCCACTGGCACTCATAGGGTTAATCTACAAAGAGGTAACACATGTCCCAACAAATAAAAACTACAACAAAGATATACTTGACTGCATTTTGAAGGACAGTTACAAATGTTAAATTAATTGTAGCAAAAAAAAAAAAAAAAAAAAGAGTTGGTGTTCCTTGTGTAGTATAATCAGCATACAGATCACCACATCACCACCATAAGTAGTGGCTGAAACAGCTCATACATGTTGATTAGCAAAAAAAGATGGTTGGGAATCTTTAGACTGCTCCCCTTAAGCAGTTTCTCTATGGATGATACTTCTATAAGCAGCTCCACTCCAAAATCACATCCACAAATGGAAGAACGTAATATGCCAAAAAACAGAGGGGTGGGGAGCGCGCCAATAGTGTTTTATCCAATGGTGATATGAAAAACAACAAAAGCACAACATATGCAGTCACATGTAAATGTTGTTGAGAGACAAGCATATACCTGCAACTAAACTAATTCAAGCATGCAGAAGAACGTTAACCATCTCTGCATGGGTTTTTCATATACACAGGATTCTCCAAATACTGCTTCTGAAAGTACCTCTCCATGCTTGACTAGATGATTGCAGGCATATGCTTGTCTCTCAACAACATTTACATGTGAATGCATATATTGAGCGATTGTTTTCCATATCACCATTGGATTAAACACTGTTGGTGTGGCCCCCCCTTCTTTTTTGTTTTGGCATGTTAAATTAATTGGCACATATTTCTTATATGCATTATCATCCTTTAAATGTGAAATGGGGGACATTGCAGTTGTATATAATTCAGTGTTTCATGACCAATCAAGAGAAATATTTCAGGAGAATATAAGAAAACATTTTGGTGGCAGAGTGGTTAAAAATGTGAAGCAGGAAAACCAGCTGACCGTAAATGGCAATAGTTCAGGTCAGGTTGGCTAGAATGAGGACATCCATGAGTGTTTTTAGTATTGGGTTGATAAAGGAAGGGTGGAGTCTGAGAATGTTAAAGAAAGGAACTTAAGGTTTTATTCCAAATTACAGAGGGTGGGGTCAAAGATCACCCCAAGGCACTATGCATCGTCAGCTGGGTTTTTGTCAGATGTGTCAAACCAGTACCTGGCCAGGGTTTGATACATTTGCATGTTTTGTTTTATTATTAATTTTTTTTTTTTGTTATATTTTACATTTGATTGATAACCTGGAACTGTTCTCCTATTCCACCCCAAACTTTAGCTGTATCAAATGTCTCAAAAAATATTACTTTACATGTTTACTGTGTTTGTTGTATAGCCTGAAATAAACCTGACACAACATGCTTATTAACCCTCACAGTTTCAGAAGACTGTCTAATGCGTAGCTTCTCAATGCTTCACAATCTCTTAAGGCACTCAAAACATTAAAGTAATATTTTTTAATGAAGTATATATATTGTAGGGCTTTTCTTGCTGAAAGAAACCAGGGCACGCTCACTCGGAAATATTCTTTATTCAAAAGTTAACAATTCTTTAAGACACCCTCCAATCTCCGGATTTACTGTCAGGTTGCTTAACTTTAACACAGAAGGGTTTTCTTATATGTGAAAGCAAAACTGCCGGTAGTTGAATAGACTAAATGTATCTCTAATATTTGTGTTTAGACTGTTGACTTATTTTCCTGTTTTCCTGTATGTGTCTCATTATAGGCCACTAGTGAACGGCCCTTCATTCAGAAGCTATTTCGGCCAGTTGCCATTGATGGGAAGCCTCATACACTTGGGGATCTGATAAAAGAAGTTTGTCCTGTAGCAATCCAATCTGAAGGTACGCACTTCATCTGACAAAGTTTCCCCTGACTATCTTCTATTAACCAGGCCTACTTTTTTCTATTTCCATTCTTGTCTGTACTGTCTGTTAAACTGTTTTCTGACCCTTATCTTTGTCTAATATTATCGAATATCATCACTTGTTGGTGTGACATTTTATAGTTCATAATATGTAAAGGCAAGTAGACTTCAACACCCGGGCTTTATTTAATATTAGGCACAGAAGGCAACTGCCAACAGTGCAGAATTATGAGGGTTACCTCAGAAGGGCTGGCCACACAAACTGTTGATATTCAGACATGGCCAGTAGAATCCCAATCCTTCACCAGACTCCCAATTGCTTATGGTTTATGGAGGCAGGTTTATTTACCATTTTATGAATTGCTACAACGTCCAGTTTATTCGTTTTTACAGTTTGTTTTCTAGTTTGACCTCTGTCCTAGTTATTTTATTTAAGACAGGGGTGGGCAACGTGAGACCTTCCAGCTGCTCCTGGTATGATGGGAGTTGTAGTCCACCAGCAGCTGGAGGGCCTCACTTTGCCCACCCCAGATTTAGGAGGTTTTATTTGTAGCTTATTGGCTACGGCTATTTTTGTGCCAGGCATAAGTGGGTGTGGTTAGGTTGTTTGTGGAGTGGAGTATGTCATGTGTGGGGTAGTGGGGGAGCCCAGGACACGCATACACAACCTTTAGCTCTCCAACTGTTGGAAACTGCACCTCTTCATCCCAGACCTGCCTAGGGTATCATGCCTAAGAACAATGGTGAGCTAAACCCACACTTATGAACACTTTTTCAGTATTCTGCATTCTATGTAATAATTTGCGAAATAGTTTGTAACAATGCAGTCATGCGCACTAAATACTGCCCGCGCTACGGCTGATACAGAGCTGGGCTCTTCAAAGTCAGACCGGAGGTATCAACCACGGCGCGGGCAGTCTCGACTGGGCATGACTGCACTGTGGCCAGTCAGCACTGTGACCCATGTACATGGGCTCTTCAACTAGTTATCATATAAACTAGAACAACAAGATTCTTCCTTTGAGATCTGCTATATCCACAGAATGTTTTATGGTTTCTGAGTGGAAGAAGGATTAGAAAGATATTGCTCCTGCAAACATATTTAGATATTAGCACCTATGGGCTACAGCAGAAAACATAGACTTATTTTTCTGCCTACCTGTGCTAGCTGTGCAGGGATTCTCTGGTAACACTTACTGTCAGTATCTCGCCTATCCCACAGGATGTAAAGGGCAGTCCATACAAACACCCACAACAGCCACCGATGGGTCACTATTCATGTGATAATTGCCTTTTAACTAACATCAGTTAGTGCTTAACCTTTTGAGTGCCAAAGGGGTACGCAACACATTGCATCCCTCTAGTGCACAAAAGATTAAAAAAAAAACTTTGGACTTGACTATGACAAATTAATAATTTACCTAATTTTAATGTAAGTAAATAAAATATTTAGAACTTTATGCACCAAAGTAAAAAGGAGCAATTCTAGGGCAAACCAAATGCACCTCAGGGAAGAAGTATTACTAAGTTCCCCATTGATTTTAACCCCTCAAGTCCCCCTATGGTGCTGTTAGGGTGCTGTTAGTTTGCCCCAGAATGTGTCTTTTTTAATTTATAAGACTATTTAGGCATATGTATCAGTGTGCCTCTAAAAGTTCACAAATGGTTGGACTAAAAAGTCCTTTAATAGCAACTGCAAGACTTTCATATGCATCATTCTTATAAAGACATTAATAAGTACCGTAAAATATCAGGTATAATACGCACCTGTAAATTATACCCAAGATTTTAGGGGAAAACAAAAGTGCCTATGTATAATACGCACCCCTTTTTTCCTCCACCTCACTAAAATAAGTTGTATGTTGTCACTCTTATTCCCTCCCTCCCCGCTAACCCTCATCATTCTCACCCCCTCCAGAGTCCAAACCGACAACCAGACAGGTTACCAGCAGACAGCATGTTTGCATTTGTTGCCCGCTTCCAGCAGTGACCTGTCAGGACCTTTTCCTTTAACCCCTAGAGTGCCAGGTGGGTATAACGTATGAGTGGACACAGCTGTACCTGCTGTGCCACGCTCGTACGTCGTACAGCTAAAATGTGGTCGCTGCATAAGCCGGTATAACCGGCTTGCAGTGTCCGCATTTCAGCTGAAATGCAGCCTGGCACTCTTGGGGAGGCACTAGGATCACTCCTCATGCCTCCCCAATTATTGATCTCCTCCCAGCCGATTGTGCTGGGAGATCAACATGTAAGAAGGAGAAGCAGAGCTTCCCCTTCCCCCTCTCTCCTACCCGAACTTCTGGGTAGGAGTGGGCGGGACCAGGGGAAGCCTCCCAATGTCATCGGTGGCATGGTCACCGATGACGTTATGGAAGTTCCCCGGTCCTGTTCACTCCTACCGGTGGTAGGAGAGAAGGGCAGGAGAGCTTTTGCTCTCCTGCAGTCACCTTATTGATCTCCCAGCCGTTTGGCTGGGAGATCAATAACTGAGGGGACACCAGGAGGGGTCCTGATGTCCCCCACGAGGTCTGAATAGATTTAAAAAAAAAAAAAAACAACAGAAAGTAACCCTGTGAGTGCCGCAGGGGTCCCCAGCACATTGCTTTGCAATGTGCTTGAGACCCCTCTGGCACTCACAGGGTCACTTCTTTTGGGGGGATATTTTTTTTTTTTTTTTTTTGCTTTTTTGCAAGAACTCATTGTGGGGATCGGGGGGGTCCTGATGCCCCTCAATGAGGTCTATAATTAAAAAAAGTTTTAAAAAAATTTAACCCTGTGTGTGCCACAGGGGTGTCCAATGCGCACCTGCCCTCCTGTAGCACACACAGGGCTTTTATCATTACTTTGTTACCAGACATTGTTTTAGTACAAGCAGCCATTTTTGTGGAAGTTATGTGCTTCTGGCACCCCTAAGGTAGGTCAACTCATTCCAATGGGGTGTCATTTTTCTCCTAAGAGCACTAGCTAATGAATACAGTTGGAAATTACATGGTTTTCACAGATTTCAGTACAGCTGAAGGGGCAGAAATGTAAGAAAATGACATTTTTTTCCTATAGTGCCACCTTCTGGAAGCATTTGGGCACAACAGGCTTGGGGTAAGAAGGTAATTCACCCCTCATTAGATGTGGCAGGTTGTCTTCTTTCCAAAATGGTATGGTTTGTGTAGCCTTTCTTCACTTCTGTAGTTGTTATAACCATTTTTGTACAGACAAGTAATGTTTGAGAAAATGTTAGAAAAATTAGAGGTTGCAATAGGTGTAGTTTGGTACTTGTAGCGCCCCCTAAGGTAGGTGAACTCATACCAATGAGGTGTCATTTTTCTCCTAAGAGCACTAGCTAATGAATAAAGTTGGAAATTCCATGGTTTTCAAAGATTTCAGTACAGTTTTACCACAAAAACCCTAGAATGCGCATATTAGTTTATAATGTTGAAAATGTCATTTTGCGCTGCTGGTGATTAGGGCTCTGCGCTAGCCATGGACATTGGTAAACCTATACAAATTTGGTATTTTTTTACTCGGGGGATGCGGGGCTTTTTCAAATAATTGAAACTTTTTCAATCAAGGTAAATGTTTTTGATACATATTATGTGATTTTAACAAAATGAGTAAATGTTCACTTTTTTGTTATTATGACATCATAGCTTTTTGCACAATATAAAATTCTCTTCATGTAAGGTACCACAAGAAAGCACAATTTGTTCTGAAAAAAACAATATATAGTTTTCCATATGTAACTAAAAATCACCAGAGTAAATCAAGCCTTAACGGAAGGATAGCAAAAATGCTGAAAAAGTGTCTGCCTGCAGGGTACAGGACATGGCCCAAGCCTCTGGCACTGAAGGGGTTAAGCCAATGGTAATTCTCTGAAAGGAATGCAAGGTCCATGCAGGGCAATACCATAGATTCAGTGCACATAGAACAATGCATTGGATCTACACAAGATTTTACAGTAGTTGCAGTTTGCAAATTAAACCAAATTAGTGTTTTGGTTGTGTACATGGAAAATGCATTAATGTGTCAATAAAAATCATTATTTAGTAGTTTATTGTGAATATGACTGCCTCATCTGTATTTATTGTTTAGGTGCTAAGACTTTTTCTGTGTTCTTAATTTTGGCTTGATATCTGGCACACTTTTGCTACATGTGTCTGAGTCGCTATGGAATTTTGTGGGAGCTCACTTTGATCTGTTTCTTGAGTCGCTAATTTTATATTTCTGTCACTGCTGTGTTTAATAACTAGGAGCAAATCAGTCACAATTTGTAACCCATTTTTGACTTGTTGATACATTTGCTCCATAGGGCCATAGCACACTAAAGAGATGCAATTCTGTAGCAAACCAAATGTAACATAGGTAAAAAAAAAAAAAAAAATTCCTATTACTTGAAGTAGGGCCTTTAACTATTTCAATTCCTGCAAGGTCTCCAAAGCGTTGTAAAGCAATGCGATGGAAACTTCTCTCTAGCATTTAAACCTTTAACCCTTTCATTACCAGCAGGGTATGCAACACATTGCTTTGTATTATGATGCGCACACCCTTCCACTCAAAATAGAGGGTTAAAAGCCCCATCCAAATCAATGGAAATTTTTTGTTTGATCTCCATAGTGCAATTGGTATGCTCCAGACTTGCTTCTCTCTTCCTTCCTGAATACGACTCTTGGGGCATAATAGAAAGGATTAACAATTCTGTAAGAAACCAATAGCACCATAGTGGTCACATAGCATGTTCACACTTCCCAGTTAATATAAATCTGACAAAGCAATACACTGGTGACCTCTAGCATCCAAGGGGTTAAAAAGGTACATTTAAATCAGTGTGTAATTTTAGAATGTGTGTTTCTCTTCTATGGTGCTGTTGGTTTGACCTAATTTTGCTCTGTTATTCTTTTTTTGAGCCCCCTCAAAGCTTAAAGGAGCAGTAAACATTCTTTTTATGAAAACCTATATGTTATAGTGATTTTCCTGCTGAGTAAGGCAAGGGTACAACCTCCGTTGTTTTATTCAAACTTTATAACAGTTCAAATAAAAAGGAAGTGAATTTACTGTGTTTACTTCCTGATTAATCAAACTGACAGGAAGTGACTCAGTCACTGACTTTGCTCTCTGTTAGAATGTAACAGAACTCCAAGAATTTAGTTGAGACCTCTCCATCATCCATAGCATTAGACATGTTTAGAATCTTTCAGTAGCACATTATTTTGCTTCCTCCAACCTTTCTGAGAACATGGTAATGGGGGAATGTTCAAAAGACACCTGCTTTGGGTCTGATGTGCGGGTAACCACAAGCACTTGGCGAATCTGAAGCCTACCAGACATCATAACTCTATAGAAGAAAGCACTGTGGTGGGGGGGATGAGTGTCGGCTTTTCTTGTCAATAATTGACAAGCTGTATGGGTGGAGCAACGGAGGGCTAAAAAGACAGGGTACCTGCAGATTCATGTGTATGAAAAGGCGGCTATTATAGTCTTCCCTTTGAAGATTTGAAACAGGTAAGATATTCCTCCTTGGCAGATGAAAGAAGTCTTTTATTACCCTGTCTGTTTGAAGATCTGGATATTATCACCTCCTTTAATTTTTTTTGGCATGAAGTCCCCATCTTTTGTTTTTTTTAATCTCTTATGTGTTGCTTTCTTTGGGTCACAAATTGATGGGAGAAAAAGAAAATAGTTTTAGAGAGAGTTTATTTTTTAAGGGAAACTCTGCTGTAGGCTCTTCTAAGGCACAATGTACTTTGCATTATTTGCAGCAAAAATTCAAAGCCTTTTATCCGTTCACCTAAGCAGGTTCAAGCTCCCAAACCATCTTCTGTGGGGAATTTATTTTGGAAGTTTAAATGCATCTCACAAAAACACTGGACTGAATGCATAAGAGGCAAGCATGGAAGTAACGGTGCTAGAGTAAGCCTTCTGCACCATAGAGCACAGATACAAATTCCCCAAATCCTCATTGTTATAAATGGGGCTTTTAACCTCTTGAATGCTAGAAAGGTCTTCATTTAATTGATAATTGTTGTTAATTGTTGACGACTGCTCTTACATTCAAGGTGTTAAAAGACTCATTTAACCCAATGGGAATGTTTGTCTTGAACAACGTGGTTAGTTTGCCCCAGAACGGATCAGTTTTTACTTTGTTCATAACGCCCAGAGCATTTTCATCTTGCAATCTGATTTCTGGAGCTGGAAATATATTATAGCCTCTGGAGGGACAGAGGAGTAAACTGTACATTGCAAACCCTTCTGGACCTATAGGGGTTAAAGTGCAATTTTTATTTAGTTAAAAAATATTTACATTTTTTGCATAGCCTATTTTCTGAATAACAAAATTTAAAAGAAAAGATTGAGCAGAATGATTGGAAACCCCCCAAAAGTGATGAAAAACAATATGTGCTTCTCTTTCTGTTCTACCCGCCCAAAGCACGTCTATCCTTGTTTAAACAAAACAATATAAATGAATGGAGAACATTTATCCAGTTTGATGTGCTCCTCTCTACTTGTGCGTTTTTTTAATACTGTTTATATTTTTATTCATTAAAAATGACTACAGTTTTGTTGTTTGCACTTTTTGTATTCTACAACCTATTTAACATTATATGCATTAAACAGATGAATTTAAATAAAATGCAGGGAAGTGTAAAGTTGTTAATTTTGATGAATTTTGATGCATTCTGACTCACTCATGCTACTTGTGAACTAAATGGATTAATTCTAGGAGACTTGTTGCTGGAGAAAGACCTGGACATGCTTGTAAACTTTAAACTTGGAAATAGTGATCCAATTAAACAGCAGTAGTAAAAACAAACTACTGTCTTGCATACAAAGAGGTATTGAAGTAAGAGTGGATAACATTATTTTGCCACTGCACAAATCATTGGTAAGACCTCACCTCAAATATGCAGTGCAGTTTTAGAACTAGAGAGAGTTCATAGAAGAGCATCAAAATGAATTAATTGAATGGAATATTTTTTAGAGCAACAGATTTTTTGCTTACTCTTTGCTGAACTGCTTGAAACTGCATTCCATTGATGCCATTTCAGCTGTTCAAATGGGCAGTATCACCTCCCATCTCATTGCCCAAAAGCAACTTGCTGAAACTTTCCTGTGTTCAACAAAGGATGCAGGAATAATTTCAGAAAAGCTTATCAGCATGGCTGAGGCTGCAGCTCAGATAGTTCTCATGGATGATTGGATTGCTGCGTTGCTAAAAACAATGATCTAAGCAATCACTGGCCCACATGAGAGTCAGCCTATTATATTTGACTGATTCCTGGATGGACCGACCATCAGACACACCTCCAAGACCTCTATGATGATGGGGTGCCAGGTGACAGCACATTTAACACAAGTGGTCTGATTGGCATTACAACACAGATATGTCAGAACCTAGCCTTACGGCCCACAGGTTCATACCAACTCTAAATTTTAGTTTGATTACTACCACTCGGGGCTTCAAGAGATAGCTCTCTATCACATACGTAGCCAGAGACATGTTTTAGCCCTGCCATTCAGACATCTGCAGGAAAGGAGGTAGAAGGCATCATTCTACTGCTGTTCCCACTTTTACACTACATAAAAAATGGACCATTTTATCTTTCTTGAACAATGGTATCTTTTGTAACCAGAAAACAGTAGTGGACAGACCTTGTAAAAGCACATAAGACTTGGAAACCTGAGAGGATATTGACTGCATTAAAATATGGGAAGCATTTATCTCACACAAAGAGATTTTGTGTAATCCAGGACTCACCTGACCGGCTTCTGATTTCTTTTGATGACATCAGAAAAGTAGAAAAAAAAATTCCAGAAATATTTGAAATTACTATGTCTTTTTGCTAGTCATCTTTGTTTCTATTAGTTTGTTTAACAGGTGTCCATATTAGGGATAATCCATGTTTGTAAGCATCTGTTGTATACTGGATATTCGTAATACATTCTGCCAAATATAGGGCCACATAGAAAGAAACATGAGAAATTCTAGGGAATAAATATTTTGAATGCCAGTTCATCTCTGCCAAATATAGGGCCACATGCAGAAAGCAAGAGTAGAAATTCTAGGGGATAAATAAAAAATTCCTATTGATATAAATGGGGCTTTTAACTCTTTGAATTCTAGAGAGGTTTGCAAAGCATGCATTGCAATTGGAGGGCTCCATGTTACCCACCTCTGGATTGGTGCAGTACAATGATTTGGTGGAAGCAGTTAGACATTTAACTGTGTTACACAAAATGAATCTGCTTCTGAGTGTATTTAAAGCAGAACTACCACCCCTTACAAACATTGCCCCAAATAATGACCTATCTGGTGACTAGCTGCTCAGTAGCTCTAGTCGCCAGAATTATTACCGCATTAATGAGAAATTATGCACTGCTCCCGGACTCACAGGCAGGAAACAGCGCAGATATCTTTCCATAGTGACATCTGCGCGCCTGCACCGTCAGTCCCTTTTGGAGCCGAACGGCTCCTAGCAACGACTCCTAGAGCCGGCTGGGACTGAGAGCGCAGATGTCACTATGGAAAGATGTCTGTGCTGTTTCCTGCGTGTCAGTCCGGGATCAGTGTATAATCCTCATTAACACAATAATAATTCTGGAAACTAGTGCTACTGAGCAGCTAGTCACCAGATGGGTAATTATTTGGGTCCATGTTTGTAGGGGGTGGTAGTTCTGCTTTAAATTGGAACTAATGCTTTATAATGACTTGAGGATTTTTAAAGCGTTTTCAGTATACCCTGTTTATATATGTTAGTCATACTTTATTTAAAAGTATAATTTAGGAGATATTTAGCTTTAAATATTGTCCAGTTTACAGGGCCGGATTTACATCTCAGGAGCCTGTAGGCACAGAAATCTGAAGAGCCCCCCACTGGCTAACTCCACTGGACACCTCCACAATGCTCCTAATCTCCACACTGCCCCCATCATGTCCATATTGCCCTCTCATTGCCCCTATCATCTTCACATTGCCCCATCAGCTCCATATTGCCTCATCAGCTACAACTCGCCCCCCATCAGCTCCATATTGCCCTCATCTCCACATTTCCCCATCAGCTCCATATTGCCCCATCAGCTACAACTTGCCCCCCATCAGCTACAACTTGCTTCCCCATCAGCTCCAGATTGCCCTCAAAAGCTGTATATTGCCCTCATCAGCTCCATACTGCCCTCACATTGCCCACATCAGCTCCACTCTGCCCTCACACTGCCCCCCACCAGCTCCATCTTGCCCTCACATTGAGGCCACCCCGTTTCCTACCTCCTCCCTGGTGGTCCATCGGCGTGGCAGAACAGGTCTGCGCCTCCTTCGGCACAGACCTGTAACTGCTGGAGCTCCTGCGCGAAGTTCTGCTCAGTAATGAAGAGCGCTGGGAGATGATGTAATCTCCCAGCGCTCTGCTTTACTAAAGAGCTCACGAGGGAGCTCGGCAGCTAAAGGTCTGTGCCGAAAGAGGCGCAGACATGACCGAATGGGGGTTAGAAGAATAATTAAAAAATTAAAATAAATTAAAAAAAAAAAAAAACGGTCCCAATGACAAGTGCCCCTCTGTGGGGTGCGCCTGTAGGCAGATGCCTACTCTGCCTTTACGATAAATCCGGCCCTGCCAGTTTATGCATATTTGGCAGTACTGGTTGGCAGAGCATGGTATGTCAGATACTAACATTCTGCTCTCCCTCCCAACTGCCAACTCTCTGCCAGGAAGTAAGTAAATAAAGCTACATAGCTGAAACTATCATTTTAAATAAAGAACTGCTAATATAAATATATGTAATTGTGAAAGATCATTCAAAATCACCAAGTCATTATAAAGTGTCCATCTCCACTTAAATGTCCCAGAACCTGGGTTTGGTAAAATATAGTTCTCTTCCAGCCTAGCCAGAGATCTAGTGGAAGCTATGTTATTCTCTGCCACACAAAATATAGTGGACTTTGCCCATACCCATACCCATACCTGGGAACTCTCCAGATTTGCCCCTGAGACTCCGGTTTTGGCACTGCTATACCGGGTCTCCGGTGCAGAGACTGAGTCCTCCGGATGTGGGGAGTTTCTAGTGAAACTCTACCCACTTCCACTTTTTCTCCAGGTGTTGCTCCATCACCCCAGCCTTCTTTTAAGCCCTCCCCCCGGCACTCACATTAAGCCACGCCCCTTTTTGACACGATACACGTCATTCTTCACACCACCCATGGCAGCAGAGGACTCCCCTCTGGGGAGACAACAATAAAAAAGTTCCCAGGTATGCCCATACCTCATACTATCTTTATTAACTGATCTAGATCAAGAATCTGTATTAAAGATGAATATTGGTCAGAATGTTACAGTATTACAACCACTTCGCCAAACTGTCCAAAAATGAATGAATATTAATTTCAAAATCTATTATTGGTGGTGTAATGTACTAGCTCAAGGGTAGGCAACCTCGGACTGTCCAGTTGTTGGAGACTACAAGTTCCATCATTCCCAACCAGCCAAAGACTGCTTGGGTATGATGGGATTTAAAGTCTCCAACAGCTGGTGAGACAAAGGTTGCCTATCCTTGCCCTAGTTAAAGTTCTATACTGGATCCTCTGCACAAAATGACACAAGTCATTCTGGATCAAGCCATCTGCACTATAAATATACACTCCACTCCCAATGAGTTACATGTAACCCCTTGAATGTCAGAGAGTTCTCCAACACATTGTGAAGTGAAGAACCTCTCTAGTGTTCAAGGGGTTATAAGCCCTGTTTAAATCAATGGGAAGTTTTACTTGTTCGGTGTTGTGCAGCTGGTTTGCTCCAGAATTGCTTCTCTTTTCTGTTTCTGCATACAATCTAATGTGTCCTTCCTTTGCCCCTCTCAGCAGACAGAACTGTGGTTAACTGGAGGATATGTGACACATCTGGTGGTCCTGTCCATTGATCCAAGATTTTTGAAAACCAGACCCTGGGCTTTATCAATGGGATTACAGATGTGTTATTACCTTTAGGCACATCAATTCTTCCTCTTGCCAAACCACCAGGGGAGCTTTCCAGGCATACTGAAATCCTAATCTCTTTCATGTTGACATCTGCACTGTTGCAGCTTGGTGGAAGAGGCCTGAGATTACTTCAGTATCAGCTGCAGAAAACTGAATCTCTGAGGTTACACGAACTGAGAAAATCCCAGCTCTATTTCATTACTGAATATCTTGCTTTAATAATGGATGCTAGCCGTCATTGTCTCTCTCTCACTGTAGCCTTCCTGTACATGTTTTATTTGGGTTATAGAAAGTTGTTTCTTAGCTAATTGTAAATTGTACATCAGAAAATGTGATCCCTGAATGAGCTGTGTGCCGTGGAAATGCCTCTATCAATTCCCATTTAACATGTCAAAGCTGCCACATATGTATTGTGCCTCTTATATCTGTTATTTATTTTGACAAATACGTGCATTGATTTTACTTTTGTATTACTGTGTATTTAATAGACATCAGTCTGTATTGTGATACCGATTAATCTCTTTGAAGCAAGTGAGCCCACTGCCTTTATTGGAAATCTGCACATTGGATGATTCTTCCTGGCAGTCAGAGTTTGTGCTTTTTTGGTCTTATCTTTCTTCGATCATATATATGAAAAACAAACATGAAGGTACAGTCCCCTCAATCACACATACTGTCGTTTCACCTCTTACACCTCGCACACTTCTCTATTCAACATTACATACACACGTCTATTCAACCACTTACCACTTGTACTCACACCTGTATTCATACCTCCTCTCACAAATATACATGCACCTCAATTCATCCCCCCAAAACATGCATTTGTGCCTCTATTCACCTTTACACAGATGCACAAACAACCCTCCATTCATCTGAATAACACATGCATTTACATGCATTCACACCATAGACATACCCATTCAACCCGCTTGATACATGCATTCACTTCTTTATTTGCCCTTCTCTCTTAGGAGGACACATACACACACCTCTATTCAACTCCTTAAATGCAAAATCACATTTCACTTCTGCCCGCCACACTCACAAGCAATTCTGTGCAATCACCTCTCTCTCTCACTCAGGCATATGCATCTATTTCAACACAGACACACATGGTCCAAAGAAAAGTAGAATAATTCTGGAGAAAACAATGGGAGCAATGGGAAGCAGTAAAGAGGAAGGGGAGGCATTGTGAGGCAGTGAGTAGGGGAGAACAGAGATGAGAGACAGGGAGGGGTGATGGGAAATGCTTTTGAGGGTATACATTATGATGGGATGCACTGAAAAGGGAGACGTGTGGCTGCTGGAAAGCACTGTAAATGGCAGGAACTGTTTGAACTGTTGCTAGGTGTCATTGGAAATCACAGGTCCAAACATATAGTGTATCATACTATAGCCTTGTTCTGCTGGTAGTCACAGAACCACACACAAAGTGTTGAACACCCCAGCCTTCTTCCACAGTCCCACTGGTAATTGCAGGACTACATATGCAATGTTTTGCACCACTGTTTTGTTCCATTGGCAGTCACAGTACCGCAAATACACTGTCTGACACATTAGTGGGAAGGTGCATATCAGAGTAAACTATCTCAGCTTGCTTTTGTTCAAAATGTAATTCTCTTAAAGGTATAGCAATACATCGTTTTTTCTTTATTTTATTTTGTAGGCATTAAAAAAACATGAAGAACGATATAAGTCTTATCTCTCAAACCTTTATGGTTTGGGAGATTTTCACAAGCAAAGTTCCCCCTCCCGCCCTTTTTACCTAGTGTAAGCCATCTCTTCTCAGATGTGGAATCTGGTTGTAAGACCAGACAGATAAAAGAAGGGGACAATCTTCTTTGTATGAAAACAATGAAAGCCCTGCCCCCTTGACAAGTTTTTCAGGTTTTTCCCTTATCTTAATTGAAGATTGTCCCTCTCTGCAGTCTACCTGGGCACCTCCCTTCTGATCTGGCTGAACAGTGTTACATCAGTAAAAGGGGCGGGAGGGGGATATTTTATTAATTACTCTTGAACTACAACTCTGACAGAATTGAAATAACACTCTCCAAAGTCCAAATACTATGATGATTAATTAGAGCTGCTTTTATTATGAAACATTACATTACTATCCCTTTAAATATTATGTGGAACAAATGAACCACGAGGTAAAGTCCCCTCCTTCAGAAGGGCAGGACACTTAGCCAAAAATGTCTCTAAGGCAGAGACTCCTTCCCCTGTCCACTTTACCCCAGCAGAGCATGCTCAGTTTTAAAAGAGACCTATTTACATGTATTTATTTATTTATTTATTGTTAGGATATGGGGCTGTATAAGCATTCATTAAGTGGGCTCCTATTCCTGGCCTCCTTTAGAAGGATTGATCAGATCAGTTTTTAGACTTAAACCTGTGGAAGACTGCTTGCTTTATAAGCCCTTTCTAAATAGCTTTCTCTGAAGCTTGTTCATTTACTTGCATAGGAGCCTGAAGAATGAAATAGAGTGGATTTCCATGAGTGCACAGGTCCTGTTAGTATGTCCATGTTTCTCTGTCTTGCAGCCACTTTCTTTGTTGTTGTGGTGCTTGACTTACACTCTTCTAGATGAGCTTGTTGGATCATCTTATCCATGTTAGCTCATGTGCCTGTCCTAGCCTTGACTGCATTGGTGGGATTTTAACTCCCACATTTTCTATCTGTGGGGATTCTTTGCATTTTACTTGTTGTTGTATGGAACTTTTCCACTCAATTGGAATTGGTCATTTCATGGCTATGGTGTTTCCGTACATTTCTTTATTTGCATCCCCTTTTGCTAATTTTTATTAGTTTCTCTACTCTTCTGACTTTTTTTTGTTTCATGGTGCGCATAAGAATATACACATGTGGTAGACCAACTGTATAGCGCATACAATGCTTCTTTGGCACTTCTCTTGTCTCCATGTGTGTTTTCGAGGCTGTTAGGGGGCTGGTGTTGCTTCTGTCTTTGCACACTGGTTACCGTTCCCCCAAGGGGGTGCCATTTACCTACGTCTGGAGAGAATCACCATATTTAAACTTGGGGAACTGCATGTAACAATGTGCTTTTTAGAAAAGTAAGAGATGGTCCTGATTTAGCCCTCTTCCTTTTTCATTTCTGCATGTCACACACAGGCTAGTTTCTCTGTCTTTTTTGCTATATTAACCCCATGCTGGCAGATATGTATTTTTTAAGATTTATAAGTACTTTTATTCTACTTTCTACTGCCTTTACTGCTTATACTATATTCTTGGGAGGTTTCCTGACTATATCAGATCCTAAAAGACGCATGGACGAGTCTAACTCTTCCAATAATTTGGTTGTCCCCTTAACCCCTTTAAAGGGTTAGTAATACTTCGTTTTATCTTTATTTTATGTTGTAGGCATTAAAAAAAAATGAAGACCGATTAAGTCTTATCTCTCAAACCTTTATGGTTTGAGAGAGATTCACAAGCAAAGTTTCACCTCCCGCCCCTTTTACCTAGTGTAAGCAATCTCTTCTCAGATGTGGAATGCAGTCCATAGGCCAGACAGATAACAGCAGGGGACAATCTTCTTCCTATGAGAACAATGAAAGCCCTGCCCCCCTTGACAAGATTTTCAGGGTTCTCCCTTATGTTAATTGAAGATTGTCCCTCTTTGCAATCTACCTGGGTACCTCCCTTCTAATCTGGCTGAGCAGTGTTACATCAGTAAAAGGGGCGGATGGGGGATACTTTGTCATTGAATTTTTCTTGAACCACAACTCTGACAGAATTGAAATAACACTCTCCAAGGTCCAAATACTATGATGATTAATTAGAGCTGCTTTTATTATGAAACATTACTATCCCTTTAACCAGTGCTCTTCATGTCAGACTTGGCTTGCTATGGAATTTTCTGTATGCTATGTCCCTCTTTCTCTGGGGCCCCTACACAGCCTCTCAGGCTTTCATCTGTTGAACAGGTGCCTGCATGCTTTAGGGCTCTAATTTCCTTAGTTCTATCCCCTCATCTCTTCAAGGGGTCCTGGACTATTGGTCCATGGTGCATCATGCACCTCACTCCCCCCCCCAAAAGAAAAAAAAGGAGCTTGACCAATGTTATAGGGTGAGATGCCGCCATTACTGGGTATTCTTATGTGGAGAGAAGGGCATATTGATGTGGATGAATAGATTTTGTCATTCTCTTTTATGGACTCTTATGAGGAATCCCCAGTCCTTCCACTGAGGCACTTAATTGGGCTTCGCTTATCTGCACATTCCTATCCATGCAGTTCATCTGTATTTCCTGTGGGTTACGTTCCAGGGCAGTCCATTCAGTTGTTCGCCCTTCATTTTTTGGTAGTGCCCACTCCGTGAGTCTTCGCAAAGGTCATGTCCGCCTTGGTGACTCACATCTGCTAACAAGGGCTCTGTTTGACGCCCTCCCTGGATGACCACTTACTCAATGCTCCCAAAGAGGAAATCTTGCACATTCAGATTTAATCTTGCACATTCAGATTCAGTCTTGTGTCCATTCCGGAGCAACATGGTTGGTTTCCATCCCAGTCCTCCACATTCTCCGTACAAGATTTGACACTTTCCTGGTGAAAGATTTTCTGACAGACATTTATATTGTGTCACTGCCTCTTCAAATATCTCACTGCCATCGCAACAGTGTGGTAATACAAGAAAGTACTAGGCTACCTAG
Organism: Rhinophrynus dorsalis; assembly: GCA_037306005.1. Taxonomy (NCBI): domain Eukaryota; kingdom Metazoa; phylum Chordata; class Amphibia; order Anura; family Rhinophrynidae; genus Rhinophrynus; species Rhinophrynus dorsalis. The sequence goes on from CM074720.1 coordinate 289,301,124, forward strand.
TCCTGTTTGCTCAATTCCATACTTGAGAGCTACAGCTGGACTTTCTCAGAAATTGGTCCAGACAACAATGTCTCCTCAACGGGTCATGTTTCTGGCTGACTGGACGGGTACCTTCATTGGTGTCTTCACAGGTTCCATCTGTCTGATGGCCGCTTGTTAACCCCAACTGGATTATAGACACCAAAGATGCTATCCTGACAGGCTAGGGTGCTACTCTGGACCCTCAGACTTCCCAGGGTTTTTGACTGAAGGTGGAGAGCATTCTGCCCATCAATATTCTGGAGCTTCGGCGATTCACCTAGTCCTGCGGAATAGGTCTCAGTCCCTTTAGTGGTCCCTGGTGTGGATATACTCCAACAATGTAGCAGTGGTGGCTTAAGTCATCCACAAGGGAAGGATCAGAAGTGCATCAATGTGGGCCAAAGTTTGACTGATTCTCATGTGGGCAGAGGCTCTCAGCTGTGTCTGTTCTTCTGCAGACGTTGTGGCAGAATTTTTCCGTCTATTATTGTTAATGTTAAGGGGAGTGTAGCGCCAAGGGTCAAGGTCGTGTTTGGGAGGTTGACTTTGCTTTTAGCTCACAGTGTGTCAAACACCGAGCATTAGCTGGTTTCCTTTTATGTTCCCTTTTTTTTAGGCTATTTAGCGTGAGTTATTGGAATAAAAAAACAACATAAAGAAAGTTGGGCCACAAGTCAGGTTCTGTGGGCCAACGCTTGTCGTGGTTCATGTTGAGAGGGAAATTGAATTCCTGCGGCACCATTGTGTGTGTATGGTTCAGTGTTAATTTTTGCCCTAATGCCAGTTTTACTGGTGGTAAATGTAATGAGCCCTCAATCTGTGCTGGATTACAGGAAATACACCAGTAATACTAAGTGCCAGAGGGGTTTTCAGTCCATTGCAAAGCAATCCATTGGATACCCTCTGTGCACGCAAAGGTTTAACATAAAGAATTAAATAAAATTATTTTGCCACATGGAACATTTCTGGAGCAAACCAAAAGCTGCATTGGGAACAAATAAACATTTACATTGATTTAAATGTGGATTTTAAACTCTTGAATGCAGTGTGAAAGAAAACAGCATTTAAATCTATGGGAATTATTATTTATCCTCTACGGTACAGTTAGTTTGCCCCAGAATTGTTTCTGTTCTTCTTTGTACATCGTCATCACTGAGTCTCTTGTGATACAGGTTCTTGTATAATCTAGCAGGTATTTAACCCCTTGAGTACCTGAGAGAGGTGTCCATGCATTGCGTGCAGTGTTTTGGATACCTGTCTGGCTCTCAAATTGTTAAAGAGAAATTATCATGTTTTACTAAGTTTATGTCTGTAAGAGCAGATTTAGTAATAGATGCAGGGCTGCACTATTTAGCCTCAACATAGCTTTAGTAAACTTTTTGCGGAGGATCAGAAAACTGATTCCTTGGGCAAATGAACTGGAATGCATCCTAGAACTTTATGGTTCAGGTTACTGTAGAAATCAGTGGTAGAAGCCCTGGGGTCTCGCTTCAAACCCCTGAAGTGTTCTGTGTCTGATCCCATAGGTCTCGTAGTGTAGCCTCAGCTTCCTCAGCAGATTTGCTCACAACTCAAAAGACCTGCTAGGGGGCTAATATCATCACGATAGTTGCCCTTTAATCTTTGTCTTTGAAGTTGTGTTTTCATAATAATGGCGATACAAATAGGAAAAACTCAATTACAGATGACAAGCAAATAACTTGTTTTGATATTACCTTTACACATCAGAAAATTTCTACGGCACAAATGAAAAATAATTGTGGAATGTCAGGCTACAAATGAGAGACAAAATGGTGCTTCCCACCTGTACTTCCTTAACCCTTTGAGTGCCATAGGGGTACGGAACGGAACGGCACTCGTAAAAGGGTTAAGCTATCTTAATAAGCTCTAAATATGGGCTGGGCGACCTGAGGTCCTCCAACTGCAGAGACCTACAATTTTCATCATCCCCAGACAACCAACGTTGAACGGTATATATTCGACTTTGCCGAATATATATCATTGATATAAAAGGTTTCTGACCGCAGCCACTTCTTTCCTATAATAGAAACAAATGCCCTGAGGCCCCGCCCTGGCAAATGCTCACCTTAATTGCACAGAAGACAATCGTGAATAAAAGAAGCCATAGAACAATATTCAGGACTTAATTACAGCTATAAGAAAAAGTGAGGCATCTAAGAAAAAGTGAGGCATCTTCTATATTGCCATAAATATGGCATATTAACACACAAATATATATCACACTCCTCTGGCCCTCAAGGGTTAAGGGATGTTAAGAGGGTGTGTTTTTTCATTTAAATTCTAACACATCTTTTGGCTGTTATGAAATAAACACTGTTTTCCTCTGCATAATAGGGGATTTTTATTGAATTTTGGATTTTACCCCCTGAAATGCTAACCAGATCTCCAATGCATGACATAGCATTCAAGAGGTTAACCCTTTCCGTGCCAGAGGGATGTGCAACACATTGCAAAGCAATTTGTTGTGTACCCCTCTGGCACTGAAAGAGTTAAAAGCCCCATTTACATCTAAATGGAATGTTTACCTCAACCCTTGCCCCTTCACGGTCCTGTTCAGATGCTCTAGAATTACTCATTGTTTGCTTTCTACATAACGGCTATAATGAAGCAATGCATTAGTGATGGCTGCAGTATTCAATTGGGTTAAAAGCCACATTTAAAGGGGAACATTCATATGAGAAAAAGTTTTGCCCATGGGCTTAAATTAGCCCAACTACATTAGTCTTGGTATTTTTTTCAGTGTTACCTACCTACTATTTAAGCTATGGAGACTTGAAATGTGCCACTTCCGCATTATGCGGCACACTGTATGTGTCAGTAGCATGGTAAACGGTGCTTGCTGTAGTGATAGCCTACATAAATACAACTGCGAAGGGAAGCATAAATGCGCTCCCTGGGGCAGCTGGGAGGGAGGTGGGAAGTCCTGCTTCATTGTGCCACACAACACGGAAGTGGCACATTTCAAGTCTCCATAGCTTAAATAGTAGGTAGGTAAAAATGAAAAAAATACCAAGGCTAATGTAGTTGGGCTGATTTAAGCCCATGGGCAAAACTTTTTCTCGTATGAATGTTTCCCTTTAAATAAAGTTATTTGCCATCTATAGTTCAGTTGATTTGCTCCAGAATTTCTCTACATCTTAGCATATCAGCCTCAAAGACTGGTATGTTCCATATCTGATTTTATGCTTGATCTGAATGGCACCCAAAGGGTTAATTTACTTCTTATCTGCCACCATTAATGTAACCGAATGTGTTTGCGTGCTTGTTTTTTTACCAACTGTGCATGGTGCCCTTTCATATGAAAGTTTAGGGTTTAGTTCCTGATAACGATGGGATAAAAAAAAATCCCAGGATGAAGTGTAGTATGTGAGAGAATTATTGCACTTTACATCTAGCTTTCTGGGAATAATTATAAGGGGGAGAATAGAAATACATAAATTCTGGTAAATTAATTATCAGTTTACTTTCAGTAAAATATTTGTCATTAAAAAAGGCACATTTCCATGGAAAGTTTATAAAAACCACAGGAAAGTGAAGAAAGGAGAAGTTGTAGATTTCACTGTATCATTGTTCTTGTGACCTTTCTTGGGGCTCCTCTGATGCCACAGGAGACTGTAATTGACACTAATTGTGTGTGGCAAGTCGCAACACTGCATAGCAGGCTATTAAAATATTAGTAATGTCCCCAAAAAGTTTTAATAGCTTTGTAGAGGATAAAAAAATAATCGTATTGCCACAGAACCCATCTCTCATCTCCCGCTATAGTTTGAGAGGTATTCCCACTCAAAGTTCCTCTCTCCCTCCATTTCCCTTGATGTCAGCTGTAAAGCTGACAGAAGGAAGTCCGTGTTGGCCGACACGATGAGGCTCTTCAGCAGAGTCGAAATCCCATTATTGCAAAAGAATTACTTCATTGGAAAGGTCTACAAAGTGTGCTTGCAAACCAGGAACACTTCGTAGACCTTTACAATGAAGTAATTATTTTGCAATAACGGGATTTTGTCTCTCTTGCAGAGCCTCCGGTTGGTCCCCTGACAGGATTCCCCTGCAGTCAGCACATCTCTGACGTCAGGGAAAGGGGAGGGAAGGGAGAACTTTGATTGCGACTATCTCTCAAACTGTAAAGGTTTGAGAGATGGGGTTTGTGGCAAAACGATTATTTTTTTTAGCCTCTAAAAAAGTTTTAATAGATTTGTAGGGACATTACTAACACTTTAACACATTACTTCTGAGGGTCAGTCCACTCCACAAAGGCCAGGCACAGACACCTACTAGTTATGTGTGCTACAGCAATAGCACGCTTACTTATCTGTTTTATTAATGCAGACAGGTTAGGAACATTGCACTTTGATCTGTGCTGTACAAAGCTCATATCCATCTATCCATCATCTGTCCTGCAATTAAGGTATCCTGCCTGTTCTGTTTATGGTCTATATGTTTTACATATTTGCCTTCAGTGTGCTAAAATGAGAGAAGGATGGTTATATGTCTAATACATACATCAGTCAAACGCACAGGTGATGTCATACCTCCCATGTGTCACTCTTTAGGAGGGACAGTCCCTCTTCCACATTCAAATCCCCCTGTCCAACCCTGGCATCCCTATGTTTAGGAGATCATACTGTGCGGTGTGCGTATATAAGGACAGTTTCTTTAAGTAATGTTTAACCCCTTCAGTGACAGAGGTGTACGCAATGCACTCAAAGAGTTAATATGCGGCTGAGTGGCACAGGAGAAAATATATGTAATAAGCATTATGTATACAGTCCTGTGTTAGTGAGGCTTACATTAACCCTTTGAGTGCCAGAGGGGTACATAATACAGTGCAATACGTTGCATACCCCTCTGCCAGTCAAAGGGTTAAGCATTGCTTAAAAAACAGAAGGGCAACGCCGTCCCCCACTCCTAGTCTAGTATAAACTGATACATGTGTAATCTGCGGATGTGATCATTCCCATCTGTGATGTATGTTATGGTGGCTGCTCAGGAATATTCAGCTTACATTGGCAGACAGTTTGGGCGAGTCATTTATAAACTGGTGGACTATCCTCATTTAAGCATGGGAACCATTATTTTTTTCTTTTAATATCCAGAGGTGGAACATTTATGGGCAAACCAACTGCTCTATAGGGAATAAATACACTTATACACTTGCATGTTAGAGAGTACAAAAGGCTTTTCTGTTTGTTTTTTGTACTCTGAAAATACCTTTTCACTTATACTTTGAGTGTCAAAAGAATGCTGGTCATTTCTGGATTGTGTTTGTAGAGTTAAACAGCATAGTATAATGTTAATCAACAAACGAGCCACTTATAGAGGGAGAGATTGGCTATTTATATTTTCCAATCTATGTTGACAGGGTATGTATGAAATTAGAGTGGTAAATGCATGAAAGGAGAGTAAATCAATGGATAAACCCATATACATTATATCTGTATTCTCAACTCTCAACAGAATGGGACAATTCTTCATTATGCCTCTAGAACAGAATCACAATTGGGAGGCAAATGTGTATTTCAATGACTCTCATGCCTGAACCAAGTGTTTCATCAGTCAGCTGCCTCTGATATAGCTCTTGGCTTAAGTGAGATTCCCACCCTAAATGAAAATGTGTGTATTTCTAATTCAAGGCCTGCTTTCACATAGTTGACTTTGTCAAAATATCACATGCAAAAAAAAACAAAAAAAACAAAAAAACAATGCCTTGTGAATCATTATGTCCTCTGGGCATTTTACATTGGCAAAATGTGCTGCAATTGGAGAGAGACGCAAGATGCTGCAACTTTCCTCAGACTGTACGAAAAGAGCTACTAATTGTTAATATGGATTTAAAGTGAATCAAATTTCACCAACACCAACATTTTCAGTTGTTACAAACAAAAAAGCTGTGCTACAGTCACTCATCTGAAAGATCCCTAAATAGACATTTTTGTACTTCATAGTACAGTAATGTTGTATGCGTGTGTGTGTCTTTCAGTTTTGAGTAGTAAAATTGTTACTGACATTAGTCCAACAATGATAAAATGCAAAATGAGGAATCTTAATCAACTTTCTAACCTTTTCTTATTTTAAGAAGAGGTTTAGATGTATCTTAAAGGGGTAATCATTACAGCATGCATCTATTCATGATATAACATTTTGTGAATCACATCTTAATAAAATAATAACACACATTTCAGTTCCCCAAGTTTGCTTTATTTTGATTGCATACCAGTGTATTACAGCTGAGTTGTTTTCATTTGTCTTGGCATAAAATGCTGATGAAATAGCTTTTTAAGTGAAATTTATTTATAAATGAATGCTCTTTTCACCTCCAATCCCAAGCATTAGGGAAGCCTGTGTAATGTAGAAGTCATGACACTGTCTAATCCAGACATTTATCTTTTATAGAGCTTGTGCACAAACAAGGCCATGATTAAATGATCCCACCAACTAGATTACATTAGTGAAGCAGCTAACTTGCAGAAGCGATAGGAACCGGGATCTTCCTTTTGACCTCGGCATCTGATACCTTCTTCCATAAGCTCCAGTAATGCATTTTAGCACAATACATTCTTGGCCTTACCTAAGTTATTTATAAAAGCTCTGTGATAGCTCACAGAGATGGCTGAGAAATAACATTTGTAATTTATCTCCATCGGACATATGCGTAACTGTGAATGATTCTGTATCAATCCAGAAGTACTACTAAATAGAATCAAACCTTCACTACATGGCAAGTCATTTGTGAAATTGACTGGCAAAAGTTACCTTTATGCATCTTTTTTAACTGTGTAAAGCCCGCAGGAGAGTTCAATGCATCCCTTTGCGATGTGTCACATACCCACTGGGCCTTAAAGGGTTGTAATGCCTTGGATGCTGGAGCTATTTCCAATCTATTGAGTTTAATGAATAGCACTCATCACTTATGTGTGCTGAGGGAACAATGGAAAGGAAGAAGTTACTGTACAACTTTAGGCCATGTGCGCAAATAAAAAAAATTCAATTTTGGGCAATGATGCCAGCCAGCTATGCTGATCTCCATCATCTGCACTGCAAGCTGGGAGAGAACCAGTGAGTTATAAGCCGTGGTAACTCCGATCCATAGCTCTAAGAGCACGGCCAGTGGTGGAAATGGGTCTGTTGTTCTTATGGTATCCCTTTAATAGTAATTGTTATTGATGCAACAAGTTTCCCCTGGTAGCAAATCTAGAAAAATGCACTGAAAAAAGGTAATGACATGATCATCAAGTATCCGAATATCAATAGCAGAGTGTTATGGTAAAAATACATTTGTGCTCATTCATTTCTTTTTACGCACTATTTTATTGCGCAAATTGCACACGTACAGTAGAGGATGGAATGTCAACAACTGAACCTATGAGTGCAAAACTGACAATTATGTAACATGATCAAACCTGTCTGTTTACTGAAACTGATTTCACTGTGAGACATTTTAGGAAGCATAATAACAAATTAAGGAAGGAACTTTTTTTTGGGGGGGGGGAGTGGAGGAGGCGTAGGCTATGATTCCCGGGTGGATCAGGCTTCAAGGAGCCCACTTGAGGGAATCCTCTAGGACATAAATGTGTGCACCATTAGCGACATACTTTGTAAAATAGGTCTAAGAAGCCATGGAGTGATTGGTAAAAAAACAATTTTAAGACTTGTGTTACATAGAAACCTCTGACTACCAGAATATACTTTAGTGAGTCTGATGTCGTTCCAGGCATAGACCTCTTTTTCATTACAGTAATTACCTTTATGACTTGTGTTAGCTCCAACTAGGAAGCACTGAGATAAAGCTAGTGATAACATATATCACTTGCAATATAGTTCAGCCCAGTTTATACTCTACATAAGAAAAGGATCTTCAGTCAAACCCTATATCTGCCTTCAAATAAAAACTTTAAAATGTATAGATCTATTAGATCTTACTTACTAGATCTTAAAACATGAGGCATTGCAAGAATCATATTATTGGCTCTTTCAAATGTGTTACAGGAATGGTGCAGCCCCCTGCTACAGTTCTGTTGTCCATGTTCTGAGTGTGTGTGTCTCCTGCTTTCCCCACCACTCCCATCATGGGAGTGTGGTTGATGGCCAGTCTTGGTGGGTCAGCCATTCAGTAGAGATTGTGGTGAGCATTGCATCATCCTATGTAGCTTGTGGGAAGGGTCTGCCAGCAGCCTCGTGGGCTGATGTGTAGATAAGCCATGTTGCATCTTCACTGCATTCCTGCATGTATGCAGTAAAGTTGCAGCCTGCTTGACTTTGGCATGTTCATGCTCGGTGATAGATGCTTTTGTGAATATCACCATAACCCATAAATATTCCTTTAAGCACAGGCCGCATAACTAGAGCTGTGTTATCGCTTGTGTGAAAGGCAGCTTACGGAGAGGTATTTTTTTTTTTTTTTTTTTAATTGAATACATTCATTTTGAAAAGCTTTACTGATTCTTTAAAAATTGTACAACCGCTTCTTAAAATTAAGAAAAGATTAATATTTTAATTAAAATCTGCCCTACTTTTAATAAAATGCCCTCTAGCCCAAAATCTCTTAAGTTTTGTACTGAGATACAGTTGGGAATGTGTAGCTAGGAAAGTTGTCTTTAATCCTCTTTTCTTAGTACATATGGTGCCATCTGAGGGCTCAGAGACCAAACTGCAATTTATGTGGGAATTACCATTATGAGACAATGTGATCCTGAATACTGTATCAGGAGAACTGAGTTGAGAGTCTAATATGGCTGACTATATTCAATCCTCAATATGCAGTAGCAGAAAGCCATTATTATGTTACCAAACTACTGTATAGACCTAGAGTTTAACACAATCCTGTTGCCCTCCATAGCATCATCTTGTAGAAAATATCTCTTCTGAACCAAATGAAAATAATCATTTAGAAATATTCAACATACTTTTACATCTTAGTGCCATCATATGCTTGATTCATATGTTTAAACCCCCACTATATAGTTCAGTAATGCAGTCTCCAGTCCCCTAAGTAACAGGATGGGCTGTAAGTGGGAGTGACCAAATGCTGCAATTTGTGGCATCATTTGGGTGGGGCTTGATCAGAGTGGGCAGTATTTAGAGATGGGAAGGCAGGTTTGATCTGGAAATGGTCATGGAGTGGGAAGAACAGGCAAGGTTTTCTGGAAATTCCCTAACCCTGCAAACCAATATCTGTTCCTGAAGGTAGAATAATTAACTCTGAAAACCAGTCTCCAAGCAAATTCTGAGAGTTCCCAGGTATCATATTTAGCTGCTGAAGAAATGTTCCATCACAATTCCATTTACTGGACTCTGGAAATATACATTTGCCATACTGAGTGCATCTAACTGTGAATTGTCTTGATGGTTATAACATATCTGTGCACTGGAGCTGAATATTCCCAAAAGACAATCCTGTGTAAATGTATTGGTCTCTTCATTTCAAAATTGCTTAGTCTGTGCAGTTGATACATAAATGATTTTTGTTTACTGTGCTTTACCACAGTTTATAAGCACATATGAGAAATGCCGTAATATGTATAATTTCTTATTCAGATATGATTTATGAGTTCAAAATTTATATACTTTCCTCTTTCCCCATCTTTTTATCCCCTTACCTGTCTCTTACAGACTCTCACACACAGACACACACATTTATCTAGTATATTATTGCAAAATGCTTATATTAAATTAGTCTGCCCCATATACCTTACATCTTATGTCACACTAATTTGGAGACCCACTTACACCATTGCCCCCTAAAAGTGACTGTAAATTAAATACGTGATTAAGAATTGTTAGAAACAGGAATAGTCTTCCCTAAATAGATGATATTTGTGGGAAATTTTAGAAAATGGAAGCTGTGTGGGTTGTATGACGCATCTTAAAGCAAGTTCCAGGACATGGGTGTAGTTCTGGAAAAAAATTGACTGTGAGTGAGAGGAGGAGATTGTGAAAGCCAGTGAGTATTGTACTGACGCATCATTGGACAACACAAAGACTTCTTCAAGTTTTCACTTTGTGTCCACATGTCAGTTGAATGACGCCTGTAAAAAGGGCACACATAAGACTTTAAAGGGATAGAGTATTGATTACTTTTAAGAAAGTTTAATAGTATAGCTATTAAAAATATAAATGCAATGACCTACCTCCCATCTATCAAACATTTATAGTTTGAGAGATATAAGCTGCTAAAGTTCCCCCCTACTGCCTCTTTCACTGACGTCGGAAGGAGATCCTGTTCCCAGGACCGGACGACGGCTCTTCAGCACAGCCAAAATAGCAATATCTACAAAGGAATACTTCATTGGAACGGTCTACAAAGTGTTCCTGGTTTGCAAGCACAGTTGTAGTCCATTCCAATTAAGTATTCCTTTCTAGATAGAGCTATTTCGGCTCTGCTGAAGAGCCGCCGGCCGGTCCCGGGACCAGAATCTCCTTCTGTCAACTATTTCGCTGACGTCCGTGAGTGAAAGGGGAGGGAGGGGGAAACTATCGGCATATATCTCTCAAACTATACATGTTTGAGAGATGGGAGGTAGGTCACTGCATTTATATTTTTAATAGCCATACTATTAAACTTTCTTAAAAGTAACTAATACTATCTCTTTAAAGAGGACAAAACACCTGTAGAACAAGAGTGCCCTTTGTTTTCTTTTATTTGTACAACCTGAAATGAGTGATAAGATCAAAAACAGTTACCATATTGTGACTAGTAGCCTCCTTTTTGTCAGGCGTTTCTCTTATCTCTGATAATACTGCACTCACTTCCGAGACATCAGATATTTTTATACTTTTGCAACTGTCAACTGTACCCTATTGCCACGGACAGTCACTTGTGTTAGCTCCCTGTCACTTTATCCTGTCTTCCCTGTTTGTCAATGGTTTTAAAAATTGTTATCAAACATATTCAATGTGCTTCTCATTAAAAAAAATAATAGATTATGAGCTCCCCCTCATGTTCATATCTCTTATTGTATGATTGCAGGTGTTGTATAGGTGTGAATGTCTGTTCTGCTGTAGATGTGCAGCTTTAATTCTGTACAACATTTTTCTGTCAGCATCATACTACAAAGCACTATGGACCTTTAGTGACACATTTTCATGTGACTGTCCAAGAGAAAAGTGTCCCTGGAAATGTTTTTGAATTGTTAGCAAGCATGCTAATTGCTAATGTGGTCACAAAGCCCTGTGGAAACCATGAATCATACCTCCCAAGTGTCCCTCTTTCCCACCCTGATGTCCCTCTTTTTAGGAGAGCAAACTGTATGGTGTATATATAAAACGCATATTAATGTTTGTTTAACACGTTAACGTCCACTGACGTGCCAAGACCATCATGGCTGTCCGGCACGTAAGGACCAGTGATGGTCGTGGCACGTCATGGAATTCAGAGCATGCCACACAGGGATCCCTGAATCTGTTCCCAGAAAAAAAAAAAAAAAAAAGCCCAGTGGTCCTCAAGTGGCAGCCAAGCGTACCGGTTGTTAAGGGGTTAAACTTCAGCATGTGTGTTTATACATTAGTCTGTGTAAATAAAATACTTTGGTCTTGCTCTAAATCATTTATTCAGTTACACAAGGAGGCGTCATTAGGTCGTGAAATAGCCTAAAAATTCTTGGTAATGCCCAGCCCACCAGCCACACCCCCTAAAATACAAGTGTCCCTCTTTGGTAATCTGAAATGTTGGTTGGTATGCATGAATTGATAATGTCACAGGGCATGTTAGGTCTAGATTTTAGGCCTCAGGTACAAATCTATTACAGGTATTAGCATGAATAAAAAGAATAGAGATCTACAACAACATTTCATTTTAGATGTTCATGTTCTTTCAGTACAAACATTTGAATTAAAGTAAGCAGATGTTTTTTATCATGTCCATTCTAGATCCGTTCATTGTTTACATCAGTGGTAGGCAACCTGAAGCCCTTCTGCTGTTCAGTACTTCTATGGCTGGCTGTTCAGTGGCTGGCTGGGGTTGATGGCAAGTGTAGTTCTGAACAATTGGAGGGCCTCCATTTGCCCAATTTAGGCTTACATATATGCATTTTAATTTCAGAATTATATATTTTCATTATGCCTGAACTTTCTGCAAACTGTTTTGTCATTTAAATTATAGTTTGTTGAGAGGGATTATATTTTAATAATTATCCAACTCTCACTTAGTTTGGCCAAGAATTGGTATTCTCATCTTTTCTCTAAACAGTACATCTTAACACAAAAGCATCCCAGTAGGAGACTCTTTCTTGAAATCCCTGTCTTGATTGTGCAGTCAGTCTATGTAAATATTTTGAGCTGGTTTGCACTTCACCAATAAGCTATGCTCCTGTTTGAGATCACAACCTTCTAGCCCTTTCCATGCCTCTGTTGACATTTGTACTGCTACACCATTTTGGTCTCTTAAGATTCAAGTCTCACTCCTTACAAAGTATTTTAGCGTAAGATGAATTGTTCTTTTAAAATTAACGTTTGATGCATATTCCATTGGGTGCATCCTGACTTAGTATAACCCTCTTTGACCTGACCTTGCTGACTATTACTGCCTAGCAGAGAGAGAAATCCTTTAGCATGATGAATATGCTGCAGACATTAGCCTGTGGTTTTTGTCAGCCATGAATTTAGTTAAGCACATTTTACTTATTAACATAGTGAGGTCAAAGAATTTGTCAGACTTAAGTTAAAACTGTCTAAACTGTTTAGGTTAATGTTTCCGCGACGCCTCCACAGCCCCTTCCATGCTAACCCTTTTCATGCCAGGGTGTGTACAATGCATACACACCAACTATACCAATAGGAATGAGGGGCTCTTAACCCTTTCAGTGCGAGAGGGGTACGAAAGATGTAATGTGCACCAGTTTAGGGCTGTATTTTGTTTTCAACGCCACAAAATTAACAATAGACTTTATCAGGAATGATCTTAGTTATACAAATGGAGCGCCACCCATGATTCTGAAGGGCCATGAAAACCTTTTCACGGTAGTAATATATTCCTGCTTGGTCAAACTTCAGCAGAGTAATAATGCAAAAATTTGTAAATGACTAGACCCTGCATGTATGAATCCTGATCAATTCCTTCTGTTAGAGCCACTTATTTCAAAGCTAGAAATCCAATATTTGACTACCCCAAGCCACACTGTTACACGGATATCCCCCATTCATAACTGTGAAATTACTCTCAGCCAAATACCCACCCACCATATTGTTTGTGTTTCATTCTATGTTTATATTTTGTCTTAATTACGTCTCATTCATTTTTATTATTCCTTTCATACACCATGCTACTTGTTTACTGCCCCTGATCACTTCCCAGAACTGACCTGTTCATGCATACCTCCCAAGTGTCCCTCTTTAGGAGTGATAGTCCCTTTTTGAGATCCAAATCTCTCTGTTCCTCTTTTCTACCCTTTTGTCCCTCTTTTCTGGAGATCAGAATGAGTATATTGCTCCACAGCAATAAAACTCACATAAGTGTGTAGTTAATATTCAATATATGTGTTTCTAAATTAGTCTGTATAAGTAAAATACTTTAGTCTTACTGTAAATAATTTATTTAGTTGCACAAAGAGGTGTCATTAGGTCTTGAAATAACCTAAAAATTCTCAGTAATGGCCCACCACCAGTCACACCCCCATAAACACCACCTAGAACAAAAGTGTTCCTCTTTGGTCATATGAAATGGTGGGAGGTATGTACATGCCTTCCCATCCAGTAGATGTGATACCTCTCCATTTGATATGCAGAACTCAGATCTGAAGGGAAAATGTAAACCCTATTTTGTAGACATTTTGGCACTTGCCAACAACTCCCAGTATCTAAGTAGCAACAAGCTAATTCAGTGAGGCTGATTTTCTAAAACTAAATGGAGTAATTCAATTGAACTACAAGAATTAAAAAAAAAAATTGATTTAATGTGATTTTTAGCCCCTTGCTTAATGTGTTGGAGTCCTCTCTAACATTCAAGTCCAGCAGCCCTCCATTTTAAATATGAAAGTAGATTTTCAATGAGAATGAACGGAGCATGTTAAGTTATTTGTCACTTTGGGCAACGGTTGCATGAACTTGCCAGGATATTGTGTTGCAAGTAGCAGTCCACAGGAGCAAGACACGCTTGTAATACAAGCAAGACAGAAACTCTGATCCTCCTATATCAGTTTGGAATCCTCTGTACCTTATTTGTCCTTTGTGTTTTAGTTGCTTTGCTCCAGAAATGTTGAACTTTCTGTGTATGACCCTGTATATCAAATTCTTTCAAGATACTGAGAAACTTGCATTTATATGGCTGCAAAAAGTTTCTGCATATTGTTTCAAATAAGAGCAATTACCATTGTAATAGTAAAGTCTGTGCAGTTTTTTAGTCCTTTAACCCTTCGAGTGCCAGTGGGGCAAGCTCCTCTGGCACTCAAAGGGTTAAGGACCAAAGCAGTGTGCAGTGCATTGTAAAGCAGGGGGTTTGCTCCAGAATTGTTCAGACAATACAGCTGAGCCACAGAGATCAAATCCAATGGGAAACATTTATTTTTTTATGTAGTTTGTTACTTGGAAAATACACGGCCTATTTTTATGAAACTCGACAGGGTCTGAAAGGACTGTCAGTCCGATAAGGAATCCAGAATTCCAGCTATGCTTTCAAAGTTAGGACCAAAATAAAAATGTCACATAATATTGACCTATTTATCTGTCTGTCTTTCTATCTGTGTTATATTTGCATATGTATACTGGTGGGGTGTTACGTGACAAAGCAATGCATTGGACACCTCTCTGGCATTCAGAGGGTTAAAGTGACTGAAACAATAAATTCCATTGATCTAAATGTGGATTTTAACCCCTTGACATTGGGATGCATGGCACTAGTTTCTCTGGATGGATGGCCTGATACTGCTGGTTCATGGGCTGCTGGACCACATGTTTGACATGCCTAATCTAGACAGAGCCCTCACACACTGGAGTCATTAGTTATAACACAGAGTGATATGTTTGTCCTACAATATAACTACATGTCATACTGTGTAGGTGGCGTTTCTAATAGTACAACTAGAATCGTGTGGTCTCACACATAACTAATTAGCATACAGTGCAGGGAATTATAAAGTACCACACTATAACGGTTAAGTATCTAAAACTATTAGGAAAAATTGGTAGCGCAACATATAGGCAGATTGTAGTTCTCTGTAAAGCAAACTTAACCCCTTAAGGACCAATGATATGCCATGACTGTTACAGCAGTTCTGCGTTTAAGGACCAGTGATGGACCTGGCACCTCATATAAATCAGTGGTCCCCATGCGGCTGCATGCCGCTCGGGACCCCTGAGTCGGATGCGCCAAATTAAACCAAAAAATTCTCTGTGGTCGTTAAGGGGTTAAGGAAACATGTCCATTTTAATATGGGTCTATCTATCCATCTACATTATGAAGAAAACTTACCCATGTCCTTCTGTTAAACCAACTGAGAGCCACTTGTTACTGTAGGTATATTTCCCATTTAATTACAGTGCCATGTCATGGATTAAATATTATTAGGAAAGGGAACAATAGGTAGAAGTAGTAATGCATCAAGATGTCTAAAACCCAAGGAGTTCTATTTTTTCTGTCTAAAGAAGACTCAATAAAGTATTATCTTTGTTTTTATAGCTACAGTATTTAAACCAATACATTGAGGTGTGGATCATACTTTCTTCTGGTAACTTGATGTATGTGATTTATGGGAATGTGTAAGTCACCTTAAGATTAGTCATGAAAAGAGTGAAAGTGTGTTTAATAACGAACAGAAACTTTTCATGAACAGAAAGTTATGATTTTCTAGTCTTGACACGCTTCCCTTGTGGATTCATAATTCGTTTTTCAGTTGGATTTGTTAACAATTAGTTTCGTATGCAGAATATCATTGCAAAAAAAAAAAAAAAAAAAGTTTTGTATGAAGACTCCTAAGTTGCAACACAAATAAAAACTCAGAAGTAAAGGAACAGTATCTTATGAAGGGGAAAAATGGCTTCTGTCTATTTATCGCTTAAAGGGATAGTGATGTTTCACAAAAAAGCAGCTCACATTAATCTTCATAGTATTTGGGCCATGGAGAGCATTATGTCGGCACTGTCCTAGTTGTAGTTCAAGAGTAATTGAATGATAAAGTATCCCCATCCCACACCTTTTACTGATGTAACATTGCTCACTTCAGAGTGACAATCTTCAGTGAGCATAAGTTAAAAAGCTAAAAAAAAAAACTGTCAAGGGGAGCAGGGTTGTCCTTATACTCACAGTTACGAGATTGTCCCTTGCTGTGATCTGTCCAGTCAAGAGACCAGATTCCACATCTGTGAGGAGATGGCTTACACTAGATAAAAGGAGCGGGAAGGGTACACTTTATCATTCAGTTACTCTTGAACTACAACTCTGACAGTATTGAAATAACACTCTCCATGGTCCAAATTTGTTGAAGATTAATCAGAGCTGATTTTTTGTGAAACATTATTATCACTTTAAGTACTTCTATCCTTCATTTGTAAACATATTTTTCATTGTCCATTGTAGTACACAGGATCCATAGAGGTTAAGTTGCTACTTCAGAGAACATGCAAACTAAAGCTCTCTGGGGCAGAAATTCCCTCACAGCTGCACTTAACTCCTACCCAGCAGCAGCCTTCAGTTTCCAAAGTACTCTTCTCAGAAGAGCAACAGGGCTATATCTTCTCTTAGATTTATACTGTTTTACTAATCATGTCATGTTTCATGTCCCCCATTAGACTGGCTCCTTTTACATGTTTCTTTTGCATGCAGAGTAGAACTTTGAGCAGACTGGATCTGGATGTCTGCTTGGGGATGGCCACTACACTTGTTCAGAAACAAGTATACCTTACCTCGAAGGAAATGGAAGAAAGAACAGTAGGAGGGATAGGGCTAGACATTGATTAACCTATACAACACCAAAAGAAGACAGATTTGATGTTGAAGATAAGTACTGCCTGGATAAGTGGTCATTAAAGTGGAACTTTCACCCCAGCATTTAATAAAATAAATCTATTCTTTGCTGGAAAACATTCAAATATGGTCATCTTTTGAAAAAAAATCTCTATATTTTTGTACTTACAATGAGTTAAATGTGTAGCGCTCTCCTTCTTGCTGTCTGTGCAATTTGAAGGTACATTTAATACTAAGAAGCCCATACTGGTTGATTTGAGGAATTGTTTTGATACCAGTTGGGGGTAGTGAATCGCTACAGGATGATTTGTTGAAACCTGACGCATCCACTTTAATACTTAGCGGGTGCGCAACACATTGCTTTGCAATACATTGCGTAGCCCTCTGGCAATTAAAGGGTTAAAAACACTGAAACCAAAAACCACATATAATAGTCACTAATAGAATAAAAAACTACCTGGCTGCCCGAATACTAGAAATAACAATTCACCTCTAAGTATAATCCTGCACATACACATAAATATGGAACCCTGTAATCAGGATACTGAAAAATCTCAATCCTGAAAATCTCAAGTTAATAGGTGTGCTGTTTCCCAATATGTACGTATCCTGTAAGGAAAGGACCTACCACGTACATATTAGTAACGCCTGAATATGGCTTCCACTCTTGACAGTACTACTTGTGCATACCGAACAAGCATGTAAATGGCAAAATTAACCTGTGCAATGCCAAAAGAACACAAAAACATGGACAGACACCACAAATCACTCTCACACACAACAACAAGCAACACCACAGGGACATGGACCTCCAAAAAAACACCAACACAACATGGCACGGAACAATGGGGGTTATCACACAACACGGACACCTGCCAATGCAAAACAAGGTCACCTTTGCAACATCACCAGATAATCCAGACGCAACCTGCACTCCACAACTTCACACCCGCAACTGACAGAGACACAGCAATCAAAACACACCACATTTTAAAACACAGACACACCTGCAATCACTTACCTGGACAATAAACAGTTTCCCTTTGGTCAGCACTCACCTCATCTCCACACCTATACAATGCCCTACCACTTACTTAAAGGGACAACTCACCACACTCACTTGTGGCTTGTTTTCCACTCCGGGAGAGAGAGAACGCAATCGGTATGTTGGGTTACATATTGTTGAGAAGAATGCAGAGAAGGCGTGCAAGGGAGAGAGCTAGTGAACACCAGCAACCCCCAGGCACACCTGATCAACAGCCTCCGGGATTCCCTCCGGCTCCTTGTGATATTTTATTTGTGCTGTGGCGTGATCGGAGTAGTCTCCTTTGTAGGGCCATACACTCCTCCATGCCCGTGGGGCGTTCGCTGATGAAGATGGTTGTGCCCGGAGACTCTGCTGGTGCTGTGTCCTCAGCTGGTGCTGTGTGTGCTGTGGCTGCTGCAGATGGTTATATGCCCACCACATCAATCGACTCACTGCTGCCCACTGGTGTCTGGTTGAGGTGGTGGAGTAAACAGGTCCCTCTCCAGAGGGCGCTGGGGCTCCCCAAGCAGGCTCAGGTGTTGGGTCATACCTTGGCCACTGGTAGGTGCTTGGCCCCCACCTGGGATCATACCTGGGGCCATGCTGGTGAGCCATCCAGGAGGGTAGGTCGGGGGAATGGACATACGGCCCAAATGTAGGGGTGGCCACAGTCCCAGGCAGCCAGGACCTTCCTGGTGGTGGTGGTGCTGCAGCAGCGTGGTAAAGTCCCGTGGAGGATGACTGCATGGGCCTGTCTAATTGAAACCAGTCCTGGTAGTGTGGGGGAGCAGCTAGTGTTGCAGCATAGTATTCTGGAGCTGGTGGTGCAGCATAGGAGTCTGGAGCTGATGGTACAGCTGGTGGTGCAGCATAGGATTCTGGAGCCGGTGGTGCAGCAGAGGATTCCGGAGCTGGTGGTGCAGCAGATGATGCTGGAGCTGGTGGTTCAGCTGTGTAGGGTGACCATGTGCCGGTCCTGTCCTCTTGCTCCCCAAGAGGAATCTCATCTGGTGATGTGTGTGCCTCCTCCACTGCCTCCTACTGTGCTGCAGACCCATATGCTGTGTGGGGAAATGAAATGGTGTGATTAGTAATGTTGACAATGACAGAATGAATGCAGGTGGATCTCTGGTTGTCATAATGGTATCCTATGCGTTGAGTTGCGTTGCATGGAATACCACCCTGGAAATCACAGAGACATGAGGTCTGTCCACGTTAATTCCCCAGACCACCAATCAGGTCAGTATTGAGGGATTTCTTGGATTAAGGTCTGTTGCTGTTTGTATAACTTGCTCAGTCTCTGTGAGTGACCCAGCCTTGCTTAATCAGTGATATCCATCAATTATTGCCTGTTGGTGTGCCGCGTATAGTGGTTGACATTTGGTTCCCTTGTGTATCCTGCAAATAGTGGATGGTCTATCATCCATCCATAACATCACCACTCCTGAGGATCCATGTGGAAAACAAATGTATGATATGGCAGTTCAAGTGAGAGAACATGATTGCATACACAATACAAAGGCTGACTTAGTTATCCTTTAATTCCACAGTGTTGGTTATTTCTAGGCCTGTGTGTTGCACATACACCCAGTTAGTCTCAGTGGCACTGTGATATTCGTCCTCATCCATCTTTCTTGAGATTCAGTGAGCGGTGATGAAGACCTTATGGAGTGGAGGTAGAGTGGAAATGATGACTTCTCCAATGATATCATTTCTCCATTTCCAATTTTTTCCTATGGAGTCTATCCAATGAGCCCTCAATAACTTGAAACATTTTCTGGAATAGACTCCATAGACAAACATGGGAAATGGTGAACTGATGGTATGGAAGGGTTAACTTCACTCCATCATGTCTTTTACACCGCTTAGTGAATGTCCCCTGTGTAGCATGTACTCCTAACCCTGTCAATTTGTGTTTGTGGTTGGTTAACCCTTTGAGTACCGGAGGGGTTGCCAAAGCATTGTTGAGCAATGCATTGATAATCCCTCTAGCACTCAAGGGGTTGGTTATATGCTGACTTCCCTGTGGGTACATGGGTGATATTGTGGAGGAACAGTAATGATGTTTAACAGACAACAATTTAAATAGCATGGTTGGTGTGGATTGTGTGTGATCAGCACAGCAACAAGAGGGTTTTACTGGAACTTGGACAGGTTTGGGCCTGGTTGAACCTTGCCTTTTGTCTTTGTATTGTGTCCTGTTTTTAACCCTCAGGGTGCTGTGTTGGTTCAGTTGTGTGGACGAATGATGGGCATGTGTGGAGGTGTGACTGTGTTTGCAGCGTGTGTTGTTTGATGTGGTGTGTGTTTATGTAATGATGCACTTAACGGTAGTGTGTAGGCTCCTCTCATCCCCAGTGTCTGATCCTCCACGGACCCCCTCAATGAGTGCAGGGGACATGTTCTGCCGCACCATCTCCTCACATCCGCAGAAGGTAATTGGGACAGGAGGGCCACCTCCGGTGCCTCGGGTGTACTTGGCGATGTCAGCCAACTTGTTTTTCACTACCCTTCTACAGTCGCCCCATCTCTTCTTGATGGACTCCACGTCCCGTCTGCATGGGGCCACCGCGTTCACCCGGCTGCAGATTTGGTTCCAGGTGGCTTTCCTGCTCGCAGACAGGCCAGGGACCTTCTCCCTCGGGTGGAGGACACTGTCTCCAGGACAGTCTCCACAAGAGCCGTGTTCACCTCCTCGGTATATGGGGGATCCCTGATCCGGTCCCCCTCAGCTCCGGCATGCAAGGAGTCAGACTAAGAGTGCCTTGCCTGCTCTGCATCTGCCTGTGTGTGGTGGTCCCCAGCAGGAACCCCTCGTCCCACTGCAGGTTCTGTCCCTGGCCTCCGTGTGTCTGCTCTTCTGGGCCGGCTCCCCCTCCACCCTGCGGGTCTCCCTCTCCCACCCCTACTCTGCTCAGGGCTGCCCTCCTGACCTTCCTCCTCCTCCACTACTCTCCTGTCCTCTCCTGGCCATCACTCACCCACTCATACCCAGGCACTCCCACAGGCCCTCCAGATGCACTCAATCCCACTCACTCTCTGTCACACTCTGTCACTCACGGATTCACACTGAAAAAAGAAAGTTTAAAATGTGTTAAGTATTATAAAAAAAAAAAAAAAAAGACTATGTGTATGTGTTGGTGTTTGTATGGGTGTATGTTATTTGTGCAAAAGTTTAATATGTGTCGAATTTAGTGCAATGCTCTCCTCTCCTCTCTCCAAACTCAAAAAAACTCCTTCTACCTCCAGTGACAGCTCCTCTCTCCCTCTCTCTTGATCAATATCCTTCACTCCTGGGTCCTGTAACCTAGCTCGCTGAAACCCGAAACACAGGCAGTGTGTGACAGTTATTTTTGGGTATATATATAGGTGTATTTTAACTTTTTGGATACTTTGGGGCATTGGGATTGGCTGTGTGTTTGATTTTGTTATGGTACATTTTGCCTTTAGTTGTATTATCGGGTGATTTGGCCCCACGGTGATGCTTTGACAGGTCTGACAGGTTTTGTGTTAAGGGTTTTAGTTGTGCCTACGCTTGATAGCTATTCTTATAGAGTACCTATTGTATCTGCCGTAGATCATGTATTATTTGCGAGCGATGTGCCTTTTTTACTTAGCGGCTCATTTAAAGTGAGCCTTTAAATCTAGCCCTATATCTGTAAACTAGGGACATATCCAATATACTGGGCTTTGACTTATTTGTTATGAACTAAACATTGACACAGTATGGTGTGTTACTTTTTTGTGTATGTGAATATTCAGGGGTTACTAATATGTACCTGATAGGTCCTTACCTTACAGGATATGTACACATTGGGAGACAGCAACCATATTAACCTGAGATTTTCACGATTGAGATTTTTCAATATGCTTATTACAGGGTTCCGTATTTATGTGTATTTCACCATTATGTGCAGGGTTATACTTAGAGAAAAATTAGTTTTTTCCTAGTATTCGGGCAGCCATGTAGTTTTTTATTCTATTAGTGACCAGTATATCTGGTTTTTGATTTCGCTATTTTATGTTATTTGCAAATAACAGAGGGTATACTATCATTTAGTATTTTAATTACACTAATAAAAGCTAAGTATTATTAACCACTTATCCAGGCAGTACTTATCTTCAACATCAAACTTGTCTTCTTTTTTTGTGTTGGATATGTTTCTAGATATTGGGATACTCGATGTCTAGTCCTATCCCTGCTATTCTTCCCAATTACCAGTATATATTTCCTTACCTCAACGGAGCCTGCAGACAGAAGAACAGAAGAGCCAGAGTTGCAGATGGGCCTGGTCATGTGACTGTGTCCATTCCCTGTCAGTTTGTCTGTATGCCAGTCACAATCTGAGGTCTGTTATGCTGCACATCTCCTTCATGCACTTTGGCTACTCCACTCTACCTTATTTTCTTTTAATTTTCTTTTATGCATTTTCTTCAGTTTCTTTTTTCAGAGAATTTGTGCAAGGCAGTGATGTAGTCATCTCTTCACATGTTTGCTAAACATTACAGACTTGGTGTCCTGACCTCAGAAGAGGCCAGTTTGAGGAGAAAGGTCCTATAGGCACTCATTTTTAAGCAGTGTTTGGTCAGTGAACCGAGAGACAGCAAGATTTAACGTTTCCCTCTCGGCATCCTTTTGTCGGAGTATGAACAGCAGCAACATAACATGGAAACTGCAGCTACCTGTGCTATTTGTGTGATTCCAGTGGAACTCCAAGTGAAAATTTGTGCGTGCTTGAACAATCTGTTGGAGTAAATGTGCATCACTGACACGAGCTGAGATAATGTTGCCTGTGTGAACAAGCCATAATGCACTATGCCACATGATGATATTTCCCAGATAGAAAGTGCATCTGCTTGACATTTTGCAGAGTTGTAGACATTCAAGGGCAGAGGTGTTAAAAAGGGGAACTCTCGTCGCTGTTAATGTATTTATCATCTTAAATTGCTATACCAGTTAATCTTTAATCCATTTTTTTTAAATGTTAACCTGTGTAGTCTGAGATTTTACCCTTTAAAAATAAGCCAGTGATGTCAGGTAAGGACAGGCTGCGGTACAGATCTGTACCACAGCCTGTCAATCTTCACCTCTTCCCCTTTCCAGCAGTATCTCGTTCTCACCTCCTACTCTAATGGAGGATTCCTCTATGTGAGCTGGAGTGGTCTCTTGCCAATGAAAGTGCTCCAGCTCACATGGAGGAATCCTCCATTAGAGTAGGAAGTAAGAACGAGATAATGCTGGAAAGGGGAAGAGGTGAAGCTTGACAGGCTGTGGTACAGATCTGTACCACAGCCTGTCCTTACCTGACGTCACTGGCTTATTTTTAAAGGGTAAAATCTCAGACTATACAGCATAACATTAAAAAAAAAAACAACTGATTAACTGGGATAGCAATTTAAGATGATAAATACTTTAACAGAGGTTATAGTTCCCCTTTAAGGTGTGATAAACAGGAAATAATTTATCCAGTGTCATAAACTTTCCAAATCCTATGGAGCCTATGCACTAAGAACTCTCCAATTTGAGGGTCCTTAGTGCATAGGCTGCATACAATTACCTAGGAAGTGGAGAGTTTATCATACTGGAGAAGTTTTCTCTCCTTTGTCACACTTAGTGCATATTGTGGATATTTTATGCATATTACATGCTCGGAAAGAAATAAGCATGCAATTACACATTTATAAAACGCAGGTTGTATGGTGGTACACACAGTGAATGCTTATGTAAACAAGAAGTATTGAAGGCCATGGGGGGCAACATATATATAATATATATATATATAAACAATTCAGTCTGTTACAAAAAAAAAACTTTCATAAGCTGACGAGATGTATGTTAGCATTAGTATTTAAGTTTTCTGCGGCATTGGTTATTGGCAAATGTTTGTTTTAGATGTTCCATGTAGAATTTGAATGGAACACAGGAAAGTCTGTAATGACTAGCACAAAGAGAGGTATGACCCCTTATTAACAAAATTCTTTTGTCTACAGACCTCTGAGTTAGTCAGACTCAGTCACAATTCATTCTTATTGGTGTTGTACTGTTACTACCTTTGTTTGCTCAGCATAAAAATATTTCAGCGGTTTCTTGCACTTCCTACACCATTCTCCTCCACAAAGACTGACCTGTCTTTGTTTAAATATCACTGTAAAGTCAAAGTTGTAGATTCTCTATTTTGCAAAAGCTTTAAGGAAAAATATATACCTACAGAGGGAAGCAATTTTACTTTGCACTTATCAATTCCTGCTGCATCTTACATAGAGGACAGCACATGTCTCCAAAGACTTCAATGGTAATATTTTAGATAAAAATCAGTTGATAGCACTATTAAACTACAATGTAATCCAGGCCTGTATGCAGTACTTCCTCAGTAATTAAAACTAGGCAGTGTTATCTGTTATTCCAGTGCAACCCTGCAAAAACAGTTCGCGTTAACTCTTTCAGTGCCAGGTTGACTATTTGTTCTCACCTTAGATGGAACACAAGCTGTATATAAAACTAGTGTTCCTGTTGGACTTTCACATGAGTGGTGAAACTGTTGCAGAGCCCTGCAACATTTCTGTCATCTGTGTATTTATCTACATTCACTTCTCTCCTGAGTTCTACTGCTGACTGGAATACTTGGGAAGATTATTGGCTGGTACATGAGTTGGCCATCCATTGGAAGTTATGATGAGGATTGCAACCTCTGATGCTGCTAGTTTGGAATGTCTGCTGGTGCCTTCATACAGATCTCCTTAATACAACTTTACTGTGTCCCCGAACTATGATACAATCACATGGGGTGATAGTCACCCCTGTAAAAGGCAGCATAGTCTGACATGTTACCTTTCACCACAGGTGACAGATCCAAAGCAGCATCTCTGCATTGATGTCTCCCATGTGAAAAGCACTTAAATAAGTACAGATAAAATTCAAAAGCAGATTTCTAGATATCCAGAAATGGTGATAGAAATACAACTGGAAATGTTCTACTGTTTTTAATTATTTGATTGATAACTATGTAACCCTATCAAATGCCTTTTTTACTATACCTTATGCAGGAATTCTAAAACATTTTGCAGTGAAACATTTTAACTCTTTGGGTGCTAGACTGGTATCCAACTCATTGTTATGCAGTTCCTTGGAGAAGTCTCTGGTGTCTTAGTGACCCAATAAGGATGAGAAGGATGCACAATGCATCCTAGAGATGATACCATAGTATAAATATCAAATGTGTTTTGATTCTGTTAGTAAGTTTAAATGATTAGGTTAATAAATGGGTGAATAAACATGTAAAGCATTGCATGTATGGGTAAAGCGTGGTAACGTATTAGCCATAGAAAAAGCAGGGTACTGGTAGAGTAAATATGATAGCCTTATTGGCTAACCGAGTGCAAGCTTTCAGGACAACTTAGGTCTCTTCTGCTGAAAAGCGAAAGGACTAAAAACTCCTGAAATGCTTTATTCTGCTCTGCCTGGCTTAGTCTTCTCACAATAAGCTACTGCCCAGGTATGCATGCTAACTAAGGGTCAGAGATCTGCCTGAATTACTGTGTGTATTTTCTTATTTGTTAATCTAATGTGTATCCCTTAATTTATATCCCCTTTTGAGTTTTATGGTGGTGTATATATTTTATATTATTTATTAAATGTGTATATAAAATTATAGCCTCGCCTTTTGTCTAATGCTTTGGTAGGACTGCTAAACGTTCCTTGACCCAGTTTAAAAGGTACCTGAAGAGGATACTCAAAATGTCTTAAAAGCTTACATCTTATTGGCCCTTAAGTTAGCCAATAAAGGTATCATTTTTACTCTACCAGTCTCCTACATTTCATGGAAACCTCTAGTTAGGGTCAGAGATGGTAACATTGTCATGGGCGGCTTGATCTGCCATGTACCATAGTGAATTTAAATCTCCCATGTGAACCTTGCTTCTATCCATGGGAATTTTTCTTTGTTCCTTAGGGTGCAGTTTGTTTGTAACAGAATTGCTGTTTGTTAATTTGTCACTTAGTGTTCAAAAGTAACTTAACATGGCATTATCTTTTCATCATTCAGCTCAGCTTTACTGTCTGTGGCTCTCTCTCTCTCTCTCTCCCTCTTTATCTACCCCTCTCTTCCTATCTGGAAAGGACTATAAACAGTTCTGTGTTGCAATATATGTTGAACCAAAGAAAACCCACCCAGGACAGCAATACATGTAGCTATAAAACCTGTTTGTAAGTTGTGATGGCTATGAACTCATAGTCTTCATGCATTCTCAATTATTCATCCCCAGTCCTCCGCTAATAGAACACATGCTGGAGGGGAGACATTCTAGGCTGTTTGGTTAAAAGGGCTTCCCAGCGCAGCTGAGTCATTTTGTCTGCCCAAACTGTATGGAATGTTTCTCTTAAGGAGACATTTCACACACAGTATACACTAACTTCATAAATCACATGCGGTATTGGGAAAAGTTACTTTCGGCCTTAGCTTTCATGTAATGAAACATTCATACAGAAAAACTTAATGGACAGACACCCGCATTAACTCTCAAAAAAAATGTATAATGTACATTCCATAGTGCAGACAGCTTGTGTACCACAGTTAGAAATATGTCTGAGCGACTTGGGATGCATTAGCTTTAATCTGTTGTGGTTTGTAACAAGCATTGGCTGACTTGATGCATTCTGTTTTCAGCCCTCGGATGCTTGTTGGGACAGCAGCAAATTACCCAGGGGGTTAAGAGAAAGGGGCCTTATGTATGAAGTGGAGCCATTCTGGAGCTAACCGACTGCAGCACATGGGGGCAAATAAAATTACCACTGGATTAACTGCCATAGGGCTGTGCAGCAGATTGCAGACCAATATGTTGCACATCCCCGTGGCACTGAAAGAGTTAAATAGGACCTTTAACGCCTTACGGGTTAGAGAATTCTCCAACACAGATCAAATTTGTTGGAGACCTCTCTAGCATTCAGTGAGTTAAAAGCCCTATTTATATAAAATTTAATAAATATTTTATAAATTTGAGGAATTTTTATTTGTTCCCTATGGTGCGGTATTATAGTACCCCTTTGTCTTTATACATGAGGACCACTGGGACACATTTAAATTCCCCAAATACACATTTAACCCCTTAGTGACAGTTGACTTACCTGGTAAGTCCAGAAAGTCATTTGCTATAATGGAAAAAAAAACAAAACCCTGTCATTAAGGGGTTAAATGAGAAGCAATGCATTGAGGACCTCCCTAGCATTCATGTTAATCCATGAGAACTTTTGTTTGTCCCCTAAGGTGCAGTCAATTTGCTCCAGAATAAGGCCAAATATGTGGTAGCTAAAATCCTTTCTATATGGTAGTTTATTTAGTAAAATTAATTGCAGGAGGGCAGGAGAAATCACCTTAATTTTAGTAGAGCGATCACCTGACGACTGATAACTATTAACCCTTGGATGATATCGATATCGCCAGTGCGTTAATTCACAATGCACTGGATACATGTCTAGCATCTGAATGGTTAATGGCATTGCAAAACATAGTCACAAACAGCAGGGTCCTGTCTCTGGTCGATCTTGTAGCCTAATACGTGATAATGTTTTACTGTCGTTTTAAAAACTGACATCTGAATCATCTGTTATAAGTTAATGTTTAATATTAACGTATTCTGTTTGTGTTATAGCTACGTTAATTACTTTGTGTCATGCAGTGAAAGAACCTTAAGTGCAAAAGAAATTAGGAACACATCTGGGGCAAACAAATTTCATCATAGAGGAGAACTAAAAATGGCCATTGATTTAAATAGGGGTTTTAACACACTGAATGATAGCATGCTTTCAGCACATTGATTCACTGTTTCTCTTTATCAGAGGAGAATCACCTGGAACTTTGTAGCTGGACTGAAATTATTAGCTTTGCAATGCATTGAAGCATTCTTTAGCATTCAAGAGGTTAAAAGCTCCATTTAAATCCGTGTGAATTTGGGACATTTTGATTTGTTTCCTATGGTACAGCTGGTTGCAGAACTTTTCCTCTATTGTTTTGTTCATACAGCCCAATCATGAAAGACAGAGATGCTCAACTAGGGACAAGTCTGTCAAATCTGTAGCGTGCTCTGTTAGGACCTTTTCCTACCCAAGATGCAATACTTTATTTAGCTCACAGGTGACATACATAGAGCAGAAAGATCCTGAAGCATGTCATTCTGTTCCTTTCCAGAAATTACAGTCCACCCATGAAGTGCCAGGCAATTCTACCCTGAACAAGAAAAGAGGAGAACCCCAGAAAGAACTAAACTTACATCTGGGGTTTGTTTGTCTTCTTATTCAAAAGAGATTTTTCTGGCACTTCAGTTGAGTACCTCTGAGTTAAATAACTCTTGGGCTTTGTCTCCCTAACGGTTATGAGAATCCAAACATTGACCTCCCCCCCCCCCTTCTCTCTTTGGTGGCTAGAGAAAACAGCTGTACCTCACTGACAAGGCCCAAGAAGGCTGAGACATGTATCTGGGATTAGCTTCTTTTCTGTCTCAGAAAAGTAGGGTTGGTGGCAGCACTCACTCTTCATATATGATCATCCAGGTACACAATCACATAATAAAATTGACATGCAATGGGTCTTTTTAAAGGGATAGTAATACTTCATATTTAAAAATCTGCATCTTGTAGCCATTAAAAAAATAAATGAAATGGCCCCCAGTGCCATCTCTCAAACCTTTATGGTTTGAGAGATAATCGTATTTAAAGTCCCCCCCCCCTTTCCCTGACGTCAGCGATCTAGCTGACTGCAGGGGAATCTGGTCCCAGGACCGGCGAAGGCTCATCAGCAGAGCCGAGATTGCGTTATTGGAAAATAAATCCTTCACTGGAACCGTCTTCTAAGTGTGCTTGGTTTGCACATCTCCTCCTTCCCACCTTTTTCCTCCCACTTCTCCTCCTTCCTGCACTGCTCTGCCCATTTCCTAAGTACCATGTTGATAAGACACACCACTTTTATGACACAAATCGCATCATTTACTTACCTCAGGTCTACTTTAATCCTTTGAGTGCCAGGAGGGTGTGCAACACACTCTAGTGCTCAGAGGGCTAAAGTGAAAGTGGATCTGTTACCCTGAGTTCATATCTGGGAACTATGTTGCAAAAAAAAAAAAAAATTGCAGATACCGAATTTAGGGGAAATTCATACTTTTTAGTTCTGAATATTCTGTGCAATATGATAATGAAGAGAGCTTAGCATATGAAACTATGACTTTTTAAAAATAAAAGTATCAATATTAAACTGTGGATTTGCTGATCTTTTGGCTAACATAACACATTGGTAGTTTTGAATTCTGGATTATGTGTTCAATTCTGGAAATGTAAATTCAAGGTGGCTTGTTCACTTTAACCCCTTAAAGGGGAACATTCATATTAGGAAAACTTTTGAGCACTTGTTTAATCAGCTAAGAAGCTTTAGGCAAACGTGCTCTTTCTTTTTTTTGTAACTTACTTTTTAAGATATTCAACTTCAGAGTTATCCACTTCCGCATAATGTAGCTGCGGCATGGCTCTCAGGACTTCCCAGCAGTCTGTCATTCTCCTCCCACCTCCCTCCCAGCTTCCCCCGGGAGCGCGTTCACACTTCACTTTGGTGTGGTGTGAACAGCTCGTAGCAAACAGGAAGCAGCGATTAGCATTATACTGAGGTTGCAACCTCAGTATAATCCTAATCGCCACTTCCTGTAACTCTAGGAGCCATTCACACCACACCGAAGTGAAACATGAACACTCTTTTGGGGGCAGCTGGGAGGGAGGTGGGAGGAGAATTATAGACTGCTGGGAAGTCCTGAGAGCCATGCCGCAGCTACATCGTGCCGCAGTATGCGGAAGTGGATAACTTTGAAGTTGAATATCTTAAAAAGTAAGTAAAAAAAAAAAAAAAAGACAGCGCACGTTTGCCTAACGCTTCTTAGCTGATTAAACAAGTGCTCAAAAGTTTTCCCAATGTGAATGTTCCCCTTTAACCACAGTTAAGTACCACGGAGCATATATATATATTTTTTCGTTTCGGATCAAGGGGTCCTCGAATGGCCTGTAGCCCGCAGGAACTCCTGAATTCCATGATATGCCAGGACTGTCATTGGTCCTTAACGCAAGTTTACCCATGACAGTCCTGGCACGTCATGTTCCTTAACCCCTTCACGTCCAGCGACGTGCCAGGACCGTCACTTAAGGACCACGTACTTTTTACTCACAGTGCTCCTGCAGGAGCTCTGTGAGTTATAGCAGGGACTGAAATTGATCACTCCAAGACCGGAGCGATCTCATTCAATCCCCAGTTTGGTGTGCCGGCACTCGTGACCAGTCACGTGGCACAGCACGTCAAAATTTCCTATGTGGTCCTTAAAGGACCACACACCCCGGGACCGCTGGTCCTTAAGGGGTTAAGGGGTCAAAGGAACAATAACACCTAAAAATGATCCACATTGGATACCTTGTACTCCATGCTAACATCTACAAATTCTGTTTTCTGAAGCCTAAAAATCTAGTCTTATATATGTTCTTTGAGGATGCCCATTCCTGCCTATTCCAAGTCTTCCATTACATTACCAATTTTGATAAATCTCATAAGTGATACTGAGTTCTTTTCTATTATTTTTCATGAGATACAATATATCAGCCTTTCTGAATAGAAGAGCAGTGGATATTAATCTCAGTACATTAAAAGTATTAGCTATGCACAAACAATTTTCCAAACTCTGTCTTTTCAGAAGAGCCAACACATGGATTAAACTGCTGGTTTAGGAGTAGATTTTATGGATCTAACATAAAAGAACTAAATTTATAGATGTTAGCTAGCTAGAAGAACGTGATATACCCTTTGATTTGCAGTTTGTCGTGTACCCCTCTGGCACTCAAAGGGTTAAATTATATAACCGTTTCCTTTTTGTTTTATTTAAATTTTTTATGCTGGTAGTGTTCCTTTAACCTTAAAGTGCCAGAGGGGTGGCCAGTACATAGCGAAGCAATATGTTTGGCACATAGAATGGGTTTTACTGGGGTATTAACCCATTGAATGCCAGAGGGGTATGCAATGCATTGCATACCCCTCTGGCACTCAAAGGGTTAAACAAGTTTGCTCTCACTGTTAAGAGATACTGCATTCAAAAGATATTACTGCTCAAGTCTTTATTTCTGATAGAGGAAGGGCATGGTGTTTATCATGCCATTTTGATTGTATGGTGGCTCTTTTGTCAGAGGAGTATCATTTCTCAATGTTTCTGTTATTGTCTTTGCTCTGTTATTGAAATGCTGTATTTCAAGATTACTCTATAAACATGCACACTTAAGAGGCTTTTACTTTTATTAAGGTAATATAATCATCACCCTTTGAACTGCATAATCTTACAATTCTTTACTTCCTCTAACTAGATGGTGAGAAGACGTACCAGGTGATGATACATGGTATAGAACCAATGCTGGAGACACCAGTGCAGTGGTTAAGTGAACATCTCAGCTACCCTGACAATTTCCTCCACATAAGTGTCATTCCCCAGCCTACTGACTGAAGGACCTGCTAAGTTCAAATTGAAGAGAGTCAAGTACCCTTGAACAGGAGTTTCAAGGTCACATCAAACCAGTTTGGGAAATTTGCTTGGAAGCACACTGCCCTGAAGAACAAGGCAGATTCCTCTTGCAGCCCTTTGGATTTCTAAGTGTACAATTCACTTTTCTGTTTACCACAACTTGAGCCTCGTTGTAGCAGGGATGTCCTTTGAACTCCACCTGCTGTGTTGAGCCTCTTTCATACCTGAGAAAGCAATGACAAGATATGCCTCTCAGTTCCTAGTTGTACTAGCAGATGTGCTGAAATGCTTTCACTTTATTTTCCTTTGTGTGATCATAGTGAAAACATAAAGAAACAGCTGCGGAAATATAATTTGTTTAATTTTACTGAATGTTTAACAGCGATAGAGTGCCTAAAAATTTCCACCAATCTAGGGCCATATAAGAAAAACAAAAGATGAGCAGTTCTGGGGCAAACCAACTGTGCTGTAAAGGGGGGGAAGAAACCCCTCATTAATATGAAAGGGGCCTATGATCTGCTGAATGGTAGTGTGGTCTCCAAACCATTGAAAATCAATGTGTTGAGACTTCTCTAATGTTCAAGACATTAAAATCCCCATTTAAATCAGAGGGACTTTTAGGAATGTTCATATGCCCTATAAGGTACAGTTGGTATGCTCCAGAATTGCTGAGCTGTTGGTTCCTGCATACAGCCCATAATGTATAAGGCAGACGTGGGCAACCTGCAGCTCTCCAGCTGATCTTTCAGTGCAGCTCCTATCATCCTCTTCTGGCCAGTAGCCTGCTGAGGATTGTGATGGTTGTAGTTTAACTGCAGTATGAGTGCTGTCTGTTGCCCAAGACTGGGGATAAATAATACAATCTGGGAGATGCTGTTAAGGAGGCTTATATTCTTGTTTACACTATATTGATGCTTATAATGAATACCTAATAGCACAGACATGTTGGCTGTAATCTGAACCCCTTGGGTCAGCATATTGTGAATGTGTTCAAGAAGTTAAATACATCTTTAAAAAAAAGGCATATGTGTTTGATGAGTGACTTGTTTAGTCTTATGTATAGATACACAGTGAAGCAATTCTGTGACAAACCACCTGTAGCTTGGGGACAAATACAATTTCCCCAGATTTCCATTGATTTAAATGGGCCTTTTAATCCCTTGATTGCTATAGTCTCCTACACATTATGCAGTAAAGCACTGGAGACCCCTCTGTCATTCCAGGGGTTAATCCAATGAATGCTGGGGGGTGTCCAATTCATTGCAATGCATACACCTCTGGCACTCACAGAATTAAAAGAGCCGTTTAACTCAATGGATATTTGTATTTTTCAGTTATTTTGTCACAGAATTGTTCTGTTATTGCCTTAATGCAAGAGGCCCATTTTTTGTGGAAAGGGCTATTCAAAGCAAAGTATTTTTTTGTAGCCCTTAATCTAAGAAACAAGAATACCTGAAGAAATGTATATCTGATCTATTACTAGTTCCCATGAAAATGACACTTTTCCTTTACTGAAAACATGATATAACTTTTCTAACTATAAATGCAGTACAGATATTCTCTTGGCATTTAATGCAATGTTCATTTGCTTCTCTCCTCAACTATTCTTGATCTTATCCACAATTATTTTTTATATATTGTATAGATTAAACGTAAAAGACTTTTCACACATAACCATTCTATGAATCCTTAGTAATCTGATATAAGAGAGCTCATGTAGGAAAAACATTATATATAATCATAATAGGTTACTTCAAAAGTGGCTCTATTGCACCACAGCTCCAATCATCCTCAGCCAGAGAGCCACACGTTGCCTGCCTCTGGGCTAGTGAATCCAAATAAAAACTGAAAAATCAGTTAGTGAGACGTTAGTGACTATTTGTTTCCACGACAAACAAACACTCATAGAAATCTCATTATAGCACTTACTGGTAAGACATGCAGTTCATATGTGGCTTTCTTTACTGTCATACGCCAGTGCCTTTTAGTGTATTTCTTACTAAGATTACATTTCAGAGTTTATGTTTATGTAAAGACCTTTATGTTCCAGACATTTAAAAGTCAAAATAATTTTCAACATCCATCATACTTTGTATTTTAGTCATTTTTAGCTTTTGGGCACATATTCACATAATTTCAATGAAGGCTTTAGCCCTTTGAGTGACAGATAAGTATACACAGTGCACAATGATTTGGATACATCTCTGACTCTCAAATGATTAAGCCCCTTTTAGGGCCGTATTCAAGATCCTGAAGTGAAGCAGTTCTGGGGAAAACCAACTTCACCGTAGGGAACAGATATGAATTCCCATTGACTTAAGTCACTGAATGACATAGTGATGTCCAGTGCATTGCTATTCAATGCACTAGACCTGTCTTTGGCACTTAAACTGTTAAATGGGGCTCTTAACTACTTGAAAGTTAGATATGTCTCCAACACA
Source organism: Rhinophrynus dorsalis (assembly GCA_037306005.1). Taxonomy (NCBI): domain Eukaryota; kingdom Metazoa; phylum Chordata; class Amphibia; order Anura; family Rhinophrynidae; genus Rhinophrynus; species Rhinophrynus dorsalis. The sequence continues at coordinate 289,335,049 of CM074720.1, forward strand.
TCAGATTTGTTAAAAGCCCTATTTATATCAATATGAATTTCAGATTTTTTTTGTCCCTTATGGTGCAGTTGGTATGTTCCAAAATAACTCCACTTTACCTTCCTGAGTACGGCCCCTAGTGCTGTACTGATAATTCCTAGGAGATGAGCACAACATTTCTTGAAACAAAACAGATTCATTTGAAGACTGCTGAGTACCTGGCCCAAAGGACAACACTGGCTGTAGGGGTCAAGAGCTGTGCAGTGTTAACCCTTTGAGTGCCGGAGGGGTGCGTAGGGCATTAGAGAGCAATGCATTGCACACCCCTCTGGCACTCAAGGGGTTAAGGCTAAAAGGCTCCTTTTTCATCTATTCATTTGACAGAGGTGGAGAGAGACAAATCCACAGATGATGTTTTGGTGACGCCAGTCACAACACATTTCATGCTGTAAAGTAAAATAAAGCAATAAAAAATACAAGCTTATTCTCACTGCTAGGCAATTTCATCATCCTTCCAAGAACCTCAGTCCACTGTCTGCCTCAAATTTGGCCAGTTACTACCAGTTAGAATAAGTTTCTCCAGCCATTTTCCGGGCTCTAACTTGGGAGACAGATGTTTACTCTCATACATGGCAAGCTGTTAAAAGACAAGAATTGCTTAGATAGTATCCTCTCTGCAGGGCTTGTTACTCTGGGAGCAGACCTACCAAGGAAGCCAGGGATGTATTACACAGCCTGGAAGTTCATTGAGAGTGCCTACCTGGGGTTTGGTGCTCTATCGAAGATCCAACTAGACAGGCTGAGCTGCACAGTCTTATTGAGCTGCAATAGGCCTCTAGTGAACGTATTTCAAGTCTGACGATAGTACTCTATGGGTCTGCTGCCAGTGGCTGACTGAGGATGATAGGAATTGTAGTCTGACCATAGCTGGAGGAAGACATACTGCTCACCCATGGCATAACCACTTTCATGCCAGTATCCTAACGTGTATCTCAAGCAGGAGCTTCAGTAACATTGACACAAGGATTTAAGTCTTATAGCATTTTTCTGCGACACAATGATTGTTTTTGCTTTTCTGGTGAATGAGAAGCTGTTAAATGGATAGTAAAACTTTATTTTAACCAACTTAAATATTGTACATATTAAAAAATAAAGTAAATCATATAAGTCCCGTTGCTCTAACTTTTATAGTTTTAGTGTAATATGCTTCTAAAGTTCCCCCCTCCCGTCCCTTTTATCCACATCGCCGCTCTAGCTGACAGACATAGATCCTGGTTAAAGATGGTTAAAATAAAGTATTACTATCACTTTAAAGTCTTGCATATTAGCACTGGACTCCCTGATTAGATCTATTATCTAAAATGAAAGTGAAAATGACATTTGTAATAAAACAACAATGGTTTAATCACCAGTTTCTCTATGAGGGAAGTGGGATTGACTGGCAATGAAGATTAGGTGTAAACCATACCTCATGTTAAAAATGCATTCATATTTACTGTAGATCCATCATAAAATATTGTGAAAAAATACACATTATTGTAACAGATTTCAGCTCTAATACTTCACACCTATTTAGCTGCATTCAGATTGACGTCTGTACATAATCTCATTATGCTAACTCCTGAAATGTAATGCAATATGTTTGCAGAGTTAAAATAATCAATCCTGAGTTTATTTTGTCAAATGTATGCTTATTTAGATTGTTGGTGGTTGTTATTCCAGTACACTGTGTACCAAGGCTGAAAGTGGCCATTTTTGTATGACCTAAGGCAGAAATGGCCAAGCATTCTCATTAAACTAATACTGCTATTTCTGGAGTCCAAGCAAATGAGTACACCATTGCACATGCTCGCTATTCATTATTAAGGGCAACAAATATAAAAATTAATATTCTATCACAGTCTCTTAGTAGTTCATGTTCTCTCCTCCCACCTCTGTGAATAGCAGCATTAAACTTAGTCATAATTGTTAAAGTCCACTTAGAGGTCCCTTAGGCTTCTCAGACAATTTTGACAGCATAACAACCACAAGGAATCATTATCTCTAGAGATCACAGCACCAGCTCTGGGAAGGGGAAGCCCAGGGGAGACCAAAACACTGAGGGTTTTAAGTTTAAAATGCTACTGTTCCCACGGTTGGAAGTAGCAGTGATTAACTAGTGAAAACTCAACTCTATGTAAAAAGAAATACTTCATTGGGAAGGTCTACAAAGTGTGCTTGCAAACCAGGCACACTTTGTGTACTGTTCCAATGAAGTATTTCTTTTTACATAGCGCTATTTTGGCTCTGCTAAAGAACCACCTCGAGTCAGCTGACACAAATCTCATGCTGAGAGCATGACGCCTGTGGAATGGGATGGAGGGAGAGGAGCTGACGCCTGTGGAATGGGAGGGAGGGAGAGGAGCTGACGCCTGTGGAATGGGATGGAGGGAGAGGAGCTGACGCCTGTGGAATGGGAGGGAGGGGGGAAGTTTATAATCGTGTATCTCTCAAACTATACAAGTTTGAGAGACCAGACTAATATCAATGAACTTATTATTTTAATATCTGCACTATAACACGTAAATAACAGCAGACATTACTATCACTTTAAACATTTCTTCATGTTAGTTGACCTTTAAGCCATGGACCAGCTAACTGTTCTAGGAAAAGCTTGTCCATTTCAGAAATATCCATGTTTCAGAATTTTATCCCAAAATATATCAACGTATACATGGTAGTACTTGATACCAAATGTGTACTTGCTTTCTCTCCTTGAATGTGAAATGCTTCAGAGGATATACAGAACAATGTTTGAAATCAGGCTATTTAAATGCATATCCTTACTTAGAATGACATCATGTCACATTAATTAGGCAGCCAAGTCAAAAGCTTTTCTCATGAAAAAAGATGACCACAAATATATAGAAAGTGTCAGGGATTAAGCCATTGAAGAGAGAGATCCACTGTATTGCTTTGCAATGCATTTGAAAGCTTTCTAGCATCTAATAATTTAAGAGATGATTGTATAGATAATATATTTATTTATATTCTTTCAAACTAAAATGCTGTAATGAACCTTTTGTAAATGACATTTTCTTACTGCGTACATCGTATCTAATCCTAATGTGCCCAGTCTTCTTTGTACAGGTATAACACAGAACTTCATAAATAATGGGAACTCTTATCAAAGAAGGGAATCTATGCAGTTTAGTGAAAGGAGATGCCTAAATGCTGGTTTAAAAAGACAGTGATATATACCTTAAAAAATTGGTCTTTTATTTATCATCTTACAAAATCAGATGCATATGTTGCGGGTAAATGGAAAAAATCAGATGCATATGTTGCGAGTAAATGGAAATCTAAAAAAAAAAATACCTCTCTTCCAGAAAAACAGATGTGTCCTGCTGGCCATTGATACACACATTTAGCCATAATCAATATGCAGGCTGGCAGGAGCTAATGGCGTGGCCATATGGAATCCAGCCCTGAATATACCCAATTCAAAGATATCCTAAAACAAATAACAAAACAAAGCAACAAGTACATACCAATTTCATATATATTATTGAAGTGTGATGTGTTTCCCATTCTTTTTAAAGTCAAAACAAAATAATTAGAAATGTAATTTCTGCGACACGAATGCCTGAAATAATAACTTGAATATATTTGACCAGGTATGAATCACTAACATTTGTGGTCCAACATACATATTTTGTGGCACACTCTGGTTGGGAATCAACTGTCAGTAGTATTTGGGAGCCTGGTAGCTAGCTGAATGCTTCAAATGTGTGAGCATGCTTTTCATTATAAGCATTAAAAATGTACTCTTGCAAAATTCACTGGGTATCTCTTTGATTTACCAATGAGGAAAGTTTAATATACAATTTGATTTTTTTTTTCTACTACCAGATTAAGCACTTGTATCACATTTTGTTAAAACATTGCGGGTAGTACTCCTAGTGAGCTTCATCACTTAAACAGTGGGGTAGATGAAAATAACTTTGGTGATGCACCTTTACTATAATCTTGTTAAATTGGGGTCTGTGAATACGTTAGAGCAAGGGTTCCCAAACTTGTCCTCAGGGACCGCTAATAGGCCAGGACTTCCTGCCTAAGCACAGGTGAGTCAGAGGCACAGTCATTTTCATTAACTCGCCTGTGCTCAAGCAGGCACTTGGCCCATTAGTAGTATACTAGTTGAACAGCCCGTTACACGGGCCACAGTGCCACTGCCACCCGGTCGCGGGGCAGTCATGCGCAGTAGAGACTGCCCGCGCCACGGCTGATACACAGTTGAACGGTCCTCCAGCTCTGTATCAGCCGCATGACTGCAGCACGCGCAGCAGTGTCTACTGCGCATGTCGCGGCGTTACACACGATTTTGCGAATTATTATATAGGATGAGGACAGGTTTTTGAACCCCTGCTTTAGCAATTGTGAAATATTCTGTGAAACCTTAAATCATATTCTGTCTATAGCACTTTAGTCAGAAAAGTTTTATGCTTATGCGTATGATGGTCTTGGAAAATCATCAGTCATACTGAATCAATGGTTTTGTATTGGCCTTGTTTACTGGAAGGTACAGTATCAACGATGCAATATGTTCAGGTGGATACTCATGGGAAACTGGAACCGTTACCGGCTTAAAGTCCAGCAAATGAAAACGTGGTCTCCCTGATCTCACTGATAAAAATGTGTATTTTGTATATGCATTCTGGTATAAAATAAAAAACACTTTTTTTTCTATTTGTTCTGATGTCTGACTGCTTTAAAAAAAATAAATAAATACTAGCAATAATCATAACCTTAGACAAATATGATTGAAACATATTGGCTTGGATACTGTATCTGGGTTTGAAAATTGCATGAACAGGTATTATTGTCATTTTACAAAAAGAAAACATTTTTAATTTTAATGTAATTTATATCAAAATACCTTGAGGAATATTTGAAAATGAACCCCACTCAAGTATATTGCCCTATACCATTATACATTAGTAATCGGTATTGTTATCTCAATAATCAGTACTTAACTGAACAGGTATTTGAAGCCACATAAAAATGCACCGCTCTGCAAGCAGAAGGAAGATTAGGGTTGAATTACTAAATAAGAATTACCAATGCTTTAAAGACATGTATAGCATCCATTAATATAGTAGTCTTATTACATTTTCTCTTAAAAGGTTCTCTGGAGGTGGAGACCCTCATCCAGCCCAATTTACCCCTGCCAGCCTAGCTCAGTTTTAAAAGTGGCCTGAAAAGAGAGGCACCAGGACAAAGATTATCTTTTAGTTAGCCTTCTTTTTATCTGTAGGTTGGAGTTGTATAATCCCCCATTAGGTGGGATCCTATCTCTTGTGTACTTGTTGGTGTGACCAGACTGCAGACTTTTGCACAACCTGGGTCTGCTAGAGGATGGCTTGTATTATTACCCTTTTTTCCTCTCATTCCTGCTTAGCCTGTCTGAACAGCACATTTTTATATTTCTCTTGTGTCCTATTTAGAACACCGGAACCATGTACTAAAGTATCCTCCTGCAGGAGGGTAGGGTACTTGCCTTAAAAGGCTCCCAGATGCATTTACCCCCACCAGTCTAAACCAGTTTTCTCTGTTGTCCAATCCAGGTTACTGGTAACTCTGGGAGGCTATCCACCCCTTAGTAGGCAGGAACAATTCTCAAAGTGTATGCATGGGGTGGACCCTCCTTTCCCTCCTTGGCTGCAGCTAGCCAATCAGCTCCAGAAAGATTTGTTCCTCAGTGAAGACAACACCAGGCTGAGAACAGTTCTGCTATAGTTTTAGAATCTTTTTTTATTTTTCTGTTAGATATGGAATACCACCATTAGGTGGATTACCATGACAGTTCCCTTAGGGGGACTGAGGGGGAAAATCTTGATTCCAAATGCTTCCCCAGGAGTTACCCACTGAGGTACTTCTTGCTCCATGGTAATCTGAAGAAGACAGAAGATTTGCAGGAAAGGTGAGCTACACTTTGAGTGCTGCAGGTCCATTTGTCCCACAGTGCCCCTCCGCACAGGGGTGTATTTCTGAAGTTCCTATTGCACACTCCTGCACTCATTGGGTATATCTGTATGTCTGTTGGGTGTTTGGAGCAGGTTTATGTGGTAACTTAACCCTTTAACTGCTGGTTTGGCACTTTATTGGGGGGTTTTATGACACTTTTCCTACTGGGTTAGTGTTTTCTGGGTATCCTCACATGCTCTATTGATGTTTTTCACCTTTTTATGTTTTACTTTAATATTTGCAAAAATTGAGTACTGTGCCTTTAAGGCGGGCTTTACCGCATAGACGCCATTTCTCCATTCACTCCTATGCGACTGTACTGTTTGGGACGTATCTCTGCAACTGTTTAACCTAGCGACTTCAGAGATGGCTCATTTTACTTGTCTACCCCTGCTCTATCATCCAGTTCATGTTTCTAGTGTGTTGGGGGGCTCAGGGGGCTTTGAGCAATGTTTAGGGTACTTTTTGGGAAAAACTACATTACCCATGAGCACTTGCTTCTCGCACTTGTTTCTGATTGGCTCCTGCCGCGGCAGCCATTTTGTGAGAATTTCTGGGTGAGTATCCCATGCAGGGCTTGGACTCTCCTTCTCTCCTCTGCAAATTAACCCTTTGCCTGCCATCTAAGTTTATTTTAGCAATTTCTGGGGTGAAACTTTAATCCTATATACTATAATTGGGTGATTTATTGTACGGTTGATTATTTTGACACTGTGAGAATGTCTATACCGCTGGAGCTTGGGGCTAGACCTAAGACTAAGGAGGCTGGGGTCTCTGTATCCCCCATTGCTCATTGCTCTTCCTGTCACTCACGGCTACCTAGAGAATTCTCAGGTCATTTATGCCCAGCATGTTCTGATGTCCCTGACTCCATTCCAGGGACCTCCAGCCATGCCATAGAGCCAGCTTGGGTGCAAGAGTTCAAGGCTGTGATTAGGGACCTTAGGTCCACATTGCAGCTCTTTCCATCCCAGTTACAGGGGGCCTTTCAGTCTTGGCAGGCCCCCTCGTCAGTCAGGTCTTCCCTGACTAAAACTCAGGGAGTACCTGACTTGTCAGAATCCTCTGAGGAGGAACTGCTGGTGGACTCAGATGTTGAGGAATGTTCTGTGTTGGAGTCCTCTCAGTTTCTTGTGGACTGTTTTGAGGCTGTTCCTGAACCCTCCACTGAGGGCCTGATCAGGGCTGTATTAACTACTCTTAACATTCCCCTAGTTCATGAGGTTCCTTCTGATCCCTCTGATGTATTCCAGGAGCCTGCAAAGTCCCTTACATACTTTCCATCTAACCCCACTCTTGACCGACTTGTGTCTGAGGAGTGGAAATCCCCGGACAAGAAAGCTTCTGTGTCCATAAAATTTGCTAAGCTTTATCCCTTTTCTGAGGCTGCGCTTGCTCAGCGGGATCATCCCTCCAAAGTGGATGCCTGTATTTCCAGGCTGTCTAAATCTACTGCTTTGTTTCTGATGCTTCTGCTCTGAAGGACTGAACTGACAAGAAACTTGAAGTTTCCCTCAAGTCCATTTTTGCCACTGCTGGTTCTGCTATGCACCTAGCGTTTGCGCTGCATGGGTGAACCGGGCCATTACAGTCTGGACAGAGCAGCTCACCAAGGCTGTCCGTCAGGATGCACCTACTTCGGATTAGTCGCTCCTTCTTGCCAACATATGAGGCACAACACTATGCTTCTGCTGCCTTATTTGATGCCATCCGTATGGTGGCTAGGGTTTCTACCATGTCTGTTTTGACCAGATGAGCTCTTTGGCTGAAGATTTGGTCTGCTGACACAGCTTCTAAGAAAGCCTTACTTTCCCTGCTTTTTCAGGTTACATCTTTGTTTGGGCCAGATCTTAAGGATCTGCTCAGTGAGGTCACTGGGAGTAAGAGTACTCTCCTACCCTTGGTTCCCAGGAAGAAATTGCTGCTTAAGCGTAACCGTTTTTCACTGTCGTCCAATACAGGTCACTGGTACCATGGGATGTGTAGTCCCCTTTAATAGGCAGGAACAATTATGCAAATAATCTGCAAGGGGCGGAGCCTCCCCTCTTACTTAAGCCACCTTCTGGCCAGAGCCACTCATATTGATTTGTTCCTGGTGTGCTTGCACACCAGGCAGAGAACAGCTATGCTTCTTAGAGTTTTATTATTTTTTCTTCAAATATGGAATACCACCATTAGGAGGGTGACCATGGCTGTGAATGCCCTCACCCGAAGTGGCTAGTGCAGCTTCCAGGGATTTCTGTGGACCTATACCTGAAGAGGGGACAGCTTGTGTTAAGCAGCTCCCCTGTTGGGGAATTTACCTCTGGTTCTTTCCCTACCTATCATGGTCACCTGAAGACAGAAGTCAGCGAGAAAGGTGAGTCACCCATTGAGTGCTGAAGGTCCACTTGTCCCCACAGTGTCCCTTTGCCGGGCTTGTATTTGGGAGTTTGTAATTCACTCCAGCACTCATAGGGTGTTTTTATTGCATTATCTCTAAAAAGTTTATGCAATTTCTGTGTTATTCTCTGAGTTTTGGAGCATTGGGTATTCATTTATTTATGATTCTCATGTGTTTCATGCTTGTTTGGGCACTTTTTAATGTTTTACTGAACTTTATTAAAAATTGTGTACTGCGCCTTTAAGCGCAGCGTTCCCGCTCAAACGCATGGCTCCTTTACTCTCTATGGGAAATCACAGTGTGGGACATATCTCTGAAACCGCTTGTCACAGCAACTTCAGAGAGGGCTCATTTTAATGCTAGGCTCCTGCTCTATCATCCGGTTGGTGTTTTATTAATATTGGGGGTTCAGGGGGGCTTCGGGCACTGTTTAGGTACTTGTATTGGGAAAGACTACATTTCCCATGAGCGCTTGCTTCGCGCCCGTTTTTGATTGGCAGCCATGACGGCAGCCATTTTATTGCACTTTTCCTATGCGAGTACACTACGCAGGGACCGAGCCTTCTCTCTCCTCAACAGATTAACCCTTCGCTGGCCAGATAAGTCCGTTTTTAGACATTTTTCTGGGGTGAAACTTTAATCTTTAACACCTTTCTGGGTGATAGTGTTCTTGGTGGGGTATATTGACGCTGTGAGCATGTCTACTTCACTGGAGCTGGGGGCTAGACCCAAGACTAAGGAGGATGGGGGGTGCGCTACCCCCATGGCGTTTTGCTCCTCTTGCCACATTGGGCTGGATAGCGATAATGTGGGGGATCTATGCCCTGTTTGTACTTGTCAAAATAGCAACCCTGGGCCTTCCAGCCATGCTATTGAGCCATCTTGGGTGAGGGAGTTCAAAGCTGCCACTAGGGATCTCAGATCCACGCTTCAACTCTTTCCCTCTCAGGTACAGGGGGCTCTCCAGGTTTGGCAGACCCCCTCTACTATCAGGACCTCCCTGCCTAAGCCACAGGGAGCTCCTGATATCACTGATTCTTCTGAAGAAGAACTTTTACAGGATTCTGATGCTGAGGAACGTACTGTTATTGAATCTAACAGGTCCATTGGGGACCCCTATGAGTGTGACCCTGAAGTTTCGGCTGAGGGTCTGATCAGAGCGGTTCTAAATACGCTCAACCTTCCTCTGACTCAGGAATCCACTTATGATCCTACTGATGTTTTTCACAAAAAGCCATCTAAACCAGTTGTTTGTTTTCCAACTAACCCTACTCTTGCCCGTCTGGTCTCTGAGGCATGGAGGAATCCAGATAGATCTTCCTCTGTCTCCAAAAAGTTTGCCAAGCTTTACCCTTTTCCTGAGGCGGAGTTGGCAAAATGGGTTCATCCTCCCAAAGTGGATGCTCCCGTGTCTAGACTATCCAAATCTACTGCTTTGGCTGTCTCAGATGCCTCTGCCTTGCAGGACTGGACGGATAAGAAATTAGAGCTCTCTCTTAAGTCTATTTTTGCTTCTATTGGCACTGCCATGCGCCCCACCTTTGCTGTGGCATGGGTTAATAGAGCTATTGCAGCCTGGACTGAACGACTGACTGAAGCGGTTCGCCAGGATGCGCCTGTGTCTGAACAGTTGCAGCTTCTTGCTAATATCACTGAAGCTCAGAACTATATTGCTGACGCTGCCTTTGATGCTGTGCGCATGATGGCGAGGGCCTCCACTTCTTCTGTGGTGGCCAGACGCGCTCTTTGGCTGAAAATTTGGTTTGCTGATACAGCCTCTAAGAAAGCTTTGCTTTCTTTGCCCTTTCAGGGAAATTTGCTTTTTGGGTCTGAACTCAAAGAAATGATCAGTGAGGCTACTGGAGGTAAAAGTACTCTTCTACCCTCAGTCTTTAAGAAAAAGTTTCCAGCCAAACGCAATCGGTCCTTTCGTTCCTTTCAGACTGAGACACGTTCCTCGGCCCAAACGGGTCCTCCCACTACGCGCTCCTCCTCCAAGCCCAAACAGTCCTGGAAGCCCAAAGTTGCCCCCAAGGCCAAGACCTCCAAGACTGCTTCGGCATGACTCGCCGAACCCGGGTCCGCATCCGGCTGTAGGCGGTCGTCTCCGCATCTTTCGCCGGATTTGGGAGGAGTCAGTGGCGGACCCATGGGTTCTTCAGGTGGTGTCAGAGGGATTCAGGATCCCTTTCTCTTCCCTTCCTCCTTTTCGGTTCCATTTTACTCGTCCTTCTCAGGAACCCACAAAATGGCGTCTGTTAGACGACGCTATTCAGGATCTCTTGGACAAAGAGGTTCTGGAGGCGGTTCCTCAGGGGGACACAGGTTCAGGATATTTCTCCAACCTGTTTGTGGTAGCCAAAAGGGACGGAGGAGCCCGTCCTATCTTGGATCTCAAAGATCTCAATGCTTATGTGGTGACTTCCCACTTCCGCCAGGAATCCCTGCGTTCTGTGATTGCAGCAATGTCTCCAGGGGAGTTTCTTGCCTCCCTGGACCTCCAGGATGCTTATCTTCACATCCCTATTCATCCAGAGAGCAGGCGGTATCTCAGGATTGCCTGTCACAGGGGACACTTTCAGTTTGCAGCGCTCCCCTTTGGGCTGACTTCAGCCCCTCAGGTCTTCCAGAGGGTGTTGGGCTCATTGATAGCGGTGCTCCATCAGGATGGGATCAGAGTGACCCCCTACATGGACGATCTCCTTCTGAAGGCCTCCTCAGCGGAGCTTCTCCTTCAGCAATTACAGATGTGCATGCACACCCTGAACCGTCATGGCTGGATCCTGAATCTGGACAAGTCGGACTTGTTTCCATCTCAGAGGCTTCTGTTCCTGGGTCTCCTGTTCGACACTCGCCAATGCATGGTGTTTCTTCCAGAGGACGTGGCTCACCAGATAGCTGTCTGAGTGGCTGGACTTCTGGACCTGGACGTGATTCCAGTTCCGAATTTGTCGTCCTTAGTGGGGAAGTTCATTTCCACAATCGAAGCAGTACCATTTGCCATGGCCCACTCCAGGGATCTTCAGAGATTCGCGATCCAGACGTGCGAGAATCATCCAGATCATCAACATCTGTCTGTTTCTCTTCCTCCTCATGTCGAGTCGAGTCTGCACTGGTGGTTAGATCTCTCTCATCTCCTGAAAGGGAAATCCTTTCTAGTTCCTCCTTGGACCACAGTCACTACGGATGCCAGCCTTCGGGGCTGGGGTGCAGTCTGGGGTCGCTTCAGTGCTCAGGGGAAATGGGGTCTGAAGGAATCCATGCTCTCCATCAATGTTCTGGAACTTCGAGCTGTCCGGCTGGCCCTGAGGCACTGGGAGTCTCAATTGACCGGCCTTCCAGTCAGAGTGGAGTCAGACAACGCCACGGCTGTGGCTTACATCAACAGGCAAGGCGGCACAAGAAGCGGTTCCGCCTGGTGGGAGGTCAAGGATATTTTGTCTTGGGCAGAAGATCACGTGCCTGTCATCTCTGCGGTTCATTTTCCAGGCGTGGACAACGTCATGGCAGACTTCCTCAGTCGTCATACCGTCGACAGCGGAGAATGGGCTCTGCACCCAGAGGTGTTTCACATGCTCACTCAACGGTGGGGAATGCCTGTGGTGGATCTGACGGCTGCCAGACTCAACAGGAAGGTTCCGGTGTTTTGCTCCCGGCTGAGGGACTCCCTTGCTCTAGCAGTGGATGCCTTGTCGATCCCTTGGGACTTCTCCCTGGCTTACATCTTCCCTCCTCTTCCTCTATTGATCAGAGTCATTCAGAAGTTGAAGAGAGAACGTTGTCCTGTCTTCCTGATTGCTCCAAACTGGCCTCGCCAGTCCTGGTTTCCGGAATTGATGGCCATGTCTGTGAAGGATCCAATCCCACTTCCTGCCCGTCCGGACCTGCTTCTCCAGGAGTATCTGTGGAAAGAGGATGTTCACTCTCTCCGTTTGATGGCATGGCGGTTGAATCCTCGATTCTAGCTAAGAAAGGCTTTTCTCCTTCTGTGGTATCGACGATGCTCAGTGCTCGTAAGCCTGTGTCTTCCAAGATCTATCATCGCATATGGTCAACTTTCGTGACATGGTGCTCTGACAAGAATTTGCCTCTTGACTTCCATCTTCCCACTGTCCTGGCATTCTTGCAGGACGGTGTGGATAAGGGGCTCAGTCTGAGTTCCCTCAAAGTTCAGACTTCTGCCTTGTCTGTGTTTTTCCAGGAAAGGATTGCTATCCTTCCTGATGTGAAAGTTTTCTTCCAAGGTGTGACTCATGTTCGACCTGCCTTCAAGAGTCCTGCTCCCCAGTGGGACCTCAACTTGGTGCTGGGAGTTCTCCAGCGACCACCGTTTGAATCCTTGGCTTCCATTCCATTACGTCTCTTGACTTGGAAGATGGCCTTCCTTTTGGCTATTGTTTCAGTTCGCCGGGTAGCAGAGTTACAAGCTCTGTCTTGTAAACCTCCTTACCTGGTGTTCCACAAGGATAAGGCTGTGCTTCGCACTACCAAGGAATTCTTACCAAAGGTTGTGTCCGAATTTCACATCAATCAAGAGATTGTGGTTCCCTCTTTCTGCCCTAATCCTTCATCTGACAAGGAACGGGATCTCCATTTGTTGGATGTGGTGCGTTGCCTCAAGTTTTATGTTCATCGCACCGAGTCTCTCAGGAAGTCTGACGCTCTATTCGTCATTCCTGAGGGGCCTAGGGCAGGGAGACCGGCCTCCAAAGTTACCATTGCTTCTTGGATTAAGGCTACCATCCGTGAAGCCTATAAGTTGAGGAATAAGCATGTTCCCTTCCGGGTAACTGCCCATTCCACCAGATCTATTGGGGCCTCTTGGGCCTACAAGAATCAAGCTTCTGCTGATCAACTGTGCAGAGCGGCCACTTGGTCCTCTGTGCACACATTTTCTAAGCACTATCGAGTTGATGTACTGGCTTCGGCTGATGCCAGTTTTGGAAGGAAGGTCCTGGAGGCAGTCTTGCCTGTGTAGGTCTTCCGCTCTGTGATCCTTAGTGCTTCTTTACTGTTGAGCCCTGTTGGCTCTAGTTCCGTGTGCTGTGCTAGTTCAAGGTTTGTTTCCTTGGTTGGTGTCCGTTGACACTTACAGTTTGGGCTGGGTTTCAACTGGTTATCAGTTCTAGTGACTTGGGCCTCGCGCCTGGTCCTTGCCTTACTTCCCGCCTCTGGATCAGCTCAATGTTTGTACATCCCATGGTACCAGTGACCTGTATTGGACGACAGTGAAAATAGGATTTTAGTCTTACCTGTTAAATCCTTTTCACTTAGTCCATACAGGTCACTGGTCTCCCACCCTGTCAAGGGACCAGTCTTGGCTCTCCTGTGGCATTCAGTGGGAGACCGTTAGGGCATGCTCACAGGAGTCTTTCTTTTTGCTTACCTGAGGTCAGTTCTTGGGGTCTCAAATCAATATGAGTGGCTCTGGCCAGAAGGTGGCTTAAGTAAGAGGGGAGGCTCCGCCCCTTGCAGATTATTTGCATAATTGTTCCTGCCTATTAAAGGGGACTACACATCCCATGGTACCAGTGACCTGTATGGACTAAGTGAAAAGGATTTAACAGGTAAGACTAAAATCCTATTTTTTCGTTCCTTTCAGAATGAGATATGTCTGGCGAACCAGACGGTTCCCTCAGCTTCGTGGACCTCCTCCAAGCCCAAACAACAATGGAAGCCCAAGGTCTCCTCCAAGCCCAAGGATTCCAAGACTTCTTCGGCATGACTCGGCGAAACTGGGTCTGCACTCCGCTGTGGGTGGTCGTCTGCGACACTATCACAGCGTTTGGGAGGACTCTGTGACCCATGGGTTTTACAGGTAGTGACGGAAGAGTACAAGATCTTTTTCATTTCTCTTCCTCCCTTTCACTTTCGTCCATCTCATACTCCTCAAGGTACAGAGAAACGCTGTCTGTTTGACAGCGCTGTTCAGGCTCTCCTGGACAAGGATGTTCTAGAGCCAGTGCCTATTCAGGACAGGGGTTCGGGTTTCTACTCAAACCTCTTTGTGGTCGCCAAAAAGGATAGTGGTTGTCGCCCTATTTTGGACTTGAAGGACCTCAATTCCTTTGTGACACAGACTCATTATCACCAGGAGTGTTTGCGCACAGTGATTGCTGCCATGATTTGTTTGATCAGGAATATAATTAAATCCTGGCCTGTAAACAGACCATGTAGAATGTGCTTTGACCTTCCTGATTTAAGTCCAGCTTGTTTCTAATTCAGGGGTAGCTAACGCCAGCTCATGTTTTCTGGACCTTACCAAGTGGACTAATTAGTGGCTCAGTCACTTAATTGGTTCAGCAGTGAAGAGTTCATTCAGGGTATCCTGATAACATGCAGTGCTGATAGCTCTTGAGGACCAGGGTTGACTGCCTGTTTTTCTAGCTAGACTAGTCCAGAGTTTATGAAGCACAGGAGAGCTAATCAGAATGAAAGATGTATTAATTCCAAATGTGTGTGATGGCAGGGAGATCCAGAAAGACCTGTGTTAAGGGTAATTGAAAACTGTGATTGAGAATTTCTAAACTAGTCTAGTTAGAAAAGGAGTAGACAACCCTTATCCTCAAGAGCTACCGGTATCCCTGAATAAGCCCAGTATAGGTGAACCAATGAAAGTGACTGAGATACTAATTAGTTGGGGGCTTTTGCATAAAAGAAAAGTTCATGTTATCCTAAATATGTTTAACCATTAGTCTGGATACCAAAAAAGGTCTCCAGCACATTGAGAAACAATGGATTGGTGTCTTCTAGGACCCAAAGGATTAATAATCCATAATAGCTTTAAGGTCTTAATTATGAAAACTTCACAAATATATAAAATCTGACAAGGATGAAATATGTTAAGAAGGGGAAAAAGATGTAGAATACATTTTATATGATTTAAAGCACTAGAAAGGGTATGAAAATGGCAATTCTCTAGACTTGTTCCTTGAATACATAAGAGCAGTTCATACATTTGATCAGTAATGGCAGCCTCCTTGTATGGTTGATCCAGGGGTGGGGTTAGTCCATTGCTGGACCTCCAGTCATTGACAACTACAAATTGCATCATTCCCAACCTGCCAATGGCTGATTGCAGTCCCCAACAACAGGAGGTCCAACAACTGATGACTACTGAGCTAGGGATTTTGTTAACCCTTTGAGTGCCAGAGAGGAATCCAATGCATTTAACTGTTGCTTTTATACTACATTGCAGTACTAGCTCCCAGCGCATTGCTTTTTAATATACGGAAGACCATTCGACAGTGCTGTATTTCCCATTAGAGTAGTCAACCGCCTACAGTGCTAAATCATGTCCCTAATGTGTGTTGGCCATCCTGGGTTCAAAAATATATGTGTGGCCATGCACCTATGCAACTCTAGGAGAAGACTGGAACATGTTGTGAGTGTTGTTTATTTTACCCTGCAACATAGAGAATGGAAAGGGGGGGCTGCAACTAGGGCCAGAGTCCTACAAACTTTATGACACTCTCAGAGTTGATGTTTCCTCTAATCCAGGAATGTGCAGCTTGTGGTCTTCAGCTCTTGTTTGGATGATCTGGTAACCCTATTATATAGATACCAGAAGGAAAGCCCGTATACACTGGCTAAAGTACCAACCAGCGGCCTCTGTTTTTGCCCTGGAGCCGGGAGTACAGACAGGAGGTCAGCCATCCAGAGCTCCCAGCTCCGGATCAGATCGTTCAGCCAGTCTCTACATGAGTGCATCTTTCTTGCAGTCTCTACTGTGCATGTGTGGTCTCGCACACAGGGAGCTTTGCAGGCTAGTGCTTTATGTTATTTAGATTCTATATATATATATATATATATATATATATATATATATTCTGTAATCAAGAATGAATGTAAGAAAACATAAGTTTATCTGTAAAGTAAGAAATTAGTGGTGAGACCTGGATCAGTAGGGGGTTGATTGACCTCCTGAATAAAATACTTGTTCCTTAACATCTGTTCTGCAAGAGGGGATTGTAGAGAGGGTTTTACATGATGCTTTGTTGCATTTCTAATGTTTTGATTGGTAGTCTGAATATTTGGCTCCCCTGGTCCACATTTCTCATTGGTGGTAAAACTAAATTATTTTGATATGGAAAATTATATTAAGTCCCCTTTGGTGTAAGTGCTGGAGAGTGCTGTTCTGGACACTTTCAGGCCATCTGATTGCACATGCTTTTATTAAACTGAAACCTGAGCAACGTAAGTGTGACCTGAAATGTTAGATTTTACTAAAATCTTAATTGTGTTGTCCTCTACTATACTGAACAGAGCACTCCCACTGTGTACTAAATTTCCATATTGCGGCCAATCTGTTGCTTAAAAAAGGCCTTAAATCTTCACTTTAAACTTCAAAAGTTTTATTTAATGTACTGCCAGTGCAGCTGAAAATAATTACTAATTAAAAGGAAACACTGACATGTAACTTCCCACGCCACAGAGAGATGTGCTAGTGAAAGCTCTGCATCTGGGCCACGATTGTTTGGACACAGTGCAGAACATTTTAAATCGTTTCTAAAGTGCTTCTTCAAATGTATAACCACATAAGTAAGATAACTTATATAATGTGCTTTATTATCACTGGGAGTCTTATAAACCAAAAAGGAAATGTAGCTGCAGATTGTAAGGAAGCACGCACTGAAAACAATGCAGCTAGTCTTTTCAATTCATATTTCAAATCATCTTTAAAATATAGGGCCATATGTACAAAGTAAAGTGGTACCAACAGGGATGACTGCAGAAATGTTTCCAAGGGGGACTGGAGAGACATAATATGACCCCCAAGCCAGCCTGCTTAGCCCTGTGTTTATCTGGACGGGGTAAGTATAGGGAAGAAGTGCAAGTTTCCACCCCCCCGTTTACCACTGGAAACCAAGTTTGCCTCAGGTTCACATAAAAATTAGGCTTTTAACCTCTTCTGTGCTTGAGAGGCCTCCATTGCATTGCTTAACAGTGCTCTGGAGACACCTTTAGCATCCATTTAACCCTTTGAGTGCCAGAAGGGTACGCAACGCATGCAGAGGGTTAAGCGATTAAATGCAGCATGTAAAAAAAAAAAAAAAAAAGTTTCATATGTAGGAAAAAAGCCCTGGAACTTTAAATGTAAATGGTACCTTTAGTCCTTTCAATGTGTCGGAGACCTTTCTGGCATTCAAAGAGTTAAAAGTCTCATTTAAACAAAATATAATTTTGGCATTTTATTAATTTATTCCCTGTGGTGAAGTTAATTTGACTCAGAATTACATTGAAGTTCAGCCAGGTGTAGAGATGTACAAAATCCAAACACATCAGGATACAAGTGTATTGCAAGCTATACACTGTTTTTATTTAACACAATGACCTTATTCAGCAATCTGTGACTCATGCCTCCCAGAGGCATAAAGGAACACTAATCTACAATATAAAATGCACAGTTTGCACTTATGTGAAAGATCATTTTGTAGCCTATTATAGCATACACGTATACAGTATATATATGTGTAGGCTGACCATACCTCACCTTTAAAAAGGGACACATAGGAAACAGGCATATTTCAGGAGTGCACCAAATCAAAGCAACCCTGTAGTATGCATTTTTCATGTGTGTCCCTTTTTAAAGGTGAGGTATGGTCAGCCTATATATGTAAATATTTCTGTATTCAGACAGAACTTAAGATATTTGATATTACACGTGCTGCTTTTTGACAAACTGGGGAAGCAATTTTCATTTGTGCGCTTCACTTCCTGGTCTAGATGCTATATTAAGTGCAGGGATAGTTGAGATGACCAGATATCCCTATAAATGCAGGGTTGCACTGATTCGTGAACAGTCAAGCAATTTTATTAGTTTGTGTATTTAAAGGAATAGTAACTCTTAATTTTTGCTTTCCATATTCTTCAATTACATATATAAAGTCAAATTGCCTATAATTTTTATTTATTTATTTTTCTTTTGTGTCCCGGCATTATAATGGGTATTGTCTCCACAATCCAGCTGCGTAGGACCAACAAGAAACTTTAAAAGGGAATATCCTAAAAACTTCCCTCAGTTTCTTTGGTCCAATCCAACTTGTGGATGGATAAAGTGTTTTTCCTTCAATTTTATTTATTTTGCTGTCTTAGCTGCCTGGCCAAAGGTGTGCTCCCCTGAAGCCCCCAGATCTTGTGCATAGTGATCTTGCCATGGGAAAGTAATCAGAGAAGTTTCTCCGTCTCTGCTTGCCGTTTCAGTCCACTTAGTTGTGGTTAAGACACACAGACTTAGTCTCTGATCCCTGAGCACACATACTGAATTGGGCTTTGTATTTCACCTTTGGAATGCATTCATCTCAGCAGTCCTGCTTCATCCTGCTGTAGGCAGCCAAGTAGTTACAATCTCCATTGCTCTCTGATGCAGTAGCCTTCTAGCAGGGGTGGGATAACTTCCATGCACTCTCCATACAACTGGGAGGAAGTACTATGTGCTTTCCAAACATGGAACACACACCTTGTTCAGAGCCTCCTGGAATAATTTTGAGGCTCAACAGAGTTTCTCCGTCATCTGTGTTCTACAAGACCCTTATATAATGCTATTTTATGTCTCTTGCCTCACTTCTTAATCCTATCAGGCTCGATGCAGTGCTGTCTGTAACCCCTCAGGAGCCTTAATTTTCTAAGCAAAAGCTCAGGGGATCCTTCATTAATCTAGGGAGATAAGGGCACAGGTCAAGAGAATGTCTTTGCTAGAGGTCACAACAGACTTTCAGATTAGGCAATATTGTGCCCAGGTTGCCTGTGAATATGTGCTGGTAATATATACCTTCTCAAGGATATTTATTTCAAGGAAAATTATTTATTCAAGAGTAAGCAAATAGACACAGGAGAAGGCATATTGTATTATCTTTATGATGCATATTTCAGGTGAAGTCATTTAAACCTGGACTCTAAAGTCTTAGAGGAAGAAAGGGAAATAACTGGGGAGTCAAGATCCTATGACAATGGGATTTTCTGAATCCTGTAACCATCTGGATGTCATGAGTTTAGCCTTAGTGGAGAACAGAATATCCTTCCCTATATATTATTATTCCACAGCTGATCTGGGGAAGGCTGTATGTAATGCGTAAGACAGAGTACCAGGGTTACAAGAGGGAGCTACAAGAGTTATTCCTTCAATGAGGAACAGCAGTCTTGTAGGTTATCTTCCAAGATAGATGAGAATATCGCATACCTAGCAGAGAACCACTGTTCCTATGAAAGATGTTACATCTTTTAAGAGACACCTTGGACTGCAATATACATGATGGAGCCTTTGTACACAGTATACAGTAATTGTTAGTTAGAAATCATTTATGGACGAGGGGTGTGGCCTGCTGCTTGAGGGGAATGGACGTGTGGTGTTAGAGCTCCTGTTCCTGCCCGACGGTTTGAAGCTTTCATTGGCATCCCAGAGCGTTCCCTTCACTTTGCTGTGTCTTTCATGGGGACATTGTCCAATATGTCCAGGCGGACCCAGAAACTTGCCCAGTCTGCTGATTTTTTAAAACTAAAAAAGACGCCGGGCCAAGTACGGCTAGCCCATGCCAGGATGCTCCTGACGCCCCTTTGCCCTGCACCAAGTCTGATGTGGAATCGCTTCGGGCCTTACTGCTCACCGTTAAGAACGATTTGTCTGTGGAGCTGCAGTCTAGCGTTCAACTCCTTCATGTGGACATCCAGCGGATTTCAGGCTGGACTGAGGTTTTGGAAACCAAGATGGCGGCTGCTAAACATTCTTACACATCTCTTCAGAATGATCTGGAGACTCTTAGATCCCACCATGAGAGATTACAGGAGGCAGTTAAGGACATGGATAATAGATCTCGTAGATCTAATCTGCGCATTAGTAATATCCCAGAAGCTTTGGAATACTTACCTGATTTCCTCCTGCGCTACTTTTGACTGCTGCTGCCAGATACCCCCGACTCCATGTCGGTCCTGGATACAGCCCATCGTGCCTTGAGGCCTAAGCCTCCAGCTAAGGATCCCCCTCGGGATGTCATTGTCAAGTTCACCTTTTTCGCTACCAAGGAAGCTATATTGAAGGCCGCTAGAGTTGTTACTCCTGGTATGGATGGTGTTATCCCGCAATTTTATGTGGATTTGGCACAATCCACCTTGCAGAAAAGGAGCACACTGTGCCCCTTGACAGCCTTACTGAGATCGCAAAATCTACCGTATTGCTGTGGTTTCTCCTCTTGTCTTCAGGTTGTCAGGTACAGGGTGGCAGCTTACTTGAGAGACCCAGCGGAGTGCAAATCTTTCTTGCTTCGTCTAGGCCTTACAATAACACCTGAGGTGCACTCCCTCCATGAGGACTTTGGATCCTCTGTCGGCGGAACCATCTTCGGCCTCTCCCTGAGCTAGACGCAGATACTCGGATGGTCTTGTCTTTTCCTCGCTGGGGATCTGTGCTCCTCCATGAAGGCTCGTTTGACTGTGTTGGGCTTTTCATTTTCACGTTGGGATTTTCCCTGATGCCTCCTCTACCTGCTGTCTCCACCCATGAGATCTGCTGAGATTACCGGTTACCCTTGGAGACTTTATATGTGTGGGGTGGGGGATATTGTATTGCTTCTGTTCTGTTTTGCAGTGTTCAAATGTTTGCATTTGGGGTGTGGAGCTTGGGGGGCCTTGCCCTTGGCCCTCCAGTCCTTGCCTGTGGGTGCGTGTCTGGGCGGCAGGGGGTGATGCTCTTGTGGGTCTTACAGCTTAGCACTATGCAATGGGAGTTTGCTGCTATGTCTCAATGAATTGGGAGGCCCTCCTTTACTGTGTGTATGTTCAGCACTCATGTATGACATATTGATCTGGGGGGGTCTTGTTCATTTGCTCTTACAGTCGGTTTGCTTCGCTGACAGGGGATAGATCTTTGATATATATGGTCAGAGTGGCTCCCTGGGAGGAGGGTAGGGGTCTGGCGGCTTGGGCCTAGGATGGATGCCCGCTCCTAGCCCGCCAGGCATCCCTCCTCCGCTTTGTCTTGCAGCTCGGCGTAGGAGTGGGTTGGGATCTGGCCCTGCAATATCGGGGGTATCGTATTGCTCCTGTAATGTTTTACCATGTTTAAAAATTTACATTTGGGGTGTGGGGCTGTTGGGACCTTGCCCTTGGCCCTCCGGTCCTGGCCTGTGGGCTCAGGCTCGGGCGGACGGGGGTGATGCTCCTGTGGTTCCTACAGCTGTTAGTTACGCACTGGGAATTTACCAATTTACAGCTTTGATCTGGGATGCCCTTTCCTATTGTATGTGTCATGTATTTAGACGTGCTGTATTAAACTGTGGGATTTGAACACTTGCTTTTCTTGTTGTGGGCTTGCATTGCTATTTGGAAACAGGTCTTTGATTTGTGTGGGAGGTGAGTCCCCCTTGGCGGGGGGAGGGGGTGTGGCAGCCTGGGTCTGTGGTGGGAGCCCGGTCCGGGGCCGCTGGTCGCCCGTCCTCCGCTTTGCGGGGTGGCCCCGGCTGGAAGCGGGATGGGATCGGGTTGGACGCTACTTCTATGTGGGGATCCTCTGGTGCTTCTGCTTGGGAGGCCCGCTTGGTGTGCCATCTGCTGCATCTCCTTATATCTGGGGCCTGTGCCCTTGGCGGCTCTATCCCAGTCTTTGGGGTGGGCCCGGGTCGGCTGGGGAGCGTTCTCAGGTAGAGTTCTACTGTGCGTGGAGGGGAGCTTTTTTGGTCTGTCCTGGGGAAGCGCTGTGGGGTTATGTGGGGGAGGGGCGGCTGGGGGGTTATTGACCCTATTAGTGCCCTTTAGGCGTGATGAGTTGGCTCGACTCCCATTTGGCCGAACGCTGTTACTGATTGTGAGGGTTGAGAATAATTTTTGCCCCTCACTTCTAGCATGTTTCCCTGTTATTAAAGCCTCCCTTTTCCCCTTTAGCATATGGCTTTGGGGGTCCTCTTGGGCCTCACTGGACCTGGTGGTAGGGGTAGCAGGTTGCTTATTAATTCCCTGGACTGCAGACACTCCTTTCAGTCGGACTTTGGACAGTCACTCTGATACCTCTGGGTGTCCCATAGTCTTTTGATCTCCTGCTAACTCCCTTTCCAGGGAGCTCTTTCTTCTAGCTTCAGTTCCAGTCAGGGAAAGATTGGAATAATTTCTACTGTTGTAGGAAACTGCTCTGATTCTAGATCCCTAGGTTTTGCAGATAGTGGAACTATGGTAACTGCTAGTTTTCAAGAAAATCCTAACACATATTTCATCAAGACTTCTAAAGTACCATCAACCTGGTCAAGTCAGAAGGCCTTTGATAGGAACAGTCTCTCAACAATGCAGAAACAGTACCATTGGATCAGAGTAACATCTACTCAGTTTATCCTTTGAAGCAAAGCTTTTTTGGGGGGCCACAGATCTTTATGGTTAAACATCCCATGATGGAATAAGTTTCATAAGTGGTCGAGGCTGAGCCTCCATGAGCTTCTCTGAAGTCTACAATCCTCCAAAACATCTATCACCACATTCATCTAAGATCGTTTCATCATAAGTTAGATTATTCAAAATATGGAGCCTCCCTTTCACCTGTGGTTAGGTGCAGGGGTATTTATCAGGACTCTGGCGGCTTTTCTAGGACACCAGTTAAAATCATGAATTACTTTATCCCTTACATAGTCTGCCTACTATTCATAGCAGAACTAGAATCATTTTAGATAACATACTGCAAATGTCTTTAACACAGCAGGAAGCCTAGCTTTCTCCTAGGGCAGATTCTCCAGAATAAGAAGCAAGTTTCTGACCTTTAGATGCCTGCTGGTCCATACAGAGCAAGACTTCATGGAGATCCTGTGAAACTTATCTTCTACAACCCAGATTATCCCGAGTCCTCTCTTTATCTGAGAAACGTACATGATTGGTTGGGATGGGGTTTTGAGAATGTCTTCCAAAAGATCACTTTGCTTATGTCAACAAGGACAGAATACAGCTGGTGGTTGTTGGAATTAGGCCACCACAATGGAAACCCCTTTAATTTTGATCATATGGTGGTCCTGGCACTTTTGTGTACTTTGATAGTCACCTAAAATAAAAAAAGGTAATACAACAGGTAATTTTGAAGACTCTGAGACAGTGGGAAGAGTGTGGGAGTGAAAGGGTTAACAATACCAGACCCCTGGTATTCCTAGCAACCACAACATTAACCCCTGCAATACCTTCTGCAATACTACATTTTGCTGCCACCACCAAGACTTTATATCTGGGCGTCTTAGGTTACCCCAAACACAACAGAATTACAGTATGAAATCACCTTAATAATCAGACATATAGAACTAACCCTTTAGTAGCGTGTTCTAACTGAGCTTCCTTCAGAGTAGTGAGTTCATATTAGAGAACCGAGACATGAGCTGATTAATTGAACATTTAATCTGAAAAAAGGCTTCACAGTGCTGGTTACAAAAATACAGAAATAAAGGTCATACACAAATAAAGATTACACATAAGTAAAACAGTCCATAAAATAAAATTGGAGAAACACAAGAGATCCCTATACACAATTACCGATATATTAGGAGTCCTTGCGGGAACTTCAGTTGGAAAAAGCTCTCCTTCCAGTTGTTGCAAAGAAATGACTTGTTTTTATCCAAAAACCCATATTAAATACTTTCCACAGTTGCTTCTAAGAGGCTAAACCCCCTGGGTGTTGCCTGGGGGGAGGTTTGGCCTGACAGTTTACAGCCCATTCAATCAGACCTGTCAGGGATGTTACTGCAGAGGTCTACTTGAAAAATCATAAGGCTTCCCAAAACGTGCAACCCACAGCACACCTCTATAATGTTATAATAATCACATTCCTCAGATCGTTGTGAATATTTGGACACCAAACATGCTGGGACTAACTGGTTGCAAAGTGGCTATTCTTGTAACTCATAGCAGGAACACTTCCCCCTGGCATGTTTGGTACCCACCACAAGGGTAAAACCTGGGCATTCTGAATATATATTTGTATTGAACCATTTTACACTATATATACATGTTCTCCCTATTTCATAATATTTGATTGTCCCCTGGATGAACCCATCAGAGCAGAGGGTCCAACAGGGCTCAAAATTTCCACTCGCCACTAGCCAATGGCGAGTGAAAATTTAACCCTGGCAAGTAGAAATTCAGCCCTGGTGGGTATGTTTTGGCTTGCAGTGGCAAGTAACTTTTCAGGTCTGGCTAGTAGCAAAGGACTTAAAATTATAAGCCCTGGGGTCCAATATATTTTATTACACTCTGTTCTGCTCCGGTGATGTTATCTACTCAGCTAATTTTATGGCCTAGGACTGGTGCACTTTGAATAACATAGAGGTCAGGCCAGAGGGCCAACTCATGCCTTGGCATGACCGGATCCCTTTAATAGTTTAACCTTTTGAGTGCCAGAGAAGTATCCATCTCATTGCACTGCAATGCTCTGGATATTTCTCTGGCACTCAAAGGCTTAATGCCCGACTTCTTGAGCACAGAGCTGGGCATTTGGGATCATGGCCTAAAGCAGCTGCTGCTTAGTATTGTGTTTCTGATACCAAATGGGTAGTGGATGGGTAGTGGTAGTTTGTGACACACACTGAGGCACTCATAGTATATGTGACTACAGAGGTGCTCACAGCATCTTAATAGTGATTGTGCTATTCCAAGACTGTGGATTGTTGTGGCTCATATGACTGCTCCTTTTTGTGCATTTGGAATGCTGGATTTGTGCATCAGATGTTGGCGGCTCCACTGGCACACCCTGAACATTGCATCTGTGCAGGGCAGATATTTTTGTTTTGTTTTGTGTAACTCTGGACCTTATTCATCAAGCTAAAGAAATGAAATTATAGTAGAAACCAATTGCACAATAAGGGAAAACTGCTGACTTCTCAGATTTAAATGGTACTTTTAACCCCTTGAATTGTAGAGAGGTATCCAATGCATTACAAAGTATGACCCTATGGTACAGCTGGTTTGCTACAAACCAAGTGGACTATAGGGTCTTGCTTTTATCTTAATGAAAAGTGCCCTCTGTGTCTAAAATCCATCAGGTAGCTGTCATACACCAAGCGTAGGCCAACTATGGCCCACCTCCATCTGTTGTTGGACTACAATTTCCACAGCGGGTTGCCCACTGCTGACTTTGATATTCAATATTTTCTAATTATTGGCAAGGCATGTCTCTGATCTGATCTGGGTCATTAGAGTGCAAGAAGGGGGTTGCTGGGCAAATGTTAACCCCCCTCTCAGTTTGCTCTTGCAGGGGCTGCTTGTGCTCATTATCAAAACATACATATTGAGTGAAGATTTAATGTGACAATATTCCTGAAGTTAATCAATGGATTTATCAACAGTTTACAAGTCAACTTGAAATACAGAGTATGTTATGAACAGAGTGCCCTAGACTACGCTATCATTGTGTCTCAGCAATCCTCAAACTCGTGTTGGAAGGTCAAGTCTGAGAACCTTATTACATTACTGTTGTCATTGGGGGTACTGCAGAATAGTTTGTAACAGCAACGGAAGCATAGCAGACGTGGGGGTGGTGTAGGAAGCAAGATGTCAGGAATAAAGATGTTTCATTAGGATAAAAATTCCCAAAATGTTTTGAAAAATAGTAAACACAATCATGTTTATTTTTCTCTGTACGTTGTTTTGTTTGAGTTATAATGATCATGTATTGGCTCAGGTAGCGTAGCATTCAGTTCATTTTACTGTCAGAGCCGCTGCAATAGTTTACAGAAAGCATATGGAATATATCCAAAGGAAAAGATGATTTTACTTATCTAATCATATGATAGATGCACATAACATCTGCAGTAACTTGTTGTCTATACTGATAACACCATGATGGGAGGGGGATTTGATTAGCACCGATTAGCACCATTACATTTGCCAGAATCAGAATTATAAATACATGTTTATAGTAATTCTTGATGTGCATAAACTAGTCTTCATTAAAGCTTTCCTGTTATAGCTTTGGCCAATATAATGAAAAGCTCCTTGCGATCATTGATATATTAACCCAGTGGTTCTCAACCTTTTTTTGTTGTTGAAGGCACCCCTAACATGCAGTTTGGAAACTTTGGGGTGCACCTAACATATCCTATATAATAATTCACTAGGATGTTTGTCAGAAGCTGTCATGCACAGTAGAGACTGCCCGAAAGCATGGAATGCTGGGAGCACAGAATGCTGGGAGTTCTGTGCTGGGAGCACAGAATGCTGCTGTTCAGTTTGGCTTTGGGGTGGGGCTCAGATATTAACTATTGGGGTTCTAAGATTCCCAGCCCTTGTGTTTGAGGTGGTGGCTATATCCTCATGGGTATCAATAAACGTGTCTTGGGATTGGTGGTTGAGGTATTTTTCTAAGAAGAGGGTCTTTTTTTTACCCACTCCATGTAATGTACCTTTCACACATGTGACATTTTCGCAGCAACAGAAAATCACGGAAATCATTGTGTCCTATGTGGAATTTGGCACAGGCAACGTGCTGTGATCATTGCAGACAGGCACAACATGCTGCAACTTTCCTCTGAAGGGCGATAACACAGCTTCCTGAGGCAAACTATTCTGCCACATTACTGCCCTTACTGCAAAAAAATGTGTGCATCATGGCTTAATATAGCAAATCTGTTAGGATGAATAAACACAGAAATGTCCTCCCTATTCCTTAATCTAACTGCTCCATGCTCTGCAATGCTTTGCACACCACTCTGGCAAAAATATGTTCAAGACAATGTTAAGTGATTCCCCTTCTACTTTTTTTTTTCTTGCATGTGATGTGTCATCACTCACATGCCAGGAAGCAGATTAGCTGTATCTCCATCAATCTACCCTATTTACAGCTATGTCACTGCACTGCAGGGGTGTGAATGTGTGACTGCTGCCATGCCCTTTTGAAATGCAAGAAGATGCACATATCATAAACAGCAAGGTAGCCAACTCCAGTTCTCAAAAGCTGCTTTCAGTTCAGGATTGCTGGATATCTGTACCTGAACAAGGTGGATCAATCAGTGATCTGATATTTAATCTGAACTATCTGGCTGTAGTCAAGCACACATATCCTTAAAATATGGGCTGGTAGCACCTATTAAATGACAAGACTGACATTTTAATGTGGGATACCTATGATAAACACACACTACAGGGTTGCATTGGTTGCAGTCATGCATACTTTTTATGGACCATACTAACATTTTCCAGGTAGTAAAATGTCTTTGTGTATAGGCTACAGCAAAGTCCAAATGTAAACAACGGTTTGTATATGTGACTGATGTAATGAAAGGCACCTACCTACCTTGGTTAGTGCTTCTGTTAAACAAATTAAGGGCAATTTATTCAATGGGTTTAGTTCACTTGAAGAACTGAATTTGCTTATCCATGTGTTGGTGGGACTAGTATCTCTCAATCATGGTTTTAGTGCCAGCAATAGTATATATCATATTACTTTTAGCAATAGAAAACACATTGCAATGTATAGTGTGAAAAAAACATGATCAGTAAATGAGCAGACAAAAGAATATTGCTATTTGAAGTATCATAGTATACTTGATATTTCAAGTGTAATTAACGCAGAACAATGTGTTGGAGCACTCTGTAGCATCCAAGGTCTTAAATAATGCATAAACGCAATGCAAAGTATTAGGTTTGCGTGGTATACAGATCATCAGTTTGTTTAATGAGAGAGGGACAAAGAGAAGCCGCTAAGTGGATCTAGGGACAAGAAGTCAAACAGCTGACCTGCTGAAAACCAGTTGCAAGGTGCGAGAACATTAAGCGTAAGCCTCAGGTGAACAAGAAGAGGATCTATACAGGAGCCGTATTTTCATAAGCAGATATAAAGTCAGAACAGGAACAGAATACATTGGTAAGCTCGAGGAATGGGAAGAGCCTGACCAATAAGAGCTGGGGGCATGCCAGAGGTGGACTGGAGTCTTGAAAATCTGTGGCTGAAGGCCCAAATGGAAAATCTTCCAAGCAATAAATATGTTGGGTAACAAAGCACAGTGTTGCCTAAATAAATGAGAATATGCAAGATATTTTTTTCAGAAATCTCTTTGACGTGCAAGGTGGAAACGTAGACTTTTCTTTATAAATGTAAATGTATAATACTGTGATATAAAAGCCTTGTTTCACAGTGCACAGAATGTGTATATATTTATAAACATAGTAATGATATGACGGGTTCAGTGTAGGTAATGTGAGTAGAGTAATGCATGCTGGTATTTGTAGTGACCTACTTCCTGAAGCACAATTCATACACTTAGAACTACAAGTTCCAGACTATCTGAATAATAATTTCTGTCACTTAGCATTATGCCTAGCAGAATGTCTAAAAAAAACTAGCAACTTTCAACAAGCAGATGCTGAAGACTGTTACAGAATAACAGCACCTATTGTTTGCTATTCCTGATGGGCAACTTGTGAATCTCCAGCTGTTCTTGAACATTGATGGAACTTGTAGTTCAAAAACAGCCAGCGAGTCTTTGGTAGCTGACCTCAGGACTAAAGTAACTTTGCTTGGGATCTACCAGACTGTACAAGATGAATATATTTGGCGGTGATAGCATTTCAGAAAAAAGAGGGGGTAAGGGGTATATAATATATGGAAGGGCAAGGCAGAGTTAATTAACATCTTGAATGCTAGATATTTCTGCAAGGCATTACTTTGCAATTTTGTTAACATCTCTTGCATCTAAGAGGTTAAGGGAGGATGAGGGCACAGAGAGATATTAGCAGGGAATATTAGGAGGAATGGGTGAGTGATACAAAAAGGCAACAGCAGTCTTCTGGATACATATATATATTTCAGACAATCATTTTATGGTCAGAATAAGTTTATTTTTAATACAGCTCTCATATAATTTATTAGAAAGCTTAAGATCAATTTCTGTGTTATTAATGCAACCATACCATTGCAAGTCACAAACCACAGAAATTTGAAATCTTCAATTGCTATAAAATGATGGCTTTCTGTTGGCTAGTTATTGCTCCTTTCTCCTTATTATAGAAGTGGGATAATTACAATCATTTCTGCTTGCCAGAAGAGCTGCAGATTGTAACCTGACAACTCTGTATGTTTGTACTACATGGTGGTTTTGCTGTTCTAAACAGGAAAGCCTAAAGTTTGTATTTCTTGTTGTCCTTAAGGAAGGGGTTTGAAAAATCTAAATGACAACACAGAAGCTATGGCACACACAGTACTTCTACAACACAATGTGTGGGCTCTACAGATAATATGTATTACATATTTCTTTTTTGTCATGCAGGGACCATGGGGTTAAGCAGCGTACCCATAGGTGGCAGGGCACTCTAAGATTATCTCCTCCAACTTCCTAGTTGCTAACCCCTCCCCCTGCAGCTCAACTGCTAGTTATAAAAGAGTGCCCCTCAATGAGGTCCAGGGTTTCCTTTCCTAAGACAACAAATTCTTGAAGCTTATTAAATTTGTTATTTTTATTGACGTTTAATGTTTTGGGGGTCTTCACGTTGTGAGGAGAGTCCCCATGACTTAACTCCATTACTAGTCGAGGCTAGTTGAGTTGAGACAGCATTTATATATATTAAATACTAGTGTGGAGGCCCTAGCTTAGCCGTTGGCTGAGAGGGAAGAAGCTTTTTTTCAGTAGAAAAAAAGGTCAAGCTCCCTGGGACAACTACAGGAACAGGTCTTACTACCATGTAGCACTCCCCTCTATTCAGCAGTGAGGTAGAGCACTCTGTGGTAGCTTTCATTCATAATTCTATTGGGTTTCCTTTTCCTCTGCTCTATTACACTAATTTGTAAGGGAAATATAAAAAACTAAGGGCAATAAAGCCCCTACTGCCACATGTAAAACTTGTGGTGCTAAGGTCTCAAACAGTGCAATATTGTGTACTAAATGTTTGGACTCTGAGTCTAATAGGGCTACCACATCAAAAGAGGTGCCCCCAAATCTTAAACCAGAGTGGGCTAAGGCTTTACCTGTTCAATAGCCAATACTTTAGAGAGAGTTTTAGACAGATGGCTAACAGAAACACCTCATGTGCCTGTTAAAAGACCTCTACCTAAGAATTATCAGAAGGCTAGGGGAAATTATCCAGTGATAACAGTGAACCACCCATGGCAGAAGGGTCCTCACACAATGACAATGACACAGAATCCATATATATTCTCATTAAACAATTCTAGAACTCCTCCAAGTATTGGCTGAACAAGCGTAAAATGAAATCCTCTGTCCCTTTTCTTGCTTATGAGGAACTAAACCAGATAGTCACTGATGAGTTGGATAATCCAGATAAATCCTTGGTTATATCCACAAATTTTGAAAGTACTTAACCATTTTCCAGTGGCCAATTTAGACCTTTGGTCTAAGCCACCTACAGTGGATCCCAACATATCCAGACTGCCAAAACATACTACTATTTTGGTTAAAAATGGAGCAGCCCTTAAAAGGTTAGTAAGGTCCAGAAAAAACTATTGTGTATTTTGTAGTGCTGCAAAAGTTGAGCTCAATGCAAAAAAAAAAACATATCTCTCAAACCGCTATGGTTTGAGAAATACAGACATTTAAAGTTTGATATGTCCTGCTTTCAGCTGTAAAGCTGTCAGCAAGAGATCCATGTTGGTCGACACAGAGGCTCTGCAGCAGAGCCGCAATCACCTTATTTACAAGGAATTACTTCATTTGCATGGTCTAAAAAGTGTGCCTGGTTTGCAAGCACACTTTTTAGACCATTCCAATGAAGCAATTCCTTGTAAATAACGTTATTGCGGCTCTGCTGCAGAGCCCCCGTGTCGACCGACACAGATCTCCTGCAGACAGCTTTACAGCTGAAAGCAGGACACATCAAACTTTAAATGCATGTATCTCTCAAACCATAGCAGTTTGAGAGATATGGTTTTGTGCATTTAGCTCAACTTTTGCAGCACTACAAAATACACAATAGTTTTTTTTTCTGGACATTACTAACCCTTTAAGGACTTGTCTGATAAAAAGACTGATACATTAAATAGAATAATGTTTTCAGGACAGGGAGCTATCAGCATGGGCATGCAAAGCAACAGAGGCTTGGCAAACACACATTATCCAAGCAATACAAGACAACACACCACATGAGAATACTCTTCCTTTAATGGGTTAACTACAAGAAACCACCAACTATATAGATGAAGTGGCCTTGGAGATAGCCAACATAGCAGCTAAATGCTCAGCTGCTACTGTTACAGAACACAACATAGCCTGTGGCTAAAGATATGGAACAGATTCTGGCTCCACAAAAGTTTTGATAGTTTTACCATTTAAAGGCCCTTTACTATTTGATTCAGAAATGCCCAAAATTGTCAGTCAAGTCATGTTTTTACCTCAAAATAAAGTGAAAAGATTTAATTACAAGGAAAAAACCTATTTCAGAGCATTACTTAACACATCAGGAGATTCCTTTCATTATGGTAAAACAAAACCAACTTGGGTTCAAAAGAAAAATGTGTCTAAGACAGCTGAGACTAAACCCACCACACCATGACATTGGAGGTCCAGAGTCTTCCAGAGATCCTCCTCTAGAGGAAGATTCCAGCATTGCATCCAACAATTGAGTATGTCAATCTCAAATTAATGGGTACTTCTATTGTTATAAGAAGGGTACAGGATGTCTTTTACAACACTACTGCCACCTCAATTCTTCATATCCAGAGTACCCAAAAAAAATATACTCCAGTAGAATTTTCATCAAGCAATCTGACAATTCCTAGAAAATGTGATAATAATCCCAGTACCAAAATAACAGACATTCAAAGGTTTTTATTCCAGTCTTTTTATAGTACCAAAAATAGAGAGGATTTTGTCTAATTTTGGATCTAAAAGCATTGGACCAAATCCTCGGAGTACCCAAGCTCAAGATGAAATCTGTAGCAGCCGTGAAACCACAGGAATTCATGTCATCATTAGACATCAAAGATGAGTACCTACACATCCTAATATGGCCCAGTCACTGGCAATACATCAAGTTTGCCTTTCAAAACCAACACTTTCGGTTTGTGGCACTTCCCTTAGGACTAGCCACAGCATCAAGAGTGTTTACCAAGGTGATGGCTCCTCTTATGCAGCACCTCTGATCCAAAGGAGTAAACTTGACTCCATACCTAGATGATCTGTTACTAAAAGCTCCATCCCAGGAGCTAATTCAACAAATCTTCATCTAACTTTGCTAACAATGAAGAGTCATGGTTGGATCATCAGCCTAAGCAAATCCCAACTGATACGCTCACAAAAGATTAAATTCCTAGGACTGATATTTGATACCAAAAAGCAGAAGGTGAAATTACCTCAGGGATTTCTCACCCAACCAAAAATCTCATTCAGTCTCTGTATGAAGATTGTGGGAAACTGGTGGCCACAATAGAAGCAGCCCCCCTTTACTCGGTTTCACATGAGACCGCTACAATTGGAACTACTGTGCAGCTGGTGCAAAAATCCAAATCATCTTCACCATGTGATGACAATATCACAGACCATCAGGAAGTCCCTACAGTGGTGGCTCAGAAGTCCAAACCTGTTCAAGGGAAAACATTTCTCCATAATAGAGTGGACAATAGTTACAACAGATGCCAGTCTGTTTGAATGCAGAGCAGTGTACAAACATCACTCCATTCAAGGTCAATGGAGTCTATTGGAATCACGCCCACAGGGCTGGTGCAATGATTTTTGTCACCCTAGGCAAAACCTAATTTTGCCACCCATTTGGCTCCGCCCCTTGTGTCCCACCCCTTTATACCCCGCCTACTTATACTCCACCTCTTTTCATGATTGTCCTCTCTCTGCCCCCTGGGCCAGTCTGCCCCTGGTCTGGAGATGCCTATAAGAGATGCCCCCCACCAGCACCACTTTGCCCCCACCAGCTCCACTTTGCCCCCTCCAGCTCCAACTTGCCCCCTATCAGCTCCACTTTGCTCCTATCAGCTCCACTTTGCCCCCACCAGCTCCACTTTGTCCCCTCAGCTCCAACTTGCCCCCATCAGCTCCACTTTGCCCCTCATCAGCTCCACTTTGCCCCACCAGCTCCACTTTGCCCCTATCAGCTCCACTTTCCCCATCAGCTTCATCTTGCCCCCACCAGCTCCACTTTGCCCCCACCAGCTCCAACTTGCCTCCATCAGCTCCACTTTGCCCCCGATCAGCTCCAACTTGCCCCCACCAGCTCCACCTTGGCCTCATCTGCTCCAACTTGCCCCCAGCAGCTCCACTTTGCCCCCATCAGCTCCAACTTTCCCCCAGCAGCTCCACTTTGCCCCCTCAGCTCCAACTTGCCCCCATCTTGCCCCCCATCAGCTCCAACTTTCCCCCAGCAGCTCCACTTTGCCTCCCAGCAGCTCCAACTTGCCCCCATCACATACCTGTAGCTCCCGCGCAGTCTTCTCTTCAATAATGCAGAGTGCGCAGGGAGATCATGACTCCCAGTGTGCTCTTCATTACTAAAGAGCCGACTGCAATGAGGGAGCGCAGTAGTGACACAGACCTGTGTTGCGGCTCCTGGTGTGGTGCGTGCAGGCGCAGCTCTTCTCCGCTGCATGCCTGCTCCCCCAGTACACATGCGCCCTAGGCCGGCGCCTACCTTGCCTATAGGTGGCGTCGGCCCTGCACGCCCACCCATAAACATTCTGCAGCTACGTGCAATTCACAACACGCTGTCGGCATGGTCAAGAATTCTGAAGAATCTTCCCAATCGCATTCAGTGAGGCAATGCCACCGCAGTGGTTTACATAAATTACCAAGGTGAAACAAAGAGCAAAGCTACTTGGGTGGAAGTGGAAAAAATCCTTCTCTGGGCAGAAAATCATGTTCCAGCATTGTCAGCCATATATATACATTTGGGAGTGAAGAATTGGGAGGCAGATCACCCCATCCATCAGACCATAGACCCAGGGGGATGGGAATTAATACAGGAAATATTCATTCAGATAACAGTTCAATGGGGGGTACCCAAAATAGAGCTGATGGCATCAAGAATCAACAGAAAACTACCAGCATTTTATTCAAGAGCAAGAGATCCAGAAGCAATAACCGTGAATGCCCTAACAATTCCATGTAATTACAGAATAGTGTATGTTTTCCCCTCACTATCTATGATTCCCATAATCCTCCTGAAAATAAAGAAAGGGAAGGTACACACCATTCTCATAGCTCCATTTGGACCAAGAAAATCTTGGTTTCATCATCAGAAGATATGTCAATGACGGAGCCATGGCTTCTTCCTCAGATACCAGATCTCATATTTCAAGGTCCAATTCACCATCCCAACCTACTCAGTCTAGCTTTGATGACATGGAACTTGAACCCCAAATATTAAAGAACAAGGGATTGAGTTCTCCAGTCATTCAAACCATGCTCAGAGCTCTCAAACCCGTGGCTGCCAAAACATACAATCTTATTTGTAAGTTTTATTTCTCTTTTTGTATAACAAAGGTCTAGGTCCATTGTTCTTCCATATTCCTTCATTACTAGAGTTCTTTCAAACAGGCCTAGAAATGGGTCTAAGCGTTAACTCCCTGAAAGTTTCAGCGCTGTCTATTTCAAAGTAAAATTGCCACTATCCCTGAAATTCAAAGATTTCTTCCAGGAAAAAATGGTTTCAGCCTTCCACGTGAATCAGGAATTGGTTCTACCTGCATTATGTCCTAACACGTCTAACAGAAAAGAGGAATCCCTCCATACATTAGACATGGTTAGATATCTACAACAATATGTCCAAGTTACTAAATCCTTTAGGACATCTGATTTTTTATTTGTTATTCCAGAAGACCCTAAGAAGGTCAGACCAGCATCTAAGAAAACTATTGCTGCATGGTGTAAACAGGCTATTAGACAAGCATACAGAATAAAATCTGTTCCAGCATCTTTCAGGATCATGGCTTATTCAACTAGGTCCATCAGTACTTCATGGGCTTTGAAGAATCAAGCTAGTGTCAAGTTCTACAAAGTTAACATTTTTGCATTTCAAGATGCCAGCTTTAGCCACAATGTTTTAGAGCACTTACTAATAAATTATTTTCCTCTTAGTCCACTGAGTTCTGTGTTTGTGTGTGTGATTTTCAAATGGCCAGCCAATCATAACCAGGGGTCAGATGATCATACATGAAAAGGAATTTATGTAACTTGGCACCCTGCTCAGATCAACAAAAACAGTAACACTCAATTTAGTAGATGTCCAGGTCTAGTAGTAAAGATATTGCAGTTAGAATTTACACATACTACAGTATGGTGTAGTCAGACTATGTATCTACAACAACTTTTGGTAAGCTGAACCCGATGGGAGTTGCAGATCAACAGCTGTAGAGTACAATTTGCTTGTCCCTAGAACTAAAGTAATTTTACTAGGGACATACCAAATTTTTAATTTCAGTGGTAGGTAGGTATACATAGATATTGATATAGATACAATACACCACCTTAGCAATGTAGTGCTTCATTGTGTCCTGTCTAGCTTTCGGTGGGTTAAAATCTCCATTTAAATCAGTTGAAAGTTTGTGAATTTATATTTGGTCCCCTATGGTACAGTGGGTTGCTCAAGAACTGCATTTTCTTAGTGCATCAGCCTCATTATGTACATTCAAAGAATTACATGAACTTCTGTCCTATGGCAACACAACACGTTTTCACATTTGTTTTTCCCTAAACCTTAACCCCTTCAGGACCAGAGGGCAATGCAACACATTGTACACCCCTCTGATCCTCAAGGGGCATTTCATGAAAGAACATCTTGGAACATGTAAAGCATCCCCCATCTATATAGACTATCACATAACTGAGATGGCCTTTGTTGTTTCTCAGTAGGCTGGGAGAAATTAATGTATTTGTACTGTTTGGTAATACAAATGTAATGTACTGCGTCAAAGATACATCAGTAAGTGAGCAGTACAAAGGTGGACAACCTGAGGCACCTCAGCTATGGATGACTATAAATCCCATCATCCCCAGCCATCCATTGGCCATTTCATATAGCTCACTGCCTGCATCCATCTATTCTTTATCCTAAAAGGAAAGTAGTAGGAATGGAAAGACTAAGGGAGGAGAAATATATTTATAGCTGCTGAGGAGATGTATTTACTGAGATGCAGAGCAAGAGAGAGAGAGAAACTAGCATCTGAGAGAGAGCGAAAGAGAGAAGGGTATAAAGTTGAAATTCTGAGAGAGAGAGAGAGAGAGAGAGAGAGAGAAGCCAGCTAGTTTTTTAGAGAGTTGAGCTAGCTTCTAAGAGAGAAAGGAGGGCTATTTTTTGAAAGAGTGAAAGAAGACAGCTAGCTTCTGAGAGAGGTGGAAGAAGGAAGGATAGCTTTTGAAAGAGAGGAGGAAGAGAGAAGAGCTGTGTTTGAGCTGCTAGATTCTGATGGCTTCTGGAAGGGAGCAAGAGAGAAGAGAGCTAGCTTCTAAGAGAAATAGGGGATTGATAGATTCTGAGAAGATAAATATTTTCTGAGAGAGAGAGAGAGAGATTATATCACTTCTGAGGGAGAAAGACAGGGGGAGGAGTGCTAGCTTTTCAGGAAGAAAAGGGGGAGGAGTGCTAGCTTTTTGAGGAAGAAACTCTAACATGTTTTAGAAATAGACAGGTGCTAGATACTGTGGAGAAACAGCTTGCCCCTGGAAGAACAACGTACTGTTAGAATGATGAAAGTGTATTAAGGTGTTATTCTTTGTTTACTTCGAATGTGGTTCACAGGTTTGAAACCACTTCATCTTCATAAATAAACGCCTAGGATGTTAGCGAGGTCTCCAGTTCTTTCCGTTAAATACCTTGATAGAATCCAAGAGAAGTGACTATTTTATTTGGCATACAGTTCTTTTAGTTGCGATCAACACACTGCATGCATGGATAGTGATGTATACTTGCCTAGTATTCATACATGCTTGTGTCTTTAAAAACAACTTGAGGAAAATGTAGATATAAAACATTAAACTATTGGAATGTAAAAATATGTCAGCTCTGTAGAAGGTACATTTTAGGGTGAGAGTCTCATTAGGTCGGAGACTCACATTATTGCCCATTTTTTGGTTTTAGGATAAAGATCCAAACCTCTGTTCTAGAGAGACTATAATTGATTATGTTATTCTGGAGGAACACCTCATTATGTGGTTCTTGTGTGGTAACCTCTGTGGACATGAGTACACATGTCTGGTTGAAGCAGATTGGTAAGACATGTCTTGCAGCAGACCTGAGGTTAGGGGTGGATGAAAGGTCCAGTGGCTAAAAGTTCCCACCCATTTACTTCCGTGTACTTTGCATTTTTGCCCCCCAAAACTTGACTTTGCCAGGAAGTGAAATACAAAACTAAGCAGCTAGAGAGAAAGAGAGGATGCTAGCAGGGCCGGATTTTCCGTAAGGCAGAGTAGGCATCTGCCTACAGGCGCACCCTACAGAGGGGCGCCTGCCACTACAACTGATTTTTTTTTTTTTTTTTTTTTTGCGCGGCTTGACATGCCGCTCCGAGCCGCCAGCTGTGAGCTGTGAGCTCTCCCGGCTCTTTAGCAATGCAGAGCGCTGGGAGATAAAATCTCCCTGCGCTCTGCATTACTAAAGGGAAAGCCGCGCGGGAGCTCCAGCAGCTCCATGTCTGTGCACAAGCACAGATCTCTGCAGCCGCTGGACCACCAGGGACATAGGAAACGGATGTGGGGGAGAGAATGAGGCTTAACCCTTTGAGTGCCAGAGTGGTACACAACGCATTGCAAAGCAATGCGTTGTGTACTACTCTGGCACTCAAAGGGTTAATTTGGAGATAATGGGAGCAATGTGAGGTCATTATGGGGATGATCATGGGGGGCAAACGATGTGCTGATGGGGGGGTCAATGTGAAGTCAATGTGGAGGTGATGGGGTCAGTGTGGAGCTGATGGGGGGGCAATGTGGAGGTGATGGGGTCAGTGTGGAGCTGATGGGGGTCAATGTGAGGGAAAGTTGAGATGATGGGGCAATGTGGAGCTGATGGAAGGCAATGTGGAGCTAATGGGGGGCTATGTGAGGGCAATATGGAGATATGGAGCATTGTGGAGATGACGGGGGGGGGGGGGCGCTTCAGATATCTGTGCCTACAGGCTCCTGATATATAAATCCAGCCCTGGATGCTAGGCAATTTTTTGTGATTTATATTTTGAAATAGGGACAGCAGAGGCTCAGACTGTTGACTAACAGTATGAGCAGCCAGCTGAAAAAGTGGAGTTGGAAGGCCTGTGACACATCCAGTGAGTCAGAGGAGGAGGAAGTGAACACCACCAGCACAGATGGGTCTGGAAGCCCTGATTCCTCAGTCCCAATGATGCCCAGTCCCCCAACATTGTCCCTTGGCATCTGGGGGAAATTTGTCTCATCAACAGTGCCTGCTGCTACTGCTACCAGTATACATTCTGATACTCAGGAGGAGGTGGAGATGATGGCAAGTATGACAGCAGGGGACCCTAAGTCACACTTGCCATCCCCAAGAAGTCCCATTACTACCATGCAGCAGCTAGAAAGGGAGGGGATTTTGATAGGGATGATAGTGAAGCAGCTGGTGGTGGAACTAGCATGACTGCTGTAGATCCTCCTGCTGAGGTGGAAGGGCAAGTGGCGCCGAGCAGCCAGACTAGTGGTCAAGGGAGTGCACAAGGCAGAACTGGCTAACTGTATTAGTATTACATAGTAATATAGTTGATGAGGCTGAAAAAAGACATTTGTCCATCAAGTCCAGCCCA
The DNA here is from genome assembly GCA_037306005.1 of Rhinophrynus dorsalis. NCBI lineage: Eukaryota > Metazoa > Chordata > Amphibia > Anura > Rhinophrynidae > Rhinophrynus > Rhinophrynus dorsalis. The sequence continues at coordinate 289,374,063 of CM074720.1, forward strand.
TGCCAAAAACACCCCTGTTGATCAAGAGGAAGGCAAAAAAAAGCCCTCTGGAGCAATTTCTAATTGGGTAAGTGGGTAAAAAAAAGAATCATTCCTGACTCCAAATGGCAGTCAGATAGTTCCCTGGATCAACATCCTATCTGCTTTGAAGCCATCTGTCATAATTTTCATTATTGTTCTGTGCTAAATAGGCATCAATTGCTTTTTTAAAAGCAGCTGCATTATCTGCAAGTACAACATGCCGAGGCAAAGAATTCCATAGCTTTACCACCCTTACTGTAAAGACTCCCTGCCTTTGTTTTAGTCAAAAGCTCCTTTCCTCTAGTCTTAGTGGATGACCTCTTGTTCTTAGCTCAGGTCTTTGTGTAAGAACAAAGTTACCAAAGCTCAGCTCCCTGTGCCTTCTGCTAGTGCTGCCGGTTTGCCTTCTTCACCTCAAGAAGAGATGGCAAGTGTGACAGTAAGGGATGCTCTGGCACATTTGTCATCATCACCAACTAGTGAAACTCTTATAGAGCAGCTGCAGCAGCAAGGAGGGACTGGTGGTAATGATGATGGTGGAGCAGCTGGGGTGAAAGAGACATTAACAGCCTTTTTAGCATAAAGAGACAGATATGCAAATGGGGATGGGCATCATCACCAGTACCAGCAGTGAGACTGCGGAGTTTGCTACTGCTGTAATTCCTGCTGCTGCTGAGTTGCATGGGCAGCAGGTTGATGAGGAGAAGGCTAGTGTGCCACAGGCCACCATGGACACTGTGGAATGGGGTCCATCAGTAGTTGTGATGCGGGGCTAAGACAGGCTCCACTTGCCAGCAATAATCCTGATCCTTGTTCTAGTGCTGACTCTGAGGTAGCAGCAGCAGAAGCATCATCGTCTGCCCCATCCAGTGAAGGGGATTGTGAAGAAGAAGAAAAAGGCCATTCTTCTCCAAATTTCCTCTCCCTCTGAAGACATAAGTGTGAGACTATTTTTCTCTTGGGGCAGAAACAGTGCAATCATCCCAACGGCACTGTGCACTATATGTGATAAATCAGTGGAAAGGGGAAAGGAGGGAACACACCTTGACACAACCGCACTGATAACACACATGAAACACAGACACCATGAAATTTATTTGAAACATGTTGAAGCCAAACCTCAACAAAGGAAATCGGGATCCTCTTTTGTTGTACCCCATTTCTCCCCAAGGGCACCAAGAGTCAAGGTGAAAAATTGAAGAGGAGTAAGAAGAATAGAAAAATCCAGCCTGAGCCTGAAAGTTCGATGGAGAGAATAACACCTGGCTCGCAATCAGTTTCTTGTGCTAGGGTCTGGGTGTGGGAAGACATAGCAACATCTTCTGGTGATCCACCTCTGTCATCATTACATCCCCCACCAGCTGATAGCAATTCTGTAGATGTGAGGATGTGGCATTTTGTGTCCACCCATAGCACATGGCAATGTGGTGGAGTATAATCACAGGCATGGAATCTAGCAACATCTGAAGAGATTCCATCTTGCAGAATACGCTAAGCTGGTGGCAGGGAGGATTCATCATTGTCATGAAGATTGCAAGCTGTTACATGTCCTTAGCGGAGCTGACAAGGGGCATAGTGACAGCAGCAGTACTTTGTTTATGGGGGATAATTGATTTGACGTTGCGAGCCTAAGCAGCAAGGTGTTTGCTTTCAATTGTACCAGTTGTTTGATGTGAGTGCTGATGTGTCCATTATTCTCAGTCCTTCTCCTATTTCCTACACACACTGTGCACGTTGCAGTTGATGATGAAAGGCACAGTTCCTTCCTGCTGTAGTGTCAAGGGAAATTAGTGTTCCAACACACCCATGATTTTGGAGAAATTGCAGGAGGAGAAGCATTATTTGCCAACTTCTTTTCTCTTCATATAACTGAAGTGGTGGGGGCTAGTTGTGGTGCTGCTACTGCCTCAGATGCATCACTGGAGCTGGTGGTAAGACGGAACCGTGTTCATCATCACCCATATTACTGCTATTGTTGAACCCATTCCCTTGGAGCTGCCTTATTGTCCTGCTACTTAAACAACTCAGAAGCAAGAAGAGCAGTCACAAATTCTGCAATTACACCATGGCACTATTTCAGCGTTGAGGCAAAAACTTTCGCCCATCCCTACCTAAGATGGGATATCAGCAGCTCAGTGCAACGTGCTCTGTGGAACCTATCACAAACATTTTTGTACTATATAGACATAATAAATATGATTTAATTCACCATAAAAATGTTTTATGTTGCTGCTGCTATTTCTTGTTCCTTAATTAAGACTGTTAACATAGAGAAGTAGGTTAAAGTTACACAACCTTAATAGCTTGATCTATGGGTTGAGTCTTCACCACTACCTGTCTCTTGTAATTATACACGCATGTACTCTTGAAGAAATCCCTAATTATGAAATTTGCTGTTAGGAAAGTTTACTTCAGAGATAGATAAAGAAAGTGAGAGGGAAGTGCTTGCTTCTGAGAGAGAAAGGGGGAGCATGTGCATATTATCTGTGCTTCTATGGAAAAGGCACCTGTTGTGAAATGTACAAAGTCTTTTTTTATATCTTTTTGTGAAATTGCAGATTTGTAGACTTGGAGAATCCTACATGCAATTTCTCACAAAACCCCCTTTATAACTCTGTTATAGGTGTTTCTCCAGGCATATCAAGCCCGTGGATCTCTCTACAAGACCCTGATGTTCTGTCTATTACTAACCAGAAGCAAATGGTATGTGAAGGAAATGTTCAATATGATTAAAATAGAAGATGTTCTACCAACAACATACTGTTACTTTCACTAGTAATATCCACTTACTTTGTGAATACTTTCCTATCTGTGCGACATTTACAACCTTTGCACTTCACTATGACTTTTTCCTTCTCTATTCATTTTATAGCAGTCTGTAATTTGCGATAGTTAATATCCATTAATCCTTTGACTGCCAGAGGGGTATGCAGCGTATTGCTTTGCAATGAGTTGCATACCTCTCTGGCACTCAAAGAGTTAATAGATCAGAGACCACCTAATATGTCCCTTTTGCATTTTCCATTCCCTAGTTTATTTGGGGGCTTTGCATTACTGATCAGTCTGATTTTTTCTATATGCTTTATTTTTATATATCACATGTATGTCCATTGTTTATCCTGTTCAGGGCCTAATGTACAAAAAAGAGGAACTATTCTGAAACAAACTAATTGCACTATAGGGGACAAATGAAAGACCCCAGTGATTGAACTGGACCTTTTAAACCCTTGAATGCTAGTGAAATCACCAATGCATTTGTTTTTAGTTCATTAGAGACATCTCTACATTAAAGGGATAGTAATACTTAAAATGTGGAAAAAAAAATATGTTGTAGGGTTTATCCCCCTGAGTAAAACAAGACTACTCCCAATGCTGAAAGTTATTAATTTTAAAAGTTGAATTTTTTAGGTGCAATATCACAGTGGCCTGAAATTGTACAGTGGCGCTGTTGCTACACCATCCTATGGAGATTTATGGCCCCGGGACCAGAGCTGTCCATAGGATCATGTAGCAACAGTGCCACTGTACAATTTCAGGCCAATGTGATATTGCACCTAAAAAATTCAACTTTGAAAATTAATAACTTTTGAATGAAACACCTTTCAGCAGTTGGAGTACTCTTGTTTTACTCAGGGAGATAAACCCTACAACATATTTTTTTTACATTTTAAGTATTACTATCCCTTTAATGGAGGTTTTGGGAATGTTTATTTCTTCCCTGTATTACAGCTGGTTTGCTCCAGATCCGCTGCTCCTTTCTTTTATTCTGATAGTGCCATCTCCAGTAATGTATGGAGGTGCAGTTCTGGTGCAAACCAAATGCATTATATGGGACAATTAATTGTACACATTTCCACTGATTTAAATGAAGTTTATAAAATACGTTTTTAAACACTTGAATGCTATAGAGACCCTCAATACATTAAATCATGCTTTGGAGCATTCAATGGGTTAAAAGCCCCATTTAAAGCCTCGGGAATGTTAATTTCTCCCCAGTGGTGCAGTTAGTTTGCCCCAGAATTGCTCTTCTGTAGCTTATTGAATACATCCCATAGGGCCTTACATTGTTTTGTCTTGTAACAGATCATGGACTGGTTGTTCTGGTGACAGTGACTATGAAAGACACCTGTATAACCTGTGAATATATAAAAGTCATTGAAACCAACAAAATACATGACCAACCCAGGAGCAATAGGAGTCCTCTAGTCCAAAGTATTGATGTTGGAGGCTGGCGCTAAAGGTCATAGATTCTATTACAGGGCAGGGTTATTCTCTACCTGGTAACATCAGTTCTGCTTTAGATTAATACAAATAAGTAAATCCCACATGATCATTGCACATCAAATTGCCATTCACCTGACATATCTATGATTTATTGAATCAAGCAGCTGGAATACATGTTTTATTGGAGGTTTGTCTGGATGCTCATTGGTTCACGCAACAAAAATAAAAAACTGATTGATTAAGTGGGGCAATTAAATAGCAAGCAGCATGTTGCTTCTGTAAAATAATGGTTTGGTAGGGGTTATACCACGCTCGTAGAAAAGACAGTTATGTCAGTAAAGCTTGGTGTTCAGAGAAAATGTGCTGAGTGTATACTGACCCAAGTAGGATGAATGCTACATACACAGTGATGAGCCAATTTCACCATTCTGCCAAGCACACATCTGTAGTGGCAATCATTAACAAACCCATAGGAGAAATGTATTCGGATTCATTTCTCTTACTAGGCATAGGTCAAAACTGAAATATGTGCTAAGAACCTATAGGGGTTATGCACCAAGGTGTGATAACGAGGTGATAAAGTGGTGATGACTTCTCCTGTGAGATCACTTCTCCAATTCTTCTTCTGTGAAGCCTATGCACTAAGATTTTTCCAACTCTGGAGATATTAGTTTATAGGCTCCATATAATAACATAAGAATATGAGAAGTGATATCACTGGAGAACTTATCTCTGTGTTATCACCTCTTTATCACTCCTTAGTGCAAAACCCCCAAGATGTTCTTCGCACAAAGAAATGTCCTATTACATTAAAATGATTTATAAACAGGCACTGTTAGTATGTTAAAATACAGAAGGGGGGTTATTCATTAAGGGGTTATAAAGAGATCATAATGTAGAGATGACTTTTGCAGTGATATCACTAATTAACTAACATTTTTTAAGTTTTGGAGATCTTAGTGCATAGTCTCCACAGAATAACATAGAAGCTGGAGTAATGATAACTCTAGAGAAGTCATCTCCACTTTATCACCTCTTTATCATGCCTTAGTGAATAACCCCCAGTGTGTTCGGTAAAAAATGCACTGCCCTGTAAATAAGTCAATGTGCCCTGTGCCAAGATTGGTAAGTACAGGTTTTCAAGATTGTTCAGTACAGTATGGAATTTATTAGTTATGTAATGCAAAACTGATCCATAGTGAAACTTGTTTGGGCTGAGCTGAAACTTCTGTATAAAATGACTCACTGGATTTTCATACAGTCTCTTACATCAGGTAACATTTTCCTTTTGTTTGGCCATTCAGGTCTAGGTAGAGACTAAGTGCAGAATTTAAGAATTCCTTATTTTATGTAAAAGTGACGGGCTAATCACTTTACATTGATACCAGCAAGTATAGGTTTGTTCTTTCCCTATATTTTTGATTACTGTGTATCAGTGTCCCCCTGTTTATCTGGATATGTAGGATATTTTCTTATTTTTGGTGAAAGACTGGCTCATCTATAATACAAAAAACAACCACTCTGAGTGAGCGCTAAATACCACAAAAATGGCAATTTGAATCCTACCAGTCATTTTATATTTATTTTTTTCTGTCTGATTTTTGTGCACAGTTTTATCTTTTGTGTATATTTGTTCAATATATGTAATTTTTTATGGGATAATACTGTCACATTTAAAAAAAAAAAAAAAAATCTTGTAGCTATTGAAAAATTAAACTAAACGACCCAGTCCCATATCTCCCATGGTTTGAGAGATATACGCAGGTAAAGTTCCCCCCTCCCTTCCCTTTCCCTGACATCAGTGCTCTAGTTGACTGCAGGGGAATCCGGTCTCGGGACTGTCGGAGGCTCTTCAGCAGAGCTGAGATCACGAGATATAAAAAGAAATCCTTCATTGGAATAGTCTACTAAGTGTGCTTGGTTTGCAAGCACTCTTTGTAGACCATTCCAGTGAAGGATTTCTGCTGTAGAGCCTCCGCCAGTCCCGGGACCGGATTCCCCTAAAGTCAGCTAGAGTGCTGATGTCAGGTAAAGTAGAGGGAGGGGAGAACTTTAAACGGATAGTAATACTTTGTTTTATCTTTATTTTATGTTGTAGGCATTAAAAAACATAAAGAGCGATATAAGTCTTATCTCTCAAACCTTTATGGTTTGACAGATATTCACAAGCAAAGTTTCCCCCTCCCACCCCTTTTACCTAGTGTAAGCCATCTCTTCTCAGATGTGGAATGCAGTCCACAGACCAGACAGATAACAGCAAGGGACAATATTCTGCCTATCAGAGCAATGAAAGCCCTGCCCCCCTTGACAAGCTTTTCAGCTTTTTCCCTTATCTTAATTGAAGATTGTCCCTCTCTGCACTCTACCTGGGCACCTCCCTTCTGCTCTGGCTGAGCAGTGTTACATCAGTAAAAGGGGCAGGAGGGGGACATTTTGTCATTGAATTACTCTTGAACTATGACTCTGACAGTATTGAAATAACACTCTTCAAAGTCCAAATACTATTATGATTAATTAGAGCTGCCTTTATTATGAAACATTACTATCCCTTTACGGTTTGAGAGATGGGACTGCGGTCGTTTAGTTTAATTTTTCAATAGCTCCAAAATAATTTTTTTTAAATGTGAAAGTACTATCCCTTTAATACATCAGAGCTATATACACATTTCTATTTTTGAGTAAGACATTTGTCAGGTGTCTGGTTCTGTGATATAATTGATGCAGAAAGTCCCTAGAGAGTCCTAGTCTCCCTTAGTTATAGACAGTATAAATATATTTTCTCCTACCACCATATATATAAGTGGAGAGACCTTTTAGAGGGCTATTAGGATCCTAAAGGCCTATAACATCAGAACACTTCAAACAAGGTGTGGAGAGACCAGTCTATCCAGAAGGGAGAAGGACGAAGACGGGGCAAGAGATACACAGATACCTGCACTAGAGGTTATCCAGTGAATGCCTTTACACTGAAAGGCTAGTCCATGTCTCTATAATATGTGAGAAGGACCATGAGCACTGAGAAGGTGATATTCTGTGGTGGTGGATATCTAAGCTGAACTGGTCTACACTTAGAGTGAGTGCACTCCTCTTTTTTCTTGTCGTTTTTTCATCTATAAAACATAGAACTTCAGATAGGCTTGGTCCCGTCATCTTGCCTATAGGCTGCCTATTGGACTGCTGTAGAATGTATTACTACAGCCTCATGATATTTTAGTTTGGATACAACACATAAAAATTTAACTAGAGAACTACTAGGACACCCCAAGGCACAATGAGTCTGCTCTTCGGTCTTTATTTTATGTGTCCATAAAGATTTAATTTCAAACTTGTGTTATAGGAAGGAACATTAATATTACAACCGGTTTGAAATTCACACCCAGAACTGGATTGCCTGATTTAATATGTTTGGCATTAGGGCATTTTCCCCTATTTAATATATAGATGAGCTGTCTTACCTTTGAGCACGTAGATTGGAATTTATAAGAATGAATAATTACTATGTTGATGCAGCACCAATGAAAGTTCCTTCTGATTAAAATCAAGATCTATGTCCTGGGACTAACATAAAGTTTATTTTTATACTTTACTTTCATGATATGAAAGTAAAGAGCTCAAAGTACCAAATAGGGGGCAGTTTTTTAACCCTTTGTGTGCCAGAGGGGTACTTTAGTTTTCTAATTGTTTATTGAAATTGTTAATGTGCAATATATACGATAACAATTGTAGTTTCCACTGTTTGCCATATGTAGACGTTTACCACGATGTCTCTGATAATTGCAAAGGGGGTTCAAGGGCTGTGGAACCTGAATTTCCTGAATCTCTTCCTCATACCCTGTTATGACTAGAAAATCCTAATGCCATCTAGGCTTTTTGCTTTTGCACCTTGGTTCAAGAAATCTTCACCCAGTCCTGGATGTGATATCCACTGAGACAGCCATGATGTTCCTGTTACATCATGTGTCCTCATGTCAGGACCATCAAGGGTCCTTAAGGGGTTAAGTTTTATTATCTAATCCATTAAAATGGAATATATATATACATATATATATATATATATTTGTATTTATACTTTTAAAAAGTGGGGGGAATGTACCCCATTTTTTCATTTGTTAAAGGACGGAACAAAAGTGTCCTCTTTAATGAAAAAGGTAATCTGGGGACCTAGGGTCCCCTTTATTTATTTATTGTTTTGAACACTCTATCCTGATCCACTCAAGACAGAGAAATGGGGATAAGGTTCTGCCACAATTTAATGAATGATTAGTATCTGACAAGTTAAACCCCTCCATTGTCAGGCCAGGTGGAAAAGCATTGTCTGCAATGTGTTCCCAGCCAATATGGGAATGGAGGGGTTAATTTTGGACTCATTTAGGCTAGTAGCATGTGTTGGGGTAGGAAATGTTTATTTTTTTGGGACAGATAAAAACCTCCAATACCAGACAGTTTATAACTCACTGCTCAGCAATGGTTGCAAGCTGCTTGACATTGGGAAGGGGGGGGGGTTAAGTGGGACTTGTGTGAATGTGAGGAGCATGGCCCAGTGCACAACATGGAGAAGCGGGTCTGAGGCAGTTGCAGGCTTTTAAGCTGAATAGGCCTTTTTCACAGACTCAGCAACACCAAGTCCTTTGCTACTAGCCAGACCTGAAAAGTTACTTGCCACTGCAAGCCATAACATACCCACCAGGGCTGAATGTCTACTCGCCTGGGCTAAATTTTCACTCGCCATTGGCTAGTGGAAATTTTGAGCCCTGGTAATAGCATTTTGCAATGCTACTTTTGCCTGTCTTTGTACATATACCAAATTTTGTATACATATTAGTCCTAATGGAATAGGAAGAGTTGGAAAAAGTCCGCCATCATCTCCTTGAATCTGCCATGCCTTCGACAGGTTTACAATTTTTTTACCTAACACATCAGCAAAGACTCATTTCCATATGGGAATGCAGGTTAATGAGCCATAGTTGTATGCATGTGTGTGGCTGTTCGCAGCATAAACTAAGGTAGCAGCCTCTGCTGTCAGAGTGTACAGTCCCAACATGGTACCTGAACCAAGAAAAACTACTGCACATATCCTATATAATAATTCGCTAAGTTGTTGTAACGCCCGACATGCGCAGTAGACACTGCTGCGCGTGCGGCAGTCATGCGCAGTACAGACTACCCGCGCCGCGGCTGATACAGAGCTGTGCGCTCCGAAGGAGCGTCCAGCTCTGTATCAGCAGTGGCGCGGGCAGTCTCTACTGCCCGTGACTGCCCCGCGACCGGCTGCCAGAGGCACTGTGGCCCGTGTAACGGCTGTTCAACTAGTTTTCAATAATAAAATAGGAGTGTGCGCTTCTCTTAGAAGTAGTATACATGTGTGTCCACACGGGGGGTCCTGGAAGGTCACCAGTCAGAATGAGGAGTGCATGATGGTGGGGTGAAAAGCAGGGCACACAACCTGCTTCTGGGCTGGGACCTCCCAAGCCAGCATCGTGTAGGGAACAGAGTAGGAGCAGACTGAGGTCTATTGCAGCAGAGCACCAGAAGGAATTCCGCTAGTCTGGATAAATCCCAGAGAGTTACTAGTGTGCTGCTGTCTGTGTATTAGTAGAAAATTTGCACCAGCAGCTTCCTGCTCAGTGCTTCTATACTTGCATGGAGTCTGTCTACCGAACTGATTAGCTTGCAGTTAGATGACAGTCCCTCCATCACCCCATGCAAGCATAGAAGCACTGGACGGAGAGCTGCCTGCACAGGACACTTTTAACCCCTTAAGTGCCAGAGGAGTACACAACTCATTGCAGAGCAAAGAGTTGCATACCTCTCTGGTACTCAAAGGGTTAAAAAAAATTAAGTGAATAGGGACAGTGGGGATGCTGAGTGCAGATAATGAAAGGAGAGGCACAGTTTAGAGCACACCTCACCTCAGTTAAAAAAGCAGGTGGCCAAGTCAAGCATTTGAAATGCTGCAGTGCTGTTTGGACTCACTGTTTAGCTGCCTGTTCAGTGGTGGGTTGAGGGCTGCTGATTATTGCTTAGTTCCCCTTTTTCTTTCTACTTATTGCCCCAGTTGCCTGAATCCCTATAGGAGGATCAACCCTGCTGTGAGTCAGGTGACCTGGTGAGGACCTGACATCACACATGCTTCCTTCCTGTCCTCTCAGCCTCTAGTCAAGTAAGCGTTGACTCTCAGATCAGGTGGGGATTATTATGTCATTTTCTCCCTTGTGCTCTTTACCATCCATCTCTTTTGCCCCATATTTAACTCTCTGATCTCTCATTGTCACCTTGTGTGCCTCTGTTTCTCCTATTTTGCCAATAAATTTCCCCATATGCCTCTCTGTTGTCCATCTTTGCTCCCTTATGCCTTTTCCCCCTTGTGCCCATGCTTCTCCCCTATGCCCATCTCATAGTTGTGTATAAAGGCAAAGTGGAGTAAAACACATCTATTTATATAATTGGGAATTTTGAAAATATTAATTTGTCCTCCACAGTTCAGTTGCTTTGCTCTACAATTGCACATCATTGAGTTTAACCCTTTGTATGCATGGGTAAACACTGCACAACACATTGGTTTCCAAGGTTTTGTGACCTTGTTGTCAGGAGCATAGCCCAAATGGCCTTAACCCTTTGAGTACCAGAGAGATGCTCCCCTCTGGCACTCAAAGGGTCAAAGCTGTGCGGTTCTGGAGCAAACAAAACTATCTGCTCTGCCGGGGTCAAATTAATATTTCCACACACAAGTCCCATTGAGCTTTTTGTAACAAAGTAGATCAGATTTGGAGCAATCCAAAATGCACACTGATTTAAATTAGGTATTTAACCCCTAGAATGCTAGCAAGGTCTCCAACACTTAGCTACACATAGCACTGGAGAACCCTGTAGCATTCCTGGAGTTAAAAGCCCCATTTAAACATAGGGTAGTGTGAGAAGGACGTTGTACCTATTGTGGGGTCCCTGACACTTGCACTTGTCCCAGGGCCTATGATTTCTGTGAAGAACAAACCGAGGGAGTATTACCCATTGGGCCATACAGTCATGGGACAGTTGCGGGGATCAGAGGATCTCCCCCTGAATGACCCACAATGCTTTGCTCACCCAGCGCAATAATGGGCAAGCCTCATCCCACTCTAGCTCCCACTCAGTGCATGGTTAGTCCTATGTATTGGCCACATCTATCTCATCCCTCCCTAGCTCCCACTCAGTGCAAGGTTAGCCATAAGTATTGGCCAAGTCAGTCTCATTCCTCCCTAGCTACCATTCAGTGCAGGGTTAGCCCTCCCCTCTGTTTTACCTGACACCCTCCTTTTCACCAGCCCAAAACAGTATTAGCTGAACCACCTCCTTCCTGCACAGAGGAAAGATTTAGCCACCTCCTCTCCTACCCAGGCAAGAATTATTCCACTCACCCCTGCACTACAGGGACATACAAGAGTGTTTACAGGTAGTGATCCCAAACATGCTGCTCTCTATGTGCTTTCAGGGAGTCTGCTTTTACCCGCCCATCCTTTCCCTGTCTCCTTCTCTTAATATTACCACCTACTGTCTAACCCTCACCTCCTTTTAGGAAACTCACCTCCCTCTCAGGCCCCTCTCTCAGATGCCCCATCCTTTTTGTATCTCTGAGCATCCCATGTGTTAACCTTAAATACATACTGTAAAAACCATAATCATATTGTTAATTTAACCCTTTTGGTGCCAGGGGGCATGACACAGCAAATCTCCGATACCTAGCCTTACAATATAATTCAGCAAGGTAAAGATGTGAAAGTCTGATGTCAACCAACTGCAATACAGGGAACTAATTTAGATTCCCCAAATTCCCAATGATTTAATTGGGACTTTTAACTCCTGGATTGCCAGAGAGACATTTGCAGTGTGTTAGAGACCTCTTTAGAATTCAAATGCTTAAAAAAAAACAAAAAACAATTTAAATCAATGGGTATTTTAATTTCTTCCCTACTGGGCAGCTGGTTTGCTCCAGTATCAAACCCCTGGCTCTTTAGCTTCCTGACTTGCTCTGTTAACCCTTTAAGGATGAGGCCTTTTTTTTACATTAGAGGACAAGCAATTTTGGCCTTTTTAGTATTCCATTTTTAAGCGTAAGGAGGGCTTTTTGTTTTTATACCACGTGTAAATGTACAACTTGGTTGACAGATATTCTGTTTATTATGCATATTTAATTTAATATACAGTATTTAATTATTTATGTTAAGACTAGTTGAAGAGCCCATTACACGGGCCACAGTGCCACTGCCACCTGGTCGCTGTGCAGTCATGGGCAGTAGAGAGTACCCGTGCCGCTGGTCCAGCTCTGTATCAGCCGCGGCGCAGGCAGTTTCTACTGCGCATGATGCGGCATTACACACATTTTAGCGAATTATTATATAGGATATTTAAGTTACTATATTTCAAATCATATTGAAGTTAATGTAATTAAAGTTAAACAGTTTTGTTATATATTTTAACTGTCTTTAATTTGTTGTTGATAACATTTGAATGTGTGTTTGTGGATGTGTGTGAGTGGGATATGTTTGCCATGTGTCAGTGTCCTGGCATTTATTAACGGGCCCATGCTCCACCCTATTCTGCCTATGCCTTACCTCTTTGTGATATCAGCAGAACTGGGTGGAGCTTTTGTCCCCCCCCCCCCCCAAGAAAAGTTTCTGTTGGCGCCCATGGTTACGATGACAGTTTCATACCAAGGCATTTTGTACTATATACCCAAGGCCAACTGGATACCTAATACTGACATACCAGCAACAGTCCTATTACAGCTTTAGCATTCCCAGAATTCAATGCCTATGAATTATACTCATAACACACTCTGAAACCACAGAAAAAATATGAAAGAAAAAGGGCGTAGGTGCAGTTAATGTTGTATTCAGACAATATTTTCTTTAGATTGTGTTGAAAACACACAGCAAAACACTCCCGGGGAGCCTTTGGTGGCTACTGTACAATACAAGTCTACACTCAGGAATGTCTGCTTGTACTAATTTTGTGAAGAAGACACCGCAGCCAAGGAGCAGGTTGATCTGGAGGAACCGCTTTATTATTATGGTGGTAAGAACTGAATGATTGGACTAATTAAGCAGGAATGCTAACCCTTCGTTCTGATCTATTTTGACTACACCAAGTCACGATATAAGGAAATGACAATTAACACTGACTTACAAAAACAAGTAAATTCCTTACAAGAAAGGCATGTGTCATTTACAAAAGTAGCTTCATAAAACCTTCTTTATCCAGTATACCGGTAGTTCTACACGTTTCATACAAAATACACATTTTAATTAAAATGCCTGTTTCATTTGAATGATTTAACAATTTCAGTGCCACACATTCAAAGGGTTAATAGCCCCACTTAACTCAAAGGGTATTTTTGTTTTTCCCCTATGGTGGAATTGGTTTGCACCAGAATTACTCTGGGGGGAGATTCACTAAGGCGTGATAAAGTGGGGATGACTTCTACAGTGATATCACTTCTCCAGTTCCTGTGTTATTCTATGGAGCCTATGCAGTAAGAATTCTTCAGGTTTGGAGATCTTAGTGAATAGGCTCCATAGCATAACATAGGAACTATCATCGCCGCATTATCATCTCTTTATCACTGCTTAGTGAATTCCCCCCCTGGGTTCTTTTGAACACAAGGCCCAGGGAAATTCAAAATACATTCCTGTCTGGACCATTCCTCATCTGAACAAGGTAGGAGAACCAGGGGAGGGCTGGCCTGGGGGGCCCCCCAGGCTGGTCATGAATTTGGGTCATTGGGCCACTGCCTCACTCAATTTCCCATTTGCTTCTGTAAATAGAGTAAACAGAATTTAAAGGGATAGTAATACTTCATTTTAACTTTATTTTATTTTGTAGGCATTAAAAAACCATGAAGAACGATATAAGTCTTATCTCTCAAACCTTTATGGTTTAAGAGATATTCACAAGCAAAGTTCCCCCCCCCCACCCCTTTTTCCTAGTGTAAGCCATCTCTTCTCAAATGTGAATCTGGTTGTAAGACCAGACAGATAACAGCAGGGGACAATTTTCTTTGTATGAAAACAATGAAAGCCCTTCCCCCCTTGACAAGTTTTTCAGTATTTTCCCTTATCTTAATTGAAGATTGTCCCTCTCTGCAGTCTACCTGGGCACCTCCCTTCTGATCAGGCTGAACAGGGTGGGGATACTTTGCTTGTGAATATCTCTTAAACCATAAAGTTTTGAGAAATAAGACTTATATCGTTCTTCATGTTTTTTTAATGCCTACAAAATAAAATAAAGATAAAACGAAGTATTACTATCCCTTTAAGGAGCTACACGAGTATTGTAGATCCGTTTCAGTTGTAAGCTCTGTGGTACCACTAGTGTTGCTCCATTTCAATTGTAAGCTCTGCGGTATCACTAGTGTAGATCCATTTCAATTGTCATCTCTGTGATATCAGTTGTGTACTACCATTTCAGTTATAAGCTCTGAGGTATCACTTGACTTAATACATAACATTAATGCCATTGATAACATTAACAAAAGGGGTTGGGCTGGGACATTGGGCTGGAGCGGTAATAGAAACAGGCCAGTTAATTGTACTTGCCCCCCAGGCCAAAAGTTGCCAGCCCTCCCCTGAGGAGAACTACTGGAGTTCGTTATTATTACTTACTAGTGTAAAAGCCCGTGTACATGGGCCTCCCAGTACCTGCGTTCGGGCAGTCTCTACTGCGCATGACTGCATCGACAAACATCTGGCTTTTTACATTAAAGGATATTTCAAGCAAGGCAGGATTGATGGATCTCTCTATATATCCCTATTTCTCTATTTCTCTCTCTACATCTCTCTCTTCCTCTCCTGCGAGGTGTAATACTTGCCTTTCAGTTAGAGAATATTTTGAGGATGATATATTAAGTAGAAGTAGAGTTACATACCCCACAGTGTGTATAGTGTACAGACTTAGCCCACAGTGTGTATAGTGTACATACATACATGCATACCCCACAGTGTGTATATTGTACATACATACCCCACAGTGTGTCTATTGTACATCTATATCCCACTGTGTGTATAGTGTAAATACATACCCCACTGTGTTTATAGTGCATACCCCACTGTGTGTATAGTGTACATACTTACCCCACTGTGTGTATAGTGTAAATACATACCCCACTGTGTGTATAGTGCATACCCCACTGTGTGTATAGTGTACATACTTACCCCACTGTGTGTATAGTATACATACATACATACCCCACTGTGTGTATAGTGTACATACTTACCCCACTTTGTGTATAGTATACATACATACATACCCCACTGTGTGTATAGTGTACATACTTACCCCACTATGTATATAGTGTGCATACATACCCCACAGTGTGTATAGTGTACATACTTACCCCACTGTGTGTATAGTGTGCATACATACCCCACAGTGTGTATTGTGTACATACATACCCCACAGTGTATATAGTGCATACTCCACTGTGTGTGTATAGTGTACATACTTACCCCACTGTGTGTATAGTATACATACATACATACCCCACAGTGTGTCTAGTGTACATACATACCCCACAGTGCGTATAGTGTACAGACATACCCCACAGTGTGTATAGTGTACATACCTACATACCCCACAGTGTGTATAGTGTACAGACATACCCCACAGTGTGTATATTGTACATACATACATACCTCACAGTGTGTATAGTGTACATACATACATAACCCACAGTGTGTCTAGTGTACATACATACCCCACAGTGCGTATAGTGTACAGACATACCCCACCGTGTGTATAGTGTACATACCTACATACCCCACAGTGTGTATAGTGTACAGACATACCCCACAGTGTGTATATTGTACATACATACATACATACATACCCCACAGTGTGTATAGTGTATATACATACCCCACTGTGTGTTTAGTGTACATACATGCATACCCCACAGCTTGTATAGTGTACATACATACATACCCCACAGTGTGTATATTTTACATCTATACCCCACTGTATGTATAGTTTAAATACATACCTTCATTGTGTATAGTGTACATACATACCCCACTGTGTGTATAATGTACATACATACCCCACTGTGTATATAATGTACATACATACCCCACTGTGTGTATAGTGTACATACATACCCCACTGTGTGTATAGTGTACATAGTTACCCCACTGTGTGTATAGTGTACGTGCATATCCCACATTGTGTATAGTGTACATACATACCCCACAGTGTGTATAGTGTACATACATACCCCATTGTGTGTTAAGTGTAAATATATACCCCTGTGTGTATCCCATTGTGTGTGTAGTGTAAATACATACCCCTGTGTGTATAGTGTACATACAAGCCCCACATTGTGTATAGTGTACATACATACCCCACTGTGTGTATATTGTACATACTCACCCCACTGTGTGTATAGTGTACATACATACCCCACAGTGTGTATAGTGTACATACGTACCCCGCTGTGTGTATATTGTACATTCTTACCCCACTGTTTGTATAGCGTACATACTTACCCCACTGTGTGGAGTGTGAATACATACCCCACTGTGTGTATAGTGTACATACATACCCCGCAGTGTTTATAGTGTACATACATACCCCACAGTGTGTATAGTGTATATACATACCCCACAGTGTGTATAGTGCATACCCCACTGTGTGTTTAGTGTAAATACATACCCCACTGTGTGTATAGTGTACATACATACATATCCCACTGTGTGTGTAGTGTACATACATACATACCCCACTGTATGTGTAGTGTAAATACATACCTCTGTGAGTACAGTGTACATGCATACCCCACAGTGTGTATAGTGTACATACTTACTCCACTGTGTGTATAGAGTACATACATACCCCACTGTGTGTACATACATACCGCACAGTGTGTATAGTGTACATACATACCCCAAAGAGTGTATAGTGTACATACTTACCCCACTGTGTGTATAGTGTACATACATACCCAACTGTGTGTATACTGTACATACATACCCCACAGTGTGTATAATGTACATACATACCCCACAGTGTGTACAGTGTACATACATACCCCACTATGTGTATATTGTACATGCATACCCCACAGTGTGTACAGTGTACATACATACCCCACTATGTGTATAGTGTACATACATACCCCACAGCGTGTAGAGTGTACATACACACCACACAGTGTGTATAGTATATATACATACCACACAGTGTGTATAGTGTACATACTTACCCCACTGTGTGTGTAGTGTAAATACATACCCTACTGTATGTATAGTATATATACATACCCCACAGTGTGTATAGTGTACATGCATACCCCACAGTGTGTATAGTGTACATACATACATACATAACTCACAGTGTGTATAGTGTACATACATACCCCACTGTATGTATAGTGTACATACATACCCCACAGTGTGTATAGTGTACATAAGTACCCCACTGTGTGTCTAGTGTATATATATATATATATATATATATATACCCCATTGTGTGTATAATATAGATACATAATACAAAATGTGTTTAGTGTACATACATGCCCCACTGTGTTGGAAGAAGAGATGAATGAACAGATGGCTGTAAAGCAAAACACTTGATCTCCAATTGAAAAAAGTGCCTTTCTGTACCACACATGTAGAACATACCAACTTTTGAAACCAACTTAATTAATTCAGTTTGGAACAAATAGTTTATAGATATATTCAGTCACTTGATTCTTTTTAAAGTGAATTCGTCAGCTGAAGACCAGTTTTACAAAGAACTAAAATCTGCCTATGTGTTGTACTAGCCATAAAAATCACATTGTGCTAATAAATATGAATGTTAATTAATCAAAGTTAGGTAGTTTGTTAATTCATTGCACAGTATACTAATAAGTTCTGTTTTAGGCCAAGTGCACCTCTTGCTCTACCATTAGAAATGACCCCCAATTTTACCTTGTGGTAATACTGTCCCAGCACATAAATATAAATATATTGGATTATATAATTTTAAATATCTTGTACTTCATGTTCTTAATATATTTGAAATTTTCATAGGCTGAGCAGACCTTACCTTTAACCTGGAACACATTAAAAATGAATATTGCAGAGCTACACTGATTTCAATACAGCCCTATAATATGCATAGGTCCTATGTGTTCCCAGTTAAAGGTCTGATCAAGTTAGATTAGTATCCACTCATCTTCTATTGAGAAAGGCTGATATCTTATATCAAACCTATTTACACACAATAAAACAATATAACTTCTGAAAAACTGGTATTGTAATGAGAACCGTTACGTCCTGGAAAGAGTAGAAATTAAAGTCCTCGGTGAGCATTTATATCACAAAATTTTAGGTCTCCAAAAAAATGTAGAACTTTTACAGAGGCAAACACTGAGTACATTGTATTGAAGTATGTAGAACCCTAGATTAGTGTTCCTTTTAGCAAGGAACAAAATCAATCATTCTGCAATGCAGTATGGGAGGTGCACGAGGCTTTCACTTGCATTGGTCATTTAGTTTAATTGTTCTGTTGGAACAAATGAATAATTCATAATGTCATCACAAATGTAAAAGTGAGTTTATTGTCACAGTGAACACATTTAGGAGTGTGTTCTTCGAGGGCTGTTTATCTATTTGTAATGAGACATTGAAACCTATGATTTTCTATTAGGCTAATCCTTCAGATTCCATAAAAAGAACCAGTTTAATAAATAGGAATAATACAGAAGAGATAAATACATCTTAGATGAATAAACACCAACATCATTCTATAACATCCATGAATATAAAGTTGTTTCTTTGCATTTTTATCTGATTAGAGTCCCTTTGCTGAAGTTTGTGACCTCAATCCCTGAAATTATTCTTGATGGATCTCTATCTGCCACTGACTTGTACATGACAAGTGGGAATCTTCTATTTGCTGTAGTAGTTAGGTGTCTTCAAACATCCTAATATTAGTTGGCTTGCAGCAAATGCCCATCAACATCTTTTTTTTATGTAAGCCCCTATTGTGTATTTCAAACCACAAGACCTCCACATTCTCTCTGGACCCTTAATTTATATCTTCCTTTATTCTAGGTGCTAAGACTTGCATCACATTTTATTTACCCTATTTCATATTTCAGTAATACCTAGAAGATTGTACTATTCATTCATTGTAATCAGTTCTGATGTGCCCTTCTTAACAGGTAGAGTGAGAGCACTTGAAAGAATACATTTTATGTTCCTGCCATTCTGAAGATGTGCTTTGCTAGAAATATTATTTACTTATTTATTATCAGATTGCAACATAGGCATCTCCTTGTTAGCTAAACAAGCCCACCCCCTTTCTTCCCCCATGCCCCTTCTCAAGGGCCTGATTTATCATTAGGCAAAGTAGGCAACTGCCTATAGTGCCAAGTTCTGAGGGGCACCTCATCTGTACTGGCAACACCCACATTATGAGTTCTAGCAGGCACCAGAACAATATCAATGCTCCTGGCTTCTAGAGCCCATGTTTTTTTTTTTTACCAGTTTACAGACCTCTTTACTGGATAATTTTTAGTCTCTTTTGTGCTAGGGATGTCCCCAGCAGATACCTCTCTAGCAAGCAACAGGCTTTCTTTCTGCTTGTATGTCATAGGGTAAGAGTATTTTCTCAACCACGCAACAGTGGATTGGGCTTTGGGAATGAATTCTTAGGACAGAGGGGGTGGTGGAGCTAAGGGCACCAATGAGGCATTTGCCTAGGGGCACTTCAGATGTTAATCCAACCCTGCCCTTCTCTAATCCAAGTTCCTATTCTAAACTGTCTACCCATCCTGTGCTGTTTCACCCCACCCCATCCTAGTTTCCTCCAACCTTCTAACCATCCTATTCCCTTGCATAGCTGCCCTCCTTTAGCTAAGGTGCAATCCATCTCTACTATAAAGAGAGCTTAGTGTTCCAGAAAGCCAAACCCATCCTGCGAACACTAAGACTTTAGCCATTTATTTAATTGCTCCTGTTACCTCCCTGGTGTAGTGCATGACAATGATGGTATTTTAGAAAATATCACATTAGAGGCCCTTTGCTGAAGTTTGTGACCTCAATCCCTGAAATAATTCTAGATGGATCTCTATCTGCCACTGACTTGTATAAGACAGCTATGTCATGTCCAGCTTTACCCAATCTATCAACTTGATCCACTACATGCTGAATCCTGTTCAGTTGAAAAGTGGAGGAATTCTGGGGGATTATCTAACTTGCAATTCAACTCTTGTTTAATGCTTTATAGTGCAGTTGGTTTGCGCCAGAATTGCATCTTTTAAACTCCACGAATAAGCCTTTAGAATATATTTTCATGTTAAATGCACACAATTACATGTGATTATCAGATTCACTGCTCCCCTCTCTCTTTCATTAATCACAGTATAATAAGTTAATTATTGTGTATGGAATGACTAGTGTGAAAAGGTTCTAATTATTATGAGTCCCAAACAAGACTGTAAACTGAAGTAGATTAAATGGAACATTACACCAAACATACTTGGCATTCATTTATGTTCAGATGTTTTAGATAGCTATTAGTGGCACAATTTCCAAACAGAACAGTACTATAAATATTTCTTATGACAGCAATGAGGATAATTAGGGCGACTCCCTGGTAATTACCCCTGCATGTCCATAAGTGTGTTTGTTCAGACATTTACTCACTTTGGAAGCTACTGACTGCAATCATCTTGTGTTGCCCACCCCTCTGGCACTCAAAGGGTTGAAGTCCACAGGCATGTGCATAGTACTTTGAAGCAATGCGCTAAAAACCACACTGGTTATTAATGGGTTAAATGGAAGATGATGTGCCCAGGATCCGTTTGTCTTTTATTTTTGATTCATTAGCTGATCTGTGCAGACCTTACCTTCTCCCATGGAGCACCATCTAATCGTAATGTCAGGTATCTGCTTATGGAAGTGGTTCTCCTTTTTTTTTAGTTCAGGACACCCCTAATATGTCATCTAGATTTTACAGGGCACCCCTAGACTTTTACATGTAATTTGTCATGGGTGTTACAAAGAGCACAAATAAATGATATATTGTTATTTTTTGGTCTCACAATCAGAATAAGAAAATCAGTGGGAGCGCCGTAAGCACTAGCGGGGTATGAAAGAGACAGTAATGTCCTATAAAAAATGTTTAGAGTTTTGTAGAGATTAAAAAAACTAAGCTAAATGCCACAAATCCTATCTCTCAAACCGCTATGGTTTGAGAGATATCATCCATAAAGTTCCCCCCTCCCTCCCCTTCTCCTGACGTCAGCTGTAAGCTGACAGCAGGAGTTCCTGGTCCGGGGACTGACAAGCGGCTCTTCGGCAGAGCCACAATAGTGCAATTTAAAAAGAAATACTTCTTTGGAATGGTCTACAAAGTGTACCTGGTTTTCAAGAACACTTTTTAGACCTTTGCAAAGAAGTAATTATTTTTAAATCACGCTATATGCGGCTCTGCTGAAGAGCCTCCTTGTGTCGGCCGACACGGATCTCCTTCTGTCAGCTTTACAGCTGACATCAGGAGAAGAGGAACTTTAGCGGAGGATATCTCTCAAACCATAGCGGTTGAGAGAGAGGATTTATGGCATTTAGCTTATTTTTTTAATCTATACAAAACTCTAAACATTTTTTATGGGACATTACTGTCCCTTGAAATTGACCTCTCCAAGACCCGAACAGCCTCTATCAGACCCCCATTCGGTGTGCCAGTACATATCATCAGTCACGTGTGCCAGCGCGCCAAACATGCTCTATGTGATCCTTAACTGCCGTCCATCTCTAGTATTAAGAAGATAAAATGAATATTAGGGGTGCAGGGCAAAATTATCTGCTTCTGAAAAACCCAAAACTAGGCTCCCATTTTACAGTCTTAACCCCTTAAGGAACAGTGGTCTAGGGATGTTACCTTCCCTTAAGGACTACTTTGATTCTTGTCAAAGCACTGGAACACGTGACTTGTTGTGTTTAGAGAGACCGGTCCAGTCTTGCAGTGGTCAATTTAGACCCCGTTTTTAAGTAAAATGCTCCCATGGGAGCGCTGTAAGTAAAAAGTATGTGACGTGCCAAAACCGTTACCAATCCGTAAGGCAAAAACCATGTGACGGTCCTGGCATCTCACATAGTCCTTAAGCAGTTAAACCTTACAAGTTTAGCATACAAATTACTATATACACATGCACATATATGGAAACTGTTCTAAATTAGTAGTCATGTAGCACCATTGGAGGGTTTAAACCTTTTACAACATAGCCTTATATCAATTTTGGGGGTTAAAAGATTATCCTCCAATGCGCTGTCTACCCCTCTGACACTCAAAGGGTTAAAATCTGCCACCACCTTTGTTGTTGCTAAAAACAAAAACAAAATGTAATAAAATAAAGCCCCCCCCCTACCGCCAAGCCCTATATTTTGTTAAAATTGTTCACACACTCCCATTGGCTGGGAGAGACCTCACTTCCCAGCCAATCAGAGACAAGAAGAAGGGGTCACTCATGCATAATAAATGACCCACATTCAGTACCCTGAATAATCCCTCCTCCCAGCCAATATATAAACCAATCCCTGTTTTTGTGTCTATTCTGTGGCATGAGCAGGACTGGAGGTGGTGGTGGGGATGGTGGTGGAGGGGGGGTTAAATGTTTTAATATTCTTAGCAGGGGCTAATGTAGCTGCAGGTTTTTATGTCTTTTGGCATATCTGCCCTAATAAAGTACATGCTGTATAACTTCCTGTGGTTCATTTTGAAAATGTGGACCCATTTCCCAAGAAAAAATGAGATGCTATCCCCATGCTTCTTATCCATCCCCAACAACAACAACAATGTGCCCCAAATCTCACACTAAGTGTGTGTACAGGCAACCACCTAGCCCAGAATATCAACGTCAGTATCACTTGTCTCGTTGTTATCTTGTGCTAGGGTCTGGAGCAGGGCTAGTAATATCCATTTATATCCATTGCCAGTACCACCAGCAGACCGAGATTCTGAAGACGTCAGAATATGGCAATATGTCTTCACACATTGCATCTTGTGTACTGCATTGACTCCACATGGAATTATGGTAGAAACAAATAGAATGCAGGGTATAAGGGAACATCTGCAGATTGTCAACCTGTAGTATATGCATGGCTCATTACAGGAAGGGTCAATTATTTTTATTGAGTGGTAATGAGTCATGACCAGGGATGAACAAAAAATTCTGGTTTTTTTCCTCATTAATTTTTGCTGAAAATAGCAGTTTTCAGATTTTTACTTTTAGAGCATACAAAATATATTAACCCCTTAACGACCCATGACGGTCCAGGACCGTCATGGGTTGTCTTCCATTAAGGACCCATGACGGTCCTGGACTGTCATGGAATTCCAGGCTCCCCGCGCTGCTGCACGCCGTTAGGGGAGCCCGGAAGCAGATGCCACAAAAAAATGGCCCGAGGTCCTTAAGTGACGGCCTCATGCGCAATCATGCGCATTTTTACCTGCAATGAAATTTTCATGAGAAGTTTGCCAATTCCCATCTATGCTTTCTATGGCAGCAAGAATATCTACTGCATTACTACTGCTGCTGAAGTGGAGAAGTCTACAGCTGAAAGTAAAATTTGTCAGCAGAGTCTTACAGCAACATAGGTCTTAAAAAATTGCTAGCAGGCCTAAGGCCTATGGCAATATAAGCCTTGAGAAAACTGTTAGCAGGGTGAGTAGTCCTAGGCACTATAAGTGTTAAAAAATATATTTGCAGGCCGGTAGGGACATCCATTTTAAGCTGGTGAAGGTGATGGGGTGGGTGGTTATGTTCTGGCATGGAATTTAAATCATTAGCAGGTTGAGTCTTACAGAAACATAAGCCTTGAAAACAGGTACAGTGACAGCAACAGCATATCATTTCTATCTAGGGGATGGTTTCACATTGTCAACAAACTTTGCCAGCCCTTGTTTGGTCCATGACATTAACCACCTGTTTGTACAATTCTGGAACAGCAATCTTTGATAAATAACTGCTGCTACAAATTCAAGTGGGCTAAACATATGGCATCTGTTGTTTATAGCCTCTCTTTTCAGCAAAAGAATAGGCCAGCATATTAACTGTGTACATTTTGGCAAGTTTGCCATTCCACGGGTGTACTTTTGGATTATTTTTGTGCATTTTTTTATTTCTTTCTAAGAACTCAGTAAGTGTTAGCTGGCAGCACATTGAAGAAGACAAACAGTGTAACTTGTTTTAACAATATGACTAGTGGAGGTTGTAGCAGCGGGTGTGGGTACTTTATGACACTTTTCACCTGAAACCAACTCAGATTCACCCTTCATCCTCAAGAAGCTGAAGACATGGTTATTATTGATATCGTATTGTCATTCACAATATAAAGTGATACATGGAAAACCCTTTCTGACTGCAAGCTTGATGGTGTTAACTAAGGCTTTCCACAGTAGGAAACACAAGTGCTGGCCACACACAGTCAGTGCCAGTACTCAAGCTGATAAAGCCTAAAATATAATTATCCTGCAAGTATGCTTTATTCTCACATACAGTGTCTCCACACCATGGAGGTTGTGTTTATGTGCATCGGTTACCAACCTATATTCTGACAGCAAGTCCCATAGAGATGCACCAGTGCCACCACTATCAGACCCACCATCATTACCAATGTTAGACTGCCACAACCGAGACACATTGTTTGCTTTCTGTGATGATGACTTGTTCTGCAAAATGTTGTGGTGTTACCCCTACATTTTCTCCATAATGCAATTTTCCTCTTGATCTATAAGGATTTATTTAAATCCTTTAGAAATACTTTAGGAGAATGTGATTTCTCAGAGTGGTGCTGCTCATACCTTGGCACAGATTCAGAAATCTTATGTTTAAAGAAGGGTTCCAGCAAGGTAGCAATAATGTATTCCTCATTGGGGGGTTTTTCTATCATTTTAGGGGACTTTTTGCTAGAGAAGACCTTGTAAACTACAAACTTGGAAGCAGTGACCAGTGTCAAATAGCAGTAGCAAACAGAAACAAAGTCCTGTCTTGCATAAAAAGGGGTATTGTAGCAAGAGTGGATAACATCATTGTGCCACTGTACAAATCATTGGTAAGACCTCATCTTGAATATGCAGCGGAGTTTTGGGCAACAGTTCTGAAAAAGGATATTCTTGAACTGGGGAGAGAACAGCGAAGAGCAACAAAATTAATTAAGGGAATGGAAGACTTGACGTATTAGGAGCATCTAGACAAACTTGGTTTATTCACTCTAGAGTACAAGTATATCAGACGTCAATACAAGGATATCTCAGGTGAGCTATTCATTCCAAGGTCTGATCAAATAAGCAGGGGCCACCTCTTAAGATTAGAGGAAAGACAGTTTCAACTTCAGCAGAAGAAGGGGTTTTGTACAGTAAGGTCTATTAAATTATGTTAAATTGTGGAATTCCTTGCCCAAGTATGTGGTAATGGCAGATGCAATAGATACATTTAAGAGAAGATTAGGTACATTTCTTTTTAGAGGAAACATACAGGTTTATACTGTGTATTAATAGGCAAAACAGGGAGTTCTGATGAGCCAAAGGTTGAACCTGGTGGGCTTGTGTCTTTTTTCAGTCTAATTTATTATATAACTGTGTAATGGAGAGTATGCAAGGACCCTGCTCAAAAGAATGCTACCATATCATTCACCAGCTAGCTCATATCTATGACTTCATTATTATAAGATTCATCGGCCGTGCTCGTAATTTTTTCTATGGTAAATATATTAGTAGAAGTATCTCACCGATTCCTGTACTGGCATGACTAATCAGCAAGGTGATCTACTGAAAAGGCTTCAGTAACACATATAAGTCACACCCTATCAGTCATTGACCAGGTGGCAAAAATTCCATTTCATTGTATATTCATAATTTATTTATTTATATTTATTTATTTGAGGGTTTCAAATTATGTGAGAAATTGTGTAACAATGACATTTTTAAGACAAGGTTGAAGCAGGGAACATGCATCTTACTAGTTATTCTCAAAGCAGCTATCATAATGAAGCCATTGTTAGCAGACACAAAGCCAACTTTCCAGGAGCAGGGTACAATCATTTTTCTATGACCTACTGTAGTTTGTTTAGCACATCTACAGTTTTGCCTCTCAAAGATCTGCATGCATAAATTGGCATGCAATGATATTTGTTACCTTTCAGCTGAGCTTTACTATTTCTAGTGCCAGAGGCAACATTGTTGGTGATCTGCTGCTGCTGCATGTTGCTGCCCACAGATTAAAAAGATACCCATTGAATATTCACAGTCATAGCCTGTACTCTGGTCAGTTGTCCGCATATCTGTGCTTAGGTGAACTTTGACATATGATGTTTCTAGCCCTTTGTTAGCCACACTAACCATCTGCTTGTCCAACTCTAGCACAACCATCCTTGAAAAATAACCTTGGCTTGGGATATGCCAGCAGTGCCACACATTATATCAGTTTTTTAAAACCTCTATTTTCAACAAAAGAAAAAGGCATCATGCCAACACCAACATTTTGGCTAGTTTGCTGTTTTACAGGTATACATTTAGATTATTTTTGTGCATGTTTTACTTCTTGTTTTACTTCTTTCTCAGAAATCAGTAAGTGTGGGTTGATAGTACATAGAAGAAGAACTTAATTGTTTTAACAACATGACTAGTGGTGGTGGGGAGGGTGAGGACTATATGACTCATGTCACCTCCATCTAACTCAGAATCCTCCTCCTCCATGCTTTGCATAACAGCAATACGAGACATAGGTGTACTTGGTATCGAGAAATATATTGTCACAGTCTCTGAGACATCTACAGCATGACTATTATGTACCCCTTGTCCCCATGCACCTTTAGGAGTGTTTCTATTGGTGCTTGCCATTGAACCACTAATGTATCTCTCAGTCAGGCCTATGGTGGTGTTTCCAGTGGGATCTCATTGAGTATGTGCCTAAATGTGATCCTGCTCCCCCTGTGATCACATTCGTTTTTACAGAGACAGTAGATAGCAACATCTGTAGCCTTTAGATCATGTGCAAAGTATTGTCATGGTTGAGAATTAATAGATTGCTACTACAACTACTACTACTGCTGTTACTACTACCACCACTACTACTACTGGGGCTAGATGTTGCAATAATACTAGAAGTAGTTATCAGTTGTGCTCCACTTTGAACAAGTGTTTAGAGCTAGGGGTGTGGCTATTGACTGTGTTGCTGCTTAGTCAACAATATTGTGTGTGACTTGGTGGAGGTTGGACTTGGCAGCAGTAATTCTGATGATGATGATGATGATCAAGAACATGCTTGTGTATTTCTTTATATTTTTACATGTACAGACATTATAAACAAGCATATTGCTAATTTTCAGTGGTGTAAAATTGAGACTTTGGAGATACAGCTATTTTGCCCATATCACCACTGCTTTCAGTTTCCACTTCTTCTATATCAGAAGAAGAAAGGGATAAAATAGAGCAACACATTCCAAATCATCAGCATCATTCACTTACTCCAATCTGCTTTCATATTCTTGTAGCCTTTTTAATGTATTAAAAAGTTTCTCTTTTACATTTTGCCTTAGGGGGATTTATTGAAAAGTGTCGCTATCTAACGCAGCAGCTGGTCTCTTTGCTACATATTCGTCCACTATGGCAACAACATTAGAATGTTACATGTCTTTAGTGTTTACATTTGTGTTACTATTGCTGGGGTAGCTTTTTATATCACTTTAAAAACAGCCTCATCAAGAGGAGGAGGATCATCATTTACTGCGCAAGCTGCAGGAGCCATGGTCATGGTAAGGTTTCTAGTACAACATTACTACCACCAACACATCCATGCACTGTTTCTAGTCCTTTCCCTATACTCCTTTCCCTAGCAGTTTGGTGGATACAATGATTATAGTGTTTATTTTTACTGTAACGTGCATGACAGAGCTGTTAATGTTTGGAGTGATGATCTGACTGCTGTTTTCTGTGTGAAAATAATGTATGATGTTTGTCTCTGTCGCTAGTATCTCTCACTCTGAGGTGAAGGATCTCCTGCCTGCCTGTTACCTCAGGCGAAAGGTTTTTTTTTAACTGTCCCTGTCACTGTCAGTGTCACTATCTACAAAGTACACCCACACTCCCTACAACTACAAGCATCTCCAGCGCCACCTCTTTGCCTGTCTACCTCTACACTAGTACTACATCCTCTAAAACTACCCCTGCCTCCTATCAAACCTCTCTCACTGATCCTGCCTCCTACCAAATTTTCTCCTGCCTCCTAACAAACTCCATCCTATCTCCTACCAAACCTCTCACTAATTCTCCCTCCTATCAAACTCCATCCTGCCTCCTACCAAACCTCTTTCACTCATCCTTCCTCCTACCAAACCTCCTGCCTCCTAAAAAACAACTCTCTTTTCCAGCCACCTACCAAACTTATTTCTGCCTCCTACAAACCTCCCTCCTGCCTCCTAACAATCTTCTCTTACTCATCCTGTCTCCTACCAAACTCCATCCTGCCTGCTACCAAACCTTTCTCACTCATCCCACCTCCTACAAAAATCCCTTCTTCCAAACTCCCTCCTCCCAAACTTCCTCTTACCAAACTCCCTGCTCCAAAACTCCCTTCTGTCAAATTCCCTCTTGCCAAAAGTTAAGCTTTTACTTTTATAGTTATTTATTTGTTTACTCTTGCCTTTCTTCTAGTCAGCTACTTGCCTATTGCATTTACATAAACATCCAACAATGCTGCCACTTTCTATGAAGGAGTAAAATTATCAGGGCTGTTATTGGGGGTACAGGCAGTACTGACATATGTGGCCCAGGAAAGCAGTGAGTCTGCCTCAGGCAACTCTTACCGTGGCGTTCTGTCAACTTAGATAACAGCATTCGGGCAACTCAGCCCATGCTATTCGGGCAACTCAGCTTGTGGCACCTGGGCAACTCTGTATGCAGCACTGAGCCATCAGCCCCTCTACTGCTCTTGATCCCAGGCATAAACTTTTGGTTTGCCACACTTTCAAACTTTTGGTAAAAATATTTAAATTAAAGGAAGATGTAGAAAAAATGGAAAGAGGAAGGGAGAGAAGGGAAAGGATCTTTAAAGATGGGTATGGGCATGCATTTATGTGGGTGCTGCCCTATGCCTGACCAAGGGCAGCACCTACACAGAAATACGACCCCCCCCCCTCCAATTTCCTCTCCCTCACACCTAGTTAGCCTAGTTGCAAATACACTCCTGTACAGGGGGCCCTGATTTTCTGTTTGTACTGGGCCCCAAGATTTCTGATGGCGGCCCTGAAAATTAATGTATATTTATAAATGAGGTATAAAATGTTAGAAGGAAGGAGGAAACATTAAGTAATGGCAGGTGACATGTTCATAGGGGTTAATTTAATGACAAGTAGTATTTAATGTAAGTGTAAAAGGTAGTTAAAAAAGTAGGTGGATAATGAATTGATGTATTTAAAGAGAGATGGAGAACAGTTATAGGAGTGACTGCATTAAGTGTATGTGTGATTGTCCTGTTGAGTTTCCTAAAGAGCTTGCAATTTATTGTCTGCTCCTCTTTAATTGTCATCCATAAATCAGTGTGAGATTAATAAAAATGATAAAATATCACTGCAAAATCATTATATTTCTATATGGTTTCTACTTGCTTCATACACAAACATGCTGCCAATCTACTGGTCTTCCCATTCTACAAACTGCACATGTACAGGGCAAGGCTTCCCTCTCTGAGATGAGTGGGGCACTATTTATTTCACTAACACGGAGGAGGCAGGAGGGAGTTTGGTACAAGGGAGTTTGGTTGGAGGGAGTTTGGCTGGAGATAATTTTGTAGGAGAGAGTTTGCTAGGATGGAGGATAAGTGAGAAATGTTTGGTAGGAGGCAGGAGGGTGTTTTAAAGGATAGAGTAAAGATGTCCTAAAATGGACACCATGCAGTACAGTACAGGATATACCTGGTAGCTTTAGAATCAGCAGCTTGAAATAAAGGATGGAGCACACAGAAGCAGATGCATCTGTTTTATTAATTTGTTATTGCAAGCTACTGATTCTGAAGCTAACAGCAGCTTGCAATCAATGATAAAGCACACAGCAGCAGGTGCAGCATCAGAGTACACCACACCTCAGTATATATGATTGTCCCTCTTATTCTTATCGGTGTTGATATAGGACTGAGTGTGCATAAGAAACACAGTATATCAAGTTGTACCTTTTGTTTGTCTGTCTTGACTTGAATGTATGATGTATTAAATCTATCTGCTTAGTATCTGTCACTCAGTGTTGATCAAGTGTCAGGTAGGAAGGATCAACTGACTAAATAACTCACTTATCTGTAAAAACCTATTTATGTGTTTATCTATTTAGTATTTTGAAACTGTGCTTTCTCACTTAACACCCACAATCCCCATTCAGAGCACAACTGGCTACCACCAATACTCACATATCAAGCAACTCCAGTCCCCTCTGTTTGCCTGTCTTCCTTTATACTAGCATCAAAAATTCAGCTACTTTCTCTCTTTCTCTCTCTCTCTCTCTCTCTCTCTCTCTTTCTCTCTCCCCCAATTACAGACTGACAGCATGCGGTAAACAGACATCTTTATAGTTTATACTTTAGCACAGCGGAAATACATGGGAGAAACCCTCTATGTAGGGGTGATTTATGTTAATATAATTGATTTCAATGCAATGAAAAAGAAACCAGCAGAAACAATGTAACAGGAATTCAAGCCAAAGGCTGGAAGTGCTGTTTTTTGTATGCTTCATTTTTGAGGCATTTTTATATATTTTCACTCTGATTAACCCCTCTTTTGCCAGTGTGACTGCTTGTATCCACCACAGCAACAGAGTGGTCAATTATGTTTTTTGATGGGGGGTTTGGAGTTGGTGGGGTGTTCTTTTTTTTTAACATGGTGATTAACTCCTCCATTTTTGGAGCAGAGAGATGAATGCAATCCACAAACAGAGGGACAGAAGGGATGAGGTTCAACTTGTTAAAAGCCTTCAATGGCAATGGTTTGCCCTCTGATTGTTCCACATCTTTATACATATTACACATAGAGCTTGGTCTTTTTTAAGTTTGAAGTGACAAATTCGACTAATTCAACTTATATATGTATTGTTCTTTGTTCCTCTCTTTCTCAACCCCCCACCCCTCAAAAAAATAACAATTGAGAGTGAAGTTGAAAAGAGAGCAGCAGGTTATTTCGTGACAGATAAAATAGAGAGGATTACCATTAAGGAATTCACTAAAACAAAGCATTTGTGATTTTAGAACAGCGCACGAATTAGGTGCAGCAAGTGTATTGTCTCGCACCTCAGCCCACACACACTTCAAAAGCAAATGAAAACAATCCTAACACTGTAGTGTTCTGCTCGAGAAAACACTCTGCAAGCTGGAAGAATAACCAGCACGTACAGATTGAAAACACATTTAAAACAGACTTCTTCAAAGTTTTTTCTGCCCAAGGCATCATTTCCCATTGTAAATTGTATTGTTATAAAGATACTTTCAGCATCTTCCTTTTGTATAAGTGCTCTCCATGGATCTGCCATGTTGCTAGCAGAAATACATGTGAAGAACACAATCACATACCGAGATGGAATTCTGAAGTGAACCACACGCACTATAGGGGACAGATAAATTAGTCAGTCCCACTGGTTTTGCAATGCATTTGAGACCTATAGCATTCAAAGAATTTACATCAATGGAAATTCAGGGGATTTTTATTTCTCTCATAATGTGCAGTTGATTTACTGAAGAGCTGTACCTCTTTAACAAACTGACATATCAGACAAATAAAACTTAACTGGGGCTTTTGCTCGAGAGGTCTCCAACCTTTTTTCTCTAACATTCAAGGAGTTAAAAGTCCTGTTTAAATCAATGGGAATGTTTTTGTCCCCTGTGCGGCAGCTGGTTAGCCACAGAATTACTCTGGTTCATCTTAGTAAATACGTCTCACTAAGTCTTACTAAATACATTATACTTGAGGATCTACTCTCCCCTTTCCTCCTGTCACTCATACTTCCTCTCCATGCGAAACACTTCATCACAAAATGGCTGCCTGAGCAATTCCTTCAGATTATGATTCTGTATTTTTATAATTTTATTTTAAGTAGGGATAAATCATTTGAGATAAAATCTTATATCATCATCATCATCAACAACAAATTTACTCGTATCTTTTTAGAGTGTCTAGCATTATTCAATATACAATAAGATGTAATTTGAAAGGAATAGGAAACCCTCCTACATTAAGCAAACTAAAATGCTCGCTATGTGTCCCTGGCCATGGTAGTTCAGAGCTCAATACTTACTGAATCTTCTGTCCAGACTCATTGTGCTTTCCAAAGATTAGGAAGAAGCAGCCTCCACTTCCTGTCTGTGATTAGCGACTGGTGCTGTGGATGCTGGGACTAATGTTTCAAACCCTATAGAGCCAAACTTGTGCAAGGTCGAATTACTACAGTTCCAGTTCCTGGTGTCAGACATGAAGTGGAGGCTCCTTCTCTCTAATCTTGGGGAAGCACTCTGTGATTGGCAATGTGACATGGTAAGTTTTATCCCCAGAACTACTGGAAAACCTTAGTGAAAATCAGGGGCACATAGCCAGCATTTTAGTTAGTTTAGTATAAGAGAGTTTACTGTTCCTTTAAATAATAATTTCTTTTTTTTTTTAACCTTGAGGGGCACATAACATGAAAAAGTATGTTAAAGCTCAGTATTTACTAGTTAATCACTGCTGGAAGTTGCAGCATTTTAAACTTACAAGTACCCATTTCTTTGCCTCTCCAGAGAAGACGTTCATAGGCCAGTGTTTCTCCGCTTCTGTCCCCTGTCCCCTGGACCCACTAACAGGCCAGGACTTAGGGATTTATCTGCTAGAGCACAGATGTGGTGATCAAAGGCTCATTCACATTGATTAACTCACCTGTGCTGTAACAAGGAAATCATTAAATCCTGGCCTGTTAGTGGGTCCTGAGGACAGGAGTTGAGAAACACTGTCATAGGCGGAGTACAATCAAGGCTTAGGGAGGCTTAGCCTCACAAAACAATATCACTTCTTCTTGATAGTCTCCAAAGCATTTCAATGTAATGGTTTAAGGCATTAAATATTTCAAAATTTGCATTTATAGTGAATCCAATATTTGACCCTTATTCCAGGGTACTCGTATTTCAATGTGGTCTGTCAAGCACATATATGCCAACTTCCACTCGGGCCCTTTTCATTTCCCTTTAAGGTAATCCAGCTGCTCCTAGATGTCCAAAGTCCACTCTCACTAGCTCTGCAATCGACCAGGAAATACAAGGAAAAACAATGTGCCAGTAGATGTTCTATCAAAAGAGTACTTAGAATAATGAATAAAAACATGAAAAAGCCGAATGGCACTCAAAGGGTTAATATCACTGGTGCGCTTCCTCCACCGGTATTGTAGAACGCTTGTAGGGATATTAGCTTGTCCCTGCTCAACAAAGGTTGTCTTCCTGCTAATGTTTGGGCGGTATAGATAGTCCAGCAAGTGAATGTATCAATAATATATTTATTTAAAATTAACTAAAAGGAGACAAACAAGAGAAGTTTCCAATATATTGCTGGCATCTCTACATCAAAGGGGTTTAATCTAACTAAATGCCCCTGCATGCTTAACCCTTTGAGTGCCAGATGGGTATGCAAAGCATTGCATACGACTTGCTTAATCCATATTTACACAATGAAATAGAATTGTATCATCTGCTAGGTTGCCATTTCTGCCATGCTTAATAAAGAAAGTCTAGCTTTTTTTCGTATAGATGTTTCAAAAAAGGATTATACACATGAAAAAAGAAATAATAAACCATTTTAACTGGTATCCTAAGGCGTTAAGAATAAATAAAATACTTTAGGGGAAAAAATCTTTTGCCAAAGTAATTCTAAAACTGGAGAGCTGATTATAAATCCAAATCTAAGTTTGCCTTGGTTATTGGGGAATAAACTTGAGGCTTAATGCTTAGTGCTCCATCATAACGTAATGTGTCTAGTTCCTCAGTGCTAGACATAATATTATTAAGATAGATTTACAGTGATAACAAAGGCAAACATTTATGCATGAATTCAAAAGCTCTGACAATTGAGTCAATGCAGTGATCACCTAAGGAGGAAATGATGAGCAGAATGGTGTGGTTATCATGGGGATCCTTGGAATTGGTAGCCATCTATTGAAATATCCAAGCAGGTTGTGGATACTTTGGACAGAACTAAACTGTATTGTAACTTAATGGGTTGAAGGTAGGAACCTGTGATGTTATGGTCATGTTCTTTAATTCTTACTAATGTCAAAGAAACCTGATCTTATTATATAAAAAATAGGTGCGGTATCAAAGCTCTTCTTTAGCCCTTTGTTATGTACCATTTTGCCTCCGAGTGTTACAGCTCACTTGCATTGTTAAAACTGAAACAGTGGGTTGGAGCTGTGTCTATCACTAATTGAGGTTAATGGTATGTATTCACATATGACAAGAGTGGTAACAAATATCAAAGGGCCCGATGTTCAAAAGAAAGGTGGATTAATTCAGTTTCTGAAGCAGACTAACTCCCTTATAATTTAAATGGGGCTTTTAACTCTCTTGCTAGCATTTAAGGAGTTAAAAGTCCACTCAGATCAATGGAAATTTAGAGACTTTATGTATGTCCACTATGGTGCAAGTGATTTGTCCCAAAATATCCTTAACATGGGAACTAAAAACATTTTGTGTATGTGCGTGCTTGTGTGTGTGTTTATGTAGATTCTCAACAAAAACATGTATTCTACAGATGAAGTGATATTATAGACAATAGACAGAAGCCGTTATGACTCTGAAGAACCTTGGTAGTCCCAGACCACAGCAGGTAATTTAGAATCTCCTGTTTATATGTCAGTTTCCTGGGAAACTGAAAAAAAACATTTTAATGATTTAATGGAAATGTGATGAATTAAAATACAGCAGATTCCAGTTCTACTATATGAAAAGTTTTGGAATAAAACACACCACTACCTGTTTCGCTTTTCTGAACCCTCCACTGATTCAGAACAGAGGTCTGTTCTGAAAAGCTCTGATCTGAATCATCTACTGAAATAATCCAGAGGCTTGCAGAAGATACCCTCAGCAATCAGCTCATCTACTCTAATCATCAGAACAACTAGGTGTGTCAGTCTCACCCAAATAAGTGGCTCCTCTTTCTTTAACCTTCCGTCCAGTTCAGTCTTAATGTTTTCCATATTCTAAGTCATTCATGTGCAACATTTGCACTTGCATTGATAATTCCAACAGATGACTCAGTTTTACAACCATTATTGTTGTTAAACAAGTTCTTGAGCTAGAGACATAGCATGTGGTGTGGTGTGTACAGCTTGTGCTAACAACTAATTTATTACATTTTTCAGTG
Source organism: Rhinophrynus dorsalis (assembly GCA_037306005.1). NCBI lineage: Eukaryota > Metazoa > Chordata > Amphibia > Anura > Rhinophrynidae > Rhinophrynus > Rhinophrynus dorsalis. Next base: position 289,409,687 of record CM074720.1, read on the forward strand.
GTGAATTTACCAACCAGCGTGGATTTCCAGTTTGGCATGCAATTATGACAACACTATAAGCAGGAAATAAGTATATGTTATGATTATATATAAAATGAGTGCATATTATTTTTGAGTGTATTCATTTATTTTACATAATCATGAAACTCATTAAAAATAAATTAAGTGGGTAAAGGAAAAACCTGAATACATGTGAAGAAATGACTAGAACATTTGGAATGCTTCATGAAATGTGTTTTAGAACAGTGGTTCTCATACCTGTCTACAGATATTACTTGAAGGCCATGTCTTTCAGAATTCCCAGCTTGAACATAGGTGAATGAATCCAAATTAAGGCCTCTGATTAACTTGCCTGTGCTCATGTTGGGAAATCCTCAAATCATGGCCTGTTAGTGGTCCTGAGTATTGGTATGAGAACCACTGTTTTGGACCAATCTACAAGTCAGGGATGATTTCCCTTTAGGCAAAGTAGGCAACTGCCTAGAGTGCTAAATTTTGAGGGGTGGCTCTACTGTGCTGGCATGGACATTTTAATGGAAGTTTAGTTAATTATATTCTAATAAAATTGTATATCAAAGCGAGTGCTTGGCTTTATGGAAATGCTTCATTCTAACGTAATTTGGCCTGGTAGCACCCCGTTAATTGAAAACCAGGTATGTGGCAGTCTCAAGAGCACACTCTAATGTGATGGCCACACCCATAGTTTGAATTGTAGTCATGGCCAGTGCAATCTCTATGTCCCTGCACCAGATAGCATACACCTTTATTGGCTGTTATTTATCCATTGGATGCTAGAGGTGTCTCCAATGCACACTGCAAATCTCTCTAGCAGCCAAGGGAGTTAAAAAGCTTTTTTTCATGTTTGCATGTTATATGTTAAGTGCATACAATAAATACAATCTGCCTTTAGTTTTTTACTAGACATTTATTGTAAAATAACGTGGAAAATTATATTAGCTTACCGTTATTTTCCTTTCCTGGTGTTACGGTTGGCAAGAAAAACCAGGAGTCAGACGGTATAGTTAAGATAACCTTCATTTTGAGAATAATAACAGCAATGCAATATATCTATATATATATATATATATATATATATATATATACATTTTTAGGAAGAGACGGCACTCACTGGAGATTGATAGAAAAGAAAATTCAAGCGATGTTTATTTCGACGTTTCGGCCACACACTATGGCCTTTATCAAGAAGCCATAGTGTGTGGCCGAAACGTCGAAATAAATATCGCTTGAATTTTCTTTTCAATCAATCTCCAGTGAGTGCCGTCTCTTCCTAAAAATGTATGTATCGCTTCTATGATTGGCACCCTGGATTTATTCAGCATAACAGCGAGTGCATCTCACACAGCATTATATATATATATATATATATATATATATATATATATATATCCAAACAAACAATAGGTATAGGTAATGGAGCCTATCCAGATACTCTGAAACCCTTATGAAAAAATAAAAAATGAATGAAGCACTGTCGCTGCAATCCTCATTCTGGAGGTGCACAGAATAAATAACTGAAAAAAAAAGGTAATGAAAGGAGAGCGCTAGTAAAATAATCAAAGACAGTTTAAGGCATAAAGCCTAGGATACAAAATATCTAAATATCTAAATAACATTCACTTTAATAAAATAAACAATCCTAGTAAAACTAGCTTAAATTAGTGAATTCACTAATAACAATAAAAAATGATAAAAGAAACAAAAGGGAAAAGAAAAAAGAAGGATTAGACTCCTCACAGTGAGTCCCCAGGACAATATCTCACATGTGCTCCAGTCAATTTTAGGGTTATGCTTTTGTAACCACTGAAATCCTAACACAATAGCATAGTGCGGAGAGTTTATCATCTGAAACATCAGGGTTTCCTTAAGCAGGGCTCCCACACTTAGGGTAAGTGGGCCTGTCTCATGAGTAATATGTTCTGGCAGCAGGAGTCTGCCATCAATCGATTCAACCGCCAAAGGAGAGTCACCCAGCAATAAAGGAATCCCGTAACAATCAGCGAATGCGGCGTCCAAAAAATAACCTGCCGTGCCAGAGTCTATCAAGGAAGGCACAGGAATAGACTCTTGAGCCCAAGATAGAACTATGTCCAACAAGAGTTTAGCCTGAGAGGTTTCAGGGGACTGTGAGATCCCACCTAAGATCTGTCCCCAACAAGATGTTATTTGCGAGTGTTCTCCTGGACATACCGGGCATGATTTCAGTAGGTGACCATGTTTACCACAGTAGAGACATAGTCCGCCCCCCTCCGCCTATGGGCCCTCTCCACCGCAGAGAGTCAGGTAGTCCCCACCTGCATAGGTTCACCACCCCGTATTGTTGGAACCAGGAGGCATGGGAGGTGAGGGAGAACAGGGTGGGCAAGAAAAGCTGTAGGACATGCTGGTAGGATGCCTCCGCAGGCGCTCCTTAAATGACGGTCTCTCCCGGACCCGTGTATCTATGAGGATGACAAAGGATATCACCTCACCCAGACTATTAGGAAGGTCACGAGCAGCAATCTCGTCCTTCATGTAATCGCAAAGCCCTTGGGAGAATGCGGCTATGAGGGCCTCATTGTTTCACCCTACTTCGGCTGCTAGGGTTCGAAACTCGTTTGCGTATTCCGCCACCGTGCAGTTGCCCTGGTGGATAGTCATGAGATGTTTGGAAGCCAAGGTCCCGCAACCTGGCACATCAAATACGCGTTTAAATGCGGCCAAAATTCTGTAAGATCCTGATCCTGCATTCTGTCAAAAATTCTCTGTAAAGTAGGATCACTATCCCCGTCTGTTGTCATATTTATACACACGCAGTGGGTGATCGAAGAGGCAAGTACTGTATCAGGAATAGCATTCTCTCAATATCTCCACCACACTGTCCGAGACAAGGCTTTAGCCTACTGGAGTCTCGAGGTACGGTAACGCCCAGATCTAGCACTGACTCAACCTGCAGTCAGTCTAGGAGCGGAGTCTATATCGTATGCAACACGGAAGCTACTGACTCAAGCCTGCAGTCAGTAGCTAGGAGTCTGCTAGAGCCCCAGGTCAGTACTAGGAAGAATGTCTGAGGAACGGAACCAACACACGGAGCGAACAGACAGGGCCTTCTAGTAAGTACCAGTTAGGATAGTCAGACAAGCCAAGGTCATACACGGAGCAGGTAGTCAGCCAGAGCCACAAGGTTTGCACCAGATAGGATATCCACTGAAGCAATAGAATGCTGGATGCGCAGTGGACAGAGCCCGAGGTCAACACCAGAGTGGGTAGTCAGACAAGCCTATGTCATACATGGAGCGGGTAGTCAACCAAAGCCACAGGTTTGCACCAGAAAGGATATCTGAGCCAAATCGGAGCGCACAAGGAGAATTGTCAGACAGAGCTGCAGGTCAGCACCAGAAAGGATGGACAGACAAGCCGGATCATACACAGGAATCAGGAATACAAGATAATGAACTGCTCAGAACAGCAACTTAAGGGTAACTGAGTCAGGAATCAGTCTGCCCTTTAAACCCCTACTCAGGAAGTAGGTAGGAGGAGCAGCTCAGAGGGAGGAAGTAGGTAGGAGGAGACTACAGGCCTCAAACACATAAAACAGAGACCTGCAGAATGCTGAAGCCTTGCGCCTACAGATGACGCATCTAGAATTGATGCGTCCAACTGCTCGTGGAAATGATGCTGAAGCATCTTTGTAAGCAGCGCCAGAAACGGCGGCGCTACAAGGTACTTTAATACCTGGTCATGAAATGTCAGCTTTCACCAAAGGGTTGACTTTTACCTCACCTAATTAGACAGGAACTCTCCCAAAGTAGCAAATTCTGTTCACGCTCTACCCCCAGGGCCGGATTAACAAATAGGCAGAAAAGGCACCTGCCTAGGGCGCCAGATTTTTAGGGGCATCTGTCAATAGACTGTCACGCCCACTGGCCCTCCCAATTGTAGGTCCCTGTAAATGCTGTGAGGAGAGTGCTCTCCAAACTCAGCTAGTCAGAGCAGACACTCTGCCCGAACTGACCTCCTGTGTGTCACGGTTATTATGACTCTCAGACACAAGTTTTAGGTAAAAAAAAATCAATTTTATTGAAATAATAAATTGATAACTTAGGATGGCAATAACATACATATATATATATACAGGATATAGCACAGACAGAAGGCAGACTCTACCGGTCCTGTCAATATACCGGACAGGACAGTCTATAGGCTCTACCGGCCTTGCCATTACCGGGTAAGGCAACCTGCAGATGGAATAGCATAACGGTTCTACCGGCCTTACCAAATTACCGGGCAAGGCAGCCTCAATAGATACACAATGTCGGCTCTACCGGCCCTGCCAATACCGGGTAAGGCAACCTCAGATGGAATGTGGCAAAAGGTTCTACCGGCCTTACCAATACCGGGCAGGGCAGCCCAGAGATAGTAGCAGCAGTCAGATGAAACTGGCAAATAGCAGAATCGTTAAGCAGCAAGGCTTTGGAGCAAACCAGCGTCCGCACGCTGGGAACAACACTGAATAGTATAGCCGTAAGGCTTTGCGAGCAAACCAGTGACCGCACACTGGAGTAACAAGTGAGTAGTATAGCCGCAAGGCTTAGGAGCAAACCAGCGTCCGCACGCTGGGACCAACACAGATTTGTATAGCTGATAGGCTTTGGAGCAAACCAGTGACCGCACACTGGTGTAACAAGCGAGCTTGTATAGCTGCAAGGCTTAGGAGCAAACCAGCGTCCGCACGCTGGGACCAACACAGATTAGTATAGCTGATAGGCTTTGGAGCAAACCAGTGACCGCACACTGGTGTAACAAGTGAGTTTGTATGGCCGCAAGGCTTAGGAGCAAACCAGCGTCCGCACGCTGGGACCAACACAGATTTGTATAGCTGATAGGCTTTGGAGCAAACCAGCGACCGCACACTGGTGTAACAAGTGAGTTTGTATGGCCGCAAGGCTTAGGAGCAAACCAGCGTCCGCACGCTGGGACCAACACAGCTATGTAGAGCTGATAGGCTTTGGAGCAAACCAGTGACCGCACACTGGTGTAACAAGTGAGTTTGTATAACCGCAAGGCTAAGGAGCAAACCAGCGTCCGCACGCTGGGACCGACACAGAATTGTAGCAATGTCACCAACGCGACCAGGCAGAAGGTCGCCAGGATACTGAAGACAGGTGATGAGATGACAGGAACCAGCAACCATCAGTCAGGTCAGGAAACAGCATAGAAGAAGTTCAGCAGTAACTGCAACACCAGAGACTAGGCCGGAACCAGGACTGGAGTAACTCAGCATCCAGGAAACACTGGAACAGTAGAGATCAGGAACACAGGAGATCAGGAACTCAGGAACACTGGAACAGAGGCCCAGCTATCACTAGCATAGTGATAGCAAGAAGGTCAGAAACAACACGAAAGGGCACTCAAAGGGTGCCCAATCCAGGTTTAAATAGGCAACAAGAGGCGGGCTAACTGCAGACAGCCAATAGAAGCCCCCTACTGGTGACAGACAGGGAACTGCAGCAATCACGGGCACCGTGATAGTACCCCCCTCTCAAAGACCCCCTCTCCTAGAATAGGGTTTAGGTTTCTGTGGGTACTTGGCATGAAAGATCCTAGTTAGCCTAGGTGCATGAAGGTCCTTACTATCCACCCATGAACGATCCTCAGGACCGTACCCTTTCCAATGTACCAGGTACTGTACCCCTCCTCTAAGCCTACGGGAATCAATAATGCTCTGAACCTCGTACTCCTCCTGGCCCTCGACCTCAACAGGTCCTGGCACCACAGGTGTGGTAGTATAGCGATTGCAAACCAGAGGCTTAAGAAGAGACACATGGAACACATTATGGATACGCATGGATGCAGGTAGGTCTAGTGCATAGGAAACAGGGTTAATTTTGCGAATAACTCTGTATGGACCAATAAACTGGGGAGCCAACTTATTAGACGGAACCTGCAGCTTGAGATTTCTGGAGGAAAGCCATACTCTATCCCCAACCTGAAAGGAAACCGCTGGAAGCCTTCTGCGATTAGCATGGCGCTGATGACGCTGAAATGACTGACCAAGTGCCCTCTGAACTTGTGCCCATGTGGAACGGAGTTGCTCGATATGCTCATCCAAAGCTGGAATCTGTTGCGTCTGAAAAGAATCTGGAAGCAAACAGGGCTGGAACCCATAATTGATCAGAAACGGAGAGCTCCCAGATGAAGAATTGACCGCACAGTTCCTGGCGAACTCTGCCCAAGGCAACAAGTCGGACCAATTATCATGATGGTCAGTCACGAAACAACAGAGAAATTGTTCCAATCCCTGATTAGCTCGTTCAGCGGCTCCATTGGTCTGGGGATGGTAGGCAGAAGAGAAGGACAGCTGTATGCCCATCTGTTGGCAAAATGCCCTCCAAAATCTAGACACAAACTGGCTCCCCCTGTCAGACACCAGTACCCTAGGCACTCCATGCAACCGGAATACTTCTCTGGCGAATACCATTGCCAATTCCTTAGCTGAAGGAAGGCCACGGAGGGGCACGAAATGAGCCATTTTAGAAAACCTGTCCACCACCATGAATATAAAAGAGTACCCCTTAGACATAGGCAATTCTCCCATAAAATCAATGGAAACATGAGACCAGGGGCGTTCGCCATTAGGCACCGGTTGAAGCAAGCCCACTGGGAGATGTCTCGGGGTCTTAGCGCGGGCGCAGGTGGCACAGGCATTCGTAAATTCGGCACAATCGTTTCTCATGGAAGGCCACCAAAATAACTGAGAGAGGGACCATAACAATTGGTCTCTACCAATATGTCCCGCAGCCTTAGAGGAATGGTAGGTTTCGAGCAGCCTAGTACGAAATGGTTCAGCGACAAAACATTTGCCCACTGGGGTTTCATGGGGAGCGGACCCCTGAGAGGCCAGGATCTCCTCCCCTAAGGGAGAAGTGATACTCGTGCGTATAGTAGCCAGTATTCTATCAGGTTGGATGATAGGTGCTGGTGTTTCCACTCTGTCACTGTCGGCCTCAAATTGTCTTGACAGTGCATCAGCCCTGATATTCTTTGACCCCGGTAAATATGATACAATGAAATTAAATCGAGACAGGAACAGTGCCCACCTGGCCTGACGGGAGGACAATCTCTTGGCCTCCGAGAGATACGTCAGATTTTTATGATCCGTTAGGATTAAGACAGGATTCTTAGTACCTTCAAGCAAATGACGCCATTCCTTAAGAGCGAGGATAATGGCCAATAATTCTCTGTCACCTATCTCATAGTGGCTTTGAGTGACAGTCAACTTTTTAGAGAAAAATCCACAAGGTCTGAGAGTTCCACCTTTATCGTGTCGTTGCGAAAGTACTGCCCCGACCCCAATATCTGAGGCATCAACCTCTAACGTAAATGGAAGTAGAGGATTGGGGTGGGATAACACAGGAGCCGCAGCAAATGCCAGCTTCAAATTTTCAAAGGCTTTCTCAGCAGATACCGGCCAACAAGAAGGATTAGCACCCTTGTGCGTAAGATCGGACAGAGGTTTGACAATGGAAGAAAAGTTCTTAATAAACCTCCTATAATAGTTAGCGAAACCCAGGAAACGCTGTATGGCTTTAAGGCCCTTGGGTTTTGGCCATTGTAGGACAGCTGACAACTTATCTTTGTCCATGGCAATGCCATCATTGCCAATTATGAACCCCAAGAATGGCACACTGGTTCTATGAAACTCACATTTTTCCAATTTACAAAATAATTTGTTCTCACGGAGTCGTAGCAATACAGCAGATACATCCTTGATGTGCTGTGCCATGTCTTGGGAGTAAATCAGTATATCATCAAGGTAAACCACAACACATGTCTGTAACATATCTCTCAGAACATCGTTTATCAGTTCCTGGAAAACTGCGGGTGCATTACACAGCCCAAATGGCATTACTAGATACTCGTAGTGCCCAGCTCGAGTATTAAAGGCAGTTTTCCACTCATCACCTGCTCGAATGCGAACCAGATTGTAAGCGGCCCGTAGGTCCAATTTGGTAAAAATCGAAGCGCCCTTAAGCCTGTCAAAAAGCTCGGTGATGAGTGGTATTGGGTATGCGTTTTTTGCCATTAGTTTATTCAGGCCCCGGTAGTCAATGCATGGTCTTAATTCGCCATTTTTCTTTTTTACGAAAAAGAACCCAGCCCCAGCTGGAGAGGTAGATTTTCGTATGATCCCTCTAGCAAGGGCATCAGAAATGTAGTCCTCCATAGCCTTATTTTCTTCACAAGATAATGGATAAGTGCGTCCTTTAGGAGGTACTACTCCAGGCTGCAATTCAATGCAACAATCATAAGGTCTATGCTGGGGTAGCATACTAGCCTCTCCTTTGCTAAAAACATCGCCAAACTGTTGGTACACATCCGGTATAGCAGAGGAGGTGCATAGGACCTTAATAGGCTGGATGACGCACTTGTCCATACAAAACTGGGACCAAGCAGCAATTTCACACTTTTTCCAATCAAATTGTGGGTTATGTAACTGTAACCACGGAAATCCCAATATTACCGCGTGGTGCGGAGAATTAATCAGTTGAAACTGCTGCTCTTCTCTGTGAAGTGCCCCAATAGTCATAGACAGTGGCATAGTTTCAAATAAAACCTGAGGCGGTTCTAAAGGTCTACCATCAATCGCTTCGATAGTCAAGGGGTTTTCTCTTTCAATGCGTGGAACTCCGTGCAAGTCAGCAAAGGTATTATCCATAAAATACCCTGCTGCACCAGAGTCAACCAAGGCCAAAACCTCCACAGATCGTTGTGCCCAAGACAATACCACCTGAATGGTGGGTTTCGTTATGCCCGACACTGGGGACGATTGTACACCACCTAGGGCCTGTCCCCCAAGGTACCCTAGGTGTGTGCGTTTCCCGGACGTACCGGACAGGAATTTAGCAAGTGCCCTTTTTTACCGCAGTATAAACACAACCCTTGCTTCTTGCGATAAAGTCTCTCTGCCTTGGTTAGTCTAGTGAAGCCTATTTGCATAGGTTCGCTTGTTTCCCGTACAGGTTCACTAGACTTCAATGCCAAGGGAGGGATGGGTGGGCAAAATATGCTACTAGGCTCATTATCTTTTGATCGTATTTTACGATCTCTGGCAATTGATCTCTCACGTATTCTGGAGTCAATTATCATAACATACTCAATGTAATCATCTAGATCAATAGGTAGATCTTTAGCAGCAATTTCGTCTTTAATGTGGTCATTCAGGCCTTGAGAAAAAGCTGCCAATAATGCCTCGTTATTCCAACCTACCTCTGCTGCCAATGTGCGGAATTCGATGGCATAGTCGCCCACTGTACGCCTGCCCTGTTGTATCTCCATAAGGCGTTTGGCAGCAGAGTTGGTTCTACCAGGAGGCTCAAACACTCTTCGAAAGGATTGCACAAATTCTCTGAAGTTCTTAGTACAAGGTTTAGCATTCTCCCACAAGGGGTTAGCCCAGGCCAATGCTCTGCCAGTGAGCAGTGATATCGTGAACCCCACTTTACTACGATCATTGGGAAATGCGTGTGCCGTCAATTCCATAAAGATTTCAAGTTGGTTGATGAACCCTCTGCAGAGACTAGGGTCACCATCATATCTTAGCGGCAAGGGTGCAGAAGCCGTTAAACCTTTAACAGTACCCTCTAGGGGCCTGGTATCACTTTCCGGTGTCTGACTTGGCGAGACCACCGGGCTAGAACTCGATTTGTCAGCGAGTACCGTGCGTTCAAGGATCGTTTGGATTGCAACTGCCAACTGATCCAAACGTTGCTCGAGCACATCCATCCTCCAATGGATATTCTGTGCGTTACCTTCACCCTTGCTGTCTGAGGTCATGGCCCTTTCGTACTGTCACGGTTATTATGACTCTCAGACACAAGTTTTAGGTAAAAAAAAATCAATTTTATTGAAATAATAAATTGATAACTTAGGATGGCAATAACATACATATATATATATACAGGATATAGCACAGACAGAAGGCAGACTCTACCGGTCCTGTCAATATACCGGACAGGACAGTCTATAGGCTCTACCGGCCTTGCCATTACCGGGTAAGGCAACCTGCAGATGGAATAGCATAACGGTTCTACCGGCCTTACCAAATTACCGGGCAAGGCAGCCTCAATAGATACACAATGTCGGCTCTACCGGCCCTGCCAATACCGGGTAAGGCAACCTCAGATGGAATGTGGCAAAAGGTTCTACCGGCCTTACCAATACCGGGCAGGGCAGCCCAGAGATAGTAGCAGCAGTCAGATGAAACTGGCAAATAGCAGAATCGTTAAGCAGCAAGGCTTTGGAGCAAACCAGCGTCCGCACGCTGGGAACAACACTGAATAGTATAGCCGTAAGGCTTTGCGAGCAAACCAGTGACCGCACACTGGAGTAACAAGTGAGTAGTATAGCCGCAAGGCTTAGGAGCAAACCAGCGTCCGTACGCTGGGACCAACACAGATTTGTATAGCTGATAGGCTTTGGAGCAAACCAGTGACCGCACACTGGTGTAACAAGCGAGCTTGTATAGCTGCAAGGCTTAGGAGCAAACCAGCGTCCGCACGCTGGGACCAACACAGATTAGTATAGCTGATAGGCTTTGGAGCAAACCAGTGACCGCACACTGGTGTAACAAGTGAGTTTGTATGGCCGCAAGGCTTAGGAGCAAACCAGCGTCCGCACGCTGGGACCAACACAGATTTGTATAGCTGATAGGCTTTGGAGCAAACCAGCGACCGCACACTGGTGTAACAAGTGAGTTTGTATGGCCGCAAGGCTTAGGAGCAAACCAGCGTCCGCACGCTGGGACCAACACAGCTATGTAGAGCTGATAGGCTTTGGAGCAAACCAGTGACCGCACACTGGTGTAACAAGTGAGTTTGTATAACCGCAAGGCTAAGGAGCAAACCAGCGTCCGCACGCTGGGACCGACACAGAATTGTAGCAATGTCACCAACGCGACCAGGCAGAAGGTCGCCAGGATACTGAAGACAGGTGATGAGATGACAGGAACCAGCAACCATCAGTCAGGTCAGGAAACAGCATAGAAGAAGTTCAGCAGTAACTGCAACACCAGAGACTAGACCGGAACCAGGACTGGAGTAACTCAGCATCCAGGAAACACTGGAACAGTAGAGATCAGGAACCCAGGAACACAGGAGATCAGGAACTCAGGAACACTGGAACAGAGGCCCAGCTATCACTAGCATAGTGATAGCAAGAAGGTCAGAAACAACACGAAAGGGCACTCAAAGGGTGCCCAATCCAGGTTTAAATAGGCAACAAGAGGCGGGCTAACTGCAGACAGCCAATAGAAGCCCCCTACTGGTGACAGACAGGGAACTGCAGCAATCACGGGCACCGTGATACCGTGAGTCTTTGATCACTTTGAAGTCTCGCGGGATGACGTGGTAATAAGCCGCCGTGCATTACGCATAGCTTGTGCAGCTGCTTATATTCAGGAGATGGTAATAGAGTGCATGTTGCATCTGTCGGTGCCTCCCTGCATTGCCAAGTAAGATGAACACTGTCATGGCATGGGAAGCCACTGACAAAAAGGTGAGTTAAACTTTCTGTCAGTTTGTGTTAAAAACAAAGCAGCAAAACGGAGCTAGAAGGGGGTGAGGAGTAGAGCTATGTATCTATGGGGAGAGACCATGTGGCAGTGGCTCCTTTATGTGTGGATGAGAGCTGTGCATGTGTGAGGAATCTATTGGGCATGTATTCATCTGTGTTGTGGGTTGGCTTGAAGATCTGTGGAGGGTGATAATGGAAACAATTGTGCTTGTTGGTACATGAGAAGTGAGAAAAAAAACCTAGGCAGTCAGAGGTGGAGAGAGAGACATTTGGATGGAAGGGGTGAGACCTGCCTGAGGAAGAGAGAGAGACTAAGAAGGGACCTCTTCTCCTGTGAGCTCTGATAGGGAGGTGTAAAGAAGGAGCTTCCCTGTTAGGGAGTGAGACACCAGGTGGCGGAAAAGGACAAAACTGGCCCAGTAAGGCATACTAGAAATTACCCCAGCATGTGAGCCCTTTGTGCATATGAATGTTCTATGCTGTCACAACAACAGTGGTTCTTAAGTACCACCAAGACAACATTGAACATCTTGTACTAAACATTGTGGCTTGCTCTGGTAAGCACCTTTACTCTCCTCCAGTTCCCGAAGCAGGGACTTCCTTACAATTGAAGCAGTGTTCCAGGTGCCAATGGCATTTGTTTTCTTGTCTTTTGATAGCTGTGATAATTGTTCACAGCATTCACATGTCTGGTTGGTAGGGCAAAAAATACCCTTGGTCATGAAAAGGTTAATTAATTGCACAGTGTGTGTCACCAAGAAATGAAAATTAAGATAGCAATACATATATACAGGTTTTAGTTGTCTTTAAAATTAAAGAAACTTATCTTAAAGCGGCAGTATAGGATCCATACAAGTGCCTGTAAAATCTTCGGCTGTGCCCAACAGTGTTCTCATGGCTCTAAGCTCTTTGGTAGGGGGGTATGCTATGCAGTTCATGATGATCTGCAAGGCTGGGTGACGTCAGTGGTGGCCCTCATGGGAGATTGCTATCCACTATATTGCTGTGATCTGGTGGAGTTTATGAAAACTCTGTTTCCATAGCTGTTGGGGTACCACCTAACATTTAAAAGAGTCTTATCTGGATACTCTACTGCACCTTTAAGGTGAAAGGTCCACTTTAAAATCTTTATTTTGTTTTGTAGGGTCCACATACTTATACATTCTTTATTAGTTTCTATTTTATTTAAGAAGGTGGTACCTATTGCATGAGGTCTGCTGGATTGGTTAAACTTTTCTTATACATTGTGAAGAAGAAACCATACATGTTTTCTAGTTGGGCGGCACTGAGTTTCAGAGGTGCATATTGCTTCTCCACCATGATGGAAAAACAATGATTGCTGATGAACTGTTGGATTAAAAGCAAAATAACTTGTTCTAATAATAACTCCTGCTTATCATAGCATGGGCAGAAAACACTAATGGCCACTATGAATTGTGTCTTTGTACCTTTGTTCAAAAGATAACAGCTTTAATTAAGCCCTGGATGCAATTTATTTATTTAGACATATTTTTAACAGTACAAATATACTGAGATTCCTCTCCTTTTCAATTATGCCCTGGGAAGCGTTTACAGTAAAAGGTTACATATTAACAAAAATAGAGAAGCAATATAAAAATTATATATAGTTACATATTTATTTTAGATACAAGTAAGCTGTTAGTTTAGGCTGGGAGAAGATCTGTTTTTTTTGGGTAGTTTATTCCAGTCTTTCGGAGCTCTGAAGGAGAAGGCAGATCGATCGTCTTCTTCTTTCCTTCTTTCTTTCTTAGTGAGTTGTTAGCAGTGGAGCAGAGGTTATAGTTAGTCTGGAGAGCAGGAGTGAGCATATTACATAGGTAGACTGGTATATTTCTAGAGAAGGGGCAAGAAGGGTTTAGAACATGTCTAGATTTGACTTAGCCAATTTAGTTCTTTATACATATCACAATGATGGGTAGTGTAATTACACTGGAAGACAAAGCGGTACATGAGTTATACAGATTGTCAAATTTACCAAGTTGGATTTGTGGAGCAGAAGCATATACTACGTCCATGAAATCCATGGAGTTGCTAGCGGGACCACAGTGCACAAACTCTTCCCACTTCGCATGGTAATCATAACCCATTAAGGACCAGAGGGCTGTCTTCTCAAAATATATTGGCTGAATGTGTCTGATGCTGGTACGCATGTTATTCATATGAGGGTTGGAACATGACATATAAGATTATGGAACATTTTTAAAAGATACAGATTTTGATGGCAAATAATAACCAGTTGACCCATATGGTCTTCCTATTCTTATAGGGAAGCAGCTTCACTACACTGAATAGTAAGATTTAACACATTAATTTATTCATGATATGTCTCACAAGCATGAGAGTGATCGTGAAATAAAAACTACACATAATGCAGAATCTCTTGATCCCACACTTTGTGCAATTAAGAACAATCAGATAGGATAAGTGATCAATGCTGTGACCAGGAAGTCGATCACCACCTTCCCTCTAAGTCCTCCTCTTCAACTGGTGTTCAGTGAATGCTGGGGTTGAGTAGGAGGACGTTCAAGACCCACATTATGTGAGGTCCTCCTACTGAACCTGTACGCTCATAGAATGCAGTGTTGAAGAGGAGGACTTAGAGGGAAAGTGGTGATCACCTTCTTGGTCACAGAATTGATCGCCTGTCCTACTGGATAAGCGATCAGTGCTGGGGGGGTTACAAGAGGGGCCCAATGTGCCCCACGAAGTCTGAGTAAAAAAAATATAAAATAACAATAAAAAAAAAGAAATACAAATAATAAATAAAATCCCACCCTCAGCCTGGCAGAAACACTGTTTGATACACCACCACCAGCACTGTTCCCTTGCCCACTGGTAGCCACAGATCCTTAGAGCCTTGTTCCCTGTGCCTGGTAGTCATAGATCCCCAGGTATATTGTCTGACTCCCTGTAGCCTTGTTGCCTGTACACTGGTAGCCACCAATCCCCATGTATACTGAGTGACCCCACCAACCTTGTTACCCTGCCTATTTGTAGCTACAGATCCCCATATCCACTCCCTGGCCCCCAAGCTTAGCCCCACTACATCTCGTAGCCATAAATTCCCTGTATACACTGTCTGACCCCCCCACTGGTAGTCACAGAACATCACATACTGCCTAACCCCCCCAGCCTGGTTTCACTGGTCACCACAACAACATTTTACCATGTCTGACTATCCAGCCTGGTTCCATTGGTAGCCAAAAAATCAACACACTGCCTTCTTTCCCAGGTTTGTTCTACTAGGACGCAAGGAAAGGGTCTCTTCTGATGCAGAGTCTGGCTCCTAAATTTTTGGTCTTACTCCTAGAGTCAAACCAAATTTGTCAAGCCCTGTGCTAATGTATGCTAATTGTGTTACCTGTGAATTAGTAGTGACATTTCATATGCACATTAAGCTTTTTAGTGATTTTTCTTATGCTATGAAGGTTTTCAATGAAGTTTCATATGCTAATTAAGTACCGCAACAGGACGTTTTCACTTTTCTCAGAACTAAAAGTGTGATTATTTCCTTTACTAGACATCTAATGTTTGGTTAACATGACACATAGGCAGTTTTGAATTAAGGTTTCAAATATGTGAAAAAACAATCAAGGTGACACTTTATGTAATCCTGAGTTTAGACGTGCATCCCAGGCATGCTTGAATTCCCTTACTATTTTCTAGATTACATTACAGGTGATAAGTGTTTTTTTGTGGAAAGAGTGACCAATTCATGGAATAGCCTCCCAGTGGAAGTGAGATTAATATAAACCTGGATTACATTGCAGGTGATAAGAATCTATATGATTAAACTAGTGATAACACTTATGACCTACAATGTAATCCAAACCTATATTAATCTCAATTCCACTGGGAGGCAAATTGAACACTCTTTCCAATAAAAAAAACACTAACACACATTACTTGTGAGTCTTCCAGCCTCTAACTTTAGATCCTATTATCTTTTTCTAGATTTTTTTTTTCTGGGAAAAAAGTATTCCTCCTCAGCTTTATTAAATAATTTTATGCTTCTCAAAGTCTTTATCATATCACCCCTCCAACTTTTTCTTTATACATTTTATCATGGATACAATGCACCATTTTATGTATATAAGAAAAACAGTACATTATAAGGCTGTCACGGATTTGAAGACTCTCAGACTTAAGGTTTGGTAAAATAACTTAACTTTATTAAAAGTTAAAGGCAGTCCCCGTAGGGTAAACATACATAACAATAGAACAGTAATATAACATATAATAGGTTCTACCGGCCTTGCCTAAATACCGGGCAAGGCAACCCAAGTGACAGTTTTAATGACAGGCTCTACCGGCCTTGCCTGTACCGGGTAAGACAACCGTCAGATGACATATACCGGTTCTACCGGCCTTACCAATACCGGGCAAGGCAACCCTACGGAATGCTGAATGTAGGCTCTACCGGCCCTGCCAATACCGGGTAAGGCAACCTTAAAGATGGTGAATTACAAGGTTCTACCGGCCTTACCAATACCGGGCAGGGCAGCCCAAAGGAGTACTGGAGTAGGCTCTACTGGCCCTGCCAATACCGGGTGAGGCAACCTACAGGATGGTATCGTCAAGGTTCTACCGGCCTCACCAATACCGGGCAGGGCAGCCTGAGCGAGTAGACCAGCTGTCAGGTGACTAAGACAGCATAGAGCATAAGTATAGAGGTCTTACTCAGCAGGAGTCTATTGCCAGGGATACTCAGACAAGTGCAAGGAAGTGGACAGCGACTGATCACAGTACTGGATGTTCAGGAGCAAACCAACGTCCGCACGTTGGGACTAATGGTAATAGCGCCACCAGGTTTAATGGAGCAAACCAGCGACCGCACGCTGGAAGCAACAATGTATATCGCAACCAGGTTTAGTGGAGCAAACCAGCGTCCGCACGCTGGAGCCAATAATGTATCTCGCAACCAGTTTAGTGGAGTAAACCAGCGTCCGCATGCTGGGACCAACAATGTATATAGCAACCAGGTTTCGTGGAGTAAACCAGCGTCCGCACGCTGGGACCAACAATGTATATCGCAACCAGGCTTAGTGGAGCAAACCAGCGTCAGCACGCTGGAGCCAATAATGTATCTCGCAACCAGTTTAGTGGAGTAAACCAGCGTCCGCACGCTGGGACCAACAATGTATATAACAACCAGGTTTAGTGGAGTAAACCAGCGTCCGCACGCTGGGATCAACAATGTATATCGCAACCAGGCTTAGTGGAGTAAACCAGCGTCCGCACGCTGAGACCAACAATGTATATTGCAACCAGGTTTAGTGGAGTAAACCAGCGTCCGCACGCTGAGACCAACAATGTATATCGCAACCAGGTTTAGTGGAGTAAACCAACAAAGTATGATCAGCAGCGAGAAGAACAATGTCGCCAGAGCGACAGCTGGTGCAGGAGATTCAGGAACTCAGTAAGATTAACCCACGAGGTGCTGGAACTCTGGAACACAGGAACACTAGCATACAGGAACACTGGAACACTGGAACACAGGATCAGCAAGTAAAGCAGGAACAGGCCCAAAAGCCTGACAAGCAGGTCAGGCAGAGTGGAGTCAGAAATGCCGAAAGGGCAACCTGGAAGTGCTCAGCCTGGGTTTAAAAAGGCTGTGTGAGGAGGGCTAATCACAGACAGCCAATCATGATACTCAGCAAGTGACTGACACTGAACATCACCAATCACGGGCACCGTGATAAAGGCACTGTGGTTCAACTCAGTGAGAAAAAATAATAAACTATAACTTTTATTATTACACAAAATTTAATAAAATCTCACAAGCACCATAAATAACAAATCTCAATGAATAGTCACAAAAGTAAAAGTAGATGATAAAATAATAATAATTGTTGTGGACATATAAGCTACATATAAACACTGGTATAAGGATAGGTGTATAAATCAATTCAAGGGCAAGTAAGAAAAAAGGCTGATATCGCCTCCTAAACTGCAAATCTTATGGAAACTGTTCATATGCTAAGGCCATGACTAAGTAGCTGCAAAGAGCTGAGCAATAAACAAGATGTCATTGGTTAAGACTAGGGGAGTGTCACTTTTGACTAAAACAAATGGAGAGATTTAATACAGTAAGGGTAATAAAGTTCTTTGTCTCAAGATGCTGATGTTTTCAGAAACTGTAGTTGCTTTAAAAAGTAATGGTTACCTTTCTTGCTCAGAACAAAATTGGGAATTATGCCAGTTGGTTTCAAAGCAGATAGGATGTTGGTGTAAGAATCCGGTCCATAGCGTCCTGCTCAGCTGTTATCTGCAGCTCTGCCAGTTTACATGGGCAAACCTGCTCCAGTCATTCCAGCTCTGCTCTTGCCTGTTTTCAAGTTTGTTTTAAGGACATGCCAGCTAAGGCCTATATCAAACTGCCGGCCGGCATGGTCCGGACACTTCCTCATTACTACATCAGGTAACAAGCACTAGCACGGACGCCTGTTTATGGACCTATTCTGAGTGGCCTAATTGGGTGCCGCCTCCTTCTGCTCCTTTATAAACCTCCCTGGGCCTGGTTGTCATTGCCCTTACGTGGTGTTCCTGTTAGTTACTCTTGTGCTCCATTGTGACCTGTGCTTATCTGAGAATCCGCTCTGTGTATGACCCCGGCTTGTCTGACTACCCACATCGGTTCTGACCTGTGGCTCTGGCAGACTTACTCGCTCCGTGTATGACCCTGGCTTGCCTGACTACCCATATCGGTTCTGACCTGTGGCTCTGGCTGTCAACTCGCTTCTTGTTAACCCCGGCTTGCCTGACTGCCCACATCAGTTCTGACCTGTGGCTCTGGCTGACTCACTCGCACCGTGTAGTCCCTGGTTTGTCTGTCCTCTGGCTCCTGTCTCGCTTAGTGTATCCCCGGCTTGTCTGACCTGTGGCTCTGGCTGACTGCTCACTCTGTATGCTCCTAGCCTGGCTGACCGTTAGCCTCTGTGTCCCGTGGCTCTGCCTGACCCTTGCTCCCTGTTGCCTTTGGTCCCCGGTACCTTCCAGTAGTGCAGTGCGTAGCACAGTGTGCAGCTCCGGGTAGGAGTTTGGGCCTTATCATCTGGTGGTCTGGGGTTGTGTGGAATATTATCATCGCTATATCTCATAGATTATCATCACTGTATATTACAATAAAGGTGGTTATATTTTATTACTGTGCCTGTCCTTCTTTGCCTGATTACCAAGACAATGGTCTTACTGACTACTGTTCCAGTGCAGAGATCACTGCTTCCTGTGTATGACCTTGGCTTTATACTTTGACCACACTTGTTTGGTGCCTCTCCTAACCTCTGCTTCACTCCTGATCTGATTCTCTTTGCTGATTTGGATCCTGTGGCCTTGTTTGTTTGTGAGCTCCTAGTCCTGTATTCACCTATGTAAGCTACTTGCAGTTTATACCGCTCCCTATCTTCACACCCTAGTTTCTCTCTCTCAAGCAGCTCTCAGCAGCAGAAGCCTTGAGAGCTAATTTTGTGTTCCAACCTGTGGCCACCCATCATACTGCTGTCATCTGCAACTTAGTTGTACTTTATATTCCCTGCTTCTCAGCACTCGGTTACTAGTTGTTTTTTTCTGCATCTGTTCTGCCTTGTAACTTTCCTCTGCCC
This sequence comes from Rhinophrynus dorsalis, assembly GCA_037306005.1. NCBI lineage: Eukaryota > Metazoa > Chordata > Amphibia > Anura > Rhinophrynidae > Rhinophrynus > Rhinophrynus dorsalis. Next base: position 289,428,880 of record CM074720.1, read on the forward strand.
TGAGGGTCTGCCTCCTGTCCTGTTAGCCAGCGTGACAGTTGGCTGCAGACCCCACAAAGGTTGCTAAGGCTGTTGCACAACAGCAACCATTACATGGACAGCATTTGTTACAAATTAACCCCTTGCGTGCCAAAGGGGTACACTACGCATTGCTTTGCACTGCGTTGCATACCCCTCTGGCACTCAAAGGGTTAAGGAACAAGATCAGAAGTTGAATTCTACTAATTGGCTTCTGCAAACTTTACAGCATGGCTGTCCATCTGGAGGCCCGTGGGATGCATGTGACCCACCCTCATTTCATTGTCATGGCTCATTTGTCCAAAGGTGGTAGATGTTAAGCTGCATGTTGTGAAAGTATTCCCCTCACACTGGGGATGCTGTCAGTGCAGCTTAAAATCAGATTTGGCGATGTATATTGCCATTACCGCTCATCTCCATGTAGGGAAGGTGGTTCCTTGAAGTGGTTGTTCAGGGCTGATTTTGGCGATGAGTTACACTCCAAGCTTACATCATCTGCAGCTGCCATTTCCATACCTCCCAAGTGTCCCTCTTTGAGACCCGAATCCCTGGTGTCCCTCTTTTTAGGAGATCAGACTGTGTTGTGTGTATCACATTGTTCCACAGAAATAAAATTCACATTAATGTTTGTTTAAACTTTAGTATCTGTGTTTATAAATGTATCTGTACAAATAAAATACTTTGGTCTTGCTCTAGATGATTAATTCACTTATATAAAGAGCTGTCAACAGATCATGAAGTAACCTAAGCATTCTCGATAATTCCCTGCCCACCAGCCACACCCCAAGCAACACCACCTAAAACAAAAATGTCCTTCTTTGGCCCTTTGAAATGTTGGGAGGTATGCATTTCATCGAGTGCCTTTCATGCATAGAGATACGCTGTGCTGGTCATTACAGAGCGCACAGGTGAAGACTCCAGAAGGAGTCTCTCTGAGGCTTCTTCCCTTTCAATGGTAACCTGAAGAGAGAAGACCTGCAAATAGGTGGACAACTCTTTGAGTGCCATGGTCCACACGTCCCACTGTTCCCCTCCACACAGAGGTTTTTCTGGAGTTCTTCATAGCTCCTGCACTCAAGCTGGGTAATCTATTCTCTATCTCTTGGGTCTTTGGAGCAGCTTTGCTGGTTTTTAGCCAATCATATCTCATTTTTCCTTTGAATTCATGAGTTTGTATTAGTTATTATGTGATTTGCGGTGCTTTTGGGGGCTTTTATTCACTTTTTAGACTTTAAATTTTTTTTTAATTTTGCGCCTTTAAAAGCGCGCTTTACCACACCGCCACAATGCTCCATTCATCTCTATGGGACAGGCTGCTTTGGAACATATCTCTGCAACCGCTCCATGTACCGAGTAGAGGGACGGCTCATTCTTCTTGTCTACCCTTGCCCTACATTCCGGTTACCATCCACAGTGTCTTGGGGGCTCCTGGGGGGTTTAAGTTCTGCATTTTATACTCCTTAAAGGGGAAACTACATTTCCCTTAGATGCCCATTTAGAGGGCTATTCTCTGATTGGCTCTGGATTCGGTCGCCATTTTATTTCTCTCTTTAAATAAGTATCCTATGCAGGGCTTGGATTCTCTTAATCTCCTCCACAGGTTAACTCTTCACCTGTCAGTTAAGTACCTTTTAGGCTTTCTGAGGTGAACTTTTTAATCTGGGTGACAGTATCTGGGTTCTCCACTACTGTAGACACTTTTCTCCTGTTAGTATATCGGATCCAAAGGGACATGGGGCTAGGCCTAAGGCTAAGGATTCAGGGGAGTCGTTAAGCCCTCTTGCTTATTGTTCCTCATGCCACTCGGGGCTTCCCATGTGCCATGCGCCCCTCATGTGCTGTGGCCCCAGCTTCTCCGCCAGGGCCCTCCAGCCATGAACAAGAGCCACACTGGGTCAAGGACTTAATATCCTCTCTGGCACAGTTTCATTTTTCTCTTCTCCAATCCTGGAAAGCCCCCCACCTCTTTCAGGTTTGTGGCCCCTAAGGTCCCTGGCATTCCTGATGTATCCTATTCCTCTGATGAGGAGTCATTTGAGTATGGTGTGTGTTAAGAAGGGGCCTCTTCCCAGTTTCATAGCAAACCCTTGGAGACTGACCTTGTACCCTCTGCTGAGGGTTTCATTAAGGCGGTTTTGTCTACTCTTAACATTCCTTTTAACCCTGTAGAGTCTCAGTCTACTTCTGACGCCTTTTCTAGGTGCAAGAAGTCCTGTACTGTTTTCCCACCTAATCCCACTCTGGATCAAATTATCCTGGATGAGTGGAAGACTCCTGACAAGTGTCTCACTGTTTCTAAGAGTTTTTTTAAGCTGTACCCCTTCTCTGATGTGGCTTTGGCTCAGTGGGCTACACCTCCTAAGGTTGATCCCCTTATTTCTAGGTTTTCTAAATCCACTGCCTTGCCCGTTGTTGATGCTTCGGCATTTAAGGACTTAACTGCTAGGAAACTGGAGGCTATTCTGAAGTCTGCCTTTTCCGCCATAGGTCCTTCCATTGACTTCTGCATGGGTTAATAGAGCCATTGCTGTCTGGACTGCACAGCTGACTGACTCTGTCCACAAAGGTGCCCCTGAGGAGGACCTTTTATCTATTTTGACAAATATCACTGAGGTTCAGCACTATATTACTGATGCACTTCAATAGAAATACCCACGCACTCCCTGTAGTAATAGCACAATTGTCAGGCTAAACTAACAATAGAGAGGGCTAAATAATAAGTAGGAATAGATGTTAAAATATAACTTTTATTGCTTAATATCTAAAATGGTCAAAGTATCTTAATAATTCACCTCATACAATGATAATTAAAACTAAAATAGGACTGTACACCTGATGTATATCTCTAGGGCATCATTCAGTTTATCATGGCGATATAATCCTTTAACACACTATTGACGTGTACTGCCGGGGCATAATCCGGCTTGCCTTTGGAAATATAAAAACTACAAAAAAAACAGTGTAGGTGCTAAATACCACAAACATAATTTCTCAAATCGTACCAGTCCCAATTTGAATAAAAATAAAAAGTCCAAGGGAAAATCCAATCTTCCTTGACTGCGGTGCTGCTCTTCAGATGGAACCTCTGACACCAAGGATCCCCACCTACATGTAAAAAATAGCAAAAAGAGAAAAGAGCGCACACGCTCTAAGTGTAGACCGTACAGACTTTTTTGAACCGTCACCATTGTGATTCACCTTTTTAGTGCTCAGTGATTCTACTCACATGTTCCTGAGGCCTATACCAGCCTCTCAGTATGCTCGCATCCACTGGATAACCTCCAGTGCAGGTATCTGTAAGGCTCAATCCCCATCCTTGTCCTTCTTTTCCTTGGGTACGATCTTCACTTCACACCTGATCGAAAATATCCGAGATCTTTATTACTAGGAATATGCTATCCATAAGTAGCGTGGAAATATTTGGTGTAGGATATAAATAAAACCCAATCTTTGGAAAGTAAGAACTCCTTGGGGAATATGCCTCACTATGTGTAGTAACAGAACCAAACCAAATAGCCTTGGTATAAAGTGTATACAATTTTATAGGTCTCCAAACAATAGAAATATACAGCAAATAATAAAATATGCATAAAAATTAACTAAATGTGTGCACATATAATACTAATAATAATAAAAAAAAAAAAAAAAAAAAATATATATATATATATATATATATATATACAGTTTTTCTAGTTCAAGAACCGCACTCACAGGACTTCCAATTGATGAAAAAATGATGCAATATTTATTATCAACGTTTCGGCCCCACTTTGGGCCTTTGTCAAGATAGCTTACAGAATAGTGTGAAAAGTACCCTTAAATACCCCCAAAATGGCATCTGAATGACGTCATAGGTCACGTTGAAACATAGAATTACAAAGTTACATCCATATCACTATTACACAGTGTGATGACCACCAAATCATCATTGAATAGAAGAAAAACAATATTATACAAAATAAAAATTAAAAACAAAAAAAGAAACAACAAGCAATCTTCCAATATTTTGAAAAAGAACCCTAGCAAAGGGCAAAGGTCACAAAATAAACAAATGTTCAACTGAAATTCATTAAATGTGAGCATCCTTACGAATAAAACGACTAATACTGAATTGTATATGTAAAAAAACAACGGACTGGTTTATAATTACCATCCCATCCACATTTACAAAAAGTATCTATCTGTATACGCAACTGTAGCAACATGCAATCATATACAAAATATGTAAGAACCTTATCATCTCGCATAGATCAATCTGATAGTAGGACCTCGATCATCTGAACATACGGACCCTCCAGAGGCTACGTCACAAAAAAAGAAAAGATATTTAACCCTCGGGGTGCCAAAGGGCCCCACAACGCCGCATGTCATACCGCGTCACGTGCTCCCCGGCAATCACAGGGTCTGAAAAAGGAACAACTCTTGGTATAATGTGTAAATAAATAGTATCATTCTCTGTGACAACATACAAACGCCTGCAGTGTCCGCATTCATATCCAAGCGTAGCGAAATGGCATCCAATAATCAATTAACCCCCTGAGCGCCAGAGCGGCACAGAACACACCGCAAAGCAATGTGCTCCGTACCACTCCGGCACCCGAAGGGTCAATAAGCATATAAGGAAGGACGAACCGCAATGTGTCCCAAGCGCAGTCCATCCTCCATCACCTTAGTCTGCAATGTACCAGCGAGACTGCCACTGTGAGTCTGTCATGCAGCTGCCGAATAAGTCACAACACAACATAGAGATCCTAACTCATGGATCATCAGATGGTGTGAACATGTATCCGTCAGTGCTACCATGACCAGTAATCACAGAGGGAGTAATAGACTCATAAGATATAATACATATTAATTAAAGCTCAGTCTATTTAATCAAATCGATAACTTGAATTACAATCAAAAGAACAGATCCTCAGTACCATACCCCCTCTAATAGAGAGTCTTCTGTCAAAACCATAAATTATTGTTTGCTCTGATGTAAATCAGGCACAGAAGAAGTGTCAACAACTATTGTTGAGATGACAAGGCGCTGTAATCTGTGTTATGCAACAGCAGAACAAAAACCAAATCTCTATAACAAATCAAATGTCAAAATTATACAAAAATATCCACTGAGTACAAGACAATCCTACAGCAGATTCTGAAATCATAGCAAAACACCCAGGTTAAATAGACAAAAAATATCCTGAAAGAATATCTAGAAAATTTATAGAAAGACTACATCTCATATTACATAAGCTCCACTTGATCCAAAATACCCCAATTCCTATAAATATCCATCTATATATCATATGTAGAACTGGTATTATGGATCCATCATCGCACTGTGATTTTTGGTAAAATGGGAATTTTCAACCCACTAAAGCGTTCTTAGATCTAGCTTTATTCAAGTGAAGAAAAGATCACACCAGAGTTCGAAAAAACTCAGGAATCCAAAGTAATAGATATTCATGAATCTTGTTTAGTTGGGGCAAAGAAGGCCCTTATTATGTATATGTATAAATCTTATAATCCACATAAGATCATATTGTCTAGTGTATTCCACATTTCTGATCATTCTCCACAGATATTGTCGTTCTCAAAGATCAAAAGTTAGATCACCTCCAGTGTCTATATTCCTCTGATCTGATCATTCTCACACCCATTCTAATGCTCAGGGACCAAAAGCTAGACCATCTCAGATGTCTGGTTCATCCTGAGACAATTTTGTGGTGGCGATCAATCTTTTTTTTTCCTTCCTCTGGATCAACAAGAGTGATATGGCATGGCCTGAACTTGATGAATGCATGGCTTTTTTCAGCTCCATCATCTATGTTACTATGTTTACACATTCTCACTTTCAGATTATTCACTGTTTGACCATATTTTTTACTGTAACATCAGTTGTTTGAAAGAATAATATATTTTTTATGTAGTCCTTTTTTTTCCAGGCTATTCAAAGCACTTTACAGATACTATGAGCTGACGAAGCCATCTTGCAGGAAATCATTTCATTTATTAGTCATTGTCTGCAATCTTTGATGCCGGAACTAAGGATTATAATATTACATGTCCAAGGTCTATAGAAGGTGAAAACCACCACCTAATAATATCCTTTCACTTATCTGCCTATCTACTGTGGTTAGAAAATCCTAATGACCAAATAAATGTTATATGTTGTTCTTGTTTCTTGGGTCAAGGGATAACAACTTCTATCTGTCCTGGATGTTACATCCACTGAGGTGTAGATGACTCTTACTGGTAAGACAACTGCTCAGCTCTGTGGTCATGATATCCGAGACAGACTGAAGATGTTATATTTTGAACCAAGAAGCAAGGGTAAGTTCATGGTGGCCATTAGTATTTTCTGGGTATAGTAAGGTATGTTGAGGCTATTATTAGGAGGAGTTAATGTTCATTTAACCTCTGACACAATGGCAAGTGAGGATGATGCAAGCTGTAGTTCAGCATCAGCTGGACAGCCATATGCCTTGTCTTAGTGTTTTATTAAAATATACCTTAATACAGCTGCCACTATACAAACACAGTTAGAAGGCAGAAAGTAATTTTGAATTTGTAACTCTGATTTAGTATCTTTAAAAAGATGTGTAAAGTGGAATCATCTTTCTGCTGCAATAACCCTTTGGTGAGTCTGTGGAAATCTCAGAACAAGCAAATTTATATTTGTAAAAGCTAAAGGGGAAGTCCCTAGTAATGATCTTAGATTTATGGCTGCTATACCCTTATTAGAAGTATTTTTAACTACCCCAGTGGAAAAAGTGACATCCATTATAATGCTTACAGATATAAAAATTATGAAATAAGGCTTTGAAACCCACGAAAATGAAAGAATAAATGGTGTACAAGCAGAACGATCTTGTTATCACTCTGAACATTACAGGAAGAAATTTTTCACTGTACACTTATTCTTATGAATGTTTAATCAATTAGCCATGTTGTTAAAAGTTTTAATTTTTACCATTTGCATGTCTGGAAACAATAAAGTATTTCCTCTCTTTGGAGTTCTGTTTAATGTGTTTTGGGTTATAACAGCTGGTAGCTTCTTAAAGCCTGGTGAGACTGCAAGCACACGTAAAATGTGTATTGTGTTTTAATGCAATATATTTTATGAAACAAGCTCAATGAAGTCCTCAGGATATAGCTTTCCAGCAACAAGTACAGAGGTTTGCCAAATAATGGACTATGATTTATGATGCTAACTTTTATTCCAAGTCTTTTTATGAAGTTATTAATGCAATTGCTCTAAAATATTGGAATACAACATGCACTATTTGGCACATTTATGATAAAAAAGCACTGGTTTACTTAACTCCATACTTGTATGTTGGCAGTGTTTCAAAGTCTTGAGACAGATGTTTAAAAATCATCCAAAGAGGATACCAAATCATTTGAAATTGGTGTTTGTGTGAGGAGTCAAATCTAAGCTTGGTGAAGTTCAAATATCAATTACACTAGTTGAAAAGCCCGTGTACATGGGCCACAGAGCCACCAAGCAACTTCGGCTGGTGGCCGGATCCTGTTGACCGCGCTGCAGTCATGAGCAGTACTGACCGCCCTAATGCGCAGAGGCTGGTAACAGAGCGGGGTGCTGAATTCAGAGTGCCCCGCTCCGTTATCAGCTGTGGCGGGGGTAGTCTCTACTGTGCATGACTGCAGCATGAGCAGCCCTCTCTACTGCGTATGATGGCTTCTGACAGACATACTTTTAGTGAATTATTATATAGGATGGTTAAACAACTTGCCCTTGACTTACCACATGATTTAGATACCTACCCTTGATCCATTTTGCCCTACTCTTAACCTAAATGCACAAGATCCCACTAACAAGACTTACGTTAAATGTTATAAAGTTCCTACTGTATATTAATTAACAAGCAATGTGTTGCGTACCCCTCTGGCACTCAAAGGGTTAAATCACAAACAAGGCATCCATTAGAACTGGCATAACATCATTTTGAGAGCCAAATCCTCTGCTTTATGTGTCACATAAAAGGAACTATAATTCCAGTTATACACAGATGGTATCTAACGTTAGGACGTTCAAAGGAATGTACAAATGTGCCAGTGCAACTAATTTCTTGCATTTACATGTTTGGCCAGAAACTATGATTTTGCATATGATTGCTTTAGTGAATACCAACCTACACACATCTACATCATAAACCTTCTGAGTGTCAGAGGAGTGTGCCTAGCAATACGTTGCATACCTTCTGGCACTCAAATGGTTGACTTCAATGAGAGCAAGCCCTGAACCCCATCCCTATGACATGCACAGGAAAAAGAAGTAATAACACCAATTGCTTCTAATCCTTGTTAGAACATGCTGTTAAACATGGTACAGATTAATAGAATGTCCTGAAATGCCCATTCACTCTCTTGCTGGCCTCCCCTTAGAGCAGGTAGCATAAATGATTGAATAGATAGCATAGAAATATACCAGAGAGGTACAGCACCAGTAAATCAATCCCAGTACCTATTTTAGCAAGAAACTACATTAGTACACCCCTCTGAGACTCAAAATAGATAAGTATTAGAGATGCTATCATGAAGTAAAGGGTATTTAAGTTTATATGACTAGTTTATTTTTATGTGTTTGTGTTCCTTTAAATCATAGTATCTTCAACTTTGGTCCTCAAGTGACACCAGCTGTGCATATTGTAGTTCTCCTCATAAGAGTACAAGTGGACCAATTAGTTGCAGACATATTTTGACACATGCCCCTGTGCTAATGAGAGAACCTTGAGATGCTGTCTTAAAAATCTGCACTCTTAGTGAGGCATGAGGACAGGGTTTAAGAAAACCTTATTTACTAGAGCAGCAATTGCTGAACTATGGCAACAACCCATAGATTATAATCTCTAATGCATTAAACACAGAATTAGAGATGGTCCTAAAATGAAATATCCTAAAGGCTAAACAACATGAAACAGCTGCAAAATTCTATATTCCTTGGCTGGGATCAGTTCACTCACTCTCATAATTATAACTGATTCCCGTAGGGTGAAGTAACTTGCCTGCATTTTTGACCACCCAATTTCAATAAATTATATTATTTTAAATGGCTACTTTACAATAAAGAAGTAATTCTTAATGTAGATAGTGATCATGTAGGTATGTCATTACATGTTTTCATCTAGTGAATTCATTGTCATGACATCTCCCTGATATTCCTGTACTGTTGTTTTCTTTCTTCTTTCCTTCTGTCCCCCTAATCTCCTTTTCTTAATTAAACATTATAGCAAGTGTTTTAAAAAGTTGACTGAAATGTGAAAGATTTCACAAAATGTAAATGGTTCAGATAATATTGTCCTTAACCCCTTAAGGACCCATGACGTCCCAGGACCGTCATGGGAAAACTTCCATTAAGGACCCATGATGGTCCTGGCACATCATGGAGGACCCTGCAAGGCTGAATGCCATTCAGGGAACCCTGATTCCATTGGGCAAAAAAAAAAAAAAAAATGCCCCATGGTTCTTAACTGACCTTAACCCCTTAACGACCGGGGAATCCGGCCGCGGACGCGACTCAACGACCACGGAGCAAATTTTTTTTTTTTGCTCCGTTGCGTTCCGGACTCCCCGAACGGCGTGCAGCCACGGGGGGAGCCCGGAACTCGATGACGGTCATAGCACGTCATCGGTCGTTAAGTCAAATCGACCCTTGACGTACTATGACCGTCAAGGGTCGTTAAGGGGTTAAGTGGTTATCGTCTTCAGACCAAATGTTTGTATACAAACATAATTACATTAGCAACATAAATTATGTTGTTTGGAATGATTTATACATGATGAGCTAAAATTTGACGAGTAATCTTAAAGGGATAGTAATACTTCGTTTTAACTTTATTTTATTTTGTAGGCATTAAAAAAACATGAAGAATGATATAAGTCTTATCTCTCAAACCTTTATGGTTTATGAGATATTCACAAGCAAAGTTCCCCTCCCCGCCCCTTTTACCTAGTGTAAGCCATCTCTTCTCAGATGTGAGTCTGGTTGTATGACCAGTACAGATAACAGAAGGGGACAATTTTCTTTGTATGAAAACAATGAAAGCCCTTCCCCCCTTGACAAGGTTTTCAGCTTTTTCCCTTATCTTAATTGAAGATTGTCCCTCTCTGCAGTCTACCTGGGCATCTCCCTTCTGATCTGGTTGAACAGGGGGGGGGATACTTTGTTTGTGAATATCTCTTAAACCATAAAGGTTTGAGAGATAAGACTTATATCATTCTTCGTGTTTTAATGCCTACAAAAATAAAATAAAGTTAAAACGAAGTATTACTATCCCTTTAAACGTTCTGAATCACTATTAGGTGCATATGTCACATATATAGCAATATAGACACCTCTCATATACCATTAGACCTTCTGCATTCAGGTGGAAAAGAAACAACAGAACAGAAGTTCAACAGATGGTCTATTGTTCTCATATAGACTCTTTGCAGGCAATATTTAAAAAATCTTATGTTTTGTGGATAGTTCTATTGCTGCCCAGATGTCTTTGTAATATTTCAGAGCTCATATTCATATTATAACCTTTGTACTTACACACACATGTGATATTAAAGTACCTGCAATATTATTGCTTTTTAAGATCAAGGCAGATCTATCTGCTTGCCCAGAAGAATGTTGAGATTTTAGGATGAACAAAATGGTGACCAGGAGGGTATAAAATTGATTCCATTGTCAAAAAGTTCTCCAGTTTTAGTAATGTTCTGTAGATCCTCTCTTTTTCAAGTTGGAGATAATTAAGTCAAATTGAAAGAGAGGCACCATAGAACAACACAAAAATGTGAGGTATTTCTCTCACTCAAGAGACTTAATACCACTTTCCATATATCCCCCTTTCCAAGGTTTTGCTGAAATAACATTGTTACTCGTGTCCTCAGGTAAATTAAAATAACCTGAATCAAAGCATTTATATTTAAGTCCCAAGTATTGTCCAAAGAAAGAAATAAAGTACCATAAGACAGAAGTATAAAGAAATGCACATTTAAATTTAATTTACATTTTTGACAATTTGCACATAAATAACAATGTAAACCAAAATGTAAACATAAGATTTTTGTTGTTCTAGCAAAGTAAAAAAGCCTGTTAACTTTGGTCAGAATTTTTCTTCTTTAGAAACTAAAACAAAAGAGAAACCACTGTTTGCTACATTCACATGTAATAAAATCCTGTTGAAACCAGAACAATCTTTTAAAAAGATGATACATTATAGACTTAAGTGAATATAGAAAAGCACTACTGGCAACAAGTAAAAGGAGCATGTGTCCAGTGACAGTAGTGATACTTTGGTATATAGTACAATAATACTTTAGATTAGGCATGTCAAACCCAAATAGAGTCATGGACCATTTCCCTAGGGTCTACATACGTTTGTATGTATGTGTGTATATATAGGTACACACACATTTATATATATATATATATATATATATATATATATATATATATATATATATATATATATATGTGTGTGTGTGTGTGTGTGTCTGCATATATACGTGCACGTGTATATATGGATTTATGAATGTTGGGAGCCAAGATACACTGTATTTTACCCCGGCCTTGTTCCACTTTTAGTTCCAGAGCCTCGCATACTTTGTTTGACACCTCGCCCTTATTCCACTTTCCACTAGCAGTCACATAACAATGCATAAACTGTTGGTCACCCCAGCCTTGTTCCACTGTCCACTAGTAGTCACAAAAACACAAAGTACACAAAGTGTAGAGCAGGAGTGTGCAACCTGGTGATGGACTACAGCTCCCATCATCTTTAGACAACCATTGGCTGGTTGAAGATGATTGGATTCCACATGTTGCCCCCTTGCCTGGATGCCACCCAAACAACCAGGCAGGTAGCAGTGACCTTCCACCTCCACTGTCTGTCCTAGTAAGCAAGATCTCATTTGAATGTACAGAGGAATTCGCATGACCCCCTCCAAAAACAAAAATGAAATTAATAAGTACAAAATTAAGGTGCTGGTGATACAGGAGCCCCATAAATAAATAAGTCATCCTTGCTTTTCACCGGGTAGCACAAAGTTCTGATGATGTTATGTTCACGAGCAGTGCAGTGCTGAACGCAGAGACAGGGCCAGAGCACCTCTGGTTAGACTTCTAACCTGGAGAATGAGGATGGTTTATTTATTTATGGGGCTCCTTGCACCATCAACATATTTGATTGGCATTTATTTATTGAAAGGTGGAACATGCAAGTTTCCCCATGCACATTTAGAGGGGCACTTTATTATTAGGGCACTAGTGGAGGCACAAGGCCACTGCTACCTTACTGGATGAATGAGGGTCACAATGAAAGTGTGAAAGGGCTGCATATGGCAAGTGGGACTCATGTTTGACATGCCTGCTTTAGCTTTTGCTACATAAATTTAGGTCACTGTCTTCATACAAAACTCATATGCAGACATAGATCAATTAAAGCTGTCAATTAGGTACCTCTATTGGAAATGAAGGCATCAGAATGTGATCCTTCCTTGGATACCACAGTGCCAGAAATTGTGTAAAAGTCATCAATGTGCTTTGCCACATCTGGGACCAACACATTATCTTTGGAGTTAAAAATTAAAGCAATAGTACAATGATTGTGTGCAGATTGTCTTCTGCACTTATATTTGGTTTCTCCTTTGAAGCCACAAAGCTTTCGTTGGACAAAGGATTTTCTGCACCACTGGACACAAGCAATGAGGTAAATTGTTGAACAACTTTGCAATGCCCTTTTCATTTTTTTCATTTAAATTAACCACAACAAATAAAATATACAAAAACACAAAATACTGAAGGGAAAGACTCACAGAGAAAAAATGAGATGTGCGCTAGTAAAAAATATACATATTACCCGTGTCTAATTCTGGACTTCTGATGGGGTTATTTCCTGTTCTGATGTGGTTGGGCTTTGTACCCCACTTTTGCATACCCCCATTTAAATAAGTGTATGTTATATGTTGCATATACAGAAAGCCCATTTTCAACCTCTACAGATTTTTTTCTCCATGTGCTTATCATCAACACATTTCTGAGCACATTTTTGGTATAATAAAGCTATAAATGCCAGATTTCTGTGCTGCTTTGGTATTTGTCACATGGTGTTTTTAGGATGTTAAACTATTGGACTAACATTTTCCACAAATACATTGATATATTTATTCCAGTTTTTCAATGCTTAGTTTAACAGAAGATTGGATAAGTCAAACTACTGTGTGGGGGCTTCCAATTTGCTTTCTAAACTCTTTAATGGTAGAGATATCTGTAACGCATTGCAAAGCAATGAGTTGAAGATGTCTCTAGTATCCAAGGGGTTAAATAAATAATCCAGGATCCAGCAATTTGAATGTCCAGCTTTGGCAACAAAATATTGTTCATTTGGTATGTAGATCCTATTAAATATTTATCAAATCTTAGGTCTTTGTTGTGTTTTTTTTTTAACTTAAAATGTGCAGACAATATCTACATAAATGGCCACATGAAACATATATATATATATATATACATAAATATATATTCAAAATTACAATGATTTTTTCCTGTCATTGTAAACATTTGCTAATTATTGCTTTTAGAATGAAACATTGCATAATAAATTATGAAGTACTTTCAATGACAAATAATTATGGATAAAATGATTGTCTTTTCAGTAATAAAATTAATAAGTGAGTAGGCAATACACAAATCCCTGCCTCTTTCCTTGTCCTGAGAATAGGCCTCTCAGAATTCCTTCTTGGATTTAGGGGTCTTTGGGTGAATGCTACCTTCGCAAGCCAAGATTACTACGCAGCTTTTTAAATATATACAAGGAATTGCTACGAGTAACCTGAAGTCCCATAAATAACACTTGTTCCTTCTGTCTATTGTTAAGATTCCATTTGATCAATGGATTCTTGTTTGACCTTTACAGGTAACAGAGGTAGTGGAGAGCTATGAGGCAACTTCATGATTACGGCATCCGACTGTTCATAAAAACTGCATCCAGATGTCAGAAGTCCATTTCCCATACTCCTGGACACAGGTACTTTCATGCTTGCACCTTCTATCTCTCTCCTGAGCAGAGTCATAATTTCCTTCTCTACAGCAGGAGACATGTCCATATCCTCCATATCATCTAATCGGTCTGCACTGTCACTAATGTCAAACTTCTCAATCTCTTCATTGATACGGTTCAAGTCCTCCCTGGACAAGCCAGGTCTTGGGGATATAGGACAATTGCCTTTCATGTGGAAATTGAGACTGCACAAGTGGATGTAGCTCTTGTGGCAATGAACACATTTGTGTGGACGTTCTCTTGTGTGAAGTCGTTTGTGCAGCTTGAGATGAACAAACTGGGTAAACTTTGCAGGACACAGTTTGCACTGATATGGCTTCTCTCCAGAGTGCAGTCTTAAGTGGGTCTTTAAATTGCTTGTGCTGCTGAACCGCTTATGACATACCTTAAGAAATTAAGAAAGGCTTACATTTTAGTACAGAATAATACAAGAATATTTCCTACTTCATTAAATGCACATGCAGATCTATCCAGCATAGGAATGGATAGTTCATGGCCAATATATGGGCCTTAGGCAGAAAGCAAAAAAGGAGCAGAGCTGGAGCATTCCAAACACACCATAGCGGACACGTGAAAATCCTTAAAATGCTCACTGATTTAGTTAGGGCTTTTATCCTCTTCAATGCTAGAAAGCTAAAGGAAACTAGTTGATCTTTATGACTCAAATGAAAAAAATTATTTCATTGGGGCTTTTCCTTTGCTAATTATAGTACATTTAGTGTGCTCCAGATTCCCCAAACATTTGACTTGATTCATAAGCCTTTAGGGAACATGCAAGAAGTCAAACATTAAGTAAATCTGATAGAAAACAATTGCACCTTATATATCAAAGAAAAAAAAAATTCAAATTATTTCATTTTGGCGTTTAATTTGCTACATAGCGTGCAATTGTTCTGCTCCAGAGTGATATCCCACACAGTGCAGCTCAATGTGTTGGATACATCTCTGGTGCTCAAAGGGTTACTACACAATTGCCTTGTTTAATATGATCCATCATGTCATATGGGAGTAGGTTACTTACTATCAAGTGTATTAGACTTTAGAATAGAAAAGAACCCACTCATTTTGACTGTTTATATACTATGTTTGTCCTGCTATCAATACAATACAGCTAGTCGTAAGTAAAAGTAAAATAATCTATTTTTTGGGTGTTATGCAGCAAGCAAAGGATGACCAATTCTGGAGCAAACCAACTAAATCACAGGAGGAACCAAACATACCGTTTGACTTAAATGGGGCTTTTAAACACACTCCTCTGGCATTCAATGGTTTAACCCGTTGAATGCTACAGAGATCTCCCAGTACATTCAAGCAGTTTCATTTTTTGAGTGCCATATCTTAGGCATTTGGGAAAATATTATTTTTTCCATAAGGTGCATTTTTTTATGTAGAATTACTCATCCTTTCCTTTTTTTGGTAAAATTGTTCACATAATATTGTAATATATATATATATATATATATATTAGTTTTTTTTTTGTTTGTTTTTTTTAAATCAACAAAGGCACACCTGGCATTCATGGGGCTTCTCTCCTGTATGTACCAAAAAGTGCTTCTGTAAATGTGCCAGCTGCGTGAATCCCTTGTTGCAAGTCTGGCATTTAAATGGTCGCTCACCACTGTGTACCCGAAGATGCACCTGAAAAAGGAGACACAAACTGTTATTAGAAGATGGTTATAAATCGTTGTGCACAACACATATCAACTAAATACTGGACTTAGAGCCATATGCTGAAAAACAAAAGTAGGGCAATTCCGGGGCGAACAAATACAATTCCATTGTATTAGTGGGTCCTGTATTCTCTGTGATGCCGTTAATTTTTTCCAGAACTGCTCAGATTTCATCTCTGTGCATACGGCCCTTAGTTTATATATAAAGTATAACCCTATGAGGACAAGACGGGCATGCAACACTTGCTTCACAATGCGATGCACACCCCTCAGAGGGTTCAAATCGCTTCTCTGAGAACAACAAAAATGAGTAGGAATGATGCACAATGTATGAATTCTTACCTTAAGGTTTGAGAGTTGTCCAAATGTCTTTGAGCAAACATTACACTCATATTTGATCTTCCCATTCTGCTTTTTCAGTGGGTATGGAAGTGTCTTATAACCTGTCATGTTCCTCTTGCTCTTAATGAGATTGATGGCTTCTTCACTGCTTGTGGTCATCACTGCTGAGGTAGGTTTAGGTTGCATAATGTGTTCTGAAGAGGCAGCTGTTCCAGCAGTTGGTGATCCACTTGTTGGGCTACTCTGCTTGTCTTTCATGCTAGCAGCAGCACCTGTGATGGAGAAGGCACTATTGGGTGCAGGAATAAGAAAGTCCCGTGGTTGCTCAGGCTGCAGCAATCTACGCCCCCCTTCATGAGGCAAAGATGCAGGAAGGGCAGCGTGATTTAGCATGTGGTGAGGGAGGCTTCCGCCCCCAAGGACACTGCTGTAAACAGGGTACATTCTTGGGAAGAGACCAAAATTGTTTATAGCATTAATATTGTTCAAAGTGTTGAGGCCGTTACAACCAATGCCATAAGGTGGTAACAAAAACTTGGAATATGACGAGTTATAGGACGATAAAAATGTTGGTGGGAGATGACTAGATGGGGGTGCGTAACTAGGGAATGATCCTAAGCCTTCAGAAGTATATGGCCTATTAAGGAATGGATACAGTTCTCTGTGATCTTGAGATGGATGAAGAGGTGAAACTGATGTTCCCGGACTACTGTGTGGGCTTGAACTTTTATAACTTTGGTCTGGGCTACTTCTTGATGAAGGACTTGGTGTGGTGGATGGCTGAATTGGTGAATGCATCATATAGTTTTGTCTCTCCATGCCATAGCCTACAGAAGCTTTAAAATAATCTTCATGAATGTGAGTCCGGAGTGGGTAAACAACCCTTGGGAAGAAAGGCCTTTCAGGGCTACAGTTTTTATGTATCTCCTCCCTCTCTCTCTCTGGGGTGACTGCAGACATATTGTTTAGCAGAACTTCCTTGTGTTTTGTTTGGTTTGTTGTGTTCTTAAGGATTTCCTTGACGCTGTGCTCTTTCCTTGGTGTGCTTTTTTGGAGGATTGCTTCTTTTCGTGCAATTTTTTCTTCTGTGATGATTAGACTTTGTTCTGAAATGGAAAAAGTATGGAAAGAGGTGACTATGCGTTCGATCGTATAGTGAAGACTCAGAATTCTACATTTTCATCTTTACTCCCATAGAAAATTAAGGATATATATTTTCTGATGGAAATTAAAATATATTACACTGTTAACATTAATACATTTTTCCAGGGCAAATGCACCAATGGGAACATTGCAAAACTACCATTTACTGCTTAATAAAGCAACTGTACTATCTTGTGAAAGTGCAGGGGGAATAGTTTCAAAGTTAAAAAAATAAGATATTAAGCAAAGGTTCTTAAATGGATAGTAATGTTTTACAACAATGATACATTCATATTAACTCCACTGGACAGTAGAGATGTATTTAATTTAATTGGTTAAAAAGGGAATAATGTAACTTTAATCTCTCCCTTTAAAAAAACCCAAAGCCCTCCACTTCTCATTTTTATAGTTTCTAAATAAAATTGCCCTCCTAAATATTGCTTGTTGCCCTTCTTTGTTTTTCTGAGTGCTATATTCTCCTCCATTGAAAGAGGCTGCTCTCTAGGACAGAATCCTTGAACAAGCAACTTGTGACATCAGAGATGTTGATCTAGGGAATTGACTGAGCGCATTCAGAGGAGGTAGACTGAGACCACTAGTTAAAAATAAATAGTGCTTATCAAGATGATAAGTGTCTCAGTGGGACATGACAGGAAGTTCAAATTTGTTGCTTTTAAACTAAAAGGAAAAAACAAACACGCAGAAGCAGGGAGATGACAGAATAGCATTCACTCCTGATATGATGGAATGAAACTTTAGCAGTGCTTGGGTTATCTTAACTAAACATGTATATTCACCTTCTATACAAGGTGCAGTATATTTTTTTAGGACTCACTTAAAATGTGCCATTAACTTAAATGCAACATAGTTGTAAATTTTTGTTATGATAGATGGTGTAAAATTCCCAGATATTACATTAACAATTTACATTCCATCATATAATTTAATGTATATGATGTCCTGCCTTTCAGCAGACTGGAAGAAGCCATTTTCTTTGCACACCTTGCTTCCTGTTATGAAAAAGTACAGCAGCCTGTCCAAGAAGTGAAGACTGAAAATGATATCTGTGTCTGTGTGTGTGTGATGCAGTCTGCAGAAAGAGATATCATGCAACCTTGTGGTTATAGCCCTTGCGTGTGAAACATGAGCTCCTGGACAAGGGCTGGGGACAGTTGCCAGCAAATGTGGCTAATAAAAAGAAGTCATCGTCCTTACAGTTATAAATATTAGACTAAAAGCTTAATGATAAAATCTACTTCATGTATGTCCGCAACAACATCAAAAATATCATGCAACTTATTTTAAACAATTAGTTAAGATAATTAATGGAAACTTTTCATCTACATTTTTACATTTGTGTCTCAATCCCTTGGCTGCTATAGAGGCATCCAACACATTCTGAAGCAATACAAGGGGTTAATATATGGACCAAGCAAATTCTTGCAAAGCAACCAGTTTTAAAAATGAACAATGAGGCATAACAAAGTGCTAAAAATGCCAGATTCTGCATATTGAAAAACCATCACTGTTCAGCTTCAAATAAGCCACATAGGTGAAAGTTATGTTAGAAAAAAACCAGAGACCAAGAAACTGACAGTAAATGTGAGATGGAGAAGATATGTCTGTTACAACAAAGATGTAATCAGCCTTTACCCTAAGAAAGGAAGTTGACTTGAAATTCTAAAGAACTTGCCTCAGATGGTTTGCTATATGTATAAAAAAGCAAGAACAAAGATCTTGGTTTATGTGGTGTCTGCTAACGTGTGAAATATTTTAACTTATATTGCATATTGTATGTATATTTTACAAAAACAGTATCTTTCTTTATATTGGCAAATTTTCGGACAGGTTTTAGAGAAGCTCCTTTTAAAAAAAATAATGATTTCAACACTTTTTCTTCAGAACCATATAATGTCCATCATTATTTAATATATATATTGTATATTTTCTGTTGTAGAACCACTTGTTTAATTCTAGGTTTCATAACTAGATCATATATACAACTCCAACATTGCAAATATGTGCATTTTACTTACGGAGATTTGTCACCAGCTCGCCAGAGGAAGGGTAGTGAAGTCTATCGGCAAAGTCCCTGCAGTACCACACAAGAAGTTCCTGATTGGCTGGGATAGGCTTAATGGTGTAAAAGTAGATGTTCATGCCATTCTGACAAGCAGCTAGATTTTGCTCTTGAAGAGAATGTGCTGGGTTCACGTAGCGCATCCAATTGCTCTTATCTTCATTATACCCATCAATGAAGTGGTGAAATTCCCCATTTGAATAAATCTGAAATAGTATCAGAAAGAAAGAGAAAAACAAGTTAGGACATGTAATAAACAAACAAACTGAGCTACTTTCTATTAAAAGCAAAATCAAGATTAACTGGTAGTCCTCTGATATTCAAACAGAAGTGTAAATGTTTAAAAACTGTGAAAGTAGCAAAACAAGGGAGGTTACAGAAAATGTACATATCAAACCTAACTAGCACAAAGGGATGGGCCACCAGGCCTATGTCCAAACCAAATTAATCACCCATTTATAGTACTAATCGAGGAGTGGGCAAACTGCTGTCTCCAGAATTTGCTGGATGATGGGATTTGTAGTCCAACAATTTCTGAAGTCCAGCAAGTTGTCTAACCATTCTCTGTGCTGCTGCTGTGTGATAATAGATCAGGTAAATATATTAGCAAACTATATGTATTATGATAAGAATGCATGTAAGAAACAATAGAGTGCACATTTAAAGTGGTAAGAACTAGAATAGAGGTTTGTGGGGCCTTGTTTGCACCCCCCTGAATCCAAAAGGTGTTTGTTGGCCTCTGATACCAATGCATTGTTAGGTTAGAAGATCATCTTTCATAATATTTTTATAATCTGCAAGATGCATCTACCAATATATTATAATTACTATGTTGTGCTATAAAGTACCTCTTTCATCTAATAACTATGATGATATACTCTTTCTACCTTTAAGATGTATCACATTGGTATGTAATCAGCAGAGACTCAACTAAGGAATGTCAGACTAAATGCATTGGTAATTGACTTACCATCCCAAACCTACTTTCTACCTTCCCCTCCCGCTGGATTATGGCAACACTTAATCATATAAATACTTGGAATGCAGCCCTTTTGTTGGAACACTGGGTGGAGCAAAGGTGAACTTCACCTGCCATAACAATGAAGAAAGCTGGAACAAGACCAATAGTGTCATTCATTCCTAGCCAAGGCAGTCACTTTTCCTCTCACAGGACATGCACAGTCTTGTGTTACTTTATGTTATAAATGAAACAATATTCTTCCCTTAGTGATAGCCAGGTTAAAAATAAAATACAATAGGAGAGAGTGAAGACTATATAATTAGTCAGAGTGAAAATGCCACGAGACAAAACTTTTCTTGGTTCTTTTAGCACATTGTTATGTTTATGAAAGTGAGACTATAGGGGAGGACAGGCTTGGTGCATTTGAAAGCAGTCTTTGTGTCCTGCTCAATGGACATCTATGTTCTGTATTCAGAACAGGACTTCACCAGTGCATAGGTAGAAATTCATTCTGAATAGTATGCAGGACCTAGGTTTTAAGGGCCTTATATGCCAAGCATACCAACTGTAACAAAGTGGGCAAAGATGGTGATTCTAAACACTTGGATGCTAGGGAAGTCTTTAACCTGTGGCTGCCCCATCCACCAGAGATTTCTCTAGCAGGGGGTAAAGAGAGCCATTTAAATAAATGTTTGCTTGTCCTCTATGCGGTGGTTGGTATGCTACAGAACTGTTCATCTCTTTCTTTCTTAATAAGGCCATAACTACATACCTCTCAACATTTCAAATAGCCAGAGAGGGATACTTGTGTTTTAGGAGGTATAGCTGGGGTTGTTGTTGGTGGACAGGGCATTACTTTTTTTAGGTTATTTCATGACCTATTGACACTTCTTTGTGTAAATGAATAAATGATTTAGCACAAGAACAGAGTATTTTATTTACACAGACTAATTTATAAACACATATACTGGAGTTAAAACAAACATTAATGTGCATTTTATTGCTGTGGAGCAATGTTATACACTTACATACACATATACCAAAAGAGGGACACCAGGGTGGGAAATAGGGACAGAGGGATTTGGGTCTCAAAGAGGTACTGTGCCACCTAAACAAGGACACTTGGGAGGTACATAACTATACAATGTTTTAACCCTTTGTTTGTCAGAGAGTCTCTAATGCATTTAAACCTATTTCATTTTTTAATCTGTTTTTAATACCTTGGATCCTTGAGATGTCTTCAACACATTGGTTCATGATGCATTGAAGATCTATCTAGCATCCAGGGGGTTAATAAATCTTATATACTTTTATCTATGATTACAAACAATATTTAAAGCATCTTGATGATGGATTTTTTTTCATTTGAAGCACTGTGCCTGTTCTAAAAAGCAAGCTAAATATAGCTGAGTGAAGCTCAGCAAAAAAAGAAAAAAAAACAATGTTCACTTTCTTTTTAACGCAACTTCCTTTACATGAAAACAGGGGGAAATAAATGTGGCTGCATCAAAGTAATGTGTGTGAAATTCTGTGGTGCTGGTGTTGTGGGAAAATGGAACAGATCTGTGTGAATTCAAGACAAGCCGTGAGCTTTCCTAATTCACCCAGGCCTCAAATACATCTCTGGTAGTGGGGTTCCCCTCTGGCTGCAAACTCAAGGCTGAGGTGTTTTACACTCTTGCTTCTAAAACTAAAGAGATTGAACCCTGCATATCTTTATCACTAGAAATAAGGTTTGCACTAATTACATTTGCAGTTATAAAAAAGACAGTGATGTGAGCTCACGTTTACAGAGAAAGAAACTAACCTATCTTATGATGTTTCCATGTACTACAAAGCAGCGAGATAATATGCTGACTCACAGAACACTTACAAGAAATATTGTCACTTAAGGGGGTTTGCTCAACCCTACACATCCTCTCTTTCTCTTTAATACGTGAGTAAGATGCTGTTAACTTAGCTTGTATACCAGATGTTCTCATTGCTACCAGGATGTGGATTGTATCATATGGGAAATGATTTGCCACCATTTCCTCTACTTGTGCTCCACAGACCCTTCAAGATGGGTCTTACAAAGGAAAAGATTTTCAGTAATATTGTGACTATCTGATTAAAAATATCAGAAAGGCAGATTAAAATAGAATATTGCACTCTTTCTGTTAACATTAGAAAACGGCTTAACCCTCAAAGGACCAGGTGTCCTTTTATCACACTGAAAAAATGCAAATACACTTTTCTGTTAAAATCACTATAAAAAACCCTCTGGTGCTTATTTTAAGAATGAATGAAACACTGTGTTTAAACTGAATCATACCACACTATTGCACAGTCTACCCACACTGCCCCAATTTCATGGTAGCTTTAGTATTTACTCAGCTAAAGTAAAATGGTACCAAGCAGAAAAAAAAACCCTAATTCAAATGCGATATAAAATAGCACAGGGTAGTATAGTACAAAAAAAAAAGTGTGACACACACCAAGATAGAAAAAAATGAAACTTTTTGTTCAAGACATAGTAGCCTTTCAGGTGCTGTTCAAGTCATGTTTACACTGCCATGTGCCACTGCAGAGAGGAAATGTCCACATTCATATCAGACCTGCGCTCAAACCGGCCAGCTTTCAAATGTCAGGCAAATCCTCTCTGTACAAGAGAAACAGCACAACCCCAGACATGCTTTTCATTTACATTTATTAACCCCTTAAGGACCACTGCCGTACCAGGACCGTCACGGTGGTCCGGCACTTAAGGACCAATGACGGTCCTGGCACGGCATGGAGTTCAGGGCTCCCGTCGCGGCTGCACACCGCTCCGGAAGTCCTGAACCGGAAGCGCTAACAAAAAAAAAAGGCCCGTGGCCCGCAAGTGCCAGCAGCACGGGATCGCGCTGGTCCTTAAGGGGTTAACTGATGTAATTGTCCCACAAAGGTGTTTTTATCCTCCCACATCACTTTTTAACTTACCCGCCAAAAATACTTTCTGTTAGCGTTTTTGGGAACAGTGTCATTCGTGTAGACCTCTCCCACAAATGGTCCGAAGCGAGTTCCTTTTGGAATGTACTCTTTGCTTATGACTCCAATTACCTTACAAGAAAAGAAACAAGAGAGGTTACATATTGATACCAAAAACTGCTAAGGAAGCAGTAAAATAAGTGTGGAAAAGCAGCAACATATTGATCTAATAAAAGGGAACAATGGGAATTATACTTTAGATGAGTGTGGAGCAATTCTTTGCCCCATTTTCCCACCCAGAACCTTTGGTATACAATCCTCCTAAAATGCCCAGTCAGTGCAAATGCTACAAGAAGTCAGCAAAACATGAGTAACCCTTCACATTGCAATGCATTGCATACCCCTCTGGCACTCAAAGGGTTAAGAAATGAATTGAGAGTACAACAAGGAGATAAATAATGCTTTTCTACGAACAAATGTAATCTACTATACAAATGTGTTATCCATGTAGACTGCCATTACATCAAGTTGACAATATCCTTTGTACCAGAGGGTTGTGCAATGTCTTGCACTTTCCCTAGTGCTTAATTGGTTCATAAACTATGGCAGTTTTACACCTCTGAAGTACCCTTCCTGTACACATAACTATTACTAGGATGTCTGCATGTTCCAAGTGAAGTGTAAACGTGCAAAGAATCTAAAAATGAAAGCAAAATTCTCAATTCCAGAATGGAAGGACTTAAAATATGCCAGTTAATAAAGATAGCTATAATTTCCCTTACCCATGTGCCAAGGGACCTGAAAGGGATCTTATGGAACCGGCAGATATCTTATGGTTTTAGCGTCACACCATAGTACTGACCTTTGAACAGCTTTCAGCTCAGCTATACAAATCATTTCCCACCCCCATGTCACCTTGTGTACCAGGGTCACTGTAACTCATATTGTGTCATTTATGAAGCACACAGAGGTCAGATTAAATCCGATCACTGGCACCTGATGCTTTTGGCTTAAACATATTTAATTCATGATTCCATAAAAAATTGCTTTTATTAGTTTTAAAAAATCAACCTGTGTGTGCTGAAAGTTTTAAAAAGTTAATTAACCACTAGAATGCAAAGCCTCTCTAAAATTCAAGGGGATATAAAGTTATAGTTATGGCTATAATGGGGTATGATCAAAATGTTTTTTGAAAATTGGGATCTCCAGACAAGGTTCTGGGAAATGAGTGATAAATTCATACACAATTTTCAGTACTTCCTCCCTGTCCTCAACACACATTCTTCTAAGAACACTGCTTGACCAATAGAGGGCGATATAGACAGTCATTTCAAATACTCAAACAGAAAAGTTCAGACAAAAATATTTGTGTGTGGCTGTGTGAATAATGTTGAAACGTGACATGTCTGATGTGCTATCTTTTTTTCTGCCTCACTTCACCAATTCTCAGAAATTATTTTGTGGAATATGCAAGCAATGAAAATACCTGCGTCAGACAAGTAGAATGCTACCAGAAGTGAAATGACAAGGCAATATGAGGTGACTGAGTTAGCAGAGAGGCTGGGTTTCGGTAGATCAGAGAGAATTGTCCTGCTACAAGCAGCGACACTGGTGGAATCGTCCCTCACACTTTAAGATTCATGAATGGTTGTGCTTCAAAACTTCCTCACAAAAAGCTTTCATGTAAGACCTTACATATTTGTGCTCTTACAAGCATATCGCGTTTGTGAGAGTTTTTGAAAACCTGGTTACTTGAAATAGTCCAGTGAGAGACATCTAGCATGTTGAAGTTTCAGTGACATAACATATCAACATATACTAAGTTTTATCTATCCCCTTCTACAGTTATGCACGCAGAAACCAATCCCCAAAATGAGGTACATCAATTTAGGAAGGTCGCCATCTTTAAGTCAGATGATAAAGCCGTTAAGTTAACAAGGGTTGTGTAAGGATCAGGTAAGTACTCTTTATGTGATCATATACATTTTTATGAGATTTTCATGTTACAAGTTAACCATTTGAGTGCTACTGGAGTGTCCAACACATTTCAGAATAATGCACTGGACACTGCTCTTGTACTCAAAGGGTTAACTCTTTCAGAACCATGGTGGTGTCCAATGCACTGGTCTTGAAACATGTCAGACAAATTTGTGGCATTAAAAAGGTTGGGAAACTTTTTTGCAGAGAAGTTAACCCTTTGAGTGCTAGAGGGGTACGCATTGCTTTGCAATACCCTTTTAACACTCAAAGGGTTAAAAGCATCTTACGTTAACAAAAAGCTATTTAACTCTGTAAGAGCTGCACTTCTAACATTCTTTACTTCCACATGCCATATGTGCTTAGAAATCCATTAAAAACACTTCTAATCTAAACTTGGATGATACTGCCACTGGAACCATCGAGAGGTCCCTAATGATTCATTACCAGGGCAAGGCCTTTACTATAAACACTCCAGGAGAAGAGGCAGAGGCCTTTTAACAAGTTCTTACTTAAGCTTCCACCCCTTCAGAACCTGCCCAGTTGCCTGTACAAGCAGCATTGACCTCTCTTTACCAACTTGGAAAGAAAATCAGTCTTTGTCATTATGCTTGGTCATGAAGTGCTGTCTGACAACCAGTGGCACCAGAGACAAAAAACAGTAACATCTTTTATTAACAAGACTAGAGATTTCAGTGAAGAGAGACAAGGGATGAGATGTTAAATTCCTGACAACCAGAGTAAATCTATAGCACAAATGCATTATAGACAAACTAAACCTAGCTGTGTAAAGAGGGAAAATTGAATTTTGAAGTGCACCTTTCCCATTGCTTAAAATGTGTACTTCTAGCGAACTGTGTAGATAACATTTGCTTTTGATACTACTTTTAAGGAGAAGGCAGCAACTGATAAAGTTCTCAATATTGTGGGTACATAATTGGTCACAAAGAAAAGACTGGTTTTGGAGTGGCTAAAATTGCCATTAATGGCAGACAGTACTTTTTTAATGTGACCCCGATCATAAATGACTGCGCCCTGCCTTGCAGTGTTTCAAAGTAGTTTTACTTTTAGAGTCCATTAAACCACCAACTCTTATAAACAGTAGGAGACTTGTAAAAATATCTTAAACTCCATCCTAGAAATTATACCTGAACTGCTAACATATTACTGCAGATAAATGAGTAAAATAAAACATACAGGCCATATCATTTCTATATTGTAAATGGAGGGTGAAACATGAATAGATTCTAAGTTCTATTAAACCATTAATCCTTTAAATGTCTGAGTGTGTTCTACAATGCTCTTCACATCCCCACTGGCCATGAAGCCATTGTGAGTTATTGACCAGAAACAACAGTGGCCCCTTACTCACGCCTCATTAAAACCTATGCTACAAGTTGGACCACCAGAGACCACAAAACTGGTTTATTGCTATAGCCTGAATGCTTGCTTCACCAGGCATTGAAGACCTCTAGCATTCAAGTGGTTAATAAGAACTAGTTTTCACTTGGTCTACAGGAGGCACAGATAATTACTGATTGGTACAGAAATCAGGAGGAGTTCCCAATGCAATGGTTCTTTTTAACTGCTTGCCTTTTAGTACAGATTAACACCTTGGGTGCTAGATAGATCCATAGGATACCTCGCCAGCATTTAACCCTTTGCGTGCCAGAGGGGTACGCAATGTATTGCTTAGCAATGTGTTGCGTACCCCTCTGGCACTCAAAGGGTTAGGGTGTTAAAAACACTGGCTTACATGGCACTACAAGCTTATCATCAATTGCTCTTATTATGTATAACTATTAGTTGTTACAGGTTTAACCGTGGCACTAATAATATCACATTACAATTACAAGTCTAGAGCAGATTTTCTGGAGTGCAGGATTTTTGTGCAAGAGGTAGCTCTGCCTGAAAGTTGTGGAATGCAGTAGCACAAAGAAGAGGCTTTCCGATTACAACCCAGCTGATCGTCTCAGTGGATCACCTAACTGTTATTGCCATATAAGAATGTAAACAGCCCATTACACATCTAAGATCATTTCACTGCCTTTATAAAAACAAAACGGAAAATAATGCACCCACTCTAGAAAGCCTAAATGAAGTGGCCTCAGAGAAATGAAGACAAAAAAAGTGCAAAGAGGAAAGCTCTCTGTAGGCTCTTTCACATGAGTAAATCCCAAGTAACTCAGTTTCTTCTTTTCTTGGGCTTATAGTCTTCTGCTAGGGAAGGGGGCTATTTAGAGAAGATATTAGCTGAAGAAGTCACCAACACATTAAGAAGGCAATGCCTTGGAGATATCCCTAGCTCCCAAGGGTTTTTTTTTTTTTTATCAGTCATTAACTAGGTCTGATCTAGTTTTATTCCCCCACAAGCGAACTGGTCTCTAATAAAACAATAACACAGAAAGTTATACTACTCCATTGCATGGCCTTTTTTACCTCATCTAACCTACTGTGCGGCTTCACTGTGGCTAATGTTACAAGTAAAATGGAGCAATTCGGGGGAAAACCAACTACACCATAGAGAACAAGTAAAATTTCCCATTTAAATCAAAGGGAATGTGAGAAAATAATAACATATATAGAATAAAATATTTTTTCAAATACATTCAGCGTAAACAACTTGCTTTCCGCATATAAACATCTGTACAACTGGAAAAAAATGAATCAGATAAAAGCAGCTTACCTCTTTACACCCTGATGCATATTTAAAGAGTAGATTCCTGGGTAAAGATGCTTGTGCCTGGATGATGTCACTTCCATCGGAGCTGCAGTCCCATGAGTGGTCCTTCACAATATATGTGCACTTCTCTTCAAATTCAGCCTCAGGCCACAGCGTCATATCAACTCCTTCCATGTCCATTTTCATTGTCTATTATGTCCCCTCCAGTTGGGGCAAATCAAAACTTGTAATTGCTCTTTTCTGTGTGGCAGCCTGGAAAAACGGGAAAAGGAGAAAAAAAATGAGCACTTATTGTCCTTCATATGATGTGGTTTCCTTAGAGATGGTGTGAGTAATATAACAGTCTGTCGTACTTGATATCATTGTATAGCTGACACAGCAGAGAAGCAGCCAAAAGAAATTTGGTTTATTAAATCCTTAAAGCCCCGAGAGGTATGCAACCGAATGGTTCACAATCCATTGCACACTTCTGGTTCTTAAAAGGTCAAATACAGCAAAATATTTTTAAGGTTGCTTGAAATACATTGCAACAATCCATAAGTGTGAAACACAGTCGTCACCAAGGTATCATGCTGCCTACCTGCTCCAACTTTTAACACTTAGAAAATGAATAAAGGGTGTCTTGCTCGTACTCTTAGTCTAAGCATGTTTAAGGTTGTGGCCGTTAGACTCCTCTGTGCCTGTGGAAGCACTGCCTTGGAAAGTGTAACAAACAAGGAAAGGAAGAGGAAGAAGCTGTTGTCTGCGTCTGAATGAAGCTAAAAATGGAATTTGCATGTTACAAGGAGCGGAACTCAGCCTGTCTCTTCCGAATGGGGAAGACTGAACTTTCCCACCAGCTTCCAGCTCACAAACAACTTTCAAAACAACCTAACCCCTCTCTGACGTATTCTTTTTCATCCTGCTGAGGGTATAAAAAAATTCCAACATCCTGCCCATATCCCTTACAGCTATAAAGTCTCCTAGATCACTGGAAGGGGGTCTCTTTAACTCCTTCCCTGTCAGATAACATCAACAAAACTTTACAGCACTAAGAGAATCTATCTAATAGAAATTCATAGCCCACAAAGTCATGCAGGGATCATTACAATTGGAACTAATTTTAAACTCGTTTTCAAAACGTTCCCCTTATTAACCCCTTAGTGACCGGCCACATGCGCACGTGGCCGGCACTTAACGCCCGTCAAACTTTTTTTTCATTACTTAAAATGACTTCCGGGACGTACATGTACGTCCTCTGTCCACCTGGGACATCCGCTCGGGACGTACATGTAAGTCCTTGGGAGGTAAGGGGTTAACACTTTGCATGCCAGAGGGGTATGCAAAGTGGCACTGAGAAGATAAAATGTATAAAATCACCTTATACTGTAATATGAATCAGAGGTGTACTAAATATAATTAAGTTGGAGCCAGACATCATGTTTAGGAGCTATTGAATGGGTGCATATACAGAGGTGTATATATATATAAATATAATACTCCAAAATGTAGGAGCCAACAGGGAGTTTTAGGAACCCTGACTCATAGACTGATAAAAATTAAACCAATATTAGCCTCAAGACAACAGTACACATTTTAGATTATCAAAGTTGTCAAAGACAGATGGGAAACATTTAAAATGACATATAACAATCCATAATTTATACATTAACGCCTTGTATAAAAGAGAAGACTTCAATGTATTGCAAAGCAATTTGTTTGCAACACTTCTCTCATGAAAGGGGTTACAAAAAATATTGTGCAATTAAAATGTTTTTTCAGGCTAAGTTACTCAAATTCCTTGTATGAATTTGCCTACACAGCTTGTGGCACAGACACTTTGACACTGTTGTCTTCAGATAAACTGGAACAATTCTGTTGTAAACCAACTGCACTGTAAGGGAACTACTAAATCAATCTCAGTGCTTACAATATGTTTTCACCCCAAGAATGCTAGTGAGGTCTCCAATGCATTGCAAAGCATTTGAGGTGTTACTACTCCAGTGCAATTTGGGGAATTTTTATTTGTCCCCTATCGAGCAGTTGTTTGCCCCAGAATTGTTCCAGTTCATCTTTGAATATATCAACCTCTTAATATTTAAAATGAAAAAGTTAGTGAAAATTATTTAAAAAAATCAGGACTGAAGTTTTATTCAAAAAAGCTAAAACATGAAAAATTACTTAAAATGACTTAATTAAAAAAAAAAAAAAAGAAAGAAAGTACAAGAAGAGTTCTTACCCTAGCAATTTCCACACACACTTTTCACAATAAAAATCCAACATTGGAGGAGGTTCTCATTAACACACACAAGGCATTTCTTTCCACCGCTGTAAGACTCAGATGAACTGACTGCACACGTCCAGCTAGCTAGCTCTCTCTCAGTACTGCCAGCAGGTGATGTGCACACTGCTTTTGCCTCTAAGAAAAACTGAAGGTCTATGGGTTACGCCACTACTGTGTTTCTCTTTCTCTTCCTGTTTCAGATTTCCTATTATTAGCTCTTGCTGTCACAAGGAGGGTGGGGCTAGAATCTACCTGGAATCCTAGCCCAGGCTGTCTCAACAGAGACTTGTAACACTTGCTGTCTCTGCCAATTGTTAAGAGATATAAATATATTCACAATGTGAGTTCCTAACTTTCATTAATTAGAAAGTTTAATTGAGGAATAAAAAAAACAAACAGAAGTCAGCAAAGCCAAAAAAGGAACAAATATGCAGTGCTAGAATCTCTTCTTGGAGGGCTTCTGAGAAAAGGGGTCATTTTGTGTAAGGGCTACCGTGTAGGCTGACTAAAATATCACACTCCAGTTTTTTCAGGACTGTAGGGTTCTAATAAAAATTTGTACAAATGCAATTCTATATTTTATAATAATACTTCATATTGGTAAATGTTGGACTGTTTGTTTCTAAATTAATAGAGTGCGGCTAAGGGCATTCTCAAAATTCCACATAGTTTGCTGAAGAGAGAACTATCTTCCAGATATTCTGACCCACAAGGTGTACTATGTGAGACTGGGGGCTGTATTAACCCTTAGAGTGCCAGAGGAGTATGCAACACATTGCATGCGTACCCCTCTGGCACTCTGAGGCTTAAGAGATATAAGAAGGAGCAATTCTGGAGTAAACTGCACCAATGGGGTGGGGGGCAAAGGAAAATTCACTTTGCTTTAAATGGGACTTTTAACCCCTTAAATGTAAGACAAGTTTCCAGTTTATTGTGAACCGATGTGTTGAAGACTTCTCCAGCATTCAAGGGGTTAAAACAGCTCCAGAACTGCTTTGGCTTACTGAATACATACTTAGGTATTGGAAGCCTTTGGGAGATGTACTACTGTTGGTAATCAAGCTACAGCCAGATAGTATTCAATGTTAATGACATGATAATTCCAGTACATTGGGAGAACAGGAGAGGGAGTCGCTGAGTAAGCAAGACACTGAATTTCAAGCAGGGAAATGTGGTTCACTTTCCATATTAACTCCTTGTAACCTTAGCAAGTCACCTTTTCCCCCAGAGCTTAAGGCACCAAAATGTGATCATAAATTTGATTATAAAATCTATGGCAGGGAAGTGCAACATGTGGCTCTTCAGCTGTTGCCAAACTACAACTCCCATCATTCCCTGCAATAATGTTAGTTTTATCCTGGCAGCTGCTGTTAGGGTTGCCACCTTTTCTACAGAAAAATACAGCCATGGCATTCCCTCCATAGACTTAACATTGGACAGAAGCCAATTTTTTACCGGCCTGCCTGTAAAATATCATCTGGGTGGCAGCCCTAGCTGCTGTTGGGTCCTCATGTTGCCCACCATTGCTCTGTGTGGTAAGGAAACACTAAAGGGAATGTGTGAGATGGGGGCTCAGTGCATGAGCTAAGCTTATATACAGTGTTTCCTCTAAGGTGAGTGACCAAGCACCGATGCATTAGTTATTCCAGTGCAGCCCTGTATAAACAGTGCTTTTTAACTCTTTCAGTGCTGGGTCACTCACACAGGCTCACCTTATATGGAACACTGCACATATATGCTTTCACTAATAAAGCTATAGCATCTGTGCTTTTGTCCATATGCATTAGTAAGTCCTAAACATCACCCCAATAGCTGGTGGAAGGAAAAGTTTTCTCATGATTTTCCTGTGCCCAGTTCATACATAGTGTGCACCAAGGAGCAGGGTAAAGACATACCCGAAACAGCCCCTACCCTCACATGCTACCCACCGATAGACACTCAAATCAGCCATAATATTGAGCTTTGCACCTAGAAGTTAGACAGGCACAGCACTCAAAAGCAGTTATTTGCTCATAGGTTTGCACAAAACTCTTTCTGCACATACAGCGTTTCTGAATAAAAATGGGAACAGGGTGGTAAACATATAAGCATTGTTTTTACTGCTTAACCTTTTGAATGCTGGAGGAGTGGGTTTTGCAGTGGGTTGCAAACGTCTCTGGCAGTCAGATGGTTAACACTCTGTAATACCTTTACTCAAAGCTATGAATACTCTAATTATCTGCCAGTACTATACACCTTACAAATAACATCTCATTTATACGTATGCTGAGTTCTGAAACACTTGAATCAGAGAAGGGCAACCAGGAGTTAATTAGGTGGCGCTGACTCACAACACCAACGATGCATAGAAACAATGCAGTCATACTGAAGGTGGCTGTAGCTACACAGAAAAAGAAAAACAAGACACTTTGAGATGTAGATGTCTCTAAAGCTTTTCATTCACCATTAACAGCTCATAACTCAATGCAGGAGAGCAAATATAAAGTGAGAGGGGGAGAAAGAGAGAAAAAAAAGAATAAAAATACACTGAAAGCAATAGAATGACTGTTTTCTTATGTTAAAAAGTATTTTGTGCAGCAAATTTGCAAACAGGAACATGTCAGGCTTGTTTGAAGCAGCAGCTACTGAAGGTGAGGACACAAGGAGAAAGTGGCATGTAAATCTAACTGCGCACACTTGTAGCCAACTTTTCCGGACTGTCTACACACACGACTGAAGCAACGATTTCACCGCCCTATTCCACTGATACCCACACATTCACATAAACCTGGTTCTTTAAACTGCTTTATGTCTAAAGGTAAGTGAGGCAGATGTACTAAGAAAGTGAAGCAATTATGGAGTAAAAACAAGGGTACCATAGGAAACAAAAATATTTGTAATTCCCATTGATTAACAGTGTTATATGTGTGTGTGTGTGTATGCTGGGGGGTAATATTGTGAGACGAACTAAGAGTAATTGGAGTAATGCTGGGGCAAACCAACTGTATGGAGAAATAAACATTAACACATATTTAAATGGAGATTTTCATCTCATGAATACAAGAGAAGTCTTGAAAACCTCAGAGAACATTTTGGGAATATTTTTATTTCACTCCCATGGTGCATTGGTTTGTCCCAGAATTGTTCCATTTGAACATCAGTTTTAGTATCAATGTCTCCCCTCCCTTACTTCACATACAAATTACTGGTATATACGCTAGATTACCATTCTAACCTACAAGCATTAACAGGAATCAGTTCTCCGATGCAGTTTGAAAGTTATGACTTTGTGCTTTTTAGTCATTTTTTCCATCCTCGTGTCCCCAAAAACCTCAATTACCTCATTAATCAGCAGTTTTCAGGCAGTTAGAGTATACTGCTAAGTTTTAGCTCAGAAGCAAGTCATGAAAAAGCCATTGCAGAACTGATCTCAGAAATCCCCAGTTTTCTTTGAAGCTGGAGCATGAACATCAGCACATGTGTGTGTGTGTGTGTTTGTGTGTGTGTTCTATACAGAGTCCTTTGAAAGAATGTAAGAATGTGACTGTGGTAAGCTTGTGTGAGAGTGAACATATCAGATGAAGGAGGATAGCAGCTGAAAAATTCCTCAAACATAACAATACACATTACTTATGCACAAAAAAAAAAATATATATATATTATATACTCCAAATTAATTTTAATCCCTTGGCTGCTAAAGAAATGTTCCTTTTGCATGTGCACCCCACACCTACATTCAATTAACAGTTGACACCTTATCTATCTGTAAATGCTGCAATGTTTACAGTGCAATATCCAGGGAAGCTTTGAAAATAAAAGAGGAAAATGATAGTCTTTTAAATAGTGTGCCCTTGCCTATCTCCCATTCTATCAAACAACCTATTGTTTCCTGACGGGTCTCGCTGAGAAAGGTGGAGTAAGAAGGTTAATGTTCAATAGGGAGCTTTCAATCCCCCTCCAGGAATAGTGCTGCTGACAGAAGTGCATTTCTCAGAAACCTCTTCTCACTTCCTTCATATATGTAACTAATCAAAGCGGTTAAAAAAAAAATAAGGATACATTGGCAAAGTGGCTGTTTTTTTTTCTCCTTCCCCAAGCAACTCATCCTGAAGAAAGACATTGTTCTTAGAAGAGATAATCCTACAATGGAGAATCCATTAAAGGTATTAGGAGGTTGGCAGCCACCGTGATCTGCAAGAAGGGCCCTGTTCTGACAATAGACAATTAAAGCTGATAAATCTGAACTACTTGTTGCTGTTCTAATTCCTCATAATTGTATGCTGCTTGTTCTGCCGCCTGCCGCACGAGGATGATGCATGTTTCCTATAATCTCTCAGAGTACCTGACCTACTTCCTGACATGGTCTTTTCAGGGCCAGTCTTCTTGCCCATCTGGACCTTGGTCTGAAGCTTCTTTTTCTCCTATCAGTCCCCCTCCCCTTGGCACCCACCACAGTACTGAGGACAACAAGCAACAAGGGGCGACCCGTCACAAGACACATCCAGATCAATATTCTGCTGCACCAGACAATACACTAATCTGCAATAACAGCTAATCATGCTCAATTTGGCTCACCAGTGATTAAACTGTACTTTTCATTAAGCTGAGGGAACAAGGCAGACGCACTCCGGACAATCTGCAGAATTAGTCGCCAAACGTACACAATGCTAGCAGGGAGAACTCTGAACCTTGGTTAACCCTTTCACAAATCTACCGATAGGAAATGTACAAAGCCACCTTAATTGTGTTTTCTGTTTTTAGTTTAACACCTTGGATGCCAGAGATATTCCATTGCATTGGGAGCATTTCTAGCATCCATAGGGAGACACATTTTCTTATTTTAAGTAAGAACAGTAGAACATATTTTATGCCAAAAATATGAATTTCTAACAAAATAGGAGATTCTATTTTCATTTTCCCAAAAAATTATACAGTTCAACCATTTAAACTCGCAAAACAAGACACTGGAATCAGTCACTGAGGCTGATCTGCTAAAAAGAACTGATATAGTTATGGAGTACACCAACTGCACCGTAGGCGATAAATAAAACTACCCATAATTCCCAATGATTTAAATGGGGCTTTTATCACTCTTGTATGCTAGAGAAGTCTCTGAAGCATTGTCAAGCAATGCATTGGAGACCTCTCAAATAGTCTAAGAGTTAAAAGCTCCATCAAATTAATGGGAATTTGTATTTGTCCTCCTATGGTGCAGTTGGCAACAGAATACACACATCTAAACTATTAACCCTTTAAGGACCAGAGAAAACAATGCACTGCACACCACTCTGGCCCTTGAAGTGTTTTCCTAGTCCTTTCCACTTTTAGGTGACCAACATTTTATATTAATATTAACAAGAGATAAAATAGAAAATATCCAGCATTTAAAAATACCCAACAATATAGTAAACAAGCTCCCTCACTGTACGTCACATCAATCTTTGCCTCAGTGGATTGTCAGACTGTTAACAATATAGTTCAGATAACTCACTTTTTCTGTGATAAAGCAGAAGCAGGCAGCACCCGGCAGGAGCTTAACTGATAAAACTGTGTCAAACTGAAACCATTTGTCAAAGAAGAAGGGGGCAAGCTGAAATATGGGGCCCAGGAAGTTGATTTATCTGGTTCAGTACATTAACTGGTATAAATAACAAGGAAGGAAAGTAAACACTTTTACTCAGCAGTATCTCCACTCAGCAAAGGAAAGCAATGCAAGTCCCTACACCAATCCTACAAGAATCAGAAACACCTCAACACCTCCTACTGGCTTCATTATAGTGGTAAACTTATTACTAGCAGATTTTAATCCCATCCAAATGAACATTTATTTAGCAAATTAGCAAGCCTTTTGTAACACCAGTTTTTGAAATATATAGAAAAATCCCAGAAAAAAAAGATATAAAAAATATCCATAAAGAAATATAGTAATTTTACATTTAACATTATTAAAACCAGCAACATAATGAATTGCTTAACCCCATGGAATACTGGAGATATTTCCAAGTCCAACTGGTTGTTTAGCAATGCACTAGAAACATCTCTAGCATCCAAACAGTTAAAAATACCCAAGCGGAAAAAATATAGGGGAAAATAAAACATATATTAAAAAATGCACAACAAATTAACTTTCAGTAATAAAAAGTAAGCTTAAAATTATGATGAGAATAATCAGTATCCATTATTTGTACCTTGAGGTATTTCCATATAGCAGATATCCAGTCTCCAGTAAGTGCATTCCACAATATTAGTCCATGTGTAAGATGTGTGTCTGTGTTGTCCTCATTCACTGTCTGCTATGTACACACACACACACTCTCACTGGCTCTTTAAATCTAGCCTTCTCACAGAATGCTCCAAGGATTTTAAAGTTTCCCCTTACAACAACCCTTCTCCCTCCCCTTGCTTCAACTCCACCCCATTTAGTAATTAGGCTTAACAAGAGCAATTAACAAAACAAACTCTTTTTGGCCAGCCTGCCTGATAATTCCTATTGCCGAATTGTTTTAAGATGTGTAAGACAGTTTGCTTAGGCTGGGTGAAATCAGACAAAAAAAACTATACATTAGCAATCCTGCTTAATATGAATTAGTTTTATAAACCACATGTCTTATTTATCTAGGAGAGTGTGGATCGATTGTACTACTAGGGAAAAAAGCAACACACAGTTGACATTAGTTAGAACTGTATCCTTTATTAAAAATGTTCCTGTTAAAGAAATCTGACAGATATGAATGATTGGTTTTAAATATCCATATAGCTGATAACATAAGACATGATTGCATGTATTCTACTCTAAAAGCATGGAAACAAAGCATACATTACTGTCTGCTTATAATCTGTTATATTTGTTTAAGATGTTTTTGAATTATATTTTTTAACAGCAATGTGTAACCTTAAAACTTAATAGCACCTAAATTTGTAAGAAAGCATTTAAAAAAGTTAACAAAATATCATCTACATTTTTATTTATTAAACAGATTAGAATGGATTTTATTTTTTAAAAATATAATTTCAGACACAAGCCACCCACAACATTTGCCTTTTTGCAGCTTAATAAAAGAAACAATATTTTAAAAAATAACATATATTTAACCACAGCATTCATTTGTGATGTGCTCTAATTTAAGAAATTAAACTCATAGTACAGCCAAAAAGGGAATGAATGAAAAAGTAGAATAGAAAATGTGTAATTTTTAATAAACGTCTAGCTTTTGAAGCTGTACGTGCCCTCTCATATTTTTTTCATAGTGAATTTGAAGACAAAAAAATCACAAAAAAGAAAGATGTGATGTTTAAATGAAAGGAAGATTCTTCTATCTAAAATATATAACACAGAAAAGTTCACTAAAGCCTGGCTAACTGCATTTTGTTTTAAAGTAGACTAACGATGAGCACATTAGAAAAAAACATAAAATAACATTTCTCACTTGGATGACTCAGATGTTTCCAGTGCCCAAGTTTAACCTCTTTACAACAAACTTCCTTTTGCTGAATTATAAAAAGCACATTTTTCAGATTAAGTCCACTAAGCCATCGGGGAAACTAGACAATAATTGTGATGATTATTATTATTGATGCCATAAAACATTATGTAAAATAAAATACATGAATTCACTGATTTTTCTTTTTTCAAAAATGCTTCACCACAGCCAAAAAATTTAGGGGCAGCACTCAAGTTTACAGCACTAAAATATAACAAATAACCATGGCTCCATAATAAAACATTGTCACCAATTCATATACCTGTTGTAAGAAATAATATAATCAAAAGTTATTGTTGTTCCTGGATATATTACTTAATATGCCAACAGGCAATATCTCTATGTTCAGCTGGGAACTGAAGGCTTAATGTCACATATCTTTAGAATACTTAGGAGTAAGTTAAGCGATCATGCTCACTGTCTCCAAATGAAAGTGGTGAAAGGGTATGTTATGTTTTGCTGTGCCTGCAACAAACCATATTGAATTTCTTCTGATAAAGAATTTCTTAAAAACTGTGAGTTGCTAGGTTTCATAGTTAAATCGGCAATCAGTTTAAAATTTTCACAGATACATTTTCTGTTGATTCAGATTCCAGAAGGTGGCAATATGTCTTAATAATGCACAGAGCATATTTTTACTTTTAGTGAAATGTGCTCATTGTATAATTGTGTTGCATTATACAGGGCAAATTAATAAAAAAAAGGTGCAAGCCTCTACTTTTCTATTACAGGGAATCCTCACTTTAATCTATCAACCATGAGCATTTTTTGCACCAAATAAACAGGAAAAAGTTCATAAACAATAAATAATTCTATTTTGTGTGCTATTTTCTTGGTGCAGATTGAATATGATGTAATTTTATAGTTAATGTGTAACAGTGAATAAAAGATGTATCTTTGTTTAATGAATACATAGTTGGAAATCTGTCTGTACATTGATCAGCATATTAATTATGCTTAAGGATAACTAAATTATTACAACCGGTTTCAAAGAGAATAAGATGTACCATGCCAAAAATAGCTCCTTGCTAATGTTTGTCAAGATCAAGAAGTCACAGGCAGGAAACCATGACGTAGGCAGGGAAGACATATTTTGATAGCTCATCCAATACTCTAGAATTGCAATGTTCTCTGAAATCTAACCTTGGGTTTTTGTCTTCTCTTATCTGTTTCCAAAATGCATGTTTATTTATTTGTAGTGCTCTTTCATCAGCTCCCCCTATTTAAGCATGCTGTATTGCACCCCAATCGCCCTCTCTCGTCCTGTGTGCCAAATGATTGACAGTGTGATATTGTAGTGTTCCACCTGTTGGCTTTCTTGTCTTCACTCACAGGCTAATTTCTAACTTCTACTATACTAAAATCCACTTACATTACAGGCATGCCTGTGTCCATACAACTAATGAAAAGGTAAAATCTCCTTGAATTTATACATTGGTTCCAAAGGAAGTTTTGTAAGTGAAACATTCTGCTGTCTACAATAATTATTTATGTCTCCGGACATGTTTCCATTGCATTTGTTTGTGAGGTGTGCGGTACAGGCTGAGGACTTCATAACATGGCCACTTTCATCTCACATTTTTTTTTATAAAGTGCACTTTATAGAGTACATGAAAGCAAATTACACAATGTTTTCCTTTGTAGTGTGTACAGAAGACTGTATGAGTATAGCTCGTACCATGTCCACTAAGCATTTCTTGAAAATGAAGTGCATGTTTTTTCCCTAGTTACAAGTTACCATAGATATGCATATAGTTCAGGGAGAAATCCATTTTAATGTCCCAGACAAAAAAACCCCCAGAAATGGCAAGAGGAATGACGTTTATCTCTTGGATCCTACAGATGTATCCAAAGTATTGGTTTTAGACATCTCTAGCATCCGAGTGGTTAAAGTAAACATGTGATACTAATTTTAACGTTATTGGAAATTAGTGAAATCTTTTGCACATCTAAGGGGTTAACCCATTGAGTGCCAGAGGGGTACGCAATACATTGCAGAGAAATGCGTTGCGTACCCCTCTGGCACTCAAAGGGTTAATGATGTAGTAGAGGGCTGCTACATTGTCTGTAGCCCATAGTTGTTTCAATCTGCCTTGTAGTTCACTGCTAATTGTTTCAGTTTATAATCTGATAACAACTTGTATGCCTAACAAGTCATTCATATTTGCAGACATTACTATATACAGAAAATTGCAAAAAAAAAAAAAAAAATTGCAAAAAAAAAAAAAAAAAATATATATATATATATATATATATATATATATATATATATATATATATATATGATTGATAGTCAATTAAACAGATTAAAAACACTTATTACAGGGATTTTCCCCTTTAAAATGTCCACAATGTCACAGACATTTTCAGGAAGTTCTGTTGGGAGCTGTGGTAACATTTTGTGGGCTGTCAGATGAATGTGATACCTGAATTACCAGTATTCTAAAATACTGAGCACAAACCTCATTTGCCCTTTAGATTTGGGTTTTCCTTTGTCTAATTAATTTCATGATCATACTTTTGGTAATCTGAATGTAAACAATGATGCAGCTAGTTTCTGATTTGTAGAAGAGGCAATGTTCATTGTGACAAGTCATTTTCCACAGATTATATAATAAAATGTGTCATTTATGTAGCACGCCCAACACAGACACACAAACATATTTCACAACAGCTGTTTGAATCCACACTCCTACATACACTAATTACAGAGTCCCCAATTAAAGAAACACCTCTATTAATCTTTTCAATTAAATGGACTCACCACATGACACAAGCCAAAGCAGCCCATATGCTGTACTCCAATCACCCAAATATTAAAGCCCTTTCTAATTGATTTATCTAAAGAACAGTCAACAGATTCAAGGTGGCAGCCAGCCAGAAAATCACAGTAGATGATGACAAAAAAGTGGGAGTTCAAAACATTCTGCCAATTTGTTTTGCCTTTTTTTCTTCCTAGGTTCATTAAAATAATCCAATTATGGTCCTCACATACATTTAGTGTTGTCTTTTTCTAAACTCTACTTCCAGGTCCAAAACATTATCCTCTCCCCCCAAGTTTTTCTACAGCTAAATTCTAAGACAGATATTTGTATGGAATCTCCTTTACTTTCAGAATCAAATTCTTAGCCGTTGACGTATGTGCAGCTTTAACCACTTGGATGCTATGGGGCTCTGAAACACAATGCCCTCTGTAGACCTCTCTTGTATCCAATGGGTTAAACCCAATGGGTCTTATTTATAAAAGCAACGTGGAACAACTGCTCTATAGATGGAAATTAAAATTTCCATTGATCTAAATGTGCATTATAATGGGATAGTAATACTTCAAATGTACGCCCATCTATCTGTCTGTCTATCTATCTATCTATCTATCTATCTATCTATCTATCTATCTATACAGTATATCTATCTATCTATCTATCTATCTATCTATCTATCTATCTATCTATCTATCTATCTATCTATCTATTAGGGTTTGTCCTCCTGAGTAAAACAAAGGTATTCTCACTGCTGATAGGAGT
This sequence comes from Rhinophrynus dorsalis, assembly GCA_037306005.1. Classification (NCBI taxonomy): domain Eukaryota; kingdom Metazoa; phylum Chordata; class Amphibia; order Anura; family Rhinophrynidae; genus Rhinophrynus; species Rhinophrynus dorsalis. The sequence continues at coordinate 289,470,010 of CM074720.1, forward strand.
TTTATTCAAAAGTTATCGCAGCTCAAACTTGTAATATCTGAATGGCTTGACATTTTACAGTGGCTCTGTTGCTACGCCATCCTATGGAGGTTGAGATGTCCATAGGATGGTATAGTATCAGTGCCCCTGTAAAATTTCAGGCCACTGAGATATTGAACCTTAAAAATTAAAGTCTGAACTATGATAACTTTTCAATAAAATATCTCTGAGCAGTGGGAGTGTCTTTGTTTTACTCAGGAGGATAAGCCCCAATATATATATTTTTCTTTTCATCTTAATGCATTGTCTTCAATTTACTGCACTTACTCCAAGTCTTTATGGACGAGATTGCCTTACAATTTGCTTCTGGCCCTTTAAGGGTTAAGAATAATCTAGACAAAAGCATATTCAAATGTCAAGTTCAAACAACAACTGCTAAGGTTTCAAAGCAAGACCTCCAAAATGTTGTGTTTTTTTTTTTCTTTTGAGGGGTGGGGGGAAGTTAGAGTGGATCTACAAGAAAAATCTCCTGTATACAAGACAAAGCTTCAAAGTGTTTCTTTAAGAACACACAAGATGACACAGCAGGGCTGTAAGGAAAACCCCTGCATCCCAGCTGTAGATCGAGAGCCACTGTGTTATGAAGCGCACAGTACATAAGAGTGCATTTTTCCAGCAGAAATATTTAGCTTGGCCGAGAGCCAGAGAATGCTGGAAGAATAGACTGAATTAGGGGATTTACCTTCCACGTGCTTGGCACGCGTCGTTAGAGGCTCTTAGCAACTCTCTCATCTCTATTTCTCTCCCTCTGTGCCAAAGTGTTGTTAGCAGGGGATATAATCTAGCAGACTTGCATCTAGGACTATTCTAAACTCATGCAGTTCAGAGGTGGTAGGGAAATCAATGGACATGGATATTTTAAAGACGCTGGAGAGGTTGCTTTAACCCATTCAAATACCTACATACATGCAGACGTATTTGTTTTTATAAACCATGCACAAAATCTGCCTTAAAATTGGCCAAAACACTGACTGATAAATGTCACCTATCTGCAAATTTTAAAATGTCCCTCTGGTGCTGCCCTATTGCTCTACTTTTTTTTAACTATGAATGTGCACTTGGCCATTTACCATTGAGTATCTGAAAGTGCTTCCATCATTTCATATATATATATGTACAATAATATAAAACGCTAGGCTGCAAAGCTCATTGCGCACATGCGCAGTAGAGACTGCCGGAACGATGCAGTCATGCGCAGTAGAGACTGGTTGAACACGCTGATCCAGAGCGGGGCACTCCAAAAGGCCCACCGCCTCTCTCTGCTCCCGGCTCCGGGGCACCAGCCGAGACAGCTGGGTGGCACTTTAGCCTGTGTATATGGGCTTTCATACTAATATATATAGATTGTTTAAGGCTGTCCTTTATTTTGTAACTTGTCCCTTATCCTTGTTCCCCTACCGGGACAATTACACTATCCTGGATGACCGTATGTTAATTGTGGTTATGGCAATGATGATGGTGCAGTGGCCTAGTAATGCATCTCATAGACAGGCCAAACAACGATTCCCTAGTTTGAACAATTTATGACCTGGCCAGGTTCGGGGTGATTATTACATTTGCATAGCACCATGAACCAGCCAATTAAACTGCCTCTATCTCTTTGGCTGTCTGATGGATCTGCATGGGTAAGGTCTGATGTTTGAGAGCAGTGTGGGCAGGATTGGGGGTAAGTGGAGTTCAAAGCATTGTCTGGAGTACTGCTAAGCAGCCCAATTTATCTGTACATGCCGAGACACAAAAACACAGAGAAAGCATTATTATTATTATTCTTTATATAATGCCAAATTATTTCGCAGTGCTGTACAATAGGGAATAGACATACAGAGATATTAAATAGTAAATCATATGTGAAGAACAGAAGGATCAGAGGGCCCTTCTCGTGATAGCTTACAGTCTAGAGAAGGTAGGTTGGACACAGAAGGTGAAAGTGCAGATTTCAAAATACATAGAAAGCAGCTTTCAGCATTGAAGGGATAGTAATGTCAGAAAAAAAGTATTAACTATATGGTAGATATAATTAAAAGAGAATACTTGCACTTATTCGTATTTCTAAAACCATTATGGTTTGAGAGATATAGGAAAATAAAGTTCTCTGCTCCCTCCCCTTTCTGCTTGACAAGCTGTAAAGCTGTCAGAAGCAGATTCTGGTTCCTGGATCAGACGACGGCTCTTCAGCAGCGCCGACATAACGATATCTAAATATAAATACTTCATCGGAACGGTCTACAACGTGTGTCTGGTTTGCAAGCACATGTTGTAGACCATTCTGATGAAGTATTTATCTTTACATATCATTATATCGGCGCTGCTGAAGAGCCACATCTGGTCAAGCGACCAGAATCTGCTTCTGACAGCTTTACAGCTTGTCAAGCAGAAAGAGGAGGGAGCAGAGAACTTTATTTTCCTATATCTCTCAAACCATAATGGTTTTAGAAATACGAATAAGTGCAAGTACTCTCTTTTATTTGTATTTACCATATAGTTAATACTTTTTTTTCTGACATTACTATCCCTTTAACTCTTTGAGCGACAGAGTGGTATCCAATGCATTGAATGTGCTGGATACCTCTCTGGCACTCAAAGGGTCACTAGCTGTTAGGCAGGAGCAGCAAAAAAATATCTTAAAGTGCCTATTTTACTGTGAAATCCTATGTTATATTACCCTACTGGGCCTGATGTACTAACAAAAAGTGTAACAATTCTGGAACAAATCAACACAGAACATTAGGGAACAAATAACATTTCCCCAAATATTCATTGTTTTTTAAATGGGGGTTTTAATCCCTTCAGTGCTGTAGAGCACTGCAGAGCCATACGTTATAGACCTCTCTAGCATTCAAAAAGATACAAGCCCCATTTAACTCAGTGGAATTTATTTGTTTCCTATTGTGCAGTTGGTTTGCCCCAAAATTGCTTCACTTTATATATGAGGTATATTGTGTTTTTTTAATTAAAGGTCTTGATATTTTTATAGCTGATCAGTGTTATCACTGGCTTTATCTCACAGTTTGTCATGATAAAGTTAGCAATTGCATTTGAGTCCAGACCATATTTAGATGTGAAGGGAACACTTACACTTGCCAGTAGTTGGTGTGTAGATGCTGTCATTTGTGGTTGGAAACACAATAGCCCGGTGAAGGCCCCACTCATACAGGTGATGGTAACACCGCTATGCTGCTTTATATCTGTCACCTATTATGAAAGTTTCTGTGGTGGGCTATGGTGCCTTTCACACTGCAACTATAACTTTGTTTAAGTGAAAAATGTCCAGCAAGCCACAACTTTAAAGTGATCCCTTACTATTCAGTATGGAAGTCTGCACACTGGCCTCTGGGGTGAACGACAGTCCTTTCACACTAGAACCTTTGGAGGTTCTGATGCTCATTGTGTTATCCAGTGAATGGCCAACCCACTTGAGTGCCAACCAGTAATATTGGCTGCTCATGTGGCAACTTATATGTCATGCAAAAAGACAAAAGCAGGAAACCCTGCAGTACTAGCACACTTAAAGGGACACTAATGTCCCATAAAAAAAATCTTCATGTTTTGTATAGTTTAAAAAAATAAATTATGTGTCACAAATCCTACCTCTCCTACCTTTACTGTTTGAGAGATATTTGCATGTAAAGTTCCTCCCTCCCTCCCCTTCTCCTGACGTCAGTGCTGTGCTGATAGCAGGAGATCCCAGTCCTGGGACCAACTGGCGGCTCTGCAGCAGAGCCAAAATTGTGTTATGTAAAAATAATTACTTCATTGGAAAGGTCTACAAAGTATGCCTTGTTTGCAAGCACAGTTTGTAGACCGTTCCAATTAAGTAGTTCTTTTTAAATAACGAGATTTCGGCTTTGCTGAAGAGCCTCCTCATGTCGACCGACTCGAATCTCCTGCTGTCAGCTTTACAGCTGACTTCAGGAAAAGGGAAACTTTATATGCGAATATCTCTCAAATCATAAAGGTTTGAGAGATGTGATTTGTGCCACATAGCTTTTAAAACTACTGAAAACAAGAAGAAGTTTATATGGGACTTTACTGTCCCTTTAAACCTATGAGTGCCAGAAGGATACTGAATACATTGCTTTGCAATGCATTTCGTACCCCTCTGGCACTCAAAGGGTTAACAGGCTCAACCAGCTGTGAGATTGTCTATATTGTTAAAGGGAAGATTACTAAAACCTAACTTTTCTTATAACACTTGATAAAATCACTAAATAACCAAAATGTGTAATTTTTCGGTATATTCAGTGGTGGTATTAATACTGGAATAGGACTGTAAATAGGTATATTGACATAGATGATATCCTATATTCAGTGTAATGTAATGCCGGGGTATCATCCGGCTTGCCTCTAGGAAATTGCCATGGATTAAAACATGCTAATATATTATGCAGCCAATAATGCTGGTATCTTATTTAATATATCAATAACTATAAACAGTCTACCACCCAAGAAGTAGAGAGATAGTATAGATATATATTGTGTTAAGGCGTATAATGCAAAAAAGTAATTATTTCGCTGGGGCAAAATTCGACTTGACTTATGACCTAGCGAATGCTCAGCTGCAACTATAGAAGCTCCCTTTTAATAGAAAGTGTACCCAATAGTCACATACCAATAAACAGCAAATCTATGGACAGGGTGCAATATTTCTAGAATATTAATTACTTATGTGTCACTCCTCCCCTGTCTACATATCATGTCTGAAACAAAGGAAAAAGTTGAATTTATAAAGACACGGAGGCTCCTATTATAATGCATTTCTCTTCTTTGCTGCTTTCTCTCAGATAAGTACACCTCATTTTTACTCCTGATATTTACAGTTCAGTTGTTGTTGTACATGTTTGCTTTGGGGGCTTTGCTGCCCCTTGTACCTTAATAAAGTGTTTGTCCTTTATTTGCTGTATTCCAATTCTGCCCTTTGCCTGTTGTATATATAATTTCCCCCTTTTTCACTCTTACAGCTTCACTGTTGTCCTTTGTTAAACTTGTTACCTTCCCCTTTTTGTTCTCCCACCTGGGGTTGGTTGTGTCCCCTGTGCGTCTTTCCCCCTTTTACCTCCTCTGTCTAGTGCTCCCCTGTGCTTGCCATTTGGGTTTTAGCCGTCTCGTGTGTGCTGTCCTTATTTGTGGATAATACTTGCCTCCATGTCTTTATAATCATGACTTTACGTCATGTATATAGAAAAATCTAGTAATTTAACAACACAGGTGACATAGCTAATGCATGAGACTTCAACACTTCTATCACCAGTGTGAAAGAGGCCTCTAAAATAGTGATCAAAGAAAAGATTTATTGTATCAACACTGCAGTCAAAACAATATGGCTTTCCTCAGGATGTATATAAAGGTGTGATGTGTATTCTATGCTAAGTGAACAAAGTTTTAATGGATATGTAAGTTATTGGAGCACGTGCTAAGAAACAATCAAGGAGCTGTTCAGTGGAGCTAAATGTATGTATTTATTAGTCAATCAGTGCTGTGTAATGAGCACTGTATGTTCACACCCCATTAGGATGCATGAAGACATTTACACCCCATTAATTTAAAGAGGAGGGGTTTTCTCACTTAGTCTGATGCTTTTCTACAGTTGATTTCATTGGTGTGAAAACATTAACAGGCCAGCACTGCTTAATGTATTCACATCCAAGACATACACATCTTTGCAAAAGCAAACGTGCCATTTCACTTAGGATTTTAACCATTTAAACACCACTGGATACCTCTCTGGCACTCAAATTGTTAACCCATTGAATGCTTTGCAATGCCCCGAAGACTTACCAACCTATGGTATCGAAAACCCAATTGAAATCAATGGGAATTTTAGAATTTTAATTTATTTGCTATGGTACATTTGGTTTACCCTATAATTACACTGCTTTGCACCTCCTCACTAACTATAAACTGCTATTACAAGGTGATTATTCTTGCTTTTTTCTCTTTCAAAAAACATTGTTAACCCTTTGAGTGCCAGTGGTCTAGGAAACGCATTGCTCCTCTGGCACTCGGGTTAATGAGGGGGAAAAAACTTGATATATATTTGTAGCAACACACTCATAGATTTGTAAAACCCAGAGTGGACATTTCTAACCTAGTTTTAACCCTTGGTTGCCAGAGATGTTGATGGTGGTGTCTCTAGTATTCAAAGAGTTACACTGGACACTGCTTAGTTTGTATTAGGTACATATAATACGAGTTTGGGTTATCCATTTAAACTGAAATACCTGCACACATGAAATTCTAATTATGCATGTCTTCTCTGGCCCTGTGATTCACCTATATGGCACTTTCTACTAGTACTAGACCAGTCATAGACAACACTGGACTTCTATCTGTTGTAGACTACAACTCCCATGATCTCCAGTCAGGGTTGGATGGATGCAGATGGTGGAAGCTTAATCTCCAACAGCTGAAGTGCCAAAGTTTGCCTACCACTCTGCTATACAAAGCAATGTAGCAGGTTGGTCTGCGGATTCGAATAAATTCACAACCTCCCTTTTTCTGTTCACTTTTATTAATTGTTTGACCTAAATTTGCATGATTACAGGGAATGTGGATTCACTCACAGGTTCACACATTTGTAATTCCATGTTGGTTGTTGGACTTTCGAGATTTGCATTGTACTTTGAATTTCATCAGATCTGGAATGTCCTGTGGATATAGTGCAGCTTGGAGATGGAGTGTGTTAATTACACATCCCTACTCTTTACCATACCATTTAGATCACAGGTAGTGCATTGATAAACATCCAGCTGCCTGGGACTACAACTCTTCTCATTCCCAACCAAATAAAACATCTGGTTTGGAATAAGTGGGTTGTAGTAACCAACAGGTGGAGGTTCGGTTACAAACTAACCCTGATCTAGGGCCTGAACTGGGCTTTTGGCCTCATATTTTAATTGCTATGTTTATGACACGTGGGATTATTTTTTAATCTGGGTATATAAAAGTAGGAACCACTGGAAATGCAATAAATTTAAAAATCATAACAACATGAATAAGTTCTGGATATTACTCTCAGAATAAATAAATCTTACTCTGGAATAAACATTTTAAAGCAGAACTATCACTTAGCTTAAAGTGTCCCCAAATAATTATTCAAATAGCGATAAACATACCGAAACTTGTATGTTCCTGAATAAGTCCAGTGTTATTAAGAAATCCATATTGTTCGGGGACTGCTGGGCAGGCTTCTTGCTGTCTCAGCATCTGTGCTCCTGCGGCGTCAGTCACTTCCTGTACCTTAAGGTACAATGCAACTCCCTCTCACCAATCCTAGAGGAGGCCGGGACAGACAACGCAGGCACACAGATGTCTTTAAGGCAAGATGTCTGCACTGATGCTTGTCTGTTCTTCTCGGATCAAGATGGATTTCTTAATAACGCTGAACTTATTCAGGATAGTACTAGTATTTCTATGCGTATCACTATATGAATAATTATTTGGGAGGCACTTTAATTGGAGTGATAGTTCACATTAAAATGATACAATAATGGAAGTATTTTATGCATGATTCCTCTGCTCTTTGTTAGTACACGGAGAGAAATAAAGTTGATAGGAAACTCCCATACATTCCCCTTGGTGCAAGCAGTATAAAGAGGACCCTCTTGAGTAGAAATAACTTGGTGCATAGATGTTATGCAGAAGCATAAAAAAATGGTTCCTGTTCCTATTTTAGCTAGTTTCATACAGTTATATGTTTCGACTGCTGCATCCTTGCTTGATTTACTTTTATTTACTATTCTTGTCTGTCACTCTGCTAAATACAGGTAACTCTCTAAAGGTGATCAATTGACAGTGAAGGACAGTGGAGACAGATCACGAGCACACTGTTGAGCCTCCATCAGGAGGAAGCAGATGCAAGTTATGTGATGTTTACTTAAACTGTTTCATATGTGAAAAATCATTTAGTTTTAAACAAAATTGAACATATAATCTCTTAAATTCTAGAGAGGTCTTGAATGCACTGGACTTCTCTCTAGCATCTAGGGTAACAGTATAAATATTCTGTTTTTCTCTGCTCTCTTTTCTTGTTTCTTGGGGTGGGTTAGTGCTGGAGACAAACTGTGTGCTACATGGATACTGATGTCATTACATGATGTAACCTTGGCATGCTTAGCTGTAATGCACTATGGAATGTCATGAATCAACTTCTGTTGCTTACTGTAACCACCAACTTTGTTTGTTAATCTTTGCTGTAAACTATAATAAATATTAATATATGAAAACATAGTATCAATATCAAATGTATCTCAATGCTTGTTGGTACTGGTAACTTAAGACTTTATTATTACGTTAAAATTATTCTGTGTTTACCAGGTCATTATATCTGATGATTGTTTTTTTTTCCTTTGTTTTTCTTAGCTGGAACTTTCACCAGCATGACATAGCATGGCAAATGATAATTACATTAGCGATATGCACACACTTTGTTTTATTTTCAAGCACAGTTGCTGTATTAACGAAAAATATAACTTTTTATGCAGGCAGGCACTGGGGAACAGCACAGATATCTTGCAGAGCCGGCATATTTGTGTCTGCACTGTCCATTCCCTTCAACTCTGTGATTGGTGGGTTGAATTCCTTTGTGCCGAAAGGCACCGACAGGCACTGACAGAGCAGGCATAGAGAGCTCCTACTGCAAGATCCCAACTGGTGCCTGCCTGCATAAAAGGTTATATTCTTCGTTAATGCAGCAATTATACTTGAAAATAAAACTGTTTGCATTTCGCTAATGTAATTATCATTTGCCGTGCTATGTCATGCTGGAGAAAGTTCTGCTTTAATAGGCTTTTGAAGAGAAACCTTACTAAAAAAAGGTATCAATGTGTGAATCCACTCCTGCAGCTCCAGTTGTATCAGCAGCCAACAGCTAGACTCCAAGGTCCAAGTCATGCGCTAAAGTGTGAGATCGCTACACTGCATACCAATGCACATGATCCGCCATCATTGCTAAGCAATGCATTGCTTACCCCTCTGGCCCTCAAATACCCTTTCAACTGCCTCATAGCATGCACATAGGCCTGCCTCTGTACTCTTGACAGAACTTTTGTATTAAGTCTTTTACTAATATGGTGTTATGCAGATATAGGTCTAGCTCCTAGTTTAACATGGAATTGTAATCCTTCCCACCCATGCCACTGTTTGAAATGTTCTAATCTTCCACACATTCACTGGCAGTTGTAGAACCACAGATGCACCAAGACTGATGTAAAACCGCAGCAATTCTGGAGCAAACCAACCACATCACCATGGCTGGGAACTCTCCGGATTTCCCCCGGAGACTACGGTTTGCACACTTCATTACTGGATCTCCGGGACAGAGGCTGATTCTCTGGATGTGGGGAGTTTCTACTGAAACTTTGTCCACTTCTGCTACATCCCCTTCTGTTCCTCCCACTCCTGGCCCTCTTCTCCTCCTTCCCCAGCCTTTGCATAATACGTTTTCCTACGTTTATTAATCTCTGCCCCAGTCACAATTAAGCCCCACCCCTTACTGATTTAAAAAAGTGTTTTTCACCCCTTGAATGGTAGTGAGATCTACAATAAATTACTAAGCAAATAATTGGAGTCCTGTTAAAAGCCCCATTTCAATCAATGTGAATTTGGAAAACTTTGGGGCTGAAATTTATTGCCGGTGCTAATTTTATCACTGCTTTTATCTCCAGGTTTCCCCATAGACTTCAATTGGAAAATGTTTGATAAAACGGGTGTTAACATTTAGCACCTGCAATAGAATCTAGCCCTTGATGTCACCCATGTTCTTGTTCTTTTTAGTACATCAGGCTTACTGTCTACCACACCAGCCTTGTTGCCCTTTCCTCCATGATTCCACCTCTGGCACTGTTTCCAAGGTCCCACCTTACACAGTTTGAGCACCACTGATACGGACGTTTCTTGGAGGAACATTTTTTAGACATACCTGGGAACTTTCAGAATAAGGTGACCCAGAGATCTTGATAATATTAACCCTTAAAGATTCCATTAATCAGAGGAAGGCTGGCATGTTGTGGCCAAGGAGGCAAAAACAATCAAGTGGCCCATTTTCACTATAGATCGAGGTCACTATGCCACTATGGAGCACCCACGTTTGTTAATTTTAAAATTGGTATTCATATTGTGAAGTAAGGCAGGTGCTACCACATAGTTTACAGTTGAAATGGGGCCACACTAGTGATGCTACAGAGCTTATGAGAGAAATTGGTTATGCTACTAGTGTAGCTTCATTTGTATTCTAGCTCTGTGGTATCACTTGTGTAGCTCCATTGCATGTATAAGCTCTGTTGTATCACTAGTGTAGCTCCATTTACAGCAGCAAGTGAGAGATCGAGTGAGGTAGTGGCCCACTGGCCCAGACATATGACCAGCCCAGGTGGCAATTGTCCCCCTACCCCCCAAGCCAGCCCTCCCCTGCCCTTAATATATATTTTAGGTGATATGTCCCTGCCTCTTCTAATCCACAGATGCTGCAATCAGTCCTCAAAAGAACAAATAACATGAAAAAACTGATAGCTATATTATAACTGCTTAAACACACACAAGACACTTCTTCCTGGTATAAATGGCACAAGTCCTGTGACTAAAAAAGCAGTTAATTGATGTAGATCATGATGTAGACAACACTGGACTCTCTCACCCTGAGAATTTGGCCCTTCACCCAGAGAAGCTGAGATCTGGGTCAATTCCAGGTCTAGGCATCAAGAACGAAAAAACAAACAACATTCATTTTATTTAGTGCTACATTTCACAAAATTTTCAGTGTTATTTTCCCTTTTATGCTATAACCCTTTTTTAGTGCCAGAGGGGTATTCAACGCAATGTGTCGGATATCCCTCTGGCACTCATTGGGTTAAGAACCAGAGGAGTGCACAGCACATTTCAAGGAAATGCATTGTACCACCCTGTCCTTAGAGGGATAACAACCTCAAAAATTAGCATCTGCCCAATTCACAAGAGGATCAACACAACTGATACAGTGTAAAAACTTGCATTTTTTACTTTTCTGGCCCGCGTGCTATAATAATATAGTTTCTAGTCCAAAGAGATGTTACTGAATGGTGAATGCACATCTCCCAGTCTCGTTCTAAAGCTCTGGAGTTGTTTATCCCTAAAACAATTGGGTGATTCTATAATTAGTCTTACTGCTTGGCTAGGCACAGTAGCTGTGAAATAGCTGGCTTGAAACCACCCCTCCCAGGGTTTTGGCATGTGTAGCTGGCACTCAAGGGTTGGGCATCCATATGGCATCCCAGATAAATACTGTCAAAACATGGAACCAAAAGCTGCAGCATGGCATGTTGACTGCCAAGGAACAAACAGTGTTGAAGTTAATCTGGTGGAAAAGCCTGATATAAACATAGCAATGTTCAGAGACCTCACACGTTGAGTTTGGCTGGGGAGCATTTTATACACAGCATTACATCTACATCTCAGTTCTCTTTTTCCGCTGTATACAAATTCACTATCTTACTATTTCAAAACTATGGTTAAAAAAACACAACTGTATAATTCTTACACAGCTGTATTTTATACCCAAGTATGCAATATGGACTTCATTCAAAGGAGAAGTAAGACCCGTTAATGACACACTCCAACTTACCTGATTATGGCCTAAAATTCCTAATGGTCCTAAGAATTTTGCCCTTGTGGCTTTTTTCAAACATTAACATATTCAATTAGTCCTGAATGTCTTGTCCATGCAGGCAGACATGACTGTTGTTAGCAGGAACACAAGACATAAACTCAGTGCACTGCACATAGTAATTTTTTTTTAAATATAAGTGTTTATTGAGTTTAGCAGATGGCACAAACAGTACAATTATAATACAATACAAGGACCAATAAATTACAGATGGATTATATAATGAGTGCATTATATATACATTTAGATGTATATGTTTTTATACTGAAACCACCTGATTATACAGAAAGGAGGGAGAAAAGGGGGGGATGAGTTTATATCTAAAAACCGTATGCCCAGTCAGTGCTTGGACCACGGAAAAAACACAGAATGGAAGTTTTCAGTCTTATTGTTAGATATGGAGCATAGCCATTCAATGTGGTATTTGTAGTTTAGTCTGGGGATGACCTTTTGTCACATCAGTTTTGATCTAAGCCTGTTGGCAATAGCTTGGCCAACTGCCATGCAGAGAAACTGAATCAACTGGAAATATGGGTAGACTATAGTAGATGTTTTGCTACCTAAGAAGGCCATCCATTTGGTTAAAGAATCTCTCAACGTCGTATAGTTAATTTATCATATGTTCAACCCTCTTCAATATGACCTTAGTGGTATCAAATTGCCAACGTATATGAATGTACGTTCATTGTTCTGGACAGCCCAAAAACATTGGTCTGAGTTATTATTACTGACTAGTGTAATAGCGTGTGTACACAGGCCAAGGTCCAGTGAGGTAAAGAGGCCGGTCCTGCTCTGCGTACTGCTGCCGCCTCACTAGCAGTGGACGCGATGCAGTCATGCGCAGTACAGACTGCCAGAATGCACAGAATGCTCCCAGCATTCTGTGCGTTTGGGCAGTCTCTACAGTGCATGACTGCATCGGACAATCATTCTGGCCTTTTATATTATAGGATTTATATTATAGGATATTATATATATAATGTGCAATAACTTGAAAGACTACTTGTTCAGTCTACTTGTGTGGAATCTGTAGAGTCCAGTGGTCAATCTATTTGAGTTAAGGAGGAACCTTTCAGTAGTGTTCCCATAGCTTATAACTCACCTGGACTCAGTCTGTTTCCTCTGCTCAGCTGGGTGACATTAGCAGCACCTCACTTGGAACTCATTGGAGCTTTCTCTTTTATTGTGTAGAAGTCCACTGATGGTGGATTCACCAATACAGGGCTTCTGTAGAGTATAGCAGCCTTCATTTAACTCCCATTAGTGCCAAATGTTTTGTACATTCTCCTTAGTGAGCTTCCTCCAGCATGCAAAGAGTTAACATTTCTTGGTTACAATCAACCTTGTTTTTTTTTTTTCTTTGTTTTTTTTGGCACGCAAAGGGTTAAATCAGGTTAACATAGGTGCATGATTTTTATTTTGTGGGCTCCGAATATTGATTTTTTTCCCCAAACTATTACCATTTAGAAATGTACATTAACGAAAAAATAACAAACAAAAAATCCATTCAAGTAAATGTTAAAGTGATTTCCCCAAAAACATACGGATTCTTTTATAAAGAAATGATTAATGTGTGAATGAGAAAAGCAACAAATTCTTCCCAAAACCTTTCATTAAAATCTTATTTGTTTTTCTAATCTCCTTTGATCGCTAAAGTTATAAGAATCCCTACCCACCTCCTGCTCTCCTTCTGATAGTATCAACGTATGGAGCTTTTTGACTGGGGGGAGCATGATGAATTAAATGTATGACAGTTATGACAGGTGAAGGAGTGCTTGTTTGGGGCTTACACAGCAGGGATAAGACAAAGCCCCCATTTAAGAACAAAACCACCCTACCCGATGGCAAGGCCATTAATGACAAACCACAGAATCACTCTTTATTCGCCCTGCTAAATGAGGAGCAAGCTGATACCACAGACAAAGCTTTGTTAGCATGGAGACCGTTTCTAAACCAACCAAGGGCAACTAATTTGAAAAGGCTGCCTTGCTTGCTCAGCTGTTAACCCTTTGAGTGCCAGTAGGATTAGCACAATACATTGCCCCCCAGCACACAAAGGGTTAATGAGCATATGTTGAAGATTTTTTTTTTAAGCATAAAATGGTGCATTAAAAAAACCCAGCCACAAGTTTACAGCTGGACTAAGTGGAATTATAGTCACTAACCCTGAAAATCTATCTGAAGGGATCGAGCTAAGCCACAGGGAGAGAGAGAGGCAAGTCCTTGAATTTATAAATCCAAGGAATTTTGCAAGTCAATCCATTAGGATTAATAGGACAGCCCATTGATTTTTTTTTTTTGGAAAGGGTGGCCTAAAAAATATGGAAGCAATGAACTCCCAAATCTTCCTTTATCTCATCCTCTCATCACATGGCTTACTGACTCAGTTTTTGGTTAAGTACACTAATGGTTATGCTTAATCATTGCTACTTTAATCCTTAGGGCCCCTGAGGTCTTCAAAGCATTTCGGTGAACCCTTCTGGAACACAAGGGGTTAACCATTTGCAAAAGCGTTAAGTGTATTTAAGGGCAGAGTGACAATCTAAGATCCAAAAAGGACAATGACTCTACATAGCTTTTTTTTTTTTTTTTTTTTACTTTTGCGGTGATTTGTAACCCCTTGGATGCTAGAGATGTCTCTAATGCATTGCAAAGCAAATGTTGGAAAAGTCCCTAGCATTCATAAGGATTTACTGGCTTCTAAGATTGAAACATTTAAATTGAAATGACTAAAAATACTCTGATATTTGTGTATAGATGTATCTATACCTAGAGAGTTATAAATATTAAAGTCAATGACTAAAATGCACATATATCTAGGTACGATTCGAAATGCAGATTACGTATTGCAAAAAGTAAATTGTATAAAATGGTATAATAAGTATTCTATTAAACTGACTGGTGCGTTGGAAAGCCCTCTGGCACTCAAAGGGTTAAAACCCCCATCTAAATAAGTGAATTTTGTGTACTTGTCCCAAATGGTGCAGTTGGTTTGTCCTTGGATTGCTCCAGGTTCTTAGTACATCAGCCTAAGCTCATGTTTGGCTATGTTTTTTTGCCTTTGGAAATCCAGATTTTGCATTTCTGTCATGAAAAGGAAATGTCTGTACTTTTGCACTGTGGTGGTGTGACACTTTAGAATGTCATGGGCACCAGCTTAGGGTGAGTTCTTTTTTTCTATAAAAACTTTGTGAAAGAAGTTATGTTATGTTAAGCACAATAAACTTTTAAGAACAACTATATTTATACACTTTTACACTTTACTAAACAAATTACCTGTAAAACATTATGGGTTCCCCTGGAATTTTAACACTGCGTTAGGGGTGCCTTAAGCAAAAAAGAGTGACATACAGAGCTGCCATCAATGGGGTACAGAGAGTAGTTCAAACATGATGGCCTATCTCCCGCAGTGTAGGGACATAAAGAGGACCACAGTATGCTGGGGTGAGGTCCCAGGCAGTCAGACTCAAGTATCTTTTTTGGGGGGAGTGGGAGCGGAGAACTTGGAGCACACTGCAGATGCTCTATACTTTACACCATTTCATACAGTACCATGGCTGAGAAGTGCCACTGCCTCCTCCTTACTGGGGGTTCCTGGTCTTATATTTTTACTGGGCAACAAGATTTCTGATGGCAGCCCTTTGCAGATCCACTCGTCCAGACTTTCAGGACCTTCAATGAGTCTTTCTAAATTTTCAAAATTTCTTTTCCTCATGTGCCTTAAAGGGATAGTAATACCTATAATGTAAAATATATATATATTTTATCCTACTGACTTGAACAAGGGAACACCCACTGCTGAAAGGGGTTTTATTCAATAGTTATTGCAGCTCAAACTTCAATTTTTTTAGGTGCAGTATTTCAGTGGTCTGAAATTATACAGTGAATCTGTACATCGCTGGTCAGGTGACCATAAATCTCCATAGCATGGTGTAGCAACAGTGTATACTTTCAGACCATTGACATATATTGTTCCTAATATCACGTTTGAGCTGCAATACCTTTTGAATAAAACACCTTTCAGCAGTGGGAGCACCCTTGTTTTACTGACGAGGATAAACCGTACAATATATATACTTTTGCATATCAAGCGTTACTATCCCTTTAACTATTTGGGTGTGTGAAGGTTGTGCAATGCATTGTAAACCAATGTGTTACATAAACCTTTTGCACTCAAAGATAGAAGTTTCCGTCTGTTATGTTGGTGAGCAAGACGTAACAAAATTATGAAGTTACTTCATTTAAAATACACACAAATGGTCACTAAAAACTGACAGAACAGTTGCAGGATTAGGTTTTTAGGGAGAAAGTAGAGTTCTTCTGGTAACTTTTTTCACTCGAACGATACTTTGTACTGTGGTGGCACAAAATTATATCTATAAACAGATGCCTCAGATCTCCATACAGGGTTCAGCAAATAACATCTGAGAACTTAAGATCAAGCAATGACACCAAAGTAAAGGTAAGAAGGTGATAAACAGAGAGAAGTGAGTCATGCATAATTTGTTTTACTGCTGAGTTCTACAAAATAATTTGATGATAGTGCTCCACTGGCTGATCTGTTCGTCTGCTAGCACACCTGCTGATGGAGTCGTACTGTGAACTCCAGTTGGAGTTTGAAAAGAGAAAATACCTGGAGACTTTGAAAATGGGCAGACCCTGAAAACTTTGAACTATTAACCCCTAAAGCTGCTGATAACTTAGATTTTTTTTTGTGAAATTATTTTACCAGAAAGAATACACTGAGATTGTCTCTTGTTTTCAACTATGTCCTGGACTCATTTTATCTACCTCAGAAGGGTGAAAGGCTTAGCTGACTTTGCTGGGACTAGAACCTGCAACCTTGCGGCTTGAACAGATTCTACAGCAGGTGCATTAACCAACTTGAGCCATCTGACTATGATTCTTGATTATATGTCCCTGCTTGATGTAGCCCAGTCAGTTCACAAAGAACACTTAACATGGCACAAGTTAGATATATCAGTGCAAATCATGTCGTGGCTAGCTCTGGACTTTCTCACCCTGAGAATTGGGTCAAAACCCTCAGAGTTCCCAGGAATTCCCCTGAACTCTACCTGAACTGTATTATGTAGACGGTGTCCATAAAGTTGCTGGATCAGTACTGAAATAGTAGGTCTATGGGGTTGCTCATGCAATGCAGGAGTTTGTGGCTGATAACTACATACTTCTGAGTTATGTTCCAGCCAAGGGGAGTCAGATATCTGGGTCTACACAGCCCAGCCACAGGCTGTTTACTAAGCCTGTATCTCGAGAACAGATAGTAAAATGCAATAATTGCCCTTTAAAGGGATAGTGATACTTACAATTAACTATAATGCATCTTGTAGCCCTTAAAAAAACAAATTAAATGACCCCAGCGGCATCTCTCAAACCTTTATGGTTTGAGAGATATCTGCTTTCAATGGTCCCTGGACCAGCTGGAGGCTCTGCAGCAGAGCTGAGATAGCGTTAATGAAAAATAAATCCTTCACTGAAACGGTCTTCTATGTAGAAGAACGTTCCAGTGAAGGATTTATTTTTCCATAACGCGATCTTGGCTCTGCTGAAGAGCCTCAGCTGGTCCTGGGACCGGATGCCCCTGCAGTCAGCTAGAGCGCTGATGTCAGGGGAGGGGAAATCTGAAAGCGGATATCTCTCAAACCATAAAGGTTTGAGAGATGCTGCTGGGGTCATTTAATTTGTTTTTTAAGGGCTACAAGATGCATTATAGTTAAATTTCAGTATTACTATCCCTTTAAAGGTTTGTTTTTTGTTTGGATAATTTTTTTAAAACATTGTTATACATAAGTTCTTGTGTATGTGAGACTCCAAAATACTTTGGGGAGCTAATGTATGAATCCACCAATGCATGTCCTTCGACATTAATCACATGCACCACCACTTTGGGGGTATGCACTAAGGTGTATGATCACTCTAGTGCTAACCAGCACACAAAATCTTCCATCATTAAGACTTTAATGCCAGCCATCCCAGGGCACCTTCTCTATAGCATGCCCAGGGAAATAGAGCAAAGTTTTTTTAGTACATACCGTTATAAAAGGTAAACAGGAAACAAACGTCCCCATTAGTACAAGTGGCATTAAAGTGTTAGTAAACCCTAATATTGTAGGCATACAAAAAATAAACGTACTGGGACAAGTAAGACATTACTAACCCTTTAAGGGGAGAATTTTCAGTATAAGTAACTCAATAGGTTGTCACTAAAATGCATAATAATAAGAAATTGGAAGAAATTGGTTCTAACTCCGAGTTTAGCACATATTTGAATTAGTACCCCCTCTTTTGTGAGTCTGATATCCAAAGGAAACTGGATACATTCTGAGACAAACCATTTGCACCATAGGAGACATCCCTCAGATCCCCTGACAATGAAAATTAGTTTTTTACCCCTAGAAAGCTTTGCAATGCTTTTGTACACATCTGTAATATTCAAGGGCAAAGCAATGCGTTGCGTACCCCTCTGACACTTAAAGGGTGAAAAGTCCCATAAAAATCAATGGGAATATTTAGTTGTCCCCTATGGTACTGTTGGTATACCCCAGAATTACTCCAGGGGGGAGAGTCACTAAGCAGTGATAAAGTGGTGATAGATTGGAGATGACTTCTCCAGTTTATCACTTCTTCAGTTCCTAGGATATTCTATGGAGCCACTAAGATCGCCAAAGCGGAAGAAACCTTAGTGCATTGGCTCTATAGAATAACATAGGAACTGGAGAAGTGATAAACTGGAGAAGTCATCTCCACTTTATCACCTCTTTATCACCGCTTAGCGAATCTTCCCCCAGGCCTTCTTTGTACATCAGTCCCGAATCTTCTTTGAGTCTCCCCTGTGAGATTTTGGCTTTAAACAAGCATTCTAGCTCTATGGGAGCTTGAGACATCTGTGACAGCTCCTATAGCGCCAGTCACCGATCACAGACAGGAAGATGAGACTCTCTCTCCCTAATCTTAAGGAATCACAGCAGGATTGGCCATGCAGCTCAGTGGGTATTAACTCCCTGAGGTACATGAGTAAGTTAGTCTTAGTTATGGCCATATAGTCAGCATTTTAGATTGTTTAGTATAGGAGAGTTTACTGTTCCTTTAACAAAGCACTGATGACAAATTCACCTAAAAAAATGGGCTTGAATATGTGGGTTGAAATGGAGTGATTCATACAAATGTGAAATGTAACTAAGCAAATCTCTCATCTCTAGTGATAAAAATAATCCTTCCACTTCTGCATGCAGTTAACCTTGGGTAATCCTCCCTCATACATCAAGAAAAAGAGGGAATTGCTTAAAGGCATAATAAAAATAAATAAATAAATAAGGAAATTTTAACCATTTAAGAATCGGGGAGGTGTGTGACACATTGCTTCACAATGCGTTGCACACCCCTGTGGTTCTTAAAGGACTAAGAAGCATTACTGTACTCATATTAAATGGACAGTTCTCTTCTTTATTACCTCTTCAGAAAAATACTTTAACCCTTTCAGTGCCAGAGAGGAATCCAACATACCTCTCTGGCACTCAAAGGGTTAAAAATATAATTTTTAACACTTTGAATAAGATCCCCTTAGTACAAAAGAACCAAAGGAGATGAAAAACAGAAAACAATAGTATCAAAACTGAATGGCTAACTCATGCTTATGTACTCAAATAAATCAAATGTTAATGTGACCGATGTATGATACCAATTGGAGCAAACCAGCTTCTCCGCAGAGGGTAAATAAGATAACTCAATGGTTACCTTCTCGAACGATACTGAGATCTCCAACCATTACACAGCAATGAGTCGGAGAATTTACTGGTATTCATAATCTTATATAAATGGGAATTTGTGTCCCCTATAGTGCAGTTGGTTTTCCCAGAATTCCTCAGTATGAGTCAAACCGCTAAACAGCCAGGGAAATGTTTGTATGATGATAGCTCCGTAAGGCTCAAGTCCTGCTCAGCACATTTACAAGGTCTGCCTCCCAAGCATAATATAAAAACACAATTAAATGTCATATGTTTCTACATATGTATGTCAAAATATCCTAGATAATTCAAGAAAGCTTCACAGTATGTAATATGTCAGTGTTTCTTGGCCAGTTTTCTTGAGTACCCCTAAATGGTGTGGTGTTAAAGATACTATGACTTGAATGCAGGCAGACTAGTCTAAATGATCACTTATCATCACAGCTGTGCTCATGGTAGGCATATACTTAACCCTGTAGATTCAGAGGAATTCTCCAGTGCATTGGGTTTAATTCTCTACTGTTAGGGGTACAAAAGTAAGGAAAGTATGCATGTCTCTCTGACACTTTTTCTACTAGATCTTGTTATTCAGGAAACAAAGTTTAGAGGCTCTTTGAAGGTAAAGCTTCAGAGAATAGAATTGCCAATAACAGGTAATTTGAAACAAATAAATGTGCAGTTCCAGCTTCTAAAACGGAACATTTTGTAAGCCTTATGATATGGTAAAATACATTAGACTCTAAACTGGGGTGCCGTTGTATAGCAACCAAAATCTAAACCTGAAAGAAAGTGTGTTAACTTGTAGGCATGTAGACTATGTGCAGGTTTACATTGAGGCATTCTTTGTATAGAGGCACAGGTTAGTCTTTTTTCTGTTACATAGAGTAGCACAGGATTTTGAAGAGCTTTATCTTGTTGGAGATTTTTAAAAAGGCTTAGCACATCCCATATACCCATTTTCTAATGGAGGTATCTCATACGCTCCCCAGAAAAATATGAACGCTTTTAGGAGTCTGACTGCCATCCTCCCCAACTGTCAAAAGAAATCTTAAGTAATTCTGGGCTAGACCAGCTGCACCATAGGAAATAATTAAAAATCCCCACTGATTTAATTTATGTTTCTACTTGAGCTCTAGAGAGGTCTCCAGTGCATTGCACTCAAGGTTATAAAGCCAATTAAAATGTCCAATAAAATCAGTGGAAATTTTGTGACTGGTTATTTGTTCACCTAATGTGCAGTTGGTTTGCTCCCAAATTGCTCCCTATTTCTTTTGAACATAAGACCCTACATTTGTAACTGGAGAGGATGTATGTTTTATATTAAAGAAGGTTTCTTACAAATGAGAGTTTATGCCTTTGATCTTTGCTGGTTGATTCACTGATCGGTAGAAGAACCTCCACTTGCTGCATGGCATTTCCATTGACCCCTGATATGTCCTAAGGTAAATGGTGAAGTGAACCAAAAAGTTTAAAGCTACAATTGTTTGAATATAATTATTTAACTATGACTTGCACTTTTTATGTGACACTAATTCTTATCCAAATGTTCTTAGTTGTCAGGTAAACTTCCTAATTCAAGCCATTTGTCCTGTGTGATCTTCTAGTCTGTAGGTTAGAATTCCACTTAAAAAGACCAGTCATATCTGATGTGGGCCCTCAAGCCCTTCCTCCCTGCTGATGAACTTCTACGTGTTAAAGAGGCCTGGATTATGTCTGTCCACAGCTCAGCACGCAAAGGGAACACAATTCTGAAGAAGAGTCAGAGAGGACATCCAGGAAAGCGGCTTTCAGTACCTTATCTGAGTGACACAACACTTAACTTTCACCACCTGGGTCTGGTCTTGGAGAGGAAACAGTTGTGCTTAATTATTGTCTCCTTACAGATCCCAGACAACTACTGTTTAATCATACATCCAACTGATATAGGCTGGTGAAAAAAAGTTATTTTTAGTGAGGACAGTGATTTTCCTCCTTTCATCTTTGACTAATGTACTTCCTTCTGGTCTCTACCATACCACAAGCCAGTCCACACCAGATGCTGGATATTAGGTAAAATTAGAGAGCGGGCATCATACCCCATGTGAGGTGCTTTGATGTTTGAACTTAACTCATTTGAAGCTATTTTTAATTAAAGATATCCTATGTTTCTCCTCTGTCTTTCACTCTTATCTTAATTACAATTTCAGTAAAGTTGCACTAATGCTTCCGGAACAAACAGAAAAAAAAAGAAAAGAGGGAAAAAAAGGAAAACGAAAAGCTGTTTTAGACCTTGAGACCAAGGTTATTTAATGCAGTGGAACAAAACAGGAACATAATTAGAACATAGATACATCACAGGTATGCAATGGCTTAGTTTGCAAACTATACCCAAGGGTAATATAAAGACATTATTTAGATAGTAAGCTCTACAGGGCAGGGACCTCCTATCCTAATGTATGCGGTCTGGAAAAAACTTGTCTCAAAGACAATAAAAAGTCAATGGAAGTACAAAGAATGCTGATATTTTTTTCAGGAAAGTGGCAACCTTAAATGCATATTGCTCTAACTAAAATCATATATGTTCAGAAAATAAACTCTTACTTTTTTATTTCAAACTTAATTTATATGATTTCGAAGAGCCAGAGGTGTCACCAGAATTCTCTTCTATTCATAATCTTATATTTTGCTGATCCTATGGGGTTTGAGCAGGGTCATACTTCATAGTTCAAGTGAGGACTGATATCATTGGTGGAGTTCACATACAAATACATTGTTTTCAAGCCTGAAGATTTAGATTTCAAGTTTCTAATTTTAAGGCAGTGCAGGCAAGCTGGCACACAC
The DNA here is from genome assembly GCA_037306005.1 of Rhinophrynus dorsalis. NCBI lineage: Eukaryota > Metazoa > Chordata > Amphibia > Anura > Rhinophrynidae > Rhinophrynus > Rhinophrynus dorsalis. The sequence goes on from CM074720.1 coordinate 289,492,246, forward strand.
TGTACAATATATCACCTTGTTTGTGCATGTAAACTTCACCTTCAAAGAACAATGTGTTTGCAGAAGCAATCCACTGATGATATCCCACCAGTTTTGACTCTGTCTGAGCAGGGTAAAAGAGTAACTCTGTTCAAATCCTATAGAATTGGAGTCACTGGAGATCGAAACTAAAATAAGATTCTGGTGATGACACCCAGCTCTTCAAAATCCCAAAGATACTGTTTGAAATAAAAATTAATATATTTGCTCGAATATAAGGCAAGGGCCTTTTCATGCATTTTAGCATGAAAAATTACCTTGCCGTATATTCAAAGTCACCTTAAATTTGGTATACCCACTGAACTGGTGGAAGGTCCAGTCCAGCACGTAGCCTGATGCATGTGTCTTGCTCCCTCACCCCTTCTATCATATATGGTTCCAAATATCAGCCTTTCAGAAGTGCAGAGCGACATGCGACACATTTAAATCTGCCGCCTGCCTCCACACTGATATCTCACTTCATTTTCAGGTCCTTTTAGGACCTTCTATGAGTGTGCAGAGGATAGAGGGTCCTGGGAAGATGTGAAAATTACATGGGATATGGGCATGGAGGTGGGTGGCAAATTTAAATGTGACACTTGTGCTCCTCACTTCTGCAAGACTGGCACTTGGAGCAATATATGATACAATAGCAGGTGGGAGGGAGGGACAGGTGGCATGAAATTTGATGAAATGACATGACATAAAATGACATGAGATGGCATGAGATGAATGAAGGGAAATATATGAGATGAAGGGTGATAGAGGGACATGAAGGTGCGACAGGTCAAGTGAGGGACAGAACCACAGAGTCGACATATTCATCATTGTTCTTTTTTTCAAGAGAATTAAAATATTTTGGGGTTACCTCATGGTGTCGCCTTATATTTGGGAAAATATGGTAATTTATTATATTTTTTATTTGAATTTTCCAAAATACCTATATGACAAGTAGGGGAAGTCAATGTAACAATTTCTTATATCAAGGATTTCCAGGATACATACAATAAGTTTAATATTTGCATACTTGATTGAAAGATGGTTAAAAAGTGTTTTTTTTTTACAACAAAAGTGGAGTCGTGAGTATTATGGCAATCTGTCACCTTTGTGATCATCAGAGATACATGTATGAAGTGCCGCTCTGCACCCCTTAGTGAGGTGTTTTTCATTGAGGTATGAATTGCAAGGAACTTAATGACACTTAAAGGTATCTACAACCCCCATTAGCTCTCTGGAAGGTAATCATGATATATTTATTAATTATCTGTGCCTTCAAATACTGTGATTATTGATAAATATGCCCCATTATTTCAGAGCATAATGTACTTTGATATATGTCACAGGCATGTGCACACATAGACACCAAGGGGGGCTTGAGCACCTGCCCTTTTTGTCCAAAGTGCCCTTGTGCCCTTTTTTTTAAATATATATTTTGAATAAATAATTATGAGAAGTGCCCTTTTTTTCATTTGAGCCCCTGCCCCCCAAAATGTCTGTGCACGTCCCTGATATGTCAGATCATCTGTATTTGTGAAGGAGAGGCACCTTGTATGTCAGATCATATGGTGCAATGATACATGTTAAAACAATAGATTATTAGTATTCCTTACACCCTGTTGATTTTTTTTTTAAATTGTATCAGTGTTCATTAGAGTTCCCCTACTCATCTCCGATACCCTGGCGTCCCGGGCCACCAGCCTCCATGAGACTTTCGGTTGTTAAAATTCTACCGACATATCTCCACTCTTTAGCATAAATACCTTCTTAGTGGAGACGTTAACATCTGGACTTAATAGACGAAGGAGAATCGAGAGGTTACGGTCGCAGAAGCAACGGAGGACACAGCTCATCGGCTATTTAGGGAAGGACCTGTTTTAATGCCAAAAGCCCAAGAAGGGCCATTGTAAGTGCATTACTTTGTTCATATTTGAAATTATTAAAACTACTACACTTAGATGCTCTTCTCCTCTGTGTTTGTGCTGTTTTTGAGGTAATCCGGATCAAGTGCACCAGTCTTGTTTAAGGCTGACAGGAAGTGCACTCAACAGGGAAACTGACCACTGGACCTTGTAATCTACAGAAATTGCATCTCTTCCCTCAGTAAATCCAGGTAACAGAGTGATTCACTGAGCTTGCAATTAACATTGAAAATTGACCCTAGGAACACACAATCTACAGCAAAAAATGAAAGGGTTTACACCTTATGGTAGCCATACAACCTGAATTATATACTTTACAATCAACACAGTGACATAACCAGAGCTTGTGATGCATAGAAGTGGCAAACTGATTTTACAATAAAGATACACACTGGACTATAGCTCGTGTTCATCAAAGAAACTTAGCCATGATAAGTTGCAATCCATATAACAGACACAGAGTGTATTACATAGATACAAACTGAATCATAGAGCTTGCAGTCAATATGGAAATCAGAGCATGCAATCCAGAGGTGAAATGATCAACAGTCTCTATTACAGATAAAGACTAAAGTAAAATCTTTGTGGTTCAGTCTGTATCTGAGGCGGCTATGTCTGATTTGCTATCAGTCACATCCCATGATGTCTTTGGCCAGGGACTGTGGCTTCTGGGTGGCTGGCATTTAACTGCCAATCAAATTACAGGTTGTAACTGTGGCTCAATCACCAAAAATGTACATTTCTATGCTCCACTGGAAATTCTTGAGTCAGCCCAGGACAGAGGAACTTAGGGCGATAATCAGTAAGTTTGAGATACAGCTACAACTTGGAGCAAACCAACAGCACTACTGAGGACAAATGAAAATTCCTAATGATTTAAATGGGGAGTTTAACCCATGAATGCTAGAGAAGTCCCTAATGAACTTCAAAGCAATGCGTTGGAGATCTGTTTAGCACTCAAGGGGTTAAAAGCCCCATATAAAGCAAGGGTAATTTTTTTGTCCGCTATGGTGCAGTTGGTTTGTTCCAGAATCACTCCTTTTTTACCTAATTAAATACAGCCCTTAGTCCCTAAATCAAGAAAACCATGCTTTCATCAGGACACCTGGGGGGTGTATGCCTTTAATATAAATACAAGCTTAGGTTAACTCTTTACTGCTCCTTTAAGTAACAGAAAACATGTATTTATCTTTTTCCTCCAGATAATGCATCCATTTTCATTGAACAAAAACTAGGCTAAGTCAAAGCAAATGTAGTGTAAAAAGATTCTGTTCATTTACAGTATAAAACCTTTAGTAAGTTTAAAGCTTCCAGGAACATTTCATAATCAATGTGATTTATAGCCATAGATTTGTGCATGCTCAAAATACATTTAAACAGTAATATAGTATCTATAGAATTGCTTGTAAACCCTCAACGGTAGTTTATACCAGATTAAGACTTAGTTACTTATTACATAGTAGGTGTTGAGGCTGCTGGTGGTGGTGACCTGTGTCTGACCCCATGCTACAGCTCACAAACCTTTGCGCGGTGGTCACCGCCAGGAAGTACTTTTCTGAAACCTTGCCCTTTCAAAACAGCACGAGGAGAAGAAACAGTTCAGGCCGAATAGAAGCCATTCGTCCATATCTGCCACTCCTCAGGACATATCACTTCCATCCTTTTGGAAATCATCCATCTTCATTTGCTTTCTGTTGCTGTTATTTCCTCTGACTTTCCAAATGCAGACAGTGGTAGCTATTATCCTCCTCTTTACCTTTCTGTGCCACTGACCGAAGTGTGCAGAGTGCAGACACAAACATACATCACTGTCAATGACCACATCATTTGTTCAAATCTGTTGTGTTATTGGGCTTGAAAGTAGAACAGAAAAGAAAGAGCTCCTGGCTGCTTGTAACCTACAAATCTAATGGCACAGGATTAATATTTGGTATACCATACAAAGAGCAGGACTGTTTTGCTCTGATTCACATAAACCACACATTCTTACAGTTTAGTTGTAATAAATGAGAAATAAAAAGTCAAAATTATAAATTTAATGAAGAAGAAACTTGATTGTGCTCTTTGCAAGAGACAATCTATCAGCATGTTATATATGAGCAACATTCCAGGGAGCAGTAGAGGTTGAAGTTCCAAACACATTCTGACCTTCCAGTGGGGCACATCACGCAACAAGTCTCTAGTTCCATTTAATGTACCCTCATGTTTCAGATGAACGTTTGATGGTTATGACTTTTCATATATATGCTGCTGGTTGTCACATTCCTATCCCCTGTGTAGTTCAACACCAATCACTGTACACATTTTTATCATTATACAGACAATTTATCAAAGCCTCTGATCATTACAAACAGGGGGTTTTAAAGCTGATTTTGAGTGCACATGGAGTCTTAAGTCTATATTAATAAGAAATAAGTTCTTGGAAGGTGCACTAACAAGACTCTTCATGCAATGTGACAAGATACAATTGTTTGCTTAACCATGATTAATTATGCCCCACCATAGTGTACCAGTTATGGACATTGCTTTTCACTTGCTTTTATCACATAATGTCAGCATATGTTTATGATGGCATGCCTTTTCGCTGCTGATGGCACCCTGCCCCTTCCAATCTTCTCTTGTTTGTGGCATTTTTCAAACACTGAGTATTGGCTATAAGGGCACTTTCTTTTAAGCTTTGCATCTTGATAATGACCTATTTGGGCTTCAAATGTTGACCCAATAGACTGTCTGGTGTCACATAGCATGAAGTACATATTCCAATGCTTCTTTCATATCAATATAGACTTTAGATTGCTCTCAGGCATTAAGTTACAAAACCGTAAGTACTCCTAGTATCAGTTCTGATGGGATTTTTACTCACCAACAGCTGAAGGTCCAAAGATTGACTACTACAACAGAGTAACCAAATGGCTGGCATTCCTACTAATCTATTTATTGATGAATATTTGCTTTCTGTTCCACCTTATGAGGCATCAGACATGAGAGTAGTCAACACAATTCAGTGGTGCTTTCAAAATCCATCTGTGAAGACCAGCTGTGGTTTTTACCTAACAACAAGTCAAACTTGGTGAATACCATCAGGTGAGTAGCAGACTCCTTTTCATAGTCACCATCCGCACTTTTGTACTACTTGTTTTTACATCATTGTAGTAGGTCACACAGAAATATTACTGTGCTCTGTAACCTCTTAAATGTTAGAGGGGTCTCCAACACATTACAAAGCAATGCACTCAATACTTCTCTATCATACAAGGAGGTAAAGGCATTACCAGTCTTACATTCTGTGCTTCTTTTATATCAGCTATGTGTCTTTTAGTTTTGTATATCACATTCATTTGTTTCTATTTGTTTTATATAGTTTTCAGGGCTGGATGTATATCTCAGGACCCCCTAGGCAAGGCACTCTAGACTCCCTTAGCTCCACCCATGGCCACATCTCCACTCTTCACATGACTCCACCCCTAGTCCCATCCTCTGTTTCTTGGCACAGAAAAACCCCTTGCCGTATAACAAACAAGAACAGAAAAAGCTTACTCCCCTTGGTTGCTAGAAAGATCTCAAACACATTGCATAGCAATGTGTTTGGAAATCTCTCTAGCATCCAAAGGGTTAAATAATAGCCTGTAAAGTGGTATACAGCTCATGTAGGGACACTGAGATTGCTAAGGGAAGACTATGGGTGTGGCCAACACAGATGAGGCGCCCCTCAAAATGTGGAGCTCTATGCAGTTACCTGCTCTGCCTTTTGGGGAATCCAGGCCTCGTAGTTTTGAGATCTTGATATTGGAATCAGTCTCTACGGACACTGCATCCGTGCAGAATTTATACTCCTTGGACAATAAATTCAAAAGAAAAGTGGAAGTATTCTGTGTAAAAGCAATTGTGATATAAGGGAAAAAATTCCAAAAATGGCTATTGATTTAAATGGGGATTTTAACCCCTGAAATGCAAGAGAGGTCTCCAACGAAGACCACTCTATCATTCCAGGGGTTAAAAATCCCATTTAAATCAAATGGAATGTTTAATTATACTCTTTAGTCCAACTGCTTTGCTTTAGGGCCCTGCGTAACAGCTATTAACCCCTTAAGGACCAGCAGCGAGTGCACCCGGCCAGCACTTAAGGACCATGGGACATTTTTTTTTGCATTCGGTTCAGGGCTCCCGAATGGCGTGCAGCCGCGTGGGGAGCCGTGAATTCCATGACGGTCCTGGCACATCATGGGTCCTTAACGCAAATCTACCCATGAAGTGCCAGGACTGTCAAGAGTCTATAAGGGATTAATGAAGGGAACGATTTGCTAGAAAAGACTGCACACCTCCCAAAATTTCAAATTGCCAAAGAGGGACACTTGTGTTTTAGTGGGCGTGGCTGGTGGGTGGGGCATTATCTAGAATTTTTAGGTTATTTCATGACCTATTGACACCTATTTGTGTAACTGAATAAATGATTTAGAGCAAAACCAAAGTATTTTATTTACACAGACTAATTTATATATATAAACACTTATACTGACGTTAATTAAACATGTATGTGAGTTTTATTACTGTAGAGCAATGTAATTCATAATACTCATTCTGATCTCCTAAAAAGAGGGACAAAAGGGTAGAAAAGAGGGACAGAGGGATTTGGGTCTCAAAGAGGGACACTTGGGCGGTATGAGACTGTATTGAACTGAATCAGAGAAAAAATCCAATTCAAACATATCTACAATAATATTCTCTGGTAAAAAAAGAGGAAAATATAATGAATTGTATTTTATTCGTCTCATATTGTTTCTTTGAATAAATATCCCTGTTACAAACCTCCTTTTTGCAATGTGTACAATCTAAACAGAGATTTTGTAATTTTTCAAACTGGCTCACATTTTATCTTAGTAACCCAATATCTTATACCTAAATTGTGCAGTGACATTTTGCAGCCATAAATATACTGAGCGGTGACTTAAAGAAAGCAAACAGTATTTGATAAAATGCTGCATTATGCAGCCTTATGTAAACAATTCCCTGGAGATCAACATATTGTTTCTACTAGTACAAACAATCATGAGATCCATAAGTTCGATGTGGAAAACAGGCCTAAGCAGCATGTAACTGTCCTGAATCACACGCCATCGTTCGGCCATCCTTGAGCAATTTCTCACACTTATAATTCGCTTATGCTTTATGCAAAACAGATGCGTGCCTTTAGGGATAAGAATCCTCTTTTATTCTTCTACTGAGAAAGTCCTCTTTAATTAAAACAGGAAATCCAAATCTCCTCATCCAGTTCTAAAGCTACAGACATGCATCTCAAACAGCTGTCTGCAATTTTGTATTGAACCGCTGGCTGTGCTGCACTTATTTGTCACCTCCCTAAATCAAAGCAAACAGCACAAATGTGTATATATATATATATATATATATATATATATATATATATATATATGAATCCACATAAGAGACATCCGTGGCACTTATGAATTGTAATATGTGTTATTTATTAAGAATGTATGAATGTAAGGGTGAATGTACAAATGTGCCAGTGCAGCCACACTACTAACTCAATGCCGTTGGTTGCACTACACGGTTTGCACTACAGCATATGATTGTTGTAGTGCAAACTGACACACAATTTCAGCATAAGGCTATAATGACAGTAAGCCCCACATTCTAGCACCAAAGCTGCACTGGTACATGGTGCCTACTATTTCTTCTATGCCTTTCTTTGTACATTGACCTAAGCAAGGTGTAGAGGAAATGAATGGCCAGAAATAACCACAGACTGCCAAACTGTCCTCCTCCTGGAGCAAGTGGCATGAAAAGGATAGTAATGTTTCAAGACAAATTAAGCTTCGTTCTTCATAGTTTTTCAGCCATGCAGAGCGTTATTACAATGTTGTAAGCTGTCTAGTTCATGTGTAATTATGTTATAAAGTGTTCCCTCTCCCACCCCTTTTACATAAGTAATGCTGCCTCTCCTCAGATCTGGAATCTGGTAATCGGACTAGACTGATCGCATTGAAGGGCAATCTTCATTCTGTAAGTATAAGGAAAACCCTGCCCCCTTGTTGAAAGAAGGCAGGATTTTTCTTAATGAGACAGAAGACTGTCCCTTGTCGAGCTCCATCCTGACTGGATGAGGGGAGGCAGCATTGCATATGGAAAAGGGAGGGGGACACTTTATAACATAATTACCCATGAACTAGAGAGCTTATAGCATTGTAATAACGCTCTGCAGTGTTGAAAAACTATGAAGAATGATCCAAACTTAATTTATCTTAAAACATTACTGTCTCATTAACGGGAAGGTTTTGGGTTTATGCAGCTTAATAAATTACTGCTAGGCAGGTGTAGATACAGAAGTCTGATCCTAGAGGCTGTTAATGCAGAGAACCTGTATGGAACATTCAATGTGATACAACACCTTCATCGGGACAGTTTTACTTCAAGCACGTTTTCAACAGGACACCTTTTACATTCATAAGGTCAATCATATTGTCAAAGCACACCTTCATCAGGGCACATTGTACTAATAATAATAACAATTCTGTCACACTGAAATGTTGATTTAATAATAAAACACTGCATATCTAAGTCTGGGATGCTGTAGATTTGTTATTATATAGACTGATATACATATCTGTGGATAATAATAATAATCCTTTATTTATATAGCGCACACAGATTCTGCAGTGCTTTACACTCATATTGGTTCCTGTCCCCATTGTGGCTCACAATCTGAATTCACCTATCAGTATGTTTTTGGAGTGTGGGAGGAAACCGGAGTACCCGGAGGAAACCCACGCAAACACAGTGAGAACATACAAACTCATTGCATTCCATAGATTCAGGGCCGACGCTGCCATTAAGGCAGAACAGGCAGCTGCCTTAGGGCGCCGCAATGGAGGGGCGCCGAAAAGAGGGAAGTTGTGTTTTTTGTTTTGTTTGTTTGTTCCCCCCCCCTGCAGTGTGTCACATAGACGCCACGAGGGAGCGCTTGGTAGTGTAAATCAGCGCTCCCTCGTACCGTCTATGTTACACACCGCAGAGAGACCCAGGCTCTGTAGTAATACAGAGTGCTGAGAGATGACATCATCTCCCAGCGCTCTGCATTACTGAGAGCAGCGTGCGGGAGCCTCAGCTCTGTGCCGAAGGAGGCACAGAGCTCTAAGCTGTGGCACGCCGCTAGACCACCAGGGACTCAAGGTAGGGAGATAAAGGGGAATTATGGAGATGAAGAGGCATTGTGGAAGGGGAATTATGGAGATGAGGGGGCATTGTGGAAGGGGAATTATGGAGATGAGGGGGCATTGTGGAAGGCGAATTATGGAGTTGAGGGGGCATTGTGGAAGGGGCAATGTGGAGTTGAGGGGGCAATGTGGAGTTGAGGGGGCACTGTGGAAGGGGCAATGTGGAGTTGAGGGGGCATTGTGGAAGGGGCAATGTGGAGTTGAGGGGGCATTGTGGAAGGGGCAATGTGGAGATGAAGGGAGCATTGTGGAAGGGGCAATGTGGAGATGAAGGGAGCATTGTGGAAGGGGCATTGTGGAGGTGGGGAGAGTGTGGAGGTAAATATGTGGGCGGGGGCAGGAGATTGTGGCAAGGTCGGTGGGGGGGGCATCAAAATGCACCTTCGCCTGTGTATACAAAAATATATAATTGGACTGTCATACAGTTTGAAGACCCCCTGGGCAGCTGCAGTGGTGAGTATCTGTGGAAAAATCTCTGGCACTGGGAATCTTGCCTGGGAAAATCGCCTCCTATGATTCGCTGCTTGCTGATGATCTCCACCCCCTGCTGCCCTGCGGAGGGTTAGACTTTTATAAATATATATATCTATACACACACACACACATACACACTAAAAATGACCATCCATTCAAAGATGTGTCACTGTTTGCAACTGTTTACAATGCGTTGCTATTCTACATTAATTAATCCCCAAAAAGCTCTAATTTGCTATTAATGTTAAAAAAATGATGTGAGATATAATTCAGTGTTTACTGCCTTATATTTCCTGCTTCAGATTCTTCCATTATCTGCAGCATATAAAAGCAGCTTTATGGTTAGAATGTTGTTTAAGAAAAGTTAACTGTTGCAACTATCGTGAGAGTTTGGGACACCTCTACCTTCCTTCCTATCAGATCATTTTGTAATGCTTTGAGGATATGAGGTGTTGAATGCATTAATGCATACCAGTGATGGTTGCCAGTAAACTTGCATTCTTGACTTCTCTATTATATTTCCAATCACAGAAGTGGGGAGATTTCAGAAACTCAGAAAGCAAGCACACTTAAAGTAAAAATATGTTGCACACATATCTGGTCCTCAAAGGGTTATAGAATCTGCAGAAACAATGGTTGCTTAAAATGGCTATATGATTTATATACTGAACTTTTTAATTTCTAACCACTGGGACTATATTTAAGAATAGCCACGTTTACCCATCGTCTGCACCTTATAACTTCCAATCTGTGGGGGTTTTCCAGGCAATATGCATACCGATGATTGGGTTAAGAAAAGACCGTAAACTGATTTTCACACCTGTCATAGCTAGATTAATAAACCCACTAATTGCTCTTTAGGAACGGCCAATTAGTTCTAGTTAAACAGTTTTAAGGGGGGAGGTCACAGTCTGTTATCACAAATCAGGACTCTTTGTTCCACTGAATAAGATGTATGAGCTGCAAGAACCTTAGAGATTAGCCAGAAAAAATCCTAATGAAAATGTGTATCATACAATATGTCATATAAAATATTACCATATGTTTAAAGGAAACATGGAAGAATTTGGGGCATACCAACTGTACTATAGGGAATAATTTAAAGTTCCCATTGATGTAAATGGAGATTTTATCTCCTTGAATGCTAGAGAGATTTTCAACATATTCAGGAGGTTATGAGGCTTTTGGTTTGCACTGAATTCCTCCACTTTTTTTTTTTTTAAACATACGGTCCTAAAACCCCCCTTTGTGAGATAAAAATGTAAAAAATTAATGATTCCACTATTGTTTGTTTACACACATTAAGCATTTGTAAAATACTCCAAATTAATATTGCTAGTTCTCCCATTTAGGGAATAAATATGTGTAGTTTTATATTGTGATTAAAGTTGTGTGCATTACTTTTTATAAATGGCTAATAACTTTATGTTTAAAATGTTTATTATTGTTTTCTATTTGTACTACTTTACAACTTTATTTGAGAGTTACAAGCTGTCAGAAACAGCCTGCACACTGACTCTGGGACATAATCAGAAGCATGCCTCTGCACCTTTAAACGTGATCACTGTAACTTCAAATCACACTGATCACATACATGTTGATTTTAACATTTTGGAAAAAATTAGTTTCCAGCAATAAGAAGGGAAGCCAGCTATCACTGACAGAAAACAACACTTCCAATGTACTTCTCATTGATATGTCTTGGATCAAAATGAATTAACTTAGAAGAGACACTGCAGGCAGCCAATCGGATGAGCTCCCTGAAATAGCAGGGAACATGGGCTATTAATGACAGCCCGATCCCATGTCTTCCAACATTAGAGCTTTCCATAGAGGGACACATTTATGTAATTAGTGTGCTGTTCCCTGCATTGTGCACGTGGCTGGGAAAAAAATAGGATTTTTAAATTTGAACCCCCAAGGGCAATATGCACAAATTAATAGTGGAACAATTATATGACAAACCACTGCACAATATGGGAGAAATAAACATCCCCAATTATTTAAATGGAGCTTTTAACCCCTTAGATGCAGCAAACAGAACCAGAAACCAGCAATGAGAGGTGATAGATCTTCAGATCCTCACATGAAAACTTGGGGAAGGAGGGGAAGCTGCTCTGCATACTAGAAATGGCGAAATGAACAAGTAGCAAGGAGCATACTGATATATAACATATCACACAGTTATCTAGTACTGGAAGGGCTAATACGGGTGGAGGAGAACATGACTCAAGCAACCCTAAAATTCGACTGACCTAAGGTGCCTTTGCTTTCCTGCCTCATCACGCTAGTCCAGGGCAAATGAGAGACAATCTGTTCTAGCAGGCCGAAGCACTAAATCTGTGCTGGTCCCACTCAATCTGTGCCTGTTGGCACCTATGTAATCCAGCCAGTAGCTTGTTGTGACTGATGACTGTGTTCCTTACTGCTTAAATTGGCCAAGTCTCTGATATACACGTGCTTTTGCCTTGAGACCAAGTTCAGGGACATGTATAAATAAGTTTCAATGATTCTTAAGGTATCAAAGTGGACATGTCACCCAATAATAGCTTACATGTGTTTGAAACAGCTTTTGAAATTAACCATTTGTTGTACTAGCCATTTAAATAATCCATTTATTGTGTTAGCCTTTTTATTTTAAATAACTAGCTTTTAAGTCACTTTTTATTTTATGATATGCTAATAAATACTAAACATACCTTTCCAAGCACCTCTTTAATTGCCTTCCCAACTCCACTCCCTCCCATTAATAACATTTCAGTAACTGGACAAAGGGTGATCCAGAGTACCCCTCTCTGTAGTGCATCAAAATACATTATTTACCCTGCCCCAAAGACAGACAAATTCTGGTTATAAAGTATATAATTCTAATTATGTGTATTCTTGTTTGCATGTCTACACGGCAGAGCAATAAGCTGTAGTGCAGACACATCTTGCTGTATTTCCTGAGCTATTACACCCTTTAGCTGGAGAATTATAGCATGCTTTGTCTACAAGTGACTGCTCCTGGGATTTTACATGAAGTACCTTATAGGACATAAACCAAACTATTTTGGTGACTTAGCCACTTATGGTCTTATAGTCCAGTGGTTCCCAGCCCTCTTCTCAGGGGTACCTAACAAGCCATGGATTTCCTTGTTTGTGCACAGGTGAGTTATCCAGAGGCTCAGTCATTTAACTCGCCTGTGCACAAGCAGAGAAATCCAAAAGACATGGAGGATGTGCACTAAGGAGTGATAAAGAGGTCATAACGTGGAGAAGACTTCCCTAATGAGATCACTTCTCCAGTACCTATGAGAAATGTGGAGAAACCTTAGTGCATAGGCTGCATAGTATAACATAGGAACTGGAGAAGTGGTATCACTTTATCACCTCTTTCTAATGCTTTTGTGCATCTCCCCTCCATGTCTTTTGGATATCCCTGCATGCATGCTTGTGCACAGGCGAGTTAAATGACTGAGACTCTGGATAACTCACTTGTGCACAAGCAGGGCAATCCATAACCTGTTAGGCACCCCTGATAAGCGGGTTGGGAAACACTATAGAGGAAGAATGATACATTTACCACACATTTCAAACATTGTATCAGTCTACCAGTGCAGAGAGAACATAATTAATGAAACACTAACACCAAAAAAAGTTATGCTATCTGTACCTACTGATAGCATATATAAAAATGAATTCTTCATGTGTTATATCCCCAAAACAATCCTAAAGTTGCTTTATCTCATGCATTGCGTACCCCTCTGGCACTTGGGGGGTTAACACTTTGACTGCCAGAGAGGTATCCAGAGCATTGTGTTCCAATTCGATGGATACCTCTCTGGCATTCAGAGAGTTAATATTGTTTGCCTTAGACCACATGTAAGACTAGATTTCAACACAGTAAGTAACGCAAACAAAGAAACACACATAAAGACAGTGACACCACAGATACCAAAAGAGACAATCACAGTGAAACAAAAAGAGACACACAGGAAGACAGAAGTCATAGCAGACAGAGACACACAAACATGTGTAAGTGAGAGAGATAGAGAAAGAGAGAAAACTAGCGGGTGAGAGTGAGCAAGAGTACAAAAGAGAGACAGTAAGAAAGAGAGAGAGAAAGAGAGAAATAAACACAAAGACTGACACATAACACAGAAGGTGAGAGTGAGATAGTGAGTGTGACACTGAGAATGTGTGAGAGACAATTAGACAATAGAGAGGGAGAGATAGAGAAAGAAACAGAAACACTGTAAGGCTGATGTACTAAGCAAAGGGAGCAATCCAGTGGCAAAGCAACTGTGTCATAGACGATAATTCTGATTGATTTAAATGGAGGTTTTAACCCCTTTAATACCCAAAGCAATGCAATAGAGTGACCCTCTAGAATTTATGGTGGATCAGTAACCTTTAGATAGCATTAGTTAATTTTAACCCCTTAACTGGTTGGCACTTAAGGACCATGTGCCTTTTTTTTTTTTTTTTTTTTAGCAAATTGGATTTGGGTTCCCCAGGCGGTGTACCGCCCCGCAGGGACCCCAGAATTCCATGACATGCTAGCGCTGTCAATGGTCCTTAAGTGCAGAACTACCGTAATAGTGCTGGCATATCATTGGGCTAAAGAGAATGACATTCCTCTTATGTGTTGTGCTATCTATTTTCTGTAAAAGAAATAGTTTTTGAGAAATTAATATTTATATTTTCATGGAACAATGTGGAACTTTATGCTAATTCCAAGGCACAGTATACTGTGTGAGCTCTTTCTAGATTATTTCATAGCACAGTGAGTGGTAGTGTTGTTCCGGCACAGAAACCAATTAGTATAAAATGTCACCAACAAATAAAGTTTCATTTTCAAAAACTGTTTATACTACAAACAATCACAAAGGGAATTTGGACCGGCCGCACACAGACCTTTTTGTTTTTTGCATCCTGTTCCTTAATGCAAAATAACCCATGACGTGCCATGACCGTCAAGGGTCGTTAAGGGGTTAACTAAACCTATCTGAGGGTAGAATACCAGTTTAGCATTCAAGAGGTGAAAATCCCCAAATCAACTGGAATTTATGGATTGTTTACTTCTCCCCTGTGGTACAACTGATCTGTCCCAGAATTTCTACAGGTTGCTTTGATACATAAACGCCATAGTGCCTTGTGTATAAAATCAAAGTGGAGTAGTTCTGAGGCAAACCAATTGCACCTTTGGGGACAAATAAGAGTTCTAAAATTCCAACTGATTTAAACAGAGGTTTTATCCCTTTGATAGTCCTCTAACTCATTACTTACTAATGCCTCGGAGACTTCCCTAGCATTCAAAGGGTTAAAATACTAGTTTTACTCCTTAAAGATCGGCCGCGCACGCACGGTTTGGTCATGTAAGGACCAGGGACCATTTTTTTATTTACACTATCCGATTCTGGACTCCCCGAATGGCGTGCAGCCGCGCGGGGAGCCCAGAATTCCATGACGGTCCACGATGGTCATCGGTCGTTAACTGAAAACAATCCGTGATGGTCCTGGACCGTCATGGGTCCTTAAAGGATTAAGCAACTGGCATTTGCGGGTAATGTTTATTTTTCATGCCATAAGAGCAATTGGCTTGTTCCAGAATCACTCCTCATTAGATTCTTTAACCCTTGAGCGCCAGACCTTTCAAATGAAGTATTTATTTCTAGTTTGCGCTATTTCGGCTCTGCTGAAGAGCCGCCGGCCGGTGAAATGACCGGAATCTCCTGCTGTCAACTAGAGCACTGACTTCTGTGAAATGGCCTGGAGGGGGGAACTTTAGCTGCTTATATCTCTCAAATGATAAAGGTTTGAGAGACAGGACTTACATTAATGTAATTATTTTTTTAATACCTACAATATTAAACAATGTTAAAATTAAACATTACTATCCCTTTTAAATGGGAAGATTTATTTGACCTCTATGGTGCAGTAGATTTGCTTTAGATTTTCTCAATTTTTTTCTTATTGCATACAGTCCAAGGTCTCAACGGCTTTAACCCTTTGAGTGACAGAAGGGTATGGAATGCATTCCATACTCTTCTGACACTCAAAGGGTTAATTTGAAATATGATCTCTCTCTAGTGGGTAGTTAAACGTATGCCCTAAATGAGAAAACAGTACTGCAGCAAATCAATAAAATGAAGTACAAAAGTGAAAATCAATCATGGAATCGCCAGAAAAGAAGCAAATGAGCTACTAAACAACCTACAAAATTCAATAAATTCGCAGTTAAAACAGGAAAGTTTGAAAA
The DNA here is from genome assembly GCA_037306005.1 of Rhinophrynus dorsalis. NCBI lineage: Eukaryota > Metazoa > Chordata > Amphibia > Anura > Rhinophrynidae > Rhinophrynus > Rhinophrynus dorsalis. Next base: position 289,508,133 of record CM074720.1, read on the forward strand.
ACACATAAAAACAGGCAGTCCAAAGGTTGCTCACATACCCACTAAGTAAACACAGAAGCAAGGCTAGTTAATAAACACCAATGTACCCCCAATTACTGCAATAAATGGTTGAATTGGTTGAATGTCCACAGTTTCTGCTGAGAACATTTCTACAAATTGTTTAGCTAGCAAACTATTACATCACTCAACAAACAAAAAATAGTGAAGTAAGAGGACTCATGACCCTCTCAAATTAACTGAATTGGTCTCCACATCTGACTTTAAAACATACATAATCAATTATTCTTTTAAAGGAGCAGTGAACTTTTTTTTTATAAACAAAATATTTTCTAGGGCTTTTACTGCTGAGTAAAATAAGTAACTTCCACTGTTGGAGTATGTGTCTTCCCAGAGTTAATATAGATTAAAGTGTTTTTTTACTTCAGCATTGTCCTCTAGAGGCCAGATTACAGATATTATGTTGCATTCTATGGACAAAGTGAGTCAATGACAATAATTATCCATAGAATATGATAGTGTCTGCTGAGTCACTTCCTGTCAGTTTGAACTTTCAGGAAGTAAGCTTCCTGGATCTCTTTTGAACAAAACAAACAACAGCAGCGGGGGGTGTCCTTGTTTTACTCAGCAGGGAAAACACTATTACATACAGGTTTTTATAAAATAAATGTTTACTGTTCATTTAACCCCTTAACGACCCTGGACGTGCCAGGACCGTCATGCTGGTTCCGGCGCTTAAGGACTGATGGTGGTCCAGGCATATCATGAAATTCTGGGGTCGGCGCGCGACTGCACACCCCTTGGAGACACCGGAATCCATTAAGAAAAAAAAATTACATGTGGTTCTTCACGGGCGTCCTTGTGCCGCGTCGGCCAGTCGTTAAGGGGTAAAACAAACTGGATGGGGGGTTTCTATTACTATTTCACGGTAAACCAGATTTACTAGCTCCACTCTTGCCTAAAGGTAATTTACTAACTTATTTATATTTAAAAATGAAGGCAGCCAATAGCTAATAAACTAAAATTTATGGGGATTTTTATTTTTCCCCAACAGTGCACTTGGTTTGTCCCAGAATCACTCTATTTTGCCTTTTTATATAACCTAAGTAAATCTGTTTACTAAACCTATTCAACTGCAGAAAGTAGGGAAAAGGGAATTTGGAGGTTCTCCTTTGATACATTTTGTGAAATCAAAGTGATACAAGCTTAGTTTTTGACTTTTCATATTCTGCAAGTACAGAATATGTCAAGCCTAATTGCCTATACTTTTTTTGTGTTTTTAAATCTTCATCTACTTTCAACAACTTTTATGTATCTGACAGTGAGCTCTATGGATCTCTCCTTCCAGGCTGTTCACTGTCAGGAACAGTGAAAGCTGCAGTTGTGGTACAAGGTACTGCTATTCCTGCTGAAGAAAAGACCTGTAGGGATAGCGTTTATGGAGTCCCTCTAGTCTATAACTATTATACACCGCATACAGAAAGCTCAGTGCTATGTGTGGTAATTTGCCCCTACTAGATCCCCAGACATCACTAGTAACTTGGGGGACTAAAGTAATTGGTGAAGTCATCAGAAGTTGCAGCTTAATACAAATGTGGCTTGCCTTTCACTGGGTAAAGCCAAGTGTGTGTATTTCTGAATGAGGCCTTGTAGCAGAGCAGAGCTCCCTAAACTGTCTAATCCAGTCTTTTCTGCAGCATAAAATTCAGTATGAACTCTAATTTTGTGCGTGTTTGTTTTTAATGGACATTACATTAAGTACAAGAATGTGGCTTAGATTCACTTTCCTCTTCTCATTCTGGGCCTTGAAGGAATAAGTGTGGACACCACTAATGTAAAGTCAAAAAGTAAGTTTACCATCAATTTAATATGAAATGATGTTGTAGCTGTGAGAATTTAGGAAATAGCATTATATATTCAGTCAGTATCAAAACTATTTATTGCCAGACTAAATTATGCTGATTTAAGAAAAAATATTGGGAGGGGGGAGCTACTCCTTCATAGAGCTCTTAAAAGTAATCCTTTAAATGTCATATTAAATATACATATATGTATTCACATTAAAGTGCATGATGCAACTCTTCATTGACACTAAAAAAACATCTGCTTAAAAATAAGAAGCAGGTAACCCATGAATAGCCCCCTTCCTTACACAGCAAATGAAGAAGTGATTTTACTAATATCCAACAGAACTTAAAACACAATAAGCACTCAGAGCTTTCCATATTCAGACACAGCAGAGGAAGGATGAGGGGCGGAAGAAACACTTCATAGACACATTGTGCAGGATCAAAGAATCTAAAAATATAGCAGCTTTACATTAAAGAACATTTTAGTAATACAACACTTTAGGATGCCTGTGAAGTGTCCATTGCATTGTTACTATTATTTTTCTAACATCTGCACAATCTTCTTCTTTTTTTTATCTTTAAACTTCCAGCGTGGTGTGATGTGTTGCTCACCACTCTGGTCCGTAAAAGGGCCAATACCTATGTTTTCCAGTTGTGATATTCATTTGATTACTTTTGCTTTATTGGCACCAGCAACAAAACAGTTTGACACAATTGGGTGCATCCCAGGGATCCAAAATGTTCAATCCCAAAAATATGTTGTGGTGTTTTTCTCTGAAATAAAGGACTAACTCTTCTCACCCATTGCATAGTCTTTCTTGTTGTCTTCACTCACTGTGTCTGTATTAATTGCACTGGCAAGGCTGTAGATGTACCAACTTTGCAGTGAGTAATAATGTGTAACATTGGGCATCTCTTATGGTGGTAAATGTCCATTAATCCTGGCACCCTGACCCCCTAACAACAGACTGTAGAACAAAGCACTGTAGAGCGTTCACTAACAAGGCTCACCCCCTCTAAAGGATCTTCTCAGAGTGCAATCTACTCTCTTGTACGCTCATTTCTTATCATAACCAATCTTTAACCAACATTTCCCTTCCCAAAACATCACTCATACTTATAGTAAAAAATGATCTCCATTGTGGGCATCTTATCATGGACTTCAGCACTCTAATTCCTTCCTAATCATTCTAACCTTATTACTTATGGGTTTTAAAAAGAGGGTGGAAGGAGCAGACTGTCACTGTGACAAAATGTACTTGACCTGGGTGCCCATCAGAAAAATACAAAGCAAACATGTATTGGCACTCAACAGGAACCTTTTTCTGAAGAATGTTTTACTGGCACATAGTCAACGTTTCAGCTCACACTTGAGCCTTTATCAGGGCTCAGTTTTCAAGGTTGTATTTGCTTGTAAATGCCTTCAGTTTATTCTTAAGTGTGTTGTGTTTTAATAACAGCTGCCGTGGCTTTGTCTTCCTGAGCAAAAGTGAAATCTTTACTGCCTAATTGAGTAGCTTTAGATTGCAAGCTTTCAAAACCAGTCAGGCCTCTTTGTCCGGCATGTTATAGAATGAAAGCTGAATACCTCAGATATATACACAAAACATTTGTGACATACAAGTTTAAGGTGCAGGGATTCTAAAAGTAAGCTACCTAAAGAGTGTAACATGCTCGCTGGAAACACACTCTTAAGGGAATGCACTAATCCACCAACACAGTGGAGCTGTAGTTACATATATGTTAGCTAAACCAATGGCTATATATAAGCAAATACAACTTTGCCATGGGAATGGCCTTGGGGGAATAAGGACTTAACATTTCCCTCACTTCATACTGCTGGGGATCTCCTTTAGTTCCCTGTTCAAGTGTAGCTTATCTGTCTTCACTGGTAGTTAGCAGTGCCAGAACTCAGATGTGTAAACTTGTTGACTTCCTCCTCAAATTCTAATGGGGCAGTACTGAACTCAGTGACTCAAAGAGAAGGGACAATGACTGTAGTCAGGAAGAGCCACAAAGATGGGAAAGTTTGGGGACAAATGCTAAGATGCTGAAAGGCTTTCTGTGGTGCATTTTTAAATATGGGACATTTAGGAACTGCAAACGCAGGCAGTAACCTTGAGGAGATATTTAAGGCGTTATGAACAGAAGGAATGAGGAGCAATTCTGAAGCAACCCAACTGCACCATCAATGCAACGTATAACGCTTTGAATGCTAGAGAGGTGTTCAATGCAATTTGGCCCTATTTAGATAGAAGGCTACAACAGGGTCAAAAATATTCACTGACTAGATTTGCATCTGCTTGCAGGCTGAAGAAAGACCTGTCAATGCAGTTGTTGCCTTTGGACATGTATGTGAGTGGGTTTCTTTATGTGACATGATATTTTTCTGTCCTGGAAATAAAATCCCATTTCAGTGTATGAGTTTCTCTCTGTTATTTCCTTTTGTGCAGAAAAATGTTACAAAATGACCATGCTATTTTATAAGGTACAGATGAGTTACAAAGGTACTGTACCTGTTGGGAAGGTGTAGTTGAAAAATATGGTGTAGGGATAACAGATATACCACTACAGTTTTTAATAAAACATCATGTAGGTTTGTGTGTGCAAGATCCTTGTTCTGAGTGGTCTAATGTGTGAGAAAGGTGTTTTGATGACTCTAAAGTAATCACTTGTGAGTGCGACCAAGCTTTGTTTTATGTACTTGAGTCAGGGGGTAGTTTAATGGTGCCACAGAGGATTAAGCAGTTTTTCTGTTGTCTTTTAGCTCCTACAGTCTGTGTACAACTAACAGCTAATGTATTCAGATGTTTTTTAAGTTAATGTTTTGAGAGGATTGGATCACATCTAAGAAGTGGGCTTATATGGGTGTGTAGAGTGTCTTTGTCTTAACAGCTTTTTAACGATATCCCAACTCCATTTAAATACTGACAAGAGAGCAGGACTGAGATTTAATTTTATACACACACACATTGCTCAGCTTTTTATGTGTAGGGGGTTTAATAACAATTCACATGCAACCTGTCAATTTAGGAAAAAATAAGTCTGCATACTTCAGGTGCCAGTGATGACTCTGACAGATAATACAATGAGTTTATTCTCTAGCATATTAAGTGTTAAGTGTGCTTTGAAGGAACAGTTGCATCTAGGGGATAATGACCCTAACTAGTTTTTGACAAACTGTTCAAAATACCTTTAGTCCCCTTTCATATGAGTGACACAAAGGCAGTGATGCTGCATTGGATCTGTCCCACATGGTCAAAGGTAACATGCAAGCACACGTAGAAGACCGTTTTAGTGAAAGATTTCTTTTTTATAAACGCGATCTCGCCATTGCTGCAGAGCCGCCTGATGCAAGTAATACCGGATATCCCTGCAGTCAGCGTTCAGCGTTCAGTCAGGGAAGGGGGAGGGAGGGGGGAACTTTGAGCGCTATCATCTCTCAAACCATAAGGGTTTAAGAGATGACACTGGGGGCAATAAGTTTCTTTTTACCAAAGTTACAATATGGGGATTAGTAATTTGCAAGTATTACTATCCCTTTAACTGTGGCGCTTAGTATAATATAAAATCAGAACACATGAAATCCCTATTTTAAAGAAAAGTTAGATTTATTACAGCAGTAGGTTTAGAGAAAACCTTAATTACCTGCAGAAAAATATGCAATTGCTCTTCAATGCCTTTGAATTTTGGAATTATTCCAATGAAGGTTCCGAAAGAGGTCACAAAATGTCATGATTTCAAAAATTACAATAAAAAGGTCCTTTTTTTATTTCCACATTTTTATTCTTTGAGCGCCAGAGGTGTATGGAACACACTGCAAAGCATCTCATCATACGCAACCAGCTATTTGGAGTGCCAAAGGTTATCTACCACTGTCCTATGTGGTACCTTATACCAAAATGAACAAAACACATTATAGCATATCTGCACCTTTTTACCCAAATATTGTCTTATATGCTGCTACTAACCACTTCATTGACCTGGTCATAAAATGTAAACATAAAGTTTTGGGTGTTTTTGCTGTCCTTATGCCTTTGCCTCTCTGTTGTATGGAGCTGTCCGTCACTAATTAGAATGAGGAACACTTATGTTCAAATTTGTCCCCTACTTCCAAAGGCAGGAGACCACCAGATTCAAACACAAACTGCTCAGGCAATGAACCTTCCCTGGGGGCTTTTATTTTAATATGTTTTACAAGCAGTTCCTAACCTTTCTACCCCAGACAGCTTGTGTATTATTTTAGATTCCAGATTGCCTACTGATTTGACATGAACTTTATGCAGCAGCCCAAAAAAAGCAGCAGAAGCAAGTCCGCATGTATTAAAAGTCCAACGTATTAATCACTCGTTCCTAGCTAAACAATGAATGGGTAATTCGAGTAATTATAATGGAATACCAAATAGGTCTTGTCAACATTTTTCAAAGCCTTTTAAACTCCCTAATTTAATTAACTCAATGAACCCTGCTTTTGGCTACCAGCATCATTTTACCACAGAGGAAAATAAAATGGTGATTTAGGATGTCATACAATGAATATATGTTTTAGACTCTTAAGCTATGTGGCTGAATTATATAGCATGAGGGAAGGCAACTTGTGGCTCACCTGCTGCTGTTGGTCTATATCTCCCTTTATCCTCCAGGCTAAGGATGAGAGAGTTGTAGTTCAATAACAGCTAGAGAGACACATGTTGCCCATCCCTGGTACTGCACATATCAGTAGTAAACCATTTTGTCAAACATTGACATGGTCCTTATATTCTGAAAAAGTGGCGTCATTCTGGGGCAAAACAGCTGTACCATAGGAGACCTCTCAAAATTCCCAGTGATTTAAATGGGATGTTGGAGACCTCTCTAACATTCAAATCATGGCAAGCCACATTTAAATCAAGGCAATGATAATTTGTCCCCTAAGTTGTACTTGGTTTGCCCAAGAGTTTCTTTCCTTTTCAACATAGGGGTCATATTGGTACTATTATTCTCAGCACATCTGTAATATACTGTTATTTAACAATAGCTGAATCCCACCTTTTTTTACAACTCACACATATATCAGTGCACTGCCCTGTATTGCACATTTTTATTTGAACACATCTCAGCCTGGTGCAAATTTTGACAATGTTTAAAGGACCAGTAACCTTTTTTCCATCCTCATCAATTTTTTTACACTTTTATAACCCCCGACAAAGAGCTCCATTTCTTTGCAGTGAGTTTTCTGTCAGGGAGCATAAAACTAGGTCTAGTGGTACAAAGTAAGAAAAAAAAATAAACAAAGGTGCACACAGAGAATTCAGTATATATTATATCCTACTGTGATGGTGTATAACATAAACTCTCTGAAAACTGGGATCCAGGCAGCTCACTGTCATGGACATCAAAAAAACGCGAAGAAGAAAAAGAATTAATAAGTTCAAGCAATCTGACTGTACATACTGTGTAGCTTCAGAATATGAAAAAAAATTAAAAGGTTACTATTCTTTTAAATTATGCAATAACCTAAGTGTTAATACACTTATTTTGCAAGTACTGTATCCATTGATGCTGGGTCTTGTTCATTTTTCTATGTGATAGCTCTTAAATATTCTAAATTTTTTTGAATAAACTACATTTTCTGGGGCTTTTCTCTGTGCAGTGCTGTAGCTACCAGAAAATTCTTCTTCAGTGATTCTCTACTTCATTCTCCGGACATCAGGCTCTCAAGATATCCATCATAAAACAAAGGTAAATCAATCTCAATGACTGCAATGATTAAGCAGGGATATCCTGACACCCTGACCTGTTAGTGTGTCCCAAGGACTGAAACACTGCTCTCCTTAACCCTTTGAGTCCCAGAGAGGTATCCAACACATTACGTTACAACGCATTGGATACTAACTCAAAGGGTTAAACCTCTCTTTTACCTCCTGGATTTAGAAACATCTGAAAAACATTTCAAAGTTTCTAGCATTTCTAAGTATCTAACATTCAGTCTGTTAAGAATCAGATGTTAACACTCAATAAAATTCCCTCCATAGATCTTTCTTTTATTTATATCCCTAATCATAATAGGGACAGCGCACTAAGGATGTGGTTTCAGTCTTCTTTTACTTAAATTTGAAACACATATTTTTATCAAAGTCTTCAGAAAAAATGGTGGAACCCAAAGCTGGCGCCCAGTGGCACACCAAAGTGGGAACTCTCAGGGTTTGACCTTGAGATTCAGGGTTTTGACCCATATTTCAGGGTGAAGGGCCAAATAGTCATACTGAGTAGATTCCCGTGGTACCTAGTACATGATCTGCAAGCTGTGAGTTCTCTAAATTATAACATGATATAGATTAATCGAAGCATATTTGGAACTGGGATGTATCATATTTAATCCACATTAAGGGGAGCTCTATATGTTTATATTTCAAAGATCTCAGGGTCAGCTCATTTTGAAGGTTCCCAGGAATGGTCGTGGCACCCTGTTTGAGAAGCATTGCACTATGATGAGAGAAGTATTTATACTGAGAAACTCCTCTGCAGTTCTTTTAATGTTGTGTTGAGTTTGTACCTCCAATTGGAGAGGTCTTACACATAGTGTGCAGGCTTCCAAGAAAAAGCTAGGGGGCTGATTAAGTAAGAGGAACTGGAGCAATTATAGGGGAAAACAACTTCATCCTACAAAAAATAAAATTTCCATTCATTTAAATGGGTCTTTTAACCAAACAAATGCTAGAGAGGTCTCCAAAGCAATTCAGATCAATATGTTGAAGACCTCTCTAACATTCACGTGGTTATAAACCTCATTTAAATTGGTTGGGACTTTATTAAATCGTATTTGTCCCCTATGGTGTTGTTGGTTTGCGCCAAAAGTTTCCATTATTTTTAATACAGGCCAAGGCTGCCATCTGCCAATAAAAAAATAACTAAAACTGTATGTGTTAGTAAAAACATTGAGAGGTCACTTATATTACTGGTAAACACAAAGCAAGGAGATTAATGTTTTTTAATGTTTCTATTTGTTGTGGATTTTAATTTAAATTAACGGAATTCAATGCTGATTGAGTATTTAAATGTAATGTGTAGACTTACAGGCTCTCTTAATAATTTCAGAAATATCTGCATCATGTCATAGGAACCGTGGATGAAGCAAGATGGCAGCTCATGAAAATGTGACAGTAAAACCTGTGGTTATCAGTAAAGTTTTTCAATACTGCAGGTAAAAAAATATTTTCAGGGGTTAGCAGCCCTAGCACCAACCTTGGGGATTGGTGAAGCTTGTCTCACTGGTGAGACTTCTCATAGCTTAGTGAAAGTAGTAAATGTTGTTAGGTTTTCACCAGTCACTTCAAATCTTTTAATATCACAACGGTTAACGCATTGTTTTAAAAAGTGCATGTGTTATCCAATACAGTGGCAATGGTAACCCTGCCAAGAACCTTTTCTTTGAAGTAATTCACACTGTAGAATTTGACCCTAGATCGGTCAGTGGTGTCTGGATTTAAGTGTACTGGATACTTTTCCTGCACCATCTAACCTTTATTTTAACTGCAATGGAAAAGGTATGCCAGTCATCTGAAGCAGTCATCTCCTCAAACAAGCACCTGTTCAGACAACAGTCACTTAAACAAGCAAAATAACAGCTGAGCAACTCAGGACAGTTGCCTTGTGGATCTATAAAGACATCTTCAGGCCCCTGGAAGCCTTCTTTTTTTCTTTTTGAAAATAGCCTTTAAGAAACACGATACCTTCCTTTCTAGATTAAGAAGACAGTGAAAGCCGCTCTACCCCTGCACTTGCTAAAGCCCCAGTACTGTAAGATAGACTAAACCTCTTGGGATGGAAGGGCCAGCCTCTTTCTGGTAGTGCTTGTTTAAAGGACGCAGGCTCAACAAAGGCAGCTAACTATTAACCAGAATCACACTGATCGCATTACATTTGGCAGACTTGTCTGTTATGATGTTTTAACCATTTAAGCATTGCAGGGATGTCTTTTCCAGTGTGTTGGATACTGATTGGCACTGAAAAAGTCACACTACATTTGAGGCCATATTCAGGAAGATGGAGGAGCTATCCTGGGACAAAGCAACTACATCCTAAGAGTCAAATAAAAACCCCATTGATTTGAATGGGACTGTAGTTCCTCGCATGCTTGAGAGCAATGCCATGTGTTAGAGACTCCTTAGCATTCAAAGGGTAAAAAAAAAATCAAATTTAAATTAATTTAAACTTCTGTTCTCCTAATGCAGTTGGATTGCTCCAGAATTGTTCCTTTTTGGCTTCATGAATGGTGTCAGTTCCTTCTTGCACTTAGTTTTTTGCCCATTTACCCTTTGAGTGTCAGAGGGGTATCCCATGCATTGCTTGTCATGCATGGAATACCTCACTGGTCTTTGAAGGGTTAAATAAATTCAGTTTGCAGATTAGCTATTCTTATTTGCTGCTTCAATATAACATCGAGTCGTTTTAATAACAGTGGAAATAAATGTGGTCAGAATAAAAATCAGGTAAATCGGAAAATGTTAATGTAACAACACATTTGAAAATGCAAGGCGCAACAATTTTCTAAATGACTACTAGTTGTACCAATGACACATTTAATTTCAGACCACTTGAAACTGTAAATAAAGGTATACAAAAGAAAACACAATATGCACCAGCAAGACAGATTACTTCTGATAGGAGATCCTGAATATATCATGAGGCTGCAAAGTAAGTGTGCCAACAGCGCTGAAGAATTAGTTGGTGCTATAAAAATAAAGAATAATCCTATATAATAATTCACTAAGGATGTTTGTTAAAAGCCGTCATGCGCAGTAGAGACGGCTGCCTGCGCTGCAGTCATGCGCAGTAGAGACTACCCGCTCTGCAGTCATGCGCAGTAGAGACTACCCGCTCTGCAGTCATGCGCAGTGCTGACTGCCCGAATGTGCCACGGCAGATATGGAGAGGGGTGCTCCAAATTCAGACCAGAGTACTCTCAGCGCACCTTCCTGGGGCCGCTTGGTCCCAGGAAGGTGCGCAGAGAGGACTACGGTCTGAATTCGGAGTGCCCCACTCCATATCAGCTGCGGCACTTTCGGCTAGTCAGTTCTGCGCATGACTGCAGCGCAGCCACTGACAAGACAGAATCCAGATGGTTGCTGGGTGGCACTGTGGCCTGTGTAAACGGGATTTTCAACTAGTAATAATAATAATGCCCATTGATGTAAATGGGGATTGTAACCCTTTGAGTTCAAGTGGGGTATCCAACTCATTGCGTCAATGTGTTGGAAACCTCTCTGGCACTCAATGGGTTAAAATATATGGATGCTTGAAAGGTCACCAAATTATCGTGAAGCAATGCATTGGGGAACTCACTGACACTCAAAGACTTAAAAGCCTGGTTTAAATTAGTGGAAATTTTGACAGTGTTCAGTGGTGTAAGAAGTCTTAGGCCCCCATCACAAAAATATATCCACATATTCATAACTAGAATCTGCTGGACTTGGGGCATCTGAGGCTCCCTTTGGATGATGGGCCCTTGGCACGACTACACCCTCTGTATCCCTGTAGTTACATCTCTGAGTAATGTTTATTTGTCCCCTATGGTGCAGCTGACTTGACCTAGAATTCCTCCAATTTGTCTTTGAAAATCAGCCTCCTTGTATCTGCTGTTGAGTGTTTTTACAGATCTCAGTGTGAAATTTGCAGTTATTTCACTCCTCCTGCCTAAAACAGATGACAGGCATCAACTTGCTGAAAAAAAAAACCCTTAAAAAAACCCATCTACATTCGGCAGAACAATGTAAACAGCGGAAGATTATGAAATGGAATTCCCAGCTATAGATTTGAAGAGTTCCAATGTAAATATGTACATAAGTAAACAAATAAACAACAAAATAAATAAGATATGGTAAATTGTGGGAAAATATAACATTATTGTATCAATTCTGTTAAAATTGACTTCATGAAAATATAATATTATTGCATCAGCTGTGGGCAATATGGACTTTATGAACACTAGGGATGTGTCCAAAAGTATTCTCAATTTAAAGAAACATTTTCAGCAAATAACCCCAGTATCACAGTGTAATGTGTGAAGCACAGTGCAGATGAAAGGAAGAGGAAGAAGCTTGCCCATTGAATCTAGGCACTTTCCGGATCTTGTTCTGGGCAAACAGTCCAGAAGTTACTGAGAAGCACTGAAACAGGAAATACAGAAGTGATCCCTAATTATTAGCACACATCCCTTGCAACTCCAGTAATTTGCTTTGTTTCCTCTTAACACAATTGGTTTCTCCTTGGGAATCACGAAAACCAATCCAACTTAAATGAGAAGTAACATCTCGTAATAATAACCTCCCACTTACCTTACTATAACCAGGTGTTTCTAATGGCCCATTGTGCCCTTGATCAAGAGAAAACATTTTCAGTTATCCATGGACGCAGACATGGCAGTTGCTGCCAGGTTTTTTTTTTTTTAAATGAAGCAGGCAGAGTGCCGAAGCCTTCTTATCCATTTAACCCCTTACGGATAGCCAATTGCACATGCTGCCGTCACTTAAGAACCACGGACCATTTTTTCTTGTGGCATCCGCTTCCGGGGTTCCCGAACAGCGTGTAGCCGCGTGGGGAGCCCGGAATTCCATGACGGTTCTGGACCGTCATGGGTCCTTAATGGGGTTAAGGTTCGGTGGGTTGCACAACGCATTACAGAGCAAGCAAAACATTGCATGCCGCTCTCATCCTTAACCCTGTAATGTCCATTGACGTGCCAGGACCATCACAGGTTGCAGTACTTTAAGGACCAGTGACAGTCCTGACACTCCATGGGTTAAAGGATCACAACCCATCTGAAGATGCCTTGTGTTCATGCCAGGAGGCTGAAACTGACTGCTCCAAGACCAGAGCAGTCAGTTTCAGCCCTTCCCCCTGGCAAGTCAATATATGTGATTGCACACATGTGCCGGTTCAGCCAACCAAATGGATCTGGTCCTCTCGTGCAAAAAAAACAACAAAAAAAACCCTGGTGCTTAAGGAGTTAAAGGATTAAGATTACCATGTGAAATGAACAGAGTTTGAGGTTCTGTGGTCCTGTTAGCAACTGTCATGTCTGTCTCCATGAACACAACATCCTGTACTGACTGAAGACATTTTCTCTTGAATAAAGGTGCAGGAACAAAGTTCTTAGAGGTCATTAAGATTTTATAGCCATAATAAGGGACATGGGGTAAGGTTATCTTTAAGATGGGATAGTTCTCCTTTAAATTTGTATAAAACTCAATGATGTAATTAACACATTTCCGGCTGTGTAGCTTATCATTTAAACTAAGTATACATTCTAATGTACTAATGAATACACAAATATTCAATGTATAAAATACCATTCACAGTTTTAACACCAGGGAAATACAAATTCTTAACCCTTTAAGTGCTAGAGGGGGTACGCAATGCATTGCGAAGCAATGAGTTGCATACCCCTCTGGCACTCAAAGGGTTAACCCTTTGTATATTAAAGAGGTCACTGAGACAAAATGTTTTGGAGACCTCTCATATATCTAAGGGAGTCAGTAAAACTTCAGGGATTCTTTTGTTCAGTTTTGAGTTCTTACATTATATTTCAGGCTAACCAATTTATCTAATGTACTAAGTATATTTCCCTGGCCTACGTACATTAAATGTACATGTTCATCAACAACATACTATGGAAATTATACATTCTTTTAATATATTTTTTTTACCTTAACCTATTTTTTTACACTTTTATTTGCCTGACAGTAAACTTTCTGAATCTGTTTTCAGAGAACTTTCTGTGTAGGACTGTAAAATCACAGAGAGTGCAACAATGTAAATAGATACTATGTAATTTATCACAGTGATAAAATATTAAAAATCAGTGAAACAATGTAGAAAACCATCCACAATAGCATACAAATCACTCAGTGCTACAGAAATTTGGTAACTATAACATTCCCATTGTTTTAAATGATTCTTTCTCACCTAGAATGCTAGAGATGTCTCCAAAACAATGCATTGGAGACCTTTCTAGCATTCAAAGGGTTAAAACCCCAGTTTAATTCAGTGAGAATTGTAGTTTCTTTCTTATGGTGTGGTTCTGATTGCCCATTATGGACCTTAGCACAGAATAAGTTTTTGGGGCAAACCAGCTGCACCATTTATTTGAATAAGCATTTTAACCCATTGGATACTAAAGAGGTCTCCAATGCATTGCAAAATTCCCCATCTAAATCATTGTGAACGTTTATTTCCCACCTATGGTGCAATTAGTGTGCTCCAGCATAGCTCAGTATTTTCTTTCTGCATAAGGCCCTTAAACATTTGTTGAAGCATTTCATAAAATGTTTGAAAAGCAGCTTATCCATGCTTTCATCATTCAAGTGCTGTGTACAACTTGTGTCACATGCTTTTTATACTCACTTTTCTGCCTAGGAATCTTCTGAGTGGTTGTGATCCACAGCAAGCGCCCTGCACTTCAAGAACACTTGAGAGCTGTTTGCCCTCTTCACTTCATCCAGATATTGTATAGCACTGTCACTTCTCTACTACAGCCACCCTAAGAACTTGTGGGTTGTGCACACCTTGTATCTCAGATGTAATGGACAGGTCACATGATTTGGCCTTTATGCATGTTCTGGTGGTGTTGTACTGGTCATGGCCAGTGATTACGACTGGGGAATGTAAAGACATGAAAAATGTGTAATCTTTATTTACTACTGTCAAAAGGGAGGGGCTGGCCATGTCATCCCACTGTAGGCTAATCATAACACGTTACCTACTCCACCTGCACTTCTAGACCTCTTGGATTTATAGGATGATCATTCTTTTCCCTAAAATAGCTTTGGGACCACAAAAAATCTATACCAATTGCAAAAGACAACAGCACTTTGATCACCTTGGAGACCATCCATCTTTCAGTGTTGAAAGCTAACTCCTCCTTTTCATGGAAGCAGTAATGGAAACACTAGGACTGGTTTCTCCACACAGGCCTGCATGTCAGGCTAATCAGTTTGATCTGACAGATTTTAATTAAATGAATTAAGCTCGTTCTGAACCATCCTGATTAACATCCCACAGAGAGTTCACTTGTGAAAAGAAATCCTGTCAGTAGCCTCACTAATGGAGCTCATCATATCTTTTGCTGTAATTTTGCCTTGTTTAGTGCACCCAGAAGAGAAATACTTTCTGCTCTGGAATATAAATTGTTGTCCAAGCGTATGCCAGAAATACACAAGTGATATTATTCCTCCCTTGAGTGCCAATGAGCTCTCCAATGAGTTTTCTCAGTCACCTCTGGGACTGTAAAAGTCACTCAAATGATTCAGTGTAGCTGGAGCAGTTTATAACAGCATATGCTACTTTACAGCTTTTTCTGTAGATCATGGATTGTAATCTTAATATGTAGACCATTTTGTACAAGGCAAAATAGACAACTAAAGACACTTAGGACCTCATGCATTAAACAAAAGCAGAACCATTATGGAGAAAATCAGCTATAACATAGAGGAGAAATACAACTTCCACTTGATGAAAGTGGACCTTTTAACCCTTTGAGTGCCAGAGGGGTGCCCAACGCATTGCTAAGCAATGCGTTGGACACCCCTCTGGCACTCAAAGGGGTAATGCGTTGAAGTCCCCTCTAGCATTGAAGGGGTTAAAATCACAAGGATTTAGGGGGATTTTGATTTCTCCCCATGGGGCAGAATTGTGCCTCCTTTCTTTTGAACATAAGGGCCTTAGGAGGATGTATGTACTAATACATTTATATGGTAAAAGAGGAATTAGAACCCATTTTAATGTGTTGCACCTACATAACTCCTATGTACAAAGCTGCCTGTACAGAAAATGTTCCTTTTTGATCCATTAGCCCCAGAGGAAAGCAGTATGGGAGTGCATGGGTGTTCTTTATCACTGTGCCTTGTGAGACTGATGTACTAATGCTACATTGTCCAAGTCTGGAACAAACCAACCCTATCGTAGGGGACCAGAAAATATTTCTGAAATCCCTGTTGCACTAAATGGCAATTTAAATGTGGCTTTTAACCTCCTGAATGCTAGAGACGTTGCAAAGCAATATGTGGAAGACCTGTCTAGCATCTGAGGATTTAAATCAAGGGAGATTGTATTTGTTCCCTATGGTGCACTTGGTTTACCCCAACACTGCACTGCTTTTCCTTACTTACTATACGTGCAAGTTTTAAAAACATGCTTTTGAGCTCTCATAACCCTACGATAGTGGTCCCCATACTGTTAAAGTCACCATGACACATGTAGCTGGTAAAATAACTATTTCTTTTGACACAAGAGAGCAGGAAAAACAATATAGGATATTATACATAGGTGGGAAGGTGTGACAGAGGAAGCTTGGTTCTCAACAGACCGTATATGTAGCGACACACCAGTAAATAATAATAATCATAAAAAATAGTTTAACCCTCACCCCTCTGGTACTCAAAGGGTTAATACTTTAAATCATATTTCTCACTAAAGCTCCTTTTAAATGAACAGACATAGGTCCATATGCACAATGATTAAAGAGGAGCAATTATGGGCCATTCCAATTGCACCATGGGAAAAATATAGAAATTCTCCCAATCCTCAATGCTTTAAATGGGAACTTTTAATCCTTTTAATGTTAGAGGGGTCTAGCTATGCATTGGAGGCCTCTCTAACATTTAATGGATTAAAAGCACAATTTTAACTAATGGGACTTAGGGAAATTAGGTTTCCCTAGAATAAAAAACAGTCTTAAGAACTGTCTTTCAGTCAGGGCAATTGGCGATAAGACCAGTTCTTATTTATAAATGAGTAAGTGCACCGTCATAAATATGGCGTTAGCAATCTGATGTTAACACCTGGAATATTTAAGAACACCTAACGCCTGTCCTTAACATTCCAGAGAAAATTATGTCGATAAATTGTCGCAGTTAGTGACATATATTTATGAATTCAATGCGCAACAATTCTTACCAGCTTTACCGTTACTTTTTCAGAAACACAACTACGCAGCTTTAAGGTTTCCCAAACTGCCGCAGACTTATTTTTAAATGCCGAATTCAGTTTTAGGCAACTTTTACTCCATGTTTTTTCATAACACCAGGTCTATAAATCTCTCTTAGTTCTGTGATGACAATTCCCTTTTATCCCTTTAAGAACCAGAGGGGTAGGTAGCTCATTTTGAAGCAATGCATCACTCAATCCTCTGGTCCTTGAAGGGTTAAGGATATCCTGACTTGAAACACAGGGGAGTTAATACTTGGATCAATTATTTCCTTACTATATTAACATTCCTTCAGGACCAGAATTGTGAACCACTGTTTATTATCACCATTCACACAGTTCCACTTTTCTTTGTCTGACCTGTTATGTAGGTAATAAAGAATTTATCACCCATGTTGAGTGAAAATTCGCTTAGTACCTAAATAAGACTAGTTTTTAATTCTCTAACTGAGCAATTCTGAACCAAAGCTTTGAAATTCTTTAGAAGAACCCCAGGAAATGAGCAAAGAAAACTTTGGCTATTGAAAAGGTGGATGAATATGTGCTTTCAAATAAGAACTGTAAATGAAAAGAACATTTTGTGCAAAAAATTGCAATAGTCCGGTCATCATGGTTTATAATAATTATAGGGAAGAGTTATCATTAAAAATATTTGAAAGCACAGGGCCAAGCATTCAAAATAGCCTTTTATTGTTACTAACCCCTTAAGGACCACCCTTCTGTTCCTTAAGAGGTTAATCAAAGCATCTGTGACACGGTTGTAAAGCACCCTTCTATGTCTGGACTGCAAAGTATTGGTTATGGCAGGGCTGTCCAAGCAAAGTTCTCAAGGGCCACCAACAGGACAGGATGTAAGGATTTCCCTGATTAAGCACAGGTGAGTCAGTCATAATGAATTAGCCACTGATTAACTCACCTGTGTGTAATCAGGGAAATCCTTACATCCTGGCCTGTTGGTGGCCCTTGAGGACTTTGCTTGGACAGCCCTGTGTTATGGTATAGGAAATACAGTCAATAAAGCGTCATGTGAAAAGCAGTGCATGGAGCCCTCTCTAGCATTCAAGGGGTTAAAACCTCCATTTAATGAAATGGGTATTCAAGGAATTTTTATTTGTCCCCTATGGGACAGTTATTTTGTCTGAGAATGTATCCAGCTTTCATTGAATATAAGGCTCTTAGTGTGTGAACATGAAGGGGGACTGTATCTTAAGAATAAATGGCTCCGTTTGATTAACAGATGGGCTTACCTAGTTAGGTGTCCTTTACAGAGTACTCAGGTATATATATATATATATATATATATATATATATATATATATATATATATACATTTTTATTTTCATTCAATTTCATTTGTGGTATAGTGCAAATTTATTCAATTTACAAATTTACAACCTAATTAGCCTTTCTGGTCTATTGAAGCCAATTATTATAGTGAGGAGGTGTGGCCTACAGGAAGTCCAGTAGAGACAACTATATGCAGGAAACTACATATATAATGCCAAAATCTAGAGGTAGATATCCCTGACTGCTGTTTGAAAGGCACCAACCTTTGTACATTAATCTGTTACACAAATTAAGAGATAAAAGCTACTTGTTCCTAGAGTATGGTTACACTTAAAGGGATAGTAATATTTGTTATAAATTAATTAGTCAAGTCTTCTTTATATTAAAAGCAACATCTTGTACTATGTGTAGCAGCTTACTTGTATATAGCTCAAAAGTTATGAAGTGGAGAAAGATCCCCCGCCCACCTCCCACTGAACGGAAAATCCAGTTGTGGGACCGGACGGATGCAGCAAGGGACAAACTTCAGTCAATAAGTATAAGGAGAACCCTGTCCCCCTTGAAGAAGGAGGGAAGGATTTTCCTTTGCTTACTGAAGGGTGTCCCTCGCTGCATCCATCCAGACCAGACTGCAGATTCAGCATGACGTGGCCAGAAGGGGCGGGTAGGGGATCTTTCGGCAAACTACTTTATAACCAGCATTACTATCCCTTTAAGACAGTGGTGTAAATAGTTTTTGAGGGGTCCTAATGCAAACATTTTTTGGGGCTCTCTAAAACAGAAATATTCTTCCAGGGGCATAACTAGAACTTATTGGGACCCTTGTATTCCAGTCCAGTCCAGGCTCTCTTAAACAGAAATATTCTTCCAGAAGAATAACTAGAACTTATTGGGACCCTTGTATTCCAGTCCCTATCACCACTACACACTCTGCACCCCAGTGGTAAAGTCCCAGACCCACCCTTTGGGTACACAATGCATAGCCCTTAGATGATAGAGATATCTCTAATTCATTGCAAAACAATGCATTGGAGACATTGATAGCATCCAAAGGGTTAACCCTTGGCCAGTGGCTTTTCCTCTTGTATAATTAACTCCAGGACTAAAGTCCTCAAACTGACCTGGTTTTGCATCTCTCTCCAGTTCACATATAGTGCTAGTTAACTTTAGCTTCTTTTCCAGGAAAGGGGGAAAATACGGCCTGCTTGTAAAAATGATCATTAGCTCAAAGGCAATTTTCCCAAGCTGCAATGCCCTGAAATGTTGGACTGTTTGTCGCCAGAGATTTACAATCCTACTATTTATGAATAATCATGAACAATAAGATGAAAGAAGAAGCAGATGTCAAGCAACAAATGACCTGTCAAACCACAATGCATTGCACGGCTACTGAATCTTACATTTACCAAAACACTGCAGACTAGTTCTCTTTTTTCAAGAGCCACATTTTAAACATATGTGAAAAATGTTTCATAACGTGACATGCACTTGCTATGGATTTTACCATATCTATTGAAATGTTACAGAAAAAATTCACTTTTGGGGAGGGCAATGTTTCCCACAGTCACCACTAGTCTAGACACATTTTCGACCAATAGTTTCTTGGAATTTTTCTTATCTAATACTTTTTTTTTTTTAATCAAAAATAACCAATACAAGGAAAATGAACCCTCTGAATGTGTTGCACACTCCTCTGGCACTCAAAGGGTTAATAAAACAAATCCCCTCTACTTGCAAACAGTTCATCATGATAGAATGTGTATATATATATATATATATATATATATCAGTAAGCACTGTAATTTTCTTTATTTTAAACCAGGGGTAATCAGTTGTTGGACCGCCCAATGTTGAGGATTACAAAACCCATTATCGTCAACCAACCGTTGGCTATTTGGGGCTGATGGGAATTGTAGTCATCAACAGCTAGAGGTCCTTCAAGTGATTAACCCTGTCCTAATCCACCTGAGATTAGATTAACTCTTTGAGTGGCAGAGAGTGTTAACCAGTCCAGATTTGTAATAAGGCCTAAAGTAGCCTATGTTTATCAAGCAGTGGCAAATGTAGGGTATCACATAGACCACTATTCACTGGGATCATTGATACCAATCCAACAAGTGTTTATAATGATAGAGTGTATTTCCCTGTTTAGTACTCTTATAAAATAAGAACTGGCACCACCCCCACCATAAGTAACAAATAAAAATTCCCATTGACTTAAATGACGCTTTTAACCCCTTGAATTTAGAGAGCTTTTTGATGTGCTGATTTGCTTTGGAGACTTCTTTAGAATTCTAGGGGCTAACAGTCCCATTTAGATCAATGGGAATTGTTATTTATTCTCTGTACTGCACTCGTTCTTTGTACATTAGTCTCAGTGTTTATCTGTGACATACTTTTAACCCTCTGAGTGCCAGAGAGGAATGCATTGGATACCTCTCTGGCACTCAGAGGGTTAAACTAGCTCAATGATAAATGAACAGGTACAGGCATTACAACTGTCCACTGGTAAGGGAAAACTTAAGCAATGTGCTTAGATATTACAAAAATAATAAAAATGCATATAAAAATATTAATCTGCAAATCTAATATCTTATATGGGTATGAGATGGGAGATGTTTGGTCCTCTAGCTGCTGGCAGGCAATGATGGGCATACCTGGGAACTTTATCTTGTGGACCACCCCGGAGATGGGAGTCCTGTGGTGCAGCTGGTGGAGATCAATGACACAATTTGTGTCAAAAAGGGGCAGGGCTTGATCGCTAGTGGAGGCGGGGCTTAGAAAACTTAAAAATCTGTTTGATGAATAGGATGCGGAAGTAGGAGAAGTGGGCAGGGAGTGGGAGGAAGAGACTGGGGAACAAGCAGGAGTGGACAGAGTCTCATTGGAAACTCCCCATATCCATAGAAGCAGCCTCTGCCCCGGGGACCCGGTAATTAGCTGCAAAAAACAGAGTTTCCGTGGCAAATCCAGAGAATTCCCATCTATGATGATGGGCGCTGTAGTCTGGCAGCAGCAGGGGGTCCTCACACTGCTCATTACCAATATAGTGCATACAAAAGCACAAACCCGATAATACTTTAATGCAACCAAAATCTGAATGCCACCCCTGTAGCATGTGCAGGAAACCAAACAATTGTACTCATTTGTCTTCTGCGCCTTGTTAGTGCATAGAGAGAAACAAGGTACAGAGGAAGAGAATGCCCACCCCCTCCAATACCCTCCCCTTGTCACAAGCAGTGTAAAGAGAACATTAACCCTTTGAGTGCCAGAGGGGTATGAAATGCATTGCAGAGAAATGCGTTGCATAACCCTCTAGCACTCAAAGGGTTAAGCCTAAACAGCTTAGTAAATAGACATCAGACTAACTAAGAGCATAAGGAATCAGTTCTTATACCTATTTTAATGAAGAATCATATTCATCCACCCCCCTTGCATTTACTGCACTCTGTGTATTTAGTTTAACCCTTTGAGTGTGAAAGAGGTATCCAACTTATTGTGTTGCAATGCGTTGTACATTTTTCTGGCACTCAAAGGGTTAAGGGCACTATGCTGAATTAATCTTATTGTTAATTCTGTGTGCATTGTTGGTGCTACTGAAATATAGAAAAAGGGGAAACTGGATTTCTCTGTGAATATAGAGAACGTGTACAAATTAAAACTATATTGTCTATATATACATCTATATATATATGTGGATGTGCTGATGATACATAATTGAGGCTTTCATGTTATTTTAGCCACTGACTTTAGAAAGTTATTAAAAGCAAAGCTCTTTTGTGAGTAAAAATACACATGTATCTGTTATGGCAGGAAGAGGATAGGCACATCAAAGGAACTGACCTTCATGTTCCCTCTGGTCTTTCATTAAGTGTCCATGGAGGTGATCCCTGGCCAGATATAGTCAGTTCAGCCCCTGACAAGATGAATTACAAGATGAATTAGGGATTGCGGCCACAAATTTATAGCTACCAAGGCCTTTCCTGATTAAATTCTCAAGACATGAAAGTAATTTCAGCAGTAACGCTGTTAATTTAGTTCAGCATCAGGACAAACGAAGGGATAACACTTTTCCCTGCAAATTATCACACAGTTTGACCCACACTGGTTTTTTTTATTATTTTTTTTCATACCAGAGGGAATTGAGCAGGAAATAATATAATTGCAGAATATAAAATACTTCCGTACAATACAGTCATGCTCAGAACTTTGTGGGATCCTTTTATGAAAAAAAAACATATATTTTTTTTGTAAATGTTCTGACATGATTAACTGTGAATAGGTTGGTGAGATATCTCAGTGGTAAAGTCCCTGACTATGGAGCCTGTTCAAACCACACGGTTGCAGGTTCGAATCCCAGCAGGGTCAACTCAGCCCTTCATTCTTCCGAGGACGATAAATGAGTACCATTGACTGGGTAATAATAGCATCTATTATTTCAGCTGCCAATTTGGTTAGTTCCGAGAGCACGCGCTGAAAGTGCTTTGAGTCCCTCTGGGAGAAAGGTGCTATATAAATACTAGTTATTATTATTATTAGGCATTAGACATGAGTTTAAATATCAAGCTGAGATAGGGTCTAATAGCCTAAGGAGCTTCACCCTTTGGATGCTAAAGAGGTCTCCAATGTATTCTGGAGACCTCTAGAAAGTGGAGATGACTTCTCCAGTGATATCACATCTCCAGTTACTATGCTATTATATGAAGCCTATGCACTAACATTTCTTCAGCTTTGGAGATCTTAGTGCATAGGCTCTATAGCATAACATAGGAACTGGAGAAGAGATATCAGTGGAGACGTCGTGTCCACTTTATCACCTCTTTATCACCACTTAGCGAATCTCCCCCCACGTCTGTTGCTTGTCCCCTTACCTAACCTAACTCAAACAGCAGGACGGTGGGAGGAGTTCCATGCAGGTAAAAATCTACTTTCAGTTTTTGCTTGGGAGTCATGGACAGCTGACCCAAGTCAAATCATATTACTTTGCATTAACACACATTGCCATGTGGGGATTAGTTAACCCTCTGTGCTGACTCAAATAGAAGTAGGATCATAACTGTACCACAGTGGACAAATAATTGTTCCCACTGATTTAAATGTGACTTTAACTTCTTGAACACTAGAGATGTCTCCAACACACTGAGTAACTATGCATTAGAGACATCTATAGCATTCAAGGGCTTAAAAGGCCCATTGAAATCATTGAGAATTTTCATTTTTCTCCTATGGTGCAATTGGTTTGTGCCAGAATTTCATCTCTTTAGCCTATTGAATATTGCCCTGTATCCCTCTGGGTCCACCAAAGGCAACATCTCAAAGCCTGTTTTATGAAACACACAAATAAGGAGGAAGGCCCGTGAGACAGTCACACTTGTATGATGAAATACAATCTTTTTCCCAGGTTTTACTAACAGGAAATATATTTTACTGAAATCCTAGTTGTGTAATTTCTGTATTTTGCTGTGAACAAGGTGCCCTTTAGCTATGTATGCTCAGAAAGACAACGGGTTTGTTTAATTACCTCAGACTGATTATTTCAGTTTAGTAATCTTGTGGGCCAATAGGGCTGTAATGAATTACTCACACTGCTGAATCTTCACAAGCTGTGGGCTTATATCTGAGACATGGGAAAGGCTGGAATATTTCAATCAGCTCCTTGCAGTTCCGGTAATCATATATTCATCTAGAACAGAGGTAGGGTTACTACTGTTTTCCTTCTAGAAAGTACATTAGTTCCCTGAATAAATATCTGATTTGCTGACAATCAGAATACACAAAAACAAAGCTGCTGTTAATCTCTTCTCAATGGTTTCTCCTTCTCTTGCATTGTTTAAGAGATGCATATCAAGATTAGGCTTCCCACAATTAAGGGTGTGAGAATTTGATTCTAAACTGTAGGTCTAAATGACTTGGGGAGAGGGGGAGAAAAAATCCTTATTTCTGCAAAATGCAACAAGGATTAAAAATGTAGATGCCCAGAATGCATTGCTGCCTGGAACAATTCTAAGATTTGTTGGCTACTCATGAAATATTCGTATTACAGGGCTGCATGTTAAACATTGCAGCCCTATCCCTAGGGCTCTTCAGATGATGATGATGTGAATTATAGTTCTAAAACAAATGGAATCTAGCAGATGATAATATAACTTTTCATTCAGAATCTGTTGTGGAATCAATTATTGCCCAACCCTGCACTAGGACTGCAATGTTTTCTATGAAGCACTGCAGTACTCACCTTAAAACTGGTATTAAAGGAATGCAGTGGCACTACTGGTTCATATTCAAGCCTGGGGTCATGCCAGGATGTTACTTTTAGTCTCTGTGTGGAGAGGTAATCACTAACAGCAAAACAATAGCTACAACCTAGGGAGATACGGTTCCTGAAATCATAAACACAGCTCTCTCAGTAATGTATTGATAACCTTGGAATTACAGAAGTGCATTGGTGATATAGGGGTTAATTTACTTAGGTGTCAACTTGGAACAAACTAGAAACTATACCAATGAGTGTTAGTTGACATGTACTCAATCATTTATCAATGAGGATGTACAAGTGCCAAAAGCCCTACATTTTAATCTAGGTGGAAAATGTGCATTTACACTATCTGCATATGCATATTTTATCAATGGCATAGAGTAGGGATTTCTGCACAGAAAGTCCAACTGATGCTCATTTTGTTTATATTTCTTGCATAGGTAATGTGAATGTATTCTTCCTCATGAAAGTAATCTGCTGTTGGATAAATACCCAAATGTTTTGTTTATTTATTGACTGATTGATTAATATATGTTATTTTTATAGAAAGTATTTTACCATGAAGAATACATTAAGATTTCTCTTGTTGTCAAGTATGTGATGGAGATCTTTTACATTTAAAAGTTACATATTTACACACATAGAAAAACAAGATAGATATATAAATAAATACAAGTAACAATTTTATATACAATTACATGTTGTTTTTAACCCCTTAATGACAGCCTTTTTTTCCCATTAGAGCGAATGACTTCCTGGACTTACCAGGTAAGTCGCCTGTCACTAAGGGGTTAACCCCTTAACGACCGGCCGCGCAGGCGCACTGCGGTCACTAAAGGACCACGGAGCATTTTTTTTAATTTGGATTCCGGACTCCCCGAACGGCGTGCAGCTGCAGGGGGAGCCCGGCATTCCATGACGGTCATAGTACGTCATGGGTCATTAAGGGTATAACAACCCATGACGTGCTATGACCGTCAAGGGTCGTTAAGGGGTTAAATATAAAACAACAGCTATTTGTAGGGATTTTAGACATGGAGATGATCTGATTTTTTTCAGGCAGGTTATTCCAGGCTTTTGGAGCTCTAAAGAAAAAGGCAGATCGACTGGATTCTTTCTTGTAGTGTGGTAACTCTGTGAGCTGTTGGCAGTGGAGTGGAGGTTGTAGTTAGTATGGAGAGCTGGAGTGACTATGCTGCTCAGGCACTCTGGTAGCTTTCCAGGGAAATGGTTATAAGCTAGGCAAGAAAGGTAAAGGGTATGTGTAGATTTGAGTGAAGGCCACTAAAATTAAACAGTAGAAAGGTGTATCTGGCAGGTTGTTTTCTCCTCTTCTTTGTAAATGGATCCCAAAGACTTATTCAGTGGCACTGCATGATGATTAAAGATAAATAATCTGACTTCTATGTAGGGTACATTTTGCTTTAAGTCAAAGTTTACCAAATGCATAACAAGCATGTGAGAATTATCATGGATTTCTAGTTAGAATAATTTTATTCTCGGGTCCGTGGTAGTCCCTCTTCTTTAAATATGTGCAATATGGGCTATTGAAGTTACAATAAAATTAAACATTGTACAAGTGTTTTGAATAAAAAAAAACTGGTATGTATTATTATTTAGATGTTGCAACATTGTACCTATTCCAAAGCCTAAGAACGAAAAATGGAAATGCTTGTAAACATTGAATTCACTTTTGACATAAAATATACTTTTTCCATAAATAGAGCTGGTTATATTTACTCTTACAGTAAAACTATGATATATATATATATATATATATATATATATATATATATATAGAACCAGTTTCCTACTGCAATGCCTGGCTAATACCAATTTAATAAACTCATACACTGAAAATGTTCTCCTTAAAGGAACAGTAATGTTTCACAATAAAAGCAGATACAATTAATCTTCATAGTATTTGAGCCATAGAGAGTGTTATTTTAATACTGTTAGAGTTGTAGTTCAAGAGTAATTGAATGATAACGTTTCCCCCTCCCACCCCTTTTACCTAGTGTAAGCCGCCTCCCATCAGATGTGGAATCCAGTCCATAGACCAGACAGCTCACATCAAGGATCAATATTCTTACTGTGAGAACAATGAAAACCCTGCCCCCCTTGACAGTTTTTTCAGCTTTTTCCCTTATCTTAATTGAAGATTATCCCTCTCTGCAATCTACCTGGACACTCCCTGCTGTTCTGAGCTGAGCAGTGTTACATCAGCAGAAGGGGGCGGGGGGGATACTTTATCATTCAATTACTCTTGAACTACAACTCTGACAGAATTGAAATAACACTTTCCAAGGCCCAAGTACTTTGAAGATTAATTAGAGCTGCTTTTATTATGAAACATTACTATCTCTTTAATGCACCTTGCACCAAAGGGAAAGCAGTGGCAAAATGCTTATGGTGTGTTTCTATACTCTGTACTTAATTCCATTCCGTATACATAAAATTGGGAGTTTGTTTGGGGGCTGATGGTGAAGTGTGTGTGCTAGAATGCACTAAAATGATATTATGCTTCAGCACATATACAAATGTGCAAGCATTGGTGTACTGAGCCAGTAATCCAACACAGAAAATGAGAAGCTCTGGTAGATTTGTACATTCCCCACAGTCTCACCGGTCTCTGTTGAAACAGTGTTATGTAGTGTTGCCAATACAGCTATAACTTAAAACAGTATTCACAATTTTTTTTAAAACTGTGGCATTTAGCTGGAAAAAAATGTCTGTGCCACAATTAGTTTGGTGCTGGGACACATACATGTCATAATAAACTGGTTGGTAGCCATTGACTTAAAATTACAAATGTTTTAGTTTCATTCTTAAACTTTTAGTAGTATATATATAATGCTACCTCATAACCTTCTTTTTCATTAAATGTGTACATACTTTAAATTTGTTTTTTACTTACTCTCTTCCTTCCACTTTCGCTGATGTGATAGCCTTCTACCTATAATATGTAAAAAGAGTCTGCATACATCAACTTTCCTCCCCTTAAAACCATTTGCTCCAAGAGAAGGTCAGTGGGACAGACTGTGGCCATTTTGGGGTGTTCCTTTCCTCTATGAATTGTTTAACCCAATGGGTTAAGGCTGTGCACTAAACAAGGTGTAGTGGAAAGGTTTGATTGTAAGTAATTTGCCTGTGCATGCAATATGGCTGGAATATGATGCTTGCCAGCATTAATGTCTGAAAGATGATGAGATTGATGGTATACACTACAGCAATCATACCCTGCAGTGCATACCATGAAGTGTAGTCTGTAACATCAGTAGAGCTGTACTGATGAATATCTATATTAGCTCCAAAGACCTGTGCAGAAATGGCTGTCTCCTCCAGGAATTATAGAAATGAGGCCAATAAAAACAAATGGGCCATATGTATAAAGACAAATATGGAGAACTTCTGGGGCAAACCAAAGGTATCAAAGTGCACAAGTAAACATTAACATAATTCATTTTGATTTTTAAATTCAGCTTTTAGCCCCCTTGAACAGTCAAGGAGACCTCTTGAACATTTAAGGGGGATAAGAGCACCTTATAAATCAATGTGAGCTTGAATTTGACCTCTATAGTGCAGTTGGTTTGGTGAAGAATTGCTCCACATTTGTCTCTTATAGTATCTTATGTTCAGCAAATAGTGGACAAACAACTGAATGCTACAAACTAAAATCTATTAACAGTGTACTTTCTATATATTATCCATGCCAGTGTGAAAGCTAGAAGAACGTCACCTTCTGTAAAAGGATCAAACTTGCACTCCAGCACCCACCCCTGTGTGTTTAACAGACTGCTTTCACACACTGTGTCCTGCTTGTGTGTCAAAGCCATTATTATCTTAGAAAGCAGAGCATGGGCCGAGGAGACATCCTTTAAGCAGGATGCACATGAGCCTATTCAATCCTTTTACCAGACACATAAATGCAATCTCATTTTTCCCTTCTAAAAATACAAGCGCTTGTTTGCTAGTTGGAAGGAGCTTATAAAGAAAGAGGAGAGGAGAAATCAGTCCAACAGGTCACCTTAGCCACCTATGACAACAGCCTGCTGCCCTGATTCCTTCATTAATACCTCCGAGCTAGAAACAATAGCCCAGCCATTAAGCACCTCAGTCTGAGATAAGAAAGCCCTAAGAAGATAATAATCAGTGCATTTATCTGGATTGCAACCATTCAGCTCCTTAATCATTTCTTCTCTGTTCCTTGCCACCCAATCATAGGCAGGGGGAAAGCCCTGCTCTCCTTGAGACAGCAAGTAAGAAGAAGCAAGAAAAAAAAAGAAGGGGAAGGAAAACGGAGATGGAAGAAAGGATTTCTCTGGCAATCCCCCACCATGTGAAATGAAAACATTTCTTAATTGCCATTAGGGAAATAGGTTAAATACTGGCTGCATAAGCTGTTAAGTACTGGCAAACAGATTAAGGAAAGGAAGACAGCTGAAGCAGACACACTTCGACTGGTCAATATGAAGTGTCCTAGTTTGTGCTTTGACTACAATTAGAAATGTACTTTTGTTTTTCTGACGTGATGCTCTTAACAAAAATTTGGGGGATGTACATAAGATTGAATTTTTGCCAGCATCTAGTAGATGATATTTCCTTGAAGCTTTGTGATACGTATTTAACCCCTTGAAATCCCACAGGGGTGTGTAAACTTGATATAAAGGGAAGCCGTCAACTCATAATTGTTTATATGTTTTTCAGCAAGTAATAAGAAAACATAAAATGTATTTCAATACCTTTGACCCTTTGAGTGCCAGAGGGGTACACAGCACATTGTTTTGAAATGCTTGCGTACCCCTCTGGCACATGAAGGGTTAATAAGTTTTACTTTCTTAAAAATGTGCATATGTACATGTATAAATTGCACATCCATATTGGCTATTGCTTTATTGCATACAAACTTCATCCTTTAACTCTTTGAGTGCCAGAAAGGTATCCAATGATTTGCTTCACAATACTTTGGATATCCCTCTGGCACTCAAAGGGGTTAACTCACTTAAATGACACGCAAACTATGTTTCAGTGTCTACACATGCTTAGTAGCTTGAGGATCACGGGTGTACAGAGCATTACGAAGTATTTTGATGTACACCAGTCTGGTCCTTGAAGGCTTAAAGGAGTAGTAATCTTTATTTTGAAAATATATATAGTAGGGAGTTTCCTGTTGAGTAAAATAAGGGTGCTCCCATTGCTGAGTGATGCATATTTCCAAAGTTATTGCTGTTTAAAGCTGTGTTTTTTTACATTATCAGTGTCCTCTAGTGATCAAATTCCAATTAGATTTATGTTACATTCTAACGGAGAGGAAAGTCAGTGACATACAGTTTTCCATAGAATGTGACAGAAACTACTAGGTCAGTTAGAACTTCCAGGAAGTAAACACACAGTAAATTGAAGTTATATAATTAGACTAAAACAACTTATAGCAGTGGGAGTGCCCTTGTTTTACTCAGCAGGAAAAGCTCTATAACATATAAGTTTTTATAAAAATTTTTTTACTGCTCCTTTAAGAAAAAATGTTTTAGGGTATAGGGTTTATAACTCATGTTATAACTTTCTTGTTTTTGGCCTAAGGAAAGGCAATGAATCAATGCCTAATAGTGAGAAGCCATTTTGTGCCATGTACAGCCAATTAGGAAATAAGAAGTCATGAAAGGCTAGCTATTAAGGGGTGCAGATGTATCTAGAACAGTGATTCTCAATGTTAGTCCTCAGGACCACGAATAAGTCAGGTTTTCAAGACATCCTAGTGATAACAGTTGGATTATTATTGGCTTATTCATTGTGCTTAACTAGGGATATCACTAAAACTTCATGTGTCGATATGTTTCAAAGACTGGAGTTGGGAATCAATGCTATAGCACGAAGAGGTAAAATGTTATTTGACTGACATTTTCTTTTCAAGAAAGGCCCTCCCTTCTTCTGTTTAAATGTTTGGATGCTGAGGGCGGAGGGTTAAGATATCAGTTAGCCCAGAAGTAAAATGTGAAATTGAATATTAAATATAGGACAAAAAGGCAATCAGTTCTGTTACAAGAAAAGTAAGACAAACATCTCTTGACTGCTTTATACATCATTCATTTCAGAGATGGATTAAGGCTCCATAGAACCCTCGGCAAGGTACCAATTTGGGACTCCACATGTCTTGATCTGGTGCTTCTTACACAGCGTGTTGCTATCAGGTACTTG
This sequence comes from Rhinophrynus dorsalis, assembly GCA_037306005.1. Lineage (NCBI taxonomy): Eukaryota > Metazoa > Chordata > Amphibia > Anura > Rhinophrynidae > Rhinophrynus > Rhinophrynus dorsalis. The sequence continues at coordinate 289,538,682 of CM074720.1, forward strand.
TATTGTGGCTCTAATGGAAGTTAGCCCCTTATATTGTCATGGGCTCTAGGTTGTAGCCTAAGTTGCAATAATGGACGATCCAGCTCTGATTCGTTTGAAAGAATTTCAAATAAATTAAGGATGGCATGTTTGAATATGCAGACAAAAATATATCCATTTAGATTAAGTGATTTCTTTCTGTTTGTATTAATCAGATACTCCAAATTATTTGGGAAATTATAGATTAGGTCCTTGACTGCTGAACTTTACATTGGCTATCAGTTTGGTTAGCTGTAATATATGGCTTTTTATTTTACTCCATGGATACCCAAACTAAGACCCTGGGGCTATATGTGTCCTTTGGGCATGACAAAGCTGTCCCTTCATACAGACATTTAACACTCACTATGTAAGTGTGTGTAGGAAATTCCATATAGATAGGTAGTATAGCTATGGATTGCGTATAATATTCTGTATACACTCTCATTTTGTGTCTACTGCAAAACATATTCAATGGCACTGCATGATGGACATTCTATGAAAAGATAGACTGTATTATATGAACAGGAACTACATTATTATCTAGGGATGAAGGTCCATCTGACAGCCATCTAATACAGGTGCCACATCATAAGAAAGGAACATACCATTCGAAAGGAACTATAGTCATCAATGAGTACATTGAGTATAACAAGATCATAGCACAGATTATCAGTTAGGCGACAAAAGGTGTTAAAAGAAAAATCTATATTAGTACAACCTATAAGACGAAAATTAGATACTGTCTAAATAATATATATATATATATATATATATATATATATATATATATATATATATATTAGATAAATATTATATATTGCTCATGCAAGAAGAAGCAAGGGGGAAGGGAGAGTACCATACTACACTGCCTGACACCCCAGCTTTGTTCCAATGCATGCCACAGTTGCACACTATAGCGCCTGACACAGCCTTTTTTTTTTTACCACACTACACTCCAACCGTTCTACTGATAGTGACATAACCACACTAAACTGCCTAACACCTCATCTTTTTTCTACTGGTAGCCACAGTCCTCTTTCCCTGTTTACTGAAAAGAGGATACAGGGGAAGATAATGATGATTTTAGGGAAAGGGAGACAGGGGAGGGTGACGATATTGGTAGGGAAGGGGACACAAGAGAGGGTGATGATGGAGGCAAGGAATGGGACACAGGGAAGGGTGATTTTGGTGAACAGGGCCAGGGGAGGTGGTGGGGACCAGGTATAATACAGATGAGGTACTGGAAGTGGTAGGGACTTTTTTCAGGAGTGGCTGGGACACACCTGACAAAATCATTGCCTCCACTGCCAAGTCTCTGAAGTGAGTTTGCGTCCGTGGCAACACCTATCAAAATCACACCCCCAGCCATTTCTTTACTGAGAAGGGCTGAGGAAAGATGCTGCTATAAGAAGGTAGCAGGAGGGTGGAATTTGCAGAACAGCTCTCTACTGCCTTCTCTGAATGTGGCTATATATAAATATGTGGAACAATGCATTGGAAATCAAGGGGATAAATAGTGTTCCATTATACCTTGTTATAGATCAAGGATACTTTTTGCGACAGGAAATAGCAGATGGGACTGGAGAGGGGTTATACGAGTGTGGGGTGTGGTCATGGGTGGAGCTAAGTGTGCGTACATTTCCTTGATTTAGGGCATTTGGGATGTAAATCCAGTCCTGTAAGTAGCACACATCAATAAGAGGCCAGTAGGGCTTAATTATCTGCCTGGCTCTACCACTGTGTAACGCTACAGCTCTCAAGAATAGTTCAGTCTAATAAATACCAGTATTCTCATCAGTAATCAAAAGTGATCAGTTGACTAGGACTAGGCCTATAACTATGAACTATTGTATGACTAAGGTTGATTAAGCTCTCTATACTGCTTTTGTATAACTAGAAACAAATTAATATTTTTGAATAGCTGACAGCTAATAATTTACTGTCGTTATCAATAAAAAAGTGAATACAGTCCTCACGCAAAGGGATTTCTGATTATGCGATAATACACCCCTGCCATGCAAAGTATAATGTAATTTGAAAAGTTAACAAAATGGCACATACATTTATAAAAAGTGCATATTAGTAAACTGAGATTCCTGCCACCCACTCCACATTTCAGAAAACATCTTCAGGCAACCCCTGCTCATATAAGCCAATGACAGAAATTGTGCAAAAAGGCACTCTGTGTCCTAAAATAGGCCCAAAAGGAGAGAACAATAATGGTCTTCTTTTCTGTTGTTACATAATCTGTGAAAAAGCGACATGTAGCCGCAAAATGCGTAAGTATTCTGAGCCTTATTATTGTTTTTATAAGATTTTATTAAAGCACTGGTTCAATCAAGCTGAAGCCTCTGCCTGTTCTATTTGGATCTACTTCCAGTGAATCACCTGAACAGAGAAGGAGTCATATTCTACGTAAGCAAGTTTGTCAGATCAGTTGATATGAATGCTCTGACTATACTTATATGTAAGTATATTTCCATCTATTAATACAACAGAGTGTTTACAGTATTACACAATTTGGCACTTTCTCTTGCATCTTGTGTTTTGACTTCTGGACGTCTTTGCCGCTTTGGGGAGGGGAGCTATTAATTTCCTGATACTGTTTTTGACGGCAGTGAATTTCCTCAGCCGCTTGAAAGTTGAATCAGGCGTATTCCTTTTCCAATGCACGTCTCTTGTGAGTAGACACCTAGGGTGATGGTGGTGATCATTATTACTGAAGATTGATATACACAGGGGGCACCCATTGTCTTTTCCCCTTCTACACTACAGAATAATAATGAGGCTAGCTACTATCCCATTCTGACCCACTAGTGTATGATCAGACAAAAAAACAAACAAAAATTCCTAATGATCAGGAAAGTGCACCAATATTAAATATAAAATGTAAACTATGAAAATGGGGTGGTAGGATGTTGAAAATGTATTAAACTATAAATGTAAACTAAACAGGTATGCCTGTTCAGAGCCCTGTTCACACTATTCACACTCCAGTATATTTAATTGTTTTTGAATCAGAATAAAAGAGTGTAAAAGCCAGGACAGCTATATTAGCTGAGATGATAAACTTGTATATTTTATAACGTCCATACATTCCAACAGTTTGGAGTGAGATCACCGGAGTTTCTAGACTTGATCTAACAGAGATGACTGGACGTAGCAATATATATGGAGGGAGTCCCAGTGAGGAGACTGAAGGAGAAGAACTCTGCCTGCTATAGACTATGGGTTCACTGGTGTATGGACCTATCCGAGTTTCTGCACAGTTCCAGCACAGATTTGGCATAACTAACATCAAGTTTAAGCATCATTTGAATATTACATAGCCAGACAAAGGGGAGACTGAATAGATATCTACTGCCAGGTGTCCATAAAGAAAAACCAGTCTCAATCCATGAGGTAATACCCATATCTACAAAAACACCCAGTAAAGTATATGTATTTTAAGAGACTTTATGATATTTCGCTTATGTCAGGACCAAACGCTATTAATGCTATATAAGTTTATTGTAATATAAATAATGCATAGCAGGTATACCTGTTCATTTTTATATATTACTTTTTATATTTTATATTGGTGCACTCTACTGATCATTAGGAATTTTCATATAACTCAGTGTATTAAGTGGGAGGATGGAGTTGGTAATGTTAACCCTTTGAGTGCCAGAGGGGTACGCAACGCATTGCAAAGCAATGCGTTGCGTACCCCTCTGGCACTCAAAAGGTTAAACCAATCTCTAAGATTTCCTTGCATAAATGAACATTAGGTAGAACATTTTATTTACAGTGTACTCTATTAATCAAGTGTAAGAAAAGCCTAAATGCACATAATAGGAAGGTTACAATTATCTACCAGGAATATAACCCTTTGAGCGACGGTGAAGTATCCAACGTATTGTGTTGGATACCTCTCTGGCACTCAAAAGGTTAACTGCCTGAACCCAGGAGCATGCATTAATGGACAGGAACAGAGTAAATGAAATAAATCGCCCCTTTGAGTCTGACACTTTTTGGGAAAAGTCTAGCAGGTGTATAATAAATTCTATAGAGTATTCCTAATTCAACCAATTTGTTCCTAGAGCTAATTAGGGAAGGAACACAGTAATTTCATTCTCAGGTGTTAAGGTGTTTGCTTAAACCATTTGAGTTTTGGATATGTTCCTTGGTCCCACATAATGCAGCAGGTCTGCTTCAGAATTTCCCCTCTCTTTTTAGTGTATAAGGACCCTTAATCTTCATTTCTAAGTGCACAGTGCCTCGGTAGGCCTCTAATTTGTGCAGAATTCTCTCTCTTTGAAGTAAGATTTCTTAGTATTGGGAAGGAATGCAAACTGATCACACAAGCCTGGCTGAAATACAGAGGAGTCCTCATTTTGTCATATACAGTTGTTTCATGGTGGTTTTGATTTACAGTCTTAATTAATGCTTAAAAGAAGACGAGTGTACATGTTGATGTTTTCCCCCTTTTTTTGTCTTTAAACCACAGCGCTCGTGGGGGCTTTCCTTGGACACTAAACAGGATTCCCTAGCAGAGCAGAATGAACCAGATTTACTTAATACTTCTTTCCCTTTACAACCTTCACAATAAATCTGCTGCCACTCAGTTTGCAGTAGGTGCACATTAAAGGACCTCCCACTCCTTTTCCTCTCCAGCACTTCCCCAGTTTTAAGAAATCTCTGCTGAGCAGAGACAGCAGGCCTAGTAAATCAGTTTAATGAGAGCTGATTCACATGCGGGAGTCCTGTGCAAAGCAAATAGTGCAGATGGGTGGTGATGAGCAAGCACACAGGCAACTACTAGTAAGAATGTACATCGCATGAGGGATTCCATATCAGTGATGTGGTGCTTGGCAGTAACCAATATTACAAAAAACTCAGTATTTGTATTTACTTTGCAGGGTTCTGTTGATGTAAGCAAACTTAAAACCAGACCTCTTTTCTGTAAGGCCATCATGAAAAACACATGCTGCAGGGTTTTACTGATTTTCTTGCAGCTCTGCAGAATGAACTCTTCACAAAGGTCTTACATGAAAGGAGAAGACTGGTCATTTCATACATACTTATCAATATGGCCACTGGTCAGTCACATGACAGCGAGTTGTTTATGAGAGAGTGTTACATTGTGCCATGCTAAATTTGTGAAGTTATGTTATTTTAAGAAGAGGCATAAGCTGAGATTTCTTATGGGAAGGTGACCAAACCTCGCCTTTATTGCAATTCTTAAATGTAACCCCTTTGAGTGCCAGAGGAGGGGACCTCTCTAGCACTCAAGTAGTTACAATTTGTATTTATTTTCTGTGTTGCAGCTGGTGCACCACTCTTTCTTTATACATATGCTCCGTTGTCTGAGATTTTTTTTAATACAAATCTCCTTGTATACAAATGATTCATTTCTGGGAAGCAGTTGTATTACTTCCAGACACGAGCATGGGTAGAGAGCTAGTCCTGGAGTAGAGCTTCAGTGGTACATTGAGGCTCATTTACTAACAGGAATTGGAGCACTTTCAGAGGAAACCAACTATACCGTAGGGGACAAGTGAAAATCGCCCAAATTCTGACTGATGGAAATGGAACTTTTAACACTTTTAAAGCTAGAGAGCTCTCCAAAGCATTTGTTGATTGCTCTTAACCTGGAGTTACAATCTCCATAAAGATCAATGTTAGTTTTTGCTTGTCCCTATGGTACAGTTAATGTGTTCCAGAATTGTATGGTGCTCTGGATCAAATGTTGGGATAAAAGTACAATTCTGCCAGAACAGCTCCAATGGCATCCATTCCCAACATTTCAAATTGCCAAAAAGAAGCAGTTTTGTGTTAGGGGGTGCTGCTGTGGGCATGGCCGTTGGGTGAGGCATTACCAAGGATTCGTAGATTATTTCATGACCTATTGCCAGCTCTTTATGTAACTGTATAAATGATTCAGAACAAGGCCAAAGTATTTTATTTTCACAGACTAATGTATAAACACATATATTGAAGTTTAAACAAACATTTTATTGCTGTGGAGCGATATGATTCACTTATACACATACACCACACAGTCTTATCTCCTAACAAGTGGACCATCAGGGTGGGAAAGAGGGACAGAGGGATTTGGGTCTCAAAGAGGGATTGTCCTTCCTAAAGAGGGACACTTGGGATGATGCACTGGCGTTAGTCTCCATCACCAGTGGTACATTTCTGGATATGAACTAGTGTATGCTCCCTATAATGCATACTGGCACATACACTCCACCAATATCAGCACTTTAATACTAGCAATCTCCATATACCTGCCCTGTAGAATGTGCAGGGAAAAGGAAAAAAGTTACACCAGATTTTATTTCAGTCTTAGGGTGCAATTATCTGCCATATAGAGCTTACAATCTAATTTCTATCTCTTAAGATGACAAAAAGCAGATGAGAGAACCAAACCTTCCATGCTCCAGGCTCAACGACACTCCCTTTTCTAATATGTAACTTTCTCTGCTGTGGGTATAGGGGCTGGCAAAGATCCTCCTCCTCAAGTTTTTATAGATGTTTGAAGTCATTGACATGCTAACCAACAATGGCTTCAAGACAGGGCAGTGCATGTGATGCATATTCTCTAAACATTGTTCTACTATAAAAAAAACAAAACAAAAAAAAACACTTTGATTTCTTTCGGTCAAAGCCCCTGATACAAAAAATGCTCCCAAAGAATCTTGTACAAACAGATTATGGGACCTATGTTGAACAGAAGTGGAGTAAACATAGAAACATAGAATCTGACAGCATATAAGAACCATTCAGCTCATCTAATCTGCCCATCTTCCTACTGTAAAAACCTCAACCCTTATTTGGTCCTTGGTCTTGTTTTATGTCCAGGACAGCCTTATGCCTATCCCATGCATGCTTAAATTCTGTCACTGTATTATTAACTTCTACCACTTCTGCTGGTAGTCTATTCCACTTATCTACTACCCTCTCAGTGAAGTAAAACTCCTTACATTACGTCTAAACCTGTGTCCCTCTAGTTTCACACTGTGAGCTCTTGTTGAATCCCTTCATGTGTTTGAATGTGGAGCAAGTCAACTCTACCATAGGGGACAAATGCAACTTCCCCAAAAGTCCATGTGTTGGAGACTTATCTAGTATTCAAGGGGTTAAAAGTCCAAACAGATTATAGGACCTATGTTGAACAGAAGTGGAGTAAACACAGAAACATAGAAACATAAAATCTGACAGCAGATAAGAACCATTCGGCCCATCTAGTCTGCCCATTTTCCTATGGGAAAATCATCAAACCTTTTTTGGTTCTTGGTCTTTTCTTAAGTTAAGGACAGCCTTATGCCTATCCCATGCATGCTTAAATTCTGTCACAGTATTAACTTCTGCCACTTCTGCTGGTAAGTTATTCCACGTATCTACTACCCTCTCAGTGAAGTAAAACTCCTTACATTACGTCTAAACCTGTGTCCCTCTAGTTTCACACTGTGAGCTCTTGTTGAATCCCTTCATGTATTTGAATGTGGAGCAAATCAACTCTACCATAAGGGACAAATGCAACTTCCCCAAAAGTCCATGTGTTGGAGACTTATCTAGTATTCAAGGGGTTAAAAGTCCAAACAGATTATGGGACCTATGTTGAACAAAAGTGGAGTAAACACAGAAACATAGAATTTGACAGCATATAAGAACCATTCAGCTCATCTAATCTGCCCATTTTCCTGCTGTAAAAACCTCAACCCTTATTTGGTCCTTGGTCTTGTTTTATGTCCAGGACAGCCTTGTGCCTATCCCATGCATGCTTAAATTCTGTCACTGTATTATTAACTTCTACCACTTCTGCTGGTAGTCTATTCCACTTATCTACTACCCTCTCAGTGAAGTAAAACTCCTTACATTACGTCTAAACCTGTGTCCCTCTAGTTTCACACTGTGAGCTCTTGTTGAATCCCTTCATGTATTTGAATGTGGAGCAAATCAACTCTACCATAGGGGACAAATGGAACTTCCCCAAAAGTCCATGTGTTGGAGACTTATCTGGTATTCAAGGGGTTAAAAGTCATATTTAAATGTTTGGATATTTTTACTTTTCTGCTATGAAGTAGTTGGTTTGTCCCTGAATCACTCATCTATTATTTTGTGCATAAGGCTCTTCTGTATTCCCTGCAGAAACAGCTTCTCCCATTCACCAACAGGAGACCAAACTCTGAAATCTGAAGCAAATTATCCTTTAAGTGACAGTGGCAGGGACTCAGTGCTACAGAAGTCTGCCAAAAGGTAGAGCTCAGCTAGGAATAAAACTGTTCAGTCCCATTTGGTGAAGGTCAATAATGTCATCTCTTGAAGAAGGAAAATAAAAGCAAAAGGAGTAAGTACAAACTCTTGGAATACCTTCTTGGTGGTTTCATGTTAAGTACTTACAAGTGTCTACAATCTTTGTTAAAAAGGTCGACAAAGTATTTCCAGCACTCCAAAAACTAACTACAAGATCCATAGGCACTACACAGTTTTATAGTTAACTCAAGAACTTTGAAGTTCCCGGTACTAAATCCACTCAAGACTAAAGCCTTCTCAAACTATAAATCTGCTTGCTAAGCCTTGTAAATTTAAACTGGTCTCTTTTGCTAAATCATTGTCCAATTTAGATGGATATTTAAGACAGTATTTGGGAAGTTAAAGAGGTGCAATTCTGGGGTGAACCATCTGCACCGTAGGGAACAGATGAAAAGCCCTGTTTAAGCCAATGGGAATTTGGGGAATAATTATCCAGGAAAAAAGGTGGTACCATGTTAGCCAGTGATGAAGGTAGGATTCAATGTATTTTTATGTGTGCCCCCTAAGGTACACATGGTTTGTTCCAGAATCGGTTCACTTCAGGATGGTCCTTAAAATGATCTACAAGGACTGATATTTAACCCTTTGAGTGTCAGAGATAGCCAAAACATTGCCTCCCTGGCATTCAAAGGGTTCAAAAATAGTGGTTAATCTAACTGTACCTAAATATACATACTTGACACATATTTTTTTATTCACTTTATTACTAATAATATTTTTAACTACATGAAAGTACATAGATGTCCAGTACATTGAGAAGGAAGGCACAGAGGCCTGTTTATTATCTAAGATAATGGTTCTCATATTCTATCAAGACACCCCTTAAACAAATTTGCATAACTTCCAAGTGTCCCTCTTTAGGAGGGACATTACCTCTTTGAGACCCAAATCCCTCTGTCCTTCTTTCCCACCCCAGTGCCCTTTTTATATAATTGTGTCCATTGCTCCACAGCAATAAAACTCAAATTAATGTGTGTTTAAAGTACAGTATATGCATTTATAAATTATAAATAAATAAAATACTTTAGTCTTGCTCTAAATAATTTATACAGTTGCACAAAGAGGTGTCAATAGATCATGAAATAACCTAAAAACTGTTCGCAATGACCCGCCCACCATCCAGGCCCCCAGTAACACCACCTAAAACAAATGTCTCTTGGGAGGAATGCAATCAGGAATTTTCAGGGTGCCCCCAACATCTTAAAGATCAGTTGTAATGTAGGGTAAAAATACATAGTTATATAGTTATTTTTATGTTTCTCAATCAGAATAATGAAAACAAAATGTTATGCATACAAATTTCAATAAACATACAACTGAAACGTAGCATTCATATTGTTGTTAATGTCATTATAAAAAAGAATGGGCATCCTAACTGGATATACTTAACACACCACAGTGCCATGACCCCATGATTATGAACCACTGATCTAGGAATTCATCTGTGGATAACCCTTTGCATGCCAGAGGGGTGCGCAGTGCATTGCTTTGCAACGTGTTGCACACCTCTTTGGCATGCAAAAGATTAAAACATTCCAATAAATGAGAAGATGTCCTTGGGGGTTATGCACTAAGGCATGATATAGGGGTGATAATGCGGAGATAACATCCCCATTGATATCACTTCTCCAGTTCCTGTGTTATTCTCTAGAGCCTATGATTAAGATTTCCAAAGTAGGAGAAATCTTAGTGTAGACTCCATAGAATAAGATAGGAACTGGAGAAGTGATCTCACTGGAGAAGTCATTTCCACTTTATCACCTCTTTATCACACCTTAGTGGATCCCCCCCTTTATGCTAAGATAGAAAAAAAATCTATATTTTAAAATAAAATAAACCAGTGCTGATTTTTATTTATACATTATAGTGTATTTGGTTTTCTCCAGAATTGCTTATTTTTTACTTTCTGTATCAGTCCATGAGCCCTAAAACAACCTAGATTAGAATTCCGCACATTTGCCACAGCTGTAGATGACAAATTACAGGCACCTTGACCACCCCTCATAACGTATGGATTCAGCAGTAGTGTTTATATAGTTTGGACCTCATTTGGTATCATAGCAGGTGCGTACAACTAAAGAGTTATTTTTATGCAAGTATCAGTGTGCCCGGAGCATGTGAATTTACAACTTTCCAGCAATTCAAATGGTTGTAGTCATTATGTTACTATAGGATCTCTTTTCAAAAACAACACTTGGTTGTTGCTACTCTTCATATGCACTTAAAAGTCAAAAGGGCAAGGAGAGTCATGGTAAACTCAGCTCTCTGACTCAACTGGGACAATTTGCACACAGATTACTCTGCTGACTTTTATTTATTATAGCAAAAACTAGCACACTTTATAGTGTTTATGTCAACAGATATCTTACAGAAAACAACTGCAGTTTGAAATGTTTCAGTCTTCCACTTGTCCACTGGCAATCACAGACCCACACATACTTTGAAGCTGTTATACTAATTAGAAATGGGTCTCTTCTGGTGCAAACAATTTACACCATAGAGGACAAATGGAAATTCAAGAAATTCCCTCTGATTTAAATTGGGCTTTTAATCCCTTGAATGCTAGAGAGGTCTCCAATGCATTGCTTCTCAATGCACTGGAGATCTTTCTAGTATTCAAGGGGTTCAAATTTATCTCCTATGGTGCAGCTGGTTTGCTCTTCTTAGTAATCAGACTCAAAGATCTCTTCCAACTACCTGGACATTTTTAACCCCTTAACGGCTGGCCGATCGGCGCGGCGCGGTCACTTAAGGACCACAGAGCTTTTTTTTTTTAATTCAAATTTCGGTTCGAATTCCATGACGGTCATAGTACATCATGGGTAGGTAACTCATATCGACCCATGACGTACTATGACCGCCAAGGGTCGTTAAGGCGTTAAATCAGAAGAAAACACAGAACAATATCAGTTTCACCAGCATAATGCAAAGTCAGATCGGACACACATTTCTATAGCTCATACCACCCAACATTTCAAATGGCGAAAGAGGGACACGTGTTTTAGGTGGTATTGCTGGGGGCGTGGCTGGTGGGCGGAGCATTACCAAGAATTTCTAGGCTATTTCATGACCTATTAACACCACTTTGTGTAACTAAATAACTCTTCTCTGTCCTAGCCTGTTCCTCCCACTTCTTCTCCTTCCCGACCCTGTCCCCAACCCTGTTCTTCCTACTCCCTCTACTCCCTCCACTCCCTTCATTTTGTAACACTCCCATTAAGCCCTGCCCCATTTCAAATGGCGAAAGAGGGACACATGTTTTAGGTGGTATTGCTGGGGGCGTGGCTGGTGGGTGGAGCATTACCAAGAATTTCTAGGCTATTTCATGACCTATTAACACCATTTTGTGTAACTAAATAAATGATTTAGAACAAGGCCACAGCATTTTATTTACACAGACTAATTTATAAACTTATATACTGACGTTTAAACAAACATTAATGTAAGTTTTATTGCTGTGGAGCAATGTGGTACACTTATATACATACCACACAATCTACCCACCCTAAAAGAGGGACATCAGGGTGGGAAAAAGGGACAGAGGGATTTGGGTCTCAAAGAGGGACACTTGGGAGGTATGATAGCTGGGAACTTTCTGGATTTGCCATGGAGACTCTGGATTATGTAGCTGATTATTATAAGGTGACCAGACCTCACCTTTAACCGGGGACACATAGGAAATAGGCATATTTTAGGTCTGCACTGAAATCAACTCAGCCCTGCAACATGTATTTTTCATATGTGTCCCCAGTTAAAGGTGAGGTCTGATCACTCTAGATTAATGGGTCTTCAGGGACAGTGGCTGATATTCTGGGAGGTGGGGAGTTTTTATGCAAATCTTCTCTGTCCTAGCCTGTTCCTCCCACTTCTTCTTCTTCCCAACCCTGTCCCCAAACCTGTTCTTCCTACTCCCTCTACTCCCTCCACTCCCTCCCCTCCCTCCACTTTATAACACTCCCACTAAGCCCTGTCCCGCATCCCTTTTTAAAGCAAATCCCGTAATTTTTTTTTCCGGCAGCAGCACCGCCAGTGGACTCCAGAACACAAAGGTCCCAGGTATGCACATTATCATTTGAAAGCAATACTCTCTCTAATATTCAAGGGAGGTAAAGGAACCATTTAAGTTAGTGAGAATTTTGTAAACTGTGTTTGTCTTCTATGGCGCAGTTAGTTTGCTCCTCAGTTACTCCAATATTTCTTAGTACATTGTCATAAAATAGAGACTGATGTACTAAGAACATCTGGGGCAAACTAACTGCACCACAGGGGATAACGGAAAAAAATCCAATTAATTTAAATACGGTTTTTAACCCATTTTATTCTAACGATGTTTCTAACACTTTGCTTCACAACATGTTGTACGCCTCTCATTCAAGGGTTAAAAGCCCAGTTTAAATCAATGGGAATTTCTGTTTCTTCTATACAATACATTTGGCTTGTTCCACAATTTCGCCGCTTTTTTAGTACATCTGCCTCACTGAGCTTCTAAGTGAATAGTCAAAGGCTGATATGTTTTACTAAATAACAAAGTATTCCAACATTTTTACATGAATTTGGGTATTTACTAAATTGTGAATTCTCCTTTTATGCACAAAAGGGGATGACAGAGAAAAATATCTACATTTCCCATTTCATGCTATTTAGTAATAGGATTATGTGAGATGTATTCCCACTGACCTTTGTTCACAACTCTGCTAGGTGCATAATCCTATTATGGCCCATTTTTTCTACAAGCCCAGCATAAACGGAGACAATACACACAAAAATAAACTTTTGGGCATGTTGTCCTGTTCCTGATGGCTATCCAGTTACCTTTTATGTGTACTCTAATGAGTATAGAATTTTATATATTTTTAACATTATAATATAATAGATTTGTACAAGACCATATCAGCACAGAGTCACAAAGTCAGCTACTTGGCTGACTTCAGTTGATTAACCCCTTAAGGACCGGAGGTTATGGGACATTTCCATCCCATAACGACCGCATAGGGGCACGTTGATGCGCCGGTACACGTGACCTGTCACGTGTATCGGCGCCTCACTATGGGGCTTGAAAGAGATCGCTCCGATCTTGGAGCGGTCTATTTCATGCCCTATTTTACTTACAGCGCTCCCGGTAGAGCACTGTAAGTAAAAAGTACGTGACGTACCATGACCGTCATCGGTCCTTGAGTAGTTCAAGGACCGTGACAGTCCTGGTACGTCAAGGGTCCCTAAGGGGTTAAAGGGATAGTAATGTTTTACAATAAAAGCAGCTCAAATTAATCTTCATAGTACTGGAGAGTGTTATTTCAATACTGTCAGAGTTGTAGTTCAAGAGTAATTGAATCATAAAGTATCCCCCTCCCGCCCCTTTTACTGATGTAACACTGCTCACCTCAGAGCAGGAAGAATGCCCGAATGGATCGCAGAGAGGGACAATCTTCAGTGAGAATAAGGTAAAAGGGGCGGGAGTGGGATACTTTATCATTCAATGACTCTTGAACTGCAACTCTGACAGTATTGAAATAACGCTCTCCATGGCCCAAATACTATGAAGATTAATTGGAGATGCTGTTTTTGTGAAACAATACATCTCTTTAAATATCAGTTTTTGACAAACAGTCGAGCCAGAGCACTCATTTAGGGCTCTTTCAAACACATGAGAGAACTGTAGCAGCCCCCTGTGTTCTGAACTTAAAGGGATAGTAATACTTAAAATGAAAAAAAAAAATATGTTGTAGGGTTTATCCCCCTGAGTAAAACAAGAGTACTCCCATTGCTGAAAGGTGTTTCATTCAAAAGTTATTAATTTTCAAAGTTGAATTTTTTAGGTGCAATATCACAGTGGCCTGAAATTGTACAGTGGCGCTGTTGCTACACCATTCTATGGAGATTTATGGTCCCAGGACCAGAGCTGTCCATAGGATCGTGTAGCAATAGCGCCACTGTACAATTTCAGGCCACTGTGATATTGCACCTAAAAAATCCAATTTTGAAAATTAATAGCTTTTGAATGAAATACCTTTCAGCAGTGGGAGTACCCTTGTTTTACTCAGGGGGATAAACCCTACAATATATATATTTTTATATTTTAAGTATTACTATCCCTTTAACTTACAGGGTTAGTGATGGCCAATGATAACTTTATTTTGTGTTGTAGATTTACAAAAAAAAAAAAAAATATGTGGAACAAATCCCATCTCTCATACCTTTATGGTTTGAGAGATATTTGCTGCCAAATTCCCCCCCTCCCTCCTCTTCAGCAGAGCCAAAATAGTGATATTTAAAAAGAATTACTTAATTGGAACGGTCTACAAAGTGTGCTTGCAAACCAGGTACACTTTCTAAACCGTTCCAATGAAGTCCTTCTTTTTAAATAATGCTATTTTGGCTCTGCTGAAGAGCCGCCGGCTGGTCCCAGGACCGGGATCTCCTGCTATCAGTGGAGCGCTGATGCCAGGAGAAGGGGAGGGAGAGGGAACTTTAGCGCCAAACTCAAACCATAAAGGTTCGAGAGATGGGATTTGCTCCACAGTTTCCTTTTTTAAAATCTGCAACACAAAATAAAGTTATTGTTGGGCATTACTAACCCTTTATGCTTGCGTTTCCTTGCAAATCTGTTGCGGGGGGTGTGGGCGGGTAGCATGTCTGATGGCCAACCCATGTAAGCATCAACTGAATATCATTGGATGCTGCCCACTTGGGTTTTAATTTTATTGGTTGTTGTGATTAGCATCACATCCTACAAAGTATCTTCTTTGGAAAATCTGATGGCAGTTCCCACGGGCCACCATGCAGATAAGCCTTGCTATTCCTGTGTGAAAGCAGTAAAGATGCAAAATGCTGGGCTTTGGTGCTTTCTTGTGAAGTGATATTAATTACATGTGTGAATGACACCATAGCCCAGCAACTTATCATTCCCCACAGGCAACATATCCAGAGCACTGTATGAAAGGAGCCTTAATGTTTAACATTTGTTTGAGTGACCACAATCAAAAATGTTTCTCTGCAAATGAAAAGTTCAAAATGTGCTTAATAGAAGGGCTTGCTTAGGAGTGTGCCTTTCGTAAAGATGTTACTTAAATAGCTAATCCCCATCAGTTAGTGATGGAATAGTGGAATTCTTGGGTATAACACTCAAGAATTCAGATTATTTAATAGGCAGTACCACAAGAGACAAATCCCCATCAACAATATTAGTCAAAATCCTAGAAAAAGATTTTATTCAAAGGAATATAAGACTCAAGATCAGAAATTTGCTTAAGAGCCTCCTTATTGTACTGGACAGAGTCAAAGACTACAAAACACCATCATTGGCCACCTGTCTCAAACTCAAGCATTTTGGCTGTCTGTTTAAATTTCTCAACATTCTTTTGTGCAACTCACAAGTCATTGATGACATCCTGATATAAGTCTCTCTACTGTTCTAATATCAATGATATGAGTTGTAAAGAACAATCTGCAAGCACCAAGTTCAATTTATCCATAAAGCCCTTATTGTCCTGGGAAAAATTTTTTATATTATTTTTGTTTTCACTAGTCATCAATTAACACTTTGAGTGCTAGAGGAGTGTCCAATGCATTCAAAGGGTTAAATGTGCTTGCTTTATATTATACAGTGCTAATCCTGTTGGTGCCCATTGAGTCGGAGTCCTGAGATTATTGTAGTTTGTCTTCATTATCTACACTACCTATACTACCTGGTACTTTAACCCTTTGAGTGCCAGAGAGATAAACCACACATTGTTCTGCAATGCTTTGTGTACCCTTCTGGCACTCAAAGGGTTAAATAAAGAACCCAGTCCCTGACCCGAAAAGCTGGGAGAGTGTTACAATGTACCACTATCCCTGTAGCTGAAAAGACGGGAGCAGCCAAGTTCAGGAAACGTTTCCTCTACAGTCACCAGTTACTCATGGCATACACGGCATCAGAGCTTATAAGAAGACCTTCAATTTGATAGAAACATACATGGATAAGCAGGTCGGCACATAGGCTCTCCATCTAAAGAGAGGAACTGGTAGTATAGAAAGTGTAGTTACAAAAGTGGGAAAAGATGGCTAAAAGTTAAAAAAAATAGGAACATTTAATTTATTTACTCTGCCCTAACAGGATAAAGTAAAAATAACTGTTTACTACTACCTCTAAATCATACTGATTGAAGATACGGTTGGGGGCAGCGATTTGGATGGGAATGACCAGGGGGTGAAGCCATTCCTGTCCAAAACACTGCACGAGATTACCAAGGTGTGTCTGCTGTCTTTCTCCCCAGTTCCCCTCCACTTCAAAGATTCCTGCTAACTTCCATGTCTAAGCTCCCACTCTCCTCTATATCTTTGCTCCCCTCCACATCCAAGCTCCCCATTCCTCTCCATGTCCAGGCACTTACTCCCTGTCACCTCAAAGCTCCCTGCTCCCCTCCAAGAGCAAATCCCCCCCACTCCAACTCCAGTCTCCTTTCTTCATCCAAGCTTTCAGCTGCCCTGTATGTCCAAGCTTTTCACTCTTCTCCACATCCAAGCTACCCATTCCCCACCATGTCCAGGCACTTGCTCCCTATACCTTGAAACTCTCCTCTCTCCTCTAAGTCCAAGCTCCCCTCTCCTCTCCATCTACAAGCTCCCAGCTGCCCTGTAGTTGTGTCTACTTTCCATCCTCCAGGTTCCCCTCCACTTCAAAGCTTCCTGCTCCCTTCCATGTCTAAGCTCCCATTCTCCTCTATATCCAAGCTTCTTGTTCCCTCCACATCCAAGCTCCTCATTCTCCTCAATGTTCAGGCCCTTGCTCCTCAATCCCTCAAAGCTCCCTGCTCCTCTCCAAGATCAAGCTACCCCTTCCTTTCCACCTCCAAGCTCCTCTGCACATGTCCAAGCTTCTCACACCCATCCACAACCAATTTCCTCTTTCCATTTCATGTCCACATGTCCTTCTCACGCCGCTCCACAACCAATTTCCTCTTTCCCTTCCATGTCCACATGTCCTTCTCACGCCCCTTCACAACCAATTTCCTCTTTCCCTTTCATGTCCACACGCCCTTCTCACGCCCCTCCACAACCAATATCCTCTTTCCCTTCCATGTCCACATGTCCTCCATACTTTGTTAGTGTTGTTTTTCTGAAGGCTAGAGGAAAAAAGTTACCTTAGACTATTAACTTTCTGTTAACTTTTCTGTGTAATCAAAACATACAACAGGTTCCTGATCAAGAAGTGAGGAGTACAAACAAATTTCTTCCTCAGCCAGCAGAAAACCAGCACAGATTAATGGCATACCTGGGAATACTGTTGACAAGGAACTCAGGTTTTTTACCTAAATACCTGGGTTTCAGGGTAAATTTCTGCATTCTCAGGGCTATTGAAACCATTATCACTAAATACACACTTTGCTCTGATTGGCTGCTGCTAAAACCTCTTTGTTGGTGATATTTCTGCTAGTATAAAAGCAAGGAAAGTCCTACTTGTATAATAGATACTTAAGCATAGATATCTTTATGTCTTTTCAGGTTTGTGGTTTCTTGAGGACTATCTTGCATGTTTCTGGGTTAGAATTAGTGGTAAAACAATAATCATAAATCTACATTTCTTGTAACAGGGTTAATATTTGAAAGATCTCAGAGTTTACTCATTTTGAAGGTTTTAGGTATGCAAATTCATATATATCAAAGACTATAACACAAAGGCTATATCATGTTCTTTCATATTGGGACTGTTTTTATGATAGCATCAGTGTTCTTTTAACTTCCACCAAGGTTGGAACATTGTTGTATATGTATCAGTGAATGTCATGTTACCCAAGAATTCCAGTAGCCAAATAGGGACAATTAAATCTAGGAAAAATATATACTATTGTTAGTCTTAAAGGGATAGTAATAGCTATATTAAAATACAGCTCTGAATCTTCAATTTGTTGTTTATAACATGTAGTGCTATGTTTAATTGCTTACAGTTCTGTATCTGAAAAGATATTCAATCTGAAAGGATCCCCCTCCTGCCCCTTTTCCTGGTTCACGCTTCCTCCAAGTGTGGTCCGGATGGAGCTTGGAGAGGCACAATATTCAGCAAGCAAAAGGAAAATCCTGCCCTCCTTCGTCAAGGGGGGTGGGGTTCCTTATACTTACTGTGAGAAGATTGTCTCTCGCTGCATCCATCCGGTCCCACGACCAGATTGCAGATCTAAGGGGAGGCAGTCAGAAGGGGTGGGAGGGGGATTCTTTCAGTT
Source organism: Rhinophrynus dorsalis (assembly GCA_037306005.1). NCBI lineage: Eukaryota > Metazoa > Chordata > Amphibia > Anura > Rhinophrynidae > Rhinophrynus > Rhinophrynus dorsalis. The sequence continues at coordinate 289,557,206 of CM074720.1, forward strand.
TGAATATCTTTTGAACTACAGAACTGTAAGTAATAAAAAAACATATAGAAGACCGGGAGCTGCACTTTAATATAGACATTACTATCCCTTTAATGAACACGGCAACAGGACAAGTACACTGAGGCTGAAATCCTAAACAGAACTGGAACACTTCTGGGGAAATCCCGTTGCACTATAGTGGATAAATAAAAACTCACAAATTCTCTTTGATTTAATTGGGACTTTAAACACCTTGAATGATAAATAGGTGTCCACTGCATGTTGAAGCAATACACCAGGGAACACTCTAACATTCAAGAGATAAAAAGCCCAGCTAAAAGCAAAAGGAATTAGCATTTTCCCCCTATGATGCAGCTGGTTTGCCACAGATTTCCTCCATCAGCCTCACTGTGAATTAGACCTGCACTGATGCTGATGTACCATAAAGAACTGAAGCAATTCTGGGACAAACCAATTACACCTTTAATACATGAAAGTGCCATAATTCCCTTTGAAGTAAATGGGGCTTTTACTTAGTGAATTCCTCAGATTTTGGTGTTGCAATGCTTTGGAGACCATTTTTTAGCACTCTGGGGGTGAAAAGGCCTCATTCAAATCAATGGGAGTTTTTATTCATACTCTATGGTTCACTTGGTTACTTCAAATTTGACCTGTTCTCCTTAGTACACACAACTCATTTGCTTACTCTGTGAACATTTCTTTATACACACAAATAGTGACTTATCACTTCTCTCACTCCCTCTTCCAGCCTCTCATTCTCTCTTCTAAACCTCTCCTGCTCTCTTCTAGCCTCTCGTTTTCTCTTATGACCTCTCGCTCTCTTTTCCAGCCTCTCGTTCTCTCTTCTGGCCTCTCTCTCCTAATCTCTGACTCTATCTTGTCTTGTTGGTCAGAAAGAAAGATATTGAGGGAGATTTACTAAGCGGTGATACAGAGGAGATAGCTTTTCCAGTTTATCGCTTCTCCAGTTCCTATGTTATTCTATGGAGCCTATGCACTAAGATCTCCAATGATGAAGACATCTTAGTGTATAGGCTCCATAGAATTACATAGGAATTGGAGAAGTGATAAATTGGAGAAGTCATTGCTACTTTATCACCTCTTTATCACCACTTAGTGAATCTCCTCCTACATCAACTAAAGAGAAAGAGCAGAACAGGCGCAATGCTGGGTATTTGCCTTTAAAGTAGTACTGTCCTAACACTGAGGGGCCGTTTTAGAGAGTAGTTTTATTTGAACGTATCCTGTCATATCAGAGGAAGCTGTATTTGTTCCTGTGTTCCTTTACAGTGGAAAGAAAACATGCACATGTGCACTGCAGGCACAGTAAAGCTAATTTCTACTTCTAATAAGAACTGGATCAAGCCAACTGCAAATTCCCCAAATTCCAGTTTTATTTAAATGGGACTTTTAATGTCTTACGTGCATCTCAATTTATATTTGTCTCATGAAGTGCAGCTGGTACTTCCGATAATTGCTCCAGTTCCTCTTAGTACCTCAGTCTCACTGTCCACTAATGCACCTTATGCACTTGTGCAGAAGGTCCAGTCCTACTTTAGCAGAGGCAAGTGGACTAAAGACAATAACAGGACATAAAAAGGACTTTGGTTGCCTCTGGAGCAGATTACCACTGCAGAAAAATGTCCATCTTGGCTGGAACTCAAAATAAAGTTTGTGGCTGTTATTCACAAACTCTAGAGCTGTATGCAAAGTCTCCATAGACCTGCTGTGTCAGGCTTTCAAGCCCAATAAAGCAGTATTATGGGGACATGCATCACACAAGACCAGAGGCATAACTAGAAGCCTCCGGGCCCTGGTACAAGAAGTGCCACGGGCCCCCCCTGACCACATTGACCCCCTCCACAATACTCCCATCTCCTACCTGGAGCTCCCGCACGGTCCTCTTAGTAATGCAAAGCGCTGGGAGATGATGTCATCTTCCAGTGCTCTGCATTACTAGAGCACCAGCAGGAGATTGCGGGCGCCAGGCGGAGGGGTCGCAGGGGGAGACCGGGCCCCTGGAGTGCCCGGGCCCAGTCGCAGGTGTGACCCCTGCGACCCCTATAGTTAAGCCACTGCACAAGACATGAAAATGGATAACGCAGTTCAGTGTCTTCCCTGGGGAGCATTAGGAGTCTATTTTCAGACTCTCTTTCTGTTCCCACATTGCTCTTCTGGGGCTCAGAATTCAGCACAGGCTTCATCAGCAGGTGTGCTTTCAGGGGACAGATCTGCCAATGGGGCACCACAGAAGTGATAGTTGTCCTTTAACTTGGATCAGACATAGATTATTTATTTGCTTACTAGAAAGGGGCACTCACATGAAAACTATCTTCAGTACATAGCACAATGTAAAATAAACACTGTGTATATGGACAAAAACAAAAACATCCATAAATCTAGAATTCCATGTGCAAAATCTCAACACAATAAGTACTATTTTCAATAACACAACACTAGTGTTGAGCGAGCACCCCGATGCTCGGGTGCTCTGACCGAGCACCCCCTGAGGCTCGAGTGCTCGGCCGAGCACCCGAGCCCCATTGGAATGAATGGGGCGACACCAGGCACCCCCTGCTCTGATGAGGGGAGGGTGCCTGGTCAATGCCCCCTTCATCTCCGCTATGCCCCCTTCATCTCCGAATGCCCCCTTCAGCTCCGCAATGTCCCCCTTCAGCTCCGCTATGCCTGTCTTCCACAATGTGCCCCTTCATCTCCGCTATGCCCCTCTTCCACAATGTGCCCCTTCATCTCCGCTATGCCCCTCTTCCACAATGTCCCCCTTCATCTCCTCTATGCCATAGAGGAGATGAAGGGGGACATTGTGGAAGAGGGGCATAGCGGAGATGAAGGGGCACATTGTGGAAGAGGGGCATAGCGGAGATGAAGGGGCGCATTGTGGAAGACGGGCATAGCGGAGATGAAGGGGGACATTGTGGAAGAGGGGCATAGAGTCTATGCCCCTCTTCCACAATGTCCCCCTTCATCTCCGCAATGCCCCCTTCATCTCCGCAATGCCCCCGTACCTCCAGTCCCTGGTGGTCCAGCGGAGCGTCTTGTGATCTGTGCCTCTTCCGGCACAGATCCCCGCCACCCGAACATGGCGGGAGAGCACATGGCGGTACTCGACGAGTACCGCCATGTGCCGAGCAGAGCGATGCTCGAGCCGATCCGAGCATCGGCCGAGCACGCTCGCTCATCACTACACAACACCCATTCACAAATATCCCATGATTTTCACAGAGCTTTTTAGCAACTCTGGGTCTAAGCATCTATATAGTAATTATTCTGGGGAGGCATACAAATCTTTGCTCATTGACATTAACAGCTCTTTAAACTCTTAACGACTGGCTGATCAGCGCAGCTCGGTCAGTTAAGGACCACAGAGTATTTTGTTTTCTTTATTCCGCTTCCTGGAATACCACATAACTCCTTGAATGCAAGTGCAGTCTCCAACGTATTACAGAGCAATATGTTGGAAACCTCACTAGCAACCAAAATGTTAACCCTATGAGTGACACAGCAGTCTCCAATGTATTACATTGCACTTCGTTGGATACCTCTGGTACTCAAAGGGCGAAATGTTCAGAAAGTGGTGGTAACTGAAATTGTCTGTAATCAGAATAAAAAAGTTCTTAAGCCATGGTCCGTCCATTCTCAGACATGTTTCCATTTTTTTGTGTCTAATTCCGCCATCTCCGTCAAAGGGAAAAATTATAGTAATGTCAATTGCAAAGTCTTTTGCTGAGTCTTCTTTATATTAAAATTAAAACAATGCGCTATGTATAAGTTCTTACTGTTGTTTAGATCAAAAGTTATGAAGAGATAAAGATCCCCCGCCTGCCCCTTCTGGCTGCCTCCCTCTGAATCTCATATCTGGTTGTGTGACTCTATGGCTGCAGTGAGGGACAAACTTCAGTAAGTCCAAAGGAAATCCTGCCCCCCTTGAGGAAGGAGGGCAGCATTTCCTTTTGCTTACTGAAGTTTGTCCCTCGCTGCAGCCGTCCAGACCAGACTGCAGCTTCCAGTGACGTGGACAGAAGGGGCAGGCAGGTGATCCGTATCGATTCATAACTTTTGAACAACACAACATTAAGAACTTACACATAGCACATTGTTTTAATTTTAATATAAGGATGACTCGGCAAAAGACTTTTCAATAGACATTACTAACCTTTTAAAAGTTGGTGTGGTTTAATCTACTGACATATTGTAAGGTATTTTCAGAAAAAAATATTCGTTTCAATGTCACTTTTTTGTTTCTTTAAAGCAGGGTTTCTCAAACTTTTTTAGTTCGGGGCACCCCTATCACATATTATAGAACATTCGGGGCACCCCTAACATATTTAATGTACTTTATCAAGGGCATAATGAAGGTACAATGCATAAATATACAGTTATTATTAGGTCTTACAATCATAATAACAAAAGGAAACATAATGTGCATAACAATTTCTATAAATCTTCATTTAAAAGTCCATTTCTGTTAGTCTTCATAGAAAACATGGGGCACCCTAAGTTTATGTCTGGGGCACACCAAAGTGCCACGGCACCTTGTTTGAGAATCACTGCTTTATAGTAATTTTTTCCAAAGAAAATAAAAATGGTCTAAACTTGGAGAAGACAAATTAAAGTACTGTTAGTAGGAGTGAGGAGAAATTTGTCATTTCAAAGACAAAAAATGTCTTTGTTTCTTTGAAGCTTTTCATTTCAAAGACAAAATCAGACATTTTTATCATCAGAATTTTTTAAAGCTATGTTCATCAAGATCTCTTACTGTCATTTTTAATTATTTAGACACATTTTCAAACGTGACAGATTTACTTCTGAAACTATGTCCTTCTTTTTACCACCAACTCATAATCTGACAATTTTTTCATTACGACAAATTTTTTAACATCTTGACCAAAGAGTTAAAGCAGCTGTTCATACATTATCAGTTTTTGTTACCTCTTTTCTTTTTTTTTTTACTTAAAAAAATATATAAATAATATATATCCTATAACATAAAGTGATAGAATGCATCGCTCCCTGTGAGCGTAACCGCACATGCGCAGTAGAGACTGCTGTTCCAGCTGACTCTACTGTGCATGTATGGTTTTGCACACAGGGAGCTTCTCTGTGAGCTGTCTGGAGCTCCCTGCTAAGGATCAGCGCATTCACGCTGATCCGGAGCGGGGAGCTCTGGATGACTCACCGCCTGTCTCTGCTTCCGGCTCAGGGGCAGCAGCCAGGGCCGCTGGGTGCACTTTAGCCCGTATACGGGCTTTCATACTAGTGTATATATATATATATATATATATATATATATATATACTAGTTGAACAGCCCGTGTACACTGACCACAGTGCCAGGCAGCAACGCGGTGCAGTCATGCACAGTAGAGACTGCCCGTGCCACGGCTGATAACGGAGCGGGGCGCTGTGAATTCAGACCGTAGCCATTTCTGCACACCTTTGGTTATCAGCCGCGGTGCAGGAAGTCTGTACTGTGCATGACTGCAGCAAGCACATCCGTCTGTACTGAGCATGACAGCTTCTGACAAACATACATTAACAAATTATTATATAGGAGATATATATATATATATATATATATATATATATATATATATATATATATATATTTATTTTTTTTTTTTTTTATTGGCCTGCTCACCTGAGCTGAGGAGTAAAATTATTATGTGTCAGGGGTGTTAAAATGGGAATCTTTCCAATGACCTATGGAGTCTAAGATTACATGGTAGAACAAATATTTGTAATACCAGAGTTTGTTTTTTGAGAACAGACAATCCTCACGTGGATAAAGTAGAATCTCATGTATGCAATTCCTTCAGATTTTACAGGGTTTTTGCAGCATTAAATCAATATACAGCTTTGCTGGCCTTGTGACTTTTCACAAACATGCTGTTTATACACTTGTCACGTGTTACATAAATCAGGCCTTCACTTGGTAGGTAAAAGTACTGAAAATCTGTAAAATAATGAAATGCCATTTAACACCAATAGACTGGTGTATTAAATAATTTTTTTGTGTCATTTCATATATAATAATTCCCAGTGAAGTCATTTTTTTCACCCATGGTGGTATATCCCTATTTATTTTTAACCAAAACCATTAGGCCCTGTTCATATGGGTGAGTTATTAGCACTGCACTAAATAACCCCCATGTGAAACAAATTGTCTCCTATGGTGACGTTAACATGACTGACTTTTACCTCACATACTACACAAGAATACAGCATATACTTGCTTTGAACACATCTAAGTTTCTTCAAGGTGGTCTGTGTGGTGACATTACAGATTATGATGCTGTTCTTACGCTCCAATGACTGGCCAGCCCATATGGGAGTTTGCTTGGCTATCTGTCACACCTTCACACATTGCATCACCAGGGAAAATGCATGAGATCAGAGGAAAATAAACATAGGTGCCTTGACCTACTCAGTAACAGAGCAGTCAAGTCAACTAAGTGATCAAAAATGTATTCTTTTTTTTTTGGTAGGGAAATGAATAGTGGAAATGTATAGCATACCAAGATGAACTCAACAATCAAAGCATAAATTAATGTAACAGAATGTGTAATAAATAAACTTCACATGTCAAAGTACAGAATACATAGAGAATCATGTAACATGTGTGTGGGGGGGGTCATCTTGATTTGCAAACTGGACAGTATTTGGGGATAACAGTTAACAAGTCAGGGGAAATATTTCTACCTATTGTTTAATGAAAATGAATGCAACCCTGTTGAATGTTACAGGAGTGTACATACATTGGATACCTTTCTGTCACTCAAAATATTAAATCTGGTGACTATATTACTCTAGTCCACTGTCCCATGTTGCTGTGATGTCCGTGGAGTCAGTCCACGGTGGTTAAATATGACTAAACCAACATCCCACTTCAGTAATGGCATAAGCTGCCACAGCTGACCTTCAGAGTTCAGAAGTAGTTGCAGCCAAACTGCAGCACCATTTATCATTATGGAATGAGAGGACATTTACACGGAGAAAGCATGACAGAAGACTGCCATGAACTTTACAACATTGTCTCCTGATTCAGCCATGTTTGTTCAGGACTAATCTTAGCGGACTCCTTAAACCAGTGAACAGCGGCCTCAGGCTGGACACGAGGTAACCTATTGTGCTTGGAGGTCAAGCCTGCAGGGACTCAAAGGGCAAGCATGTTTTCTATTATCTGGATTCTACAATAACAGCTTTCATTTTAGAACTTCACTAAATAAGATATGGCAGAGTTGCAACATATTGAAAACAATTTATGTATCACCTCTTGTAATAATTTTTAAAATGTGCTTGAAAAACTGATATTTTAATAATTAGGTATACAAAAGGTTAACCCTTTAAAAGAACACTAACATCTAAAAATGATCTAGAGTTACATATACACTTAAAGGGATAGTAATGTCAGAAAAAAAAGTATTAACTATATGGTAGATACAATTAAAAGAGAGTACTTGCACATATTTGTATCTCTCAAACCGTTATGGTTTGAGAGATACAGAAAAATAAAGTTCTCCACTCCCTCCCCTTTCTGCTTGACGAGCTGTAAAGCTGTCAGAAGCAGATACCTGGATCAGATGTCGGATCATCAGCAGCGCCAACATATCGATACCTAAAAATAAGTACTTCATCGTAACAGTCTACAACGTGTGCCTGGTTTGCAAGCACACGTTGTAGACCATTCCGATTAAGTATTTATCTTTAGATATCGTTATATCAGTGCTGCTGAAGAGCCGCATCTGGTCAAGTGACCATAATCTGTTTCTAACAGCTTTACAGCTCGTTTTCATTACATGTGAATTAGAGGCTGATAGCTAGGCAGAGTGATTTCATATCACCATTAAAGCAATGCATTGCTTTACAGAGCGTTGAATACCGATCTGGCACTCAATGGGTTAACGTTTAGAGTTGCTGCCTTTTATACATTCTTGTTTACAAAACAACCGTTGCAGCCCCAGATTGAATGCACTAGGGGCCATATGCACAAAGACAAACCCTTTGAGTGCCAGAGGGGTGTGCAATGCACTCTGGCACTCAAAGGGTTAAAGTAAGTCTGAGGCAAACCGGCTATACCACAGGGTAAAAATATCCCCCACACCCATTGATTTAAAAAGGGCTGTTAATGCATTTAATGGTATCCTTTTAAAATGTCGCACTGAAAAGTGCGTCATAAGAAAGGGCACATTCACCAGGTTGCATTGATGAAAAGGGCAACATGAGAATCTTTCCCTGCGTGAAAAGCTCAAGATTCTCATGTCGCTGGCTTAAAACTCACAGCCCTCGCTCCTGTCTTCTCCCCCTGGACCCTCAATAAGCTGGTGGCCTCACTGAGTGTTCTTGGCGCTCATTGGGTGAACCTTCAAGCTGAGGATGTTTGTAAGTAAACATTTAAAGAATAAAAATATTTCCAGTCTCCATTCATTAATTAGATAGACATTAAATAACCTTTTGGATGCTAGAGAGATCTCAACACATTGAGAATCAATTTGGAAATCACTCGAGCATCTAATGAGTTCAAATGTGACTGGCAGTCTTCAACATGCCAAGGAGCATGCGCCCTCTCCATGAGGGCCCAAGGGGAGAAGACAGGAGCGAGGGCTGGAAGGTTTAAGTCGGTGACATGAGAATCTTGTGCTTTTCATGCAGGACGAGATTCTCATGTCACACTTTTCATCAATGCGGCCTGGTGAATGCGCAGTTTCGTATCATGCACTTTTCAGTGTGACATTTTAAAAGGATTCCGAATGGTAGAGATGTCTCACTTTGAAGAAAAATATTGTAGACCTCTCTAACATTCCAGGGGTTAAAATAACCATTATTTAAATGAATGGTAATTTGGGGATTTTTATTTGAACTCTATGTTCCATTTGGTATTCCCCAAAATGTCTCTATTTCATCTTTCTGCATTAGCCTTACTGACCTCATATTCTAGCATTCAATGAAATAAAGGCTCATGTGGAAATTCCTGTTTATTTCACTGACAAAAGAAACCATATGCACAGATAATTTATGTATGAGTAAATGATGTCCCATAGACTTACAGCAGACATGCCAGCCAGGGAAAGGAGGTGTGTTTTAGGTGTAAGTGAGTGGTGTATCATTGTGTGTATCGCTTGGTAAATGAATTAGCACAAGGATACAGCTGATTGGAGGGGTGTCCAATGTTTGGGAAGCAATGTGTTGGATACCCCTCTGGCTCTCAATGGGTTAAAATATCCCATATTTAAATCTACTTTGTTCTTAAATCGTTATAATTAATTGTGAGTCAAAATTAATAATATCCTGTTGTTGTTTTGTAAGAACGGGAAGTTCCAGTACTTAATCTCCTTTGAATAATATTAAATCATAAATTATAAAATTCTTACATGTTAAAGCAGTTAAACCAACACTATAAACTATGGTAGTGTAAAGAAGAGCCCTGGAGACAAGAGAAAAAAGGGATTTCATTTTTTTTTTTAATAAACTTTATTTTTAAAAAAGCGTTTTCACAGACTTTACAAATGCATAGGACAATAGACGATAGAAACGTGTGTCAATAAAAGTCAGTATAGAAATCATTCTTTACATTGCCAGGTAGCCAGGGGTCTGTCTACATTAAATGTAGTGGTTCTCAGTCAAACACTCAATCACACGGGAAAAGTAAAGGGGAGAAATAAAAATAAGAGATTTAAAATTTTAACTTTAGCAGGCAAAATTTTGAATTTAAAAGTAAAAATTCTGAGAGGAACATTTCAGAAAAATGACAATTTTTAGAGCGCAACTTCAAATTTTATGAAGTAACATAGTAATTTAGGTTGTTCCATCTATAAATATTTACCATTATTTTGCTGATTACAAACCACAGACATGAGCACTCAAACATTGTTACAAAAAAAAAAGCAAACAAACATGAACAATTCTCTCTCCTACCATTGCTATAGACCCAGATCCAAACTAGTCCAAACCAGTGTACATCAGAGTTGAGTAATTTATGATTTTGTTGGTATTCTGAAATAACGAATAAAAATAATTTTGGGGCAAATCAGTTGCACCGTAAGGGAGAAGTAAATAACAATTCCTTTTTATTTAAATGGAAATCATATCCTCTTTACTAATTATAGAGAGGTCTCCTTTTTAAATCAGTGGGAATTTGGGGAATGTTTTCAGTGAGATGCATATTTCTTCTAACGTTTAGAATGTCTATGAAGCATAGGAGTCCTGTACAGTTACAGGTGATTGAAGCAGACATAATTTTGTCTTTGGGTAGGAAGAGTTTGGATTAAACCTGCTTGTAGTGGACGTGTTCTTGTATCTTGTAATAAATCTGAAGAAAGTAAAAACAAACAAGAGCTTGCAACCTGTCTAACAGATACCGCCTTAAATCAGTTTTGTCCAACATTTGAAAGGGAAATCTGAGCTAAGAACTGGAAATTCACCAGGAGATTTAGCTACACGAGGCTTTAACCAGAATACGAGGGCAGCCTGGATAGAGGAAACCAATTGCATCATAGGGGCCGAATAAAAACACCCATTGATTTAAAAGAGGCCTTTTAATCCATTGAATGCTGGAGAGGTATCAAACACATTCAGGGCCGGATTTACATTCCAGGCTCCCCTAGGCAAGGCACTCTGGGCACACTACTCACATGACCACTCCACCATCTCATCTACTGTTTCCTTGCACAGAATATACCTTTGGCCTACAACAAGCAAGGTCATAAAAGTTTTAACCCCTTGGTTGCTAGAGAGATCTCCGCAATGCGTTGGAGATCTCACTAGCATCCAAGGGGTAAAATAATAACCTGTAAAGGGGTATATAAGCTACTGCATGGATACAGACACTGCCCTGGCTCCACCCACTATTCAGAATGAGGGTGTGGCCATCACAGCTGAGACACCCTCAAAATTTGGAGCTTTAGGCAGGTGCCTAGTCTGCCTATTGTGAAATCTGCCCTGAACACATTGCAAAGCAATGTGTTGGAAACCTCTCTAGCATTCAAGGGGTTTAAAGTCTAACTTAAATAAATCGGGATTTTTTTTGTTGAAGGCACCCCTAATATGCAGTCTGGAAATTTAGGTGAACACCTAATATTTTATAGGTCATTTAAAATGGAGAATGCAAAACTATAAATATATAACTCTTTTTCTGTCTCACAATTTGAATAACAAAACAAACATATTGTGCTGAAACATTTCCAGAAATAAAGATTTTGAAACTCAGTATTCGCGTTTTGTCAGCGTTTTTATAGAAGTGCTGGGTACCCTAAGCAGATATCCATGGCACACCAACGTACCATGGCACCCTGGTTGGGAATCAGTGTGCTAAGTGTACATGCCATTTATTCAAGCACATAATAGTCACATAACCTCTTACTTATCTGTGCCAGCACTGAGCCATTTGGACACAACTGTTTTGCTGACAACTGGCAACTAGAAGAATGGTGACCCTTTGTTTCCTTAACCCTTGTGCTTCTGGAGGAGTATACAATATACCTCAATGCAATACATTGTTGGCCTCTAAGACAATGAATGAGTTACAGGATCTCCCATAGGAAATATTAAGAAGGTGCCTGCAGGATGCTTGCTTGCCCCACAACTCCCTGGACATTTTCTTGGCTATTTTGGAAACAATGTTTTACTGCCTCAGCTGTGGACAGGGTTTGAGCTAAAACACATCTGTTAGGAACTTGCTGATTGAAGTAAGAAGTCTAACATACCACCTTGCTGTTGTTACCACAAGTCGGGTAAATGGCACACGAGTCAGTCTGGGTGATGTACTAAGGACTGGGGCAATTCTTGAGCAAACCAACTGTATCATAAGAGCTGCGTACTAATTCCAATTGATTTAATTGGGGCTTTTAATTCTTCAAATAGTAGTCACTGATGCATTGTGAAGCACTCGATGAGTTAAAATTCCTATTTAAACCAACAAGGATTTCATTTGTCACCTCGTACAGTTGGATTGCCCCAGAATTGCTACATTTCTTCTTAGTACATTTGCCTCAGTGTACTACAATGCATGATGCATATATGTACCATAAATGTATTTCTTCTGTATTTTGCTCCTGCAAACAAACTACAGATAATAGTCTATGGGCTTTTCCACACAGGCAACAGACCTGCCACAGTCCCCTGCTACAGTTCTATCACCTATGTTCTGAACTCCCTATTCTAACGTCTTCACCTGCTGATTCTATCACAGGGAGTGTGGCTGGTGGCCATGTGGGTCGTTCATTCACTGGAGGTTGTGATGAGCATCACAACCTCCAGCATCACTTGTGTGAAGGATCTGATGTTGGCACGAGAGACCCCAATGGAAGAAGAGAAAAGGATTTATCTATACTACAAAAATCTCTTTTTCTCTTTTGCCTAAACAATTTCAGCCTGTGAAATAATGCACCCAAATATTTTGTCCAAGCTGTGTGACAAAACCCTCATTCTTTGGAACAAGTGAATTAATACATTGGTATAGTATATGATCTACACAGGGTTCACATTTAATTTGTATGAGGCAATGCTGGATTGTCTTCTTTCATTAGTTTGTTTTTAATTTAGGGAATATGGAGGGCTCTCTCATTCTTTGCTGCACTTCATATTCCAGTCAGTTGGATTTTTTGTATAGATATATATAAATAAACAGACAAAAAGACAAACCTGTGCTAACCTATGTAAAATACAATATGTGCCCTATAATGTGCATATATAATATGTCTTAGTAAATATGTGCCCTGTAGTGTGCATATATAATTTTTCTTGGAAAAATAAGTGAGATTTTAGTATTCACAAATTGGCCAAGTTGTGAGTAAGCTTGCCAACCACGCCAAGGTATCTCACCATCAGACAAGTCCTACTCTAATACAACTAAAAAATATATATAACAACATACATAAAATGGCATTTTAGCTTTGTGAGTTTCTTTTCCTTTTTTTGCATCCAAAAATTGGCCCTCACAGAAGATAGCAGATCAGCTTTTGTAGAACTTCAAAAACGTATGCACAGATGTGCAGGTTGTAGTTTTTGGAAAGTTGTTCGGCTGAAGCCCACTACAGGAATACGTAAATAGTACTCATGAAAAGAAGACAATGTGATGTATGTTGAAATGTGCTAGTCCAGATTTCAAAATTTTGGCTTGACATATTGCCCTGTAATTCCTGAAGCTATAGTAGCTATGGAAACAGGTCCACAGGCATGCTAAAAAGTACATCAGCCTGTCAAAAGAATTTAGGAACCTGAACATAGAATCTCAGATACCTCCACACATCGAATCTGTTTAATTGTCCCACAGTCTTATTGTTCTTAGCAGGATCATTGGTTGCTGTAGTGGTGAGATATGAATATTCACTCTGATTGTGTTGATGAAGTTAGCTCTATCAATATCTGAAGGTAGAACATGTGTATAATGTAAATAGACCAGAAATGAGCAGAACTGTGATATATGTAAGAATCAGCCATAGAGATAACACAGTAGTGGCATCTGTGAAAATAAGCAGCACAACATTTGAATATAGTATGAGCTAAGAATTGGATGAGTGTATGAAATGGAAGAACTTAACTTCAACAAAAGAACATATTTCCATCAGTCATAAGATACACCTAGGGTGCATGTATAACATCACAATGTACTCAGAGATAGTAAGATATGTATACCACTTTACCTTACCATGGATTGCACATACTTGAAGGACAGATATAACATGTGTCATGGAACTATGGCATCCCTAACACAAAAGAGCTATCTGAGGCAACAGGACACATATGAACACATATATCAGACAGTAGTGCTTTCTGATAGAATTGTGCATGTATATAACATAATGGTGTCATCAATGATTATAGACACATATACAACACACATGCTATACAGTTTGTGTAACAATGTAATAGTGCCATTTGAGATTTGCACTTATGGGGTAGGTGTCTAACAGAAGGATCTGCATGTACTGAATTCACCATAGGTGGAACGCACAGTGCAAAAAACCTTGACCGGTTGCCAGGTCCCTTTTACCATTAAAATAAAGGTAAAACTTGCCTCCCCTAAGTCTAGTATGCCACTCTCAGAAATCTGACATAGTAACTCCAAGTAACTATCTCTATGTCACAGATATCTGTTCTTCGATTCACAAAGAACTAACTCTAAACACAGAGAAAAGCAATATCCTCAGAGTGTTGAGAGTAAACCCAACAGCCTGAATCCTATAGCTAAAAAAGCAATTTTCTAGACTAGATAGCATCACTCAAATATATTTTTTTCTCTGGGTCACTGTCTGACTGCAGCTGTCCCTAACAGAGTGCTGGATAATGGGCAGCAGAAGAGTTTCTGATTGGTTGAAAGAATATGAGCATTACATACTGCAAGAACCCTGTAGTCATCCTACTGAGAAAGACTCCATAACAGTGTACTAATTGCCATGAGATGTAATGTGCACCACAAAATGTTCATAAATTGCACTGGATAATACCTATTCCAGCTTCTATTTCATTTAATATTCATCCTGTACATTCTCTAATGGGAAAAGCCCTTAATAAATAGCAGCAATTTTAACATCCTGTAAACAGTTATACAGACTGTAACATCCCTAAACAAAACACACCCTTCAGTTACCATTACAAACACTGACCCATCTCCTAAGCAAAATAATGAAATGCAGAGATAATACTAAATGAAACCTACATAGGTATATTTTGCATTGCAAGCAGACATACATAAGTATAAAGGATGCTTAGACTCATTCACAATCAAAGAGGATACATAGGGTGGAGTCTTAGTATGTGGGCTCCTTCACTTTGCCTCTGGATGGGAAGTATAGATGTACTGCACCATATAGACAGTCCATCCCAATGAGTGTATAAATGTGTGTATCCTCCTTCTCATCCATTTGACATTGTGTGGAATCTTAGAGTAAGTCTTGGAACATGCAGTACAGAGGCCATTTTAACACTCTGATAACTTTGGGCCTTATTTAGCAAGCTGAAGAGCTGCCATTCAAATGCACCACAGGGATATTGTGTTTTTAACTCTTTGAATGCTAGAGAGGTCTCTGGAAAATTGTGAATAAATGTGTTAGGGATCTCTCTAACATTCATGAGGTTAAAGCCCCCATTAAATCAATGTGAATTTGCTGAATTACACCTCTTTAGTATGAAGAATAAAGCCCTTTGTACTACTTAAGCAGGTGCAGATCCATCTAGCGCATATGAAAAAAGAGAAAAAAAAATCTTCACTGTTTGTATTATACAATGCTATACATTAACAATTTGCATGTCAGAGGGCTAGGCACTAAAAGGGTTAAAAGGGTGCGGGATCCCTATTGGAAATGTTTGAGTAGGATACCTTTCAGTTTTCAGAAAGGCCTTACTGGATGTGTATTAACCCTCTGAGTGCCAGAGAGGTAGCCAAAGCATTGCATTGCAATGCATTGAATACCTCGCTGACAGTCAAAGGGTTAAGAGAATTAACAATATACTTGTCATTATCAGTATCTGCCTCTGCATAATATGGTCTCTCATTGAAGCATTAGTGTTTCTATATATACCTTTGGTGGGATTTAAAGTGGAACTTTCACATATGCAACTGTCCTCTCCAATAGATGTTCCATCAAATTATTAACAAGAAAATAGATATGAGAGCGCAGCCATATTCATGATGTTAATGTTGATTGGCATTGCTCTCCCTTCTCCTATATGTCAGTCGTTACTGAAGACTGCAGCTTCTTTTTTTTTTTATAGATAAAGAGAGCATAATATTAAACCATGGGTTACAGCTTGTATCACACGGAGTGTCACAAGGTAAATTTTAATGCCCAATATCTCTAAATATATAGTGATTTGAATAAAAAAAAAAAATACAAAAATATACTGCATTTTAACAAATTAATCCTATATAGTAATTCGCTAGGATGTTTGTCATGATGCAGTCATGCGCACTGCCAGCGTTCGGGTAGTCTCTACTGAGCATGGCGTGAGTGAGGCGACGCAATACTGCATCGCATGGAGCAGTGAGATAGCGGCCTCTTAACATTACCCGGACCTTGGCCCATGTACAAGGGCTTTTACACTAGTAGATTAATATTACATTTTGTTGGGGTGAAAGTTCGACTTTAATTCAGGTAAGTGTTTATTTGTGATTGTTTACTAATTAGAGACATTTGAGAATCTGAAATCTATGCAGAGATTACATTGCAGTTGATAAATGTTCTCAATGGTTTTATCTGATTTCTATGAAGACTATGGAGAAATCTATATTTAAACCCTTGATAATAATAACAACGTCAATGGAATCCAGACCTTATACTGGTAAAGCAACCTAGATTTATGATTCTCCTCATAACACTATTGCTGCAAACAATATATTCTACATGAGGATCACTGATTATCATTAAAAGAATATAGAACAAGGGATGGATTGGAAAGGCCTAAAAACAAATCAACCTGTTTTTATGGTTCATGGTTTTATAGTGAATATTTATATATGTTCGATTTTCTTGGTGTGGGACGCCAACATCACAGTTACAGTGTTTTTGCTGAGTATAATTTTTGAAAACCCTTTGAAAAATTGGATCATTATAATGGAAAAATGTAAATCTACACAAACTTGAAATGTGTTTATTTCTCCTCTATGGTGCCGTTAATTTGTCCCAGTTATACATAGCACATCAGCGTGTCTAATTCTGAAGTACAAAAGCATAAACGTATGTTTAGGACAATAGTAGATTTCGATTCAATACTGTTCAATCAGCACTCTTCTCATATAAGATCATCTTTGTACCTTTATTATTCACAATAATTAACTAGTGATGTGTTACCTTACTATTGTAGTCAAGTTCAATATTTTCCACAGTATAACCAGGAAATGGTAACTATATAATCCTTCTCAATTTCAAGATGGGTGTTAGTAGTCTATTTAACAGAACTTCCTGTTCCTTCTTGTATCTAATCTACTATTAAGAGTATCCATTGTATCTGCCATCACTGCCTTACTAGGCAAAGAATTCAGTGATTTAAAAGACCTAACTGTAAAAAAAAGCCATTCTTCTGCTTAAGTTGAAACCTCCTTTCCTCTAATCTTAAGAGCTGGACCCTTGTTATTTGACCAGGCCTCGCTGCTAAAGTATAAAAAAGGAAACAATTATTATTTATTGCTGTAAGTAATGTTTAATATTTAAAATAATTTGCATGAAGCATTGCATTGGACATACAATATCAGCAGGCCACAAATGGCTCCTGTGTTTTAGTTTGATTTCCCCTAAACAGAAAATAACAGGCTTCCTTGCCTGTTCAGTGCTGTCCACTGACATCTGAGGTGATGGGAGTTCAGCAGGAGAGAGCAGGTTTCACGGCTCATGTAATTATAGGGTAGCACTACCCCTGCTGAGCAGCAGAGCTCCAAGGCCTGCTTACCTGCAGACGGAGAAACCCAGCTACCATTCAGGCCACCATCTGAGCGTAGACAGAACCATGTAGAGAAGCATTAGAAGAAGATCTGTGCATAACCAAACAGGCTGTCACAATGAAAAAGAAACCCTAGAGTCACATTCACCTTCATTTACACTTGAAAATGAGACAATTGAGTTCTTTTTAACCTCCCATCATGGAACAAAATCTATCATTCTTGGAATTTGAGTTCTGATAGGACCACACTGAAAGGAGCTGGCCTGTTAAGAGGGAGCAGATTACACAAATCTCCCTTTATTGCCAAGGCCCCTACTGAGGGCAGAAGGGTTAAAAGGGTACAAGGTTTACAAAGAAAAAAATGACTGGGTTTTTTAAAAAGCATTTTTCCTTCAGAAAATATAAGGGTGCATGCTTATAAAATGTAGACATTTATTAGTATTTGGGAGTATGTATGTTTGACATATATTAGCAACAAATATATATTTTTTGCTAACATGTCGTCATATGTTTGTTTAGGCTTTTAAACCCTTAATTGCTATTCCAATGAATTACTTCACAATTTGTAGAAGACTTCTCAGCATTCAGTGGGTTAAAAATCCTATTTAAATCAATGGGAATTTTGGGAAGTTTTTCTTTTTGTCCCCTATGGTTCAATTGGTTTGCTCAGGAATTACTCCCATATTCTAGTACATCAGCCCCCTTGTCAGTTTGTACTTGTATTACAGGTACACAAAAGTCATAAAATGTAACAAAAAACAAACACATTCACTAAAGAGAGAAGGGACAGATCTTATTTTGTAGCTTGTGACTGTATTTTCACTGATATGGGATTCTGTATGGAATTTGTCATTGTTAATCTGCTAGAGGGCATGGTAATAAATATAACCAGGTGATGTATGATATAGGAACATATGTATAAAAGAAAACTGGAGCAAATTTGCAGCAAACCATCTTAAGCACAGGGAGTGTTTATAGTTCCCAAATCCCCATTGATTTAAAAGGGGCTTTTACCTCCCCGTATGAAACAGAGGTCACCAAGTTGTTTAAGAGACTTATCTAGTATTCAAGGGGTTAAAGCTCAACTTAAATTAACTCTTCACTGTTAAGGCTGTCTGGGCGACATCTTCAGTATATCCTCCTAACACTGCTGATTACATCTCCCTGACAGGGGAGCAGAGTTGAACCAAAAATACATAGGACTGACCTGAAAGTGAGTCCTCTGTGCCAACATGTATTTCTCTGTTTCTGTACTCTGTACACCATGATGATGTCACTATTCTTGTGTGTGATGATGTCAAAGTGGCAGAGACTTCCACTAGACCAACAGGAAGTGTTTGAGGGTAGGGGCGCACTCTAAAAGAGCCTCTATTTCAGCCCCTACATCCAATTAAAATAAAATGGCATAATTGAAAAGGGACTGTCTCCCCTTTCCAGTGATACCCAACACGTAGGTGCTCATTCCAGCAATCATACAATTACTGGTGTGAATACCCATATATTGGGTATCAGTAAATAAAGTGAGATTAAATTGTGTAGTTAAGTGTGGGAAGGGTGGGCTTTATTCATGATGTGGGTATTATCACTGGAATGGGGAGGACCCCCAATTCCATGAATGAGGATTTATGAGATATATATTCTCTTTGGAGTTCCACTTTATTGGAATTTCAATTAAAAACATTTGAGGCATTCTGGGTAGATTTTTGGTAATGTAAGTGGGTGTCCACAAAATAATGGTATGTTTTAAAAGAACAAGGTCAGCCAAAATATAAAAAAACAAACAATAACACACACCCACTATATATATATATATATATATATATATATATATAAATATATGACATGTATGTGTGTTGTTCACATAAAAATGAGTGAACATTAATTTTATTGTGAAAAGCAACAGAAGCGCTAAAATGTCTTAGCACTCGAGGATATCATAGTAGCTAAGTGGTTAAATAAACAGTATCACCTGAATAATAATCTTATACTCCCATACCATGCCCATAATACCATATTTTCTCATTTTTTAATGTTCTTAGATAATGTTGCCATCGCCATTTGCAAATATTAGCTACAATTTACCTGTGATAATGATATTCATCTGTACACATGCAAGGCAATCCAGAATGCTTGCACTGATGCTGATGTATAGAGCTAGGAACCACTGCACTATACCATGGATTGGCAGAAAGAATACCTGATATTATTTAAAAAGGGAACAACATCACAACCTGAGAATTAGAGACTTGCAAGCCTGGCTTCAATAATGAATGGAAACATGAAATCTTACTAGTAGATTGTATTATTTTACAGCAAGGTTATTAGTAGGAATAAGAATGATGTAAAGGGCAACAGGCTGTGACAAAAACATCTCTACTTTAACAGAAAACTGGTTAGATGAAAGTGTGCAGAGTGGTGGCACATTTCACTTTTTAAAACAGAATAATTGTAATAGAAGTACTTTAATATCTACTTCTTTATGTATAACTTGGAACTATATATATTGAAAGCAGTGTCATCTTTTTTGCAGATAACTCAATGTTTTTAAGGTAAACTCACAGGGTGATGTTCATTTTTGTGGAAAGATCAAATTGGCACTAGACAGGAAAAATTCAGTAAATATAAAGCCTATACAGTTGCACAATATGACAGGCTATGCAAGGATAATTCTTTAACCCATTTATTGCTCCAATACTATTACTTCAGAAAGAGTTGAAGACATCTCTAGGATCCAAGTGTTTAATGAGCATCCCTATTGGAGAGACGTATCAATAGTGCTCATTGTCCATTAGTAACTTCAAAGGTCATCATGTATAAACCATACCATGTATGCATTTTTTCCTGTACAAAAATGATATTAAATAAAGTGTAATTTTATCTCTTCAAAAATCTTAGTTAAAACATTGCGTGGTATATGGAGTACAGACATGAGCATCAGTTAATGAAACAAGTCATTATGGATTTGAAAGGAAATTGTTATATTTCTTATATTTAAACTGCATTTGTAGATTAAGTGCATATTTAGTTAAGAGGAAATGCTACTCAAACTGATTTGTTTACATTAGAAATGAAATAATATGTTAATATCACATTCAATTATATTCATGTTCAGTACACAGCACTAACATTATATATGAGATAAGAGTGAACCAGTTGGACCTTCAGCAAAAGAAAGGGTTCTTTACAGTAAGGTATAGTGATAACAAGGAATTCACAACTGAGAGGAGATGTGTTGCTATCATCTCTTTTTTCAGGAAGGGGTTAGAGGGCATACTGGGTTATGACAATTCATTTAATGACACACATGTTTTTAATCTAGGGTAAAACGCAATTCTTATTCATTGAAAAAGGATGGCTAATTGTAAAAGGTTTTACATAATCTGTTGTTTTCCTTTCTCTAGATTGGTGGATTTAAACCACTTGAATTCAGTGAATCCAATTTTAAAGTTTGAACTGTCTTACACACTGACCATTTCAAATCATGTAGTTGTATTTTATTTTTTATACAAGTATTTAAACTCAAGAGGATAAATTGTGAGATATGGAAAACAGATAGAGTTCTGGGTTTATACTGCTAAGTAAAATTAGAGTGAAATGTTATGGTGGAGGGGTTGCTAAAGCAATTCATGGATGGCTATTTTACATGGCAATAACTCTCCACAGGCTTCTGTAGCAACAGTGGTACTCCAAAATTGCAGGCCAGGGAGGTACTGCACCCACAAATGGTAGTTTGTGCTGCAATAACTTTTGAATAAATATATATTTCTACATTATGTGATGCTATCCCTTTAAATACTCAGTTTTCCTTGTAAATCGTCTTGGATAGAGGCAAAATTGAGCAATTATAGGGTAATCTGACAGCACAACATGGAATTAATAAAAATTCCACTGACTCATATGGGGCTTTGTTTTAACCCCTTGAATGTTCCTGTGTATTGCAGATAGTTATTAGTTTGACTAGTATGAGGAAAGCAATATTGGTGTTTATGGAGAGTATGGATGTTCTATATGCCAGTAATAGTTACATTCAGCTTTCTTCCATTTGTAACAATGGACCTACACAAGGGGTATTTTCAGACCTCTCCCTTCATCAGCTGTTGGTAGGTTGGGGAATGATGGGAGTTGTAGTTCCCAACAATGGTATGTCCAACAATCGATTTCTCCTATATTATGCCATGATACACTTAACTCTTTGAGTGCCAGAGTGGTACGCAACGCTTTGCAAATCAATGCATTGCCTACTGCTCTGGCACTCAAAGGATTAAAGGGAAACTGTTTGGAATAAGTAGCTCTTAATTTGCAGTCTTTAAAGATATACTAATATTTCACAAAAAGAGCAGCTCCAATTAATCTTCATAGTATTTGGGCCATGGAGAGTGTTATTTCAATACTGTCAGAGTTGTAGTTCAAGAGTAATTGAATGATAAAGTATCCCCCTCTCACCCCTTTTACTGATGTGACACTGCCCAGCTCAGAGGAGCAAGACTCTCCGGATGGATCACAGAGAGGGACAATCTTCAGTGAGCATAAGGAAAAACCTGAATACCCTGTCAAGGGGGGTGGGGTTTTCCATATGCTCATGGTAAGAAGACTGCCCCTCACTGCGACCTCTTTGGTCTAGAGACCAAATTCCACATCTGAGGGAAGGTGGCTTATACTAGGTAAAACGGGTGGGATGGGGATACTTTACCATTCAATTACTCTTGAACTACAACTCTGACAGTATGGAAATAACATTCTGCATTGCCCAAATACTATGAAGATTAATCAGAGCTGCTTTTTTTGTGAAACATCATATCACTTTAAATGGACAGTATGTTTTGCTAGGGTGACAATAGGGGCCAACTAAAAATTTCAGTTGACATCAATTGAACTTTTAACCCCTTGAATGTAGAGAGGTCACCCCCAAAAAATCCCATTGAAATCAATTTTAATCAATGGCAATTGGGGGATTATGTTTACCCTATGGAGCAATTTGGTTTACCCCAGAATCGAGGTTGATGCACTCAAAGGAACTGGACCAAACCAACTCACCGTGGGGGGACAATATAAATTTCCACTGATTTAAATGAGGCTTTCACCCAGTGGCCCAGCCTACCCATGCAACCCCCCCCATCCGGCACCCGTAACAAGCTGAGGTCTGTGCCTTCTTTGGCACATACCTCTATTAGCAGCTGAGCTCCTTCTCTGTCTTCAGCACTCTCCGGCATTCTGCATTACTGGAGAGAGGACTGCGCTGGAGCTCCAGCTGCTAATAGAGGTCTGTTCGGTAGGAGGCACAGACCTCTCCTGCCACGCCACTGGACTACCAGGGAGGTAGGAGATGGACACTGGGGGTCAATAGGGGAATTGTGGAGGTGGACAAATGATTGGGGGCAATGTGGAGGTGGACATTGGGGGCAATGTGGAGATGACCAATGGAGGCAATGTGAAGATGACCAATAGGGGCAATGTGGAGGTAGCCAATAGAGGCAATGTGGAGGTGGCCAATGGGGGCAATGTGGAGAGGGTCAATGGGGGCAATGTGGAGGTGGCCAATGGGTGGCAATGTGGATGGGGGGGCCATGGCAATTTTTGCAGCAGGGCCTGGTGGCTTCTACTTACTCCTCTGCTTTCACCACCCTGAAAGTTACAGAGGTACTGTATTTATCTCCTATGGTGTATTTGGCTCATAGTATAATTGTTCCTGTCCTGCTTAGCACAGCAGCCTCTGTATCTCACTAATATACAAGTAAGTACTGTATATATATCTGTCTGTATGTATGTATGTATCTTTATAGAGCCATACATGTACACAATGCTTTACAGAAATTGTACAATACAAAATACAGGACTGTGTTAGGAGCCTCAGGCTAAAGTGTGATCACTGCATAATTAGGATGGGAAACATGCAGTAAAGGGAATCTTACACTGGGAAGGAGACCCTGCTCCAAGGAGCTTATAATCTAATTAGTAATTGTGACAACATACAGAAACATTTGGAGGATCATAAGTATAAGTACAAGGCTTCAATAATACTACTGATATTAATTGTTTGTTGCCTATTTCTACTTTATTAGAAGTATTTGTATAGTTAAAGAGATGGAAACTTAGAAAGAGGTTCAATTCTGGCATAAACCAACTGCATTGCAGGGGACTAATACATTCCCATTGATTTAAATGGGGCCTTTAACCCCGTCAGTGCTGGAGACCTCTCTAGCATTCAAGAGGTTAAAAGCCCGATTTATATCAATGGGAATTTTCATTTGTCTCATGTGATGTAATCAGTTTGCTCCATAATTTCACCTTCCTGAGTACAACCCTTAAATTCAGTCCCTGAGATACAACAACATGTGAGGTTTTAAGAATATCTCTCCTTAAGCGCAGAAAGATCAATCATAATTACTGATCAATTGTTTACAGATTTGGGATGAAGCAGTGATATCATGAATATGTGACCTCTTAGTGTACCCTGAGGAGTAATGTTGAGATAGTCTGCCTTAACGACCCTTGACGGTCATAGTATGTCAAGGGTCGATTTGACTTAACGACCGATGACGTACTATGACCGTCATTGAGTTCCGGGCTCCCCCCGTGGCTGCATGCCGTTCGGGGAGTCCGGAACGCAACGGAGCAATAAAAAAAAATTGCTCCGTGGTCGTTCAGTCGCGTCCGCGTCCGGATTCCCCGGTCGTTAAGGGGTTAAAGGGATAGCAATACATCACAAAAATGTTGTGGGATTTATCCTCCTAAGTAAAAAACAACAGTATACTGCTGAAAGGTGATTTACTACATTATAGAGATACTGCACCTAGAATTTACAAATTAAACTGCAATAACTTTTGAATAACTCTCCTCAGCAATGGGAATACACTTGTTTTACTTAGGAAGATAAACCCTACATTATCTATCTATCTATCTATCTATCTATCTATCTATCTATCTATCTATAGCGATAGATAGATCTATTGCATATTAACCTTTTCAGTGCCAGAGGTGCACGCAACACATTGCAAAGCAATGCGTTGCGTACCCCTCTGGCACTCAAAGGGTTAAGAGTAGCTATTCCTTTTCTAGCACTTTCCTGTGTCATGCATTGAAAGAGGTTAAATATACTTTCTATAATGCCCTGGGCTTTCTGAATTTTTGGACACTGCTGTTATTTGCTGCTTGGAAAACTCCCTGATTGCTTTCAAATGCCCAGGCTTCACCCTATGTTGTGTGCAGACTTGGAAGAGGCTTGGGATGAAATGAAAGACGTATCGTAGCAATTTCAAAACTTGTCATCAACATGGTACACCTGTTGAGGGGGTAGTAGAAGGGTGTGGCGGAGTTGTCAGAAAGACACACACTTGTTAATGGTCAATGGCAGCCATAAAAAAAAAATCAAGGGAAACCTCTGTAAATTTGAAGGTATTTTTACTGTTTTATTTTTTTATTCCTCATGCCCCAAGCTGGGAAGTCTCAGAACAATGAAAATGGGATGTGATCATTTTAGAAAACAGCCTGTAAATGTAAATGTGTCACGTACAATGAGGCATGCCTTGCAAATAAGTATATAATATGGGAGAGGTCTATAAGGTGTGGTAAGAAAACAATGGGGGGAGATGCACTAAGATGTGATAAAGAGGTGATAAAACAGAGATGACTCCTCCAGTGATAAAACGTCACCAAGTCCTATGTTATTCTAGAGATCTTACTACATAGAATCCATAGAATAACATTGGAATTGGTAGTGATATAAATGGAGAAGTCATCTCTACTTTATCACCTCTTTATTACACCTTAGTTCATAACCCCCCTGGTCATTTATTCAGGTAATTTGCACTGTGGAACACTATGAGACATAACGTATCAATGAAAAACTTTAGTAAATCTGGAGCAAAAAGGATGCATCTTATATGCCAAGGTAAAAGTCCACTGAAATCAGTGAGGGTAATGCACTAAGGTTACTGCTAATTGGAACAATTTTGAGGCAAGCCAACTATGTACCATAGGGGACAAATTAAAATTCCCCAACATCCCATTTAAATTGGCTTTTCACCCCTTGATTTCAAGCTAGGAATCATATTTTAATTTTACATATTATTATTATTATTATTATTCTTTATTTTTATAGCGCCAATTAATTCAGCAGCACTGTACAATGGGGAAAAGACATACAGAGATATTAAATAGTACAAATCCAATGTGGAGAACAGAAGGATCAGCAGGCCCTGCCCTTTAGAGTTTACAGTCTAGAGGAAGGAAGGTTGGACACAGAAGGAGTAAGTGCTATTGGGTGTAAGTGCCTCCTGCCACATGAACTGCCAATCAGTGGGTGGGTGAGTGCAGAGATATGCAAATTATGACATTTAATTTATACTATAAATCAGGAGTTCCATCGTTTTTTCATGTAGTACTATAAGTTACATACTTCAACATTACAAGCCTTTTTTATCCAGGAATACTCTTTTCCAGGCATACAGCTGACTTAAAACTGTACTTCTACAGCAGACCACACATTATCCACACCTAAATACTATAATAATTCATATAAATAAGCAATATTAACATGTGGGAAAGATCATAACCTATTAACCCTTTAATAATAAGTACAATTCAATTTTTAAACTAGGGACACAAACAGCAAGAGAGTTTGCCAAACCAGTCACTATCCCTGGACATCTGGGACAGTTGGCTGGTATGCAGATAATGCATTTACGATACAGTGCACACCTACTCCTAATTTTATGCCACTAACAGATTCTTATTACCACACTTGCCTTTATAAACAACACATTACTATTCTTTCATCTCTACAGGCCTGTATCACCTTACTAACACTAGCTATTTTGCTGACTGATTGCAGAATGAGTATCTACAGGAGCATTAGAACCATAGATTTCTAACCCAGGTACAGCTGGTTTTGGAAAGGTGGCCTCACGTGAATTGTTTTTCATTGCTTTATAAACAGGTGGCAGGGTGAATGTGAAGCTGTGACATTCTGTCCCAAAGAAGTCTTTCACCTCTGCAGTTCTAATGTATGGAGAACTCAGAAATAAAGTCTGTATTCAGGAAATTTAACCCTTTGAGTGCAAGAGGGGTACACAACACATTGCCCTGCAATGCGTTGCGAACCCCTCTGGCACTCAAAGGGTTAAGAGGAGTAATACTGGGGCAAATCTACTGCATCATATGGAACAAATACAACATTTAATGTAATGCTTTCGATTCCTCTCTAGCATTCAGAGGATTAAAAATCCAATTTACATTAAAGTAAAATGTGTTTTGCCTCCTATAGTGACGTTATTTGATCTAGAACTGCTCATCTTTGGCTTCCTGAATACAGCGCTAAGGGCCTTATGGAAAAAACATAATGGCAATGTATTTGTTTTTTTCTGTAGTACATTTAGTTTGGCCCAGATATTATATATTTATTTATTTATATATTTATTTAGAAAACTAGTTGAAGAGCCCGTTACATGGGCCACAGTGCCACTGCCAGCCGGTCGCAGGGCAGTCATGCACAGTAGAGACTGCCCACGCAGTGGCTTATACAGTGCCAGACGGTCGCGGTGCAGTCATGCTCAGTAGAGACTGCCTGCGCCACGGCTGATACAGAGCTGGATGCTCCTTCAGAGCGCCCCGCTCTGTACCAGCCTTGTCACGGGCAGTCTCTACATCGTTACAAACTTTCTAGCAAATTATTATGTAGGATATTTTACCAGGAAAAATACATCGAGATTTCTCTCATTTTTTGAAGTATGTTGTGGATAGTTTTCAGTAAAAGGTTACATATTTACAGAAATTGGGAAACATTATAAACATACACTGCATACTAAAAAAGTTATTTACAGTTACATACTGTTTTTAGATATAAAGAAGCATGTATGTGTAAGAATTTTAGACTGGGAGAAGATCTGATTTTTTCAGTCAGGTTGCTACATGTTTCTTTTAAACACACAGTGCTACAATAAGCTAAAGAGGAGCCATTTTGAAGCAAACCTTTATAAAGGACATATACATTCTGGTTGATTTGGGGATTTTAACCCCTTGAATGCTGGGAAGTCTCCAAGGTATTGTGAGACAATGTATTGGAGACTATTGTATCATCTAAAGGGTTAAAGAACCCATGCAAGTAAATGAGAATTTGGAGAATTTCCATTTTTCCCTTATGGTACAGTTTGTTTGCTACAGAATTGCTCCTTATTAGTTTTTTTGTGTGACACAGGGCTGAACTTTAAAAGAAAAGTGTGGGAAATATGGGGCAAACCAAATACTGCGGGGGAGAACACAAAATGGCCATTGATTTAAATGTGGGGGTTTTAACACATTGAATGTTATGGAAGCATTGCTTTGGGGACCTCGCTAGAATTAAAAGGCTTAAAATACCTCTTTAAGTCGATGGGAATTGGGGAATTTTTATTTTTTCCCAGTAGTGCCTTTGGTTTGCCCCATATTTCCTACACCTCTGATTTCAACATTCAGCCCTATGACGTACTAAGCTTGCATCTGAATAAGGTATAATTTGCTAAAATCTGTTAACCCTTTGAGCGCCAGAGGGGTACAAAAAGCATTGCAAAGGGTTAAATTCTTCTTTATGAGGCAACTTTTTTGTTTTGCAGATTAGTCAATATTTGCCAATAGCAAAGGACACCAACCACTGCTGTTGAAAAGCTCGGCCTTTCTTACTAGCATTATTTTCATGGTATCATTCATTAGCTCAGACAAAGGGTTTCTAATTCCTCCTGACAAGAAGTCGAAATGTTTTGCTAAAAGATTAGGCAATGGGTTCAATATTTGACAGTTTCTGTGTTTGTTACTCCTTTCTGCGCAACCACCCAGAGTCTAAATCCACAACATCCTGGATGTATAAATAGGTTCATTTCACCCTGCTCTAAGGGAAAGAAAGTCCCCCTAACCAAACATATCAACGTAACTTGGTTTCCAGTGAAAACACGCTAACAATGCTAAAGTTCAAAGGTCTGGGTGGGTAAACCATTGTGACCCCCTTTCCCTTTTCCCAGTGCCTGAAGGTTTGCTGTAGCAACACCTTTGAGACCTTTGATCTAAATTTCAACAGTAGATATATACAAACACACACTCCCATATTAAATACTCACAGGTGTACATTCCTAAAAGCCTGGCTGCCCTTCACTACTCTTTGCTCCTATGAAAATCAACACCTCACCAAAAGTATATCTTTCTCTCCGTCTGCTTCCCTACTATAGCTATCAATGGCAAGCAAAGCCAAAATTAAATCAAGGTTGAATTGCTAATATCAACATCCTAATTGTTCAAGCTCTTCAGAACCAGGGGGGATATTCCATGCTTCTGGTCCTCACAGACTTAATAGGCCCCAAACCAGTATATTGAGATGAGAAATTCCAGCCATGTGGACATTCTGTTTAATTATAATGGAGTTAAATGTCTCACTGAAATCAATATGAATGTTTATTTGCCCTCAGTGGTAGAGTTAGATAATCCTCACTAATTTTTTTGAGGAATCATAAGGAAAACTTTAATAGAGTTCAGGAACCTAAACTGTGATGAAGATTGGGGATATTATTTAAAGAAATTGACATACATCCCAAAATAGTACCAGTATTCACAAATCACTGATTAAATAGTTATATAATAGGGATACACAGTTCATTTTATAAAAGCAGACAAAGCTGATTGCTCTATTCACTACATATCGGATTAACCAACACTAGAGGTAATAGACAATGAGGTTCATGTAATGCAAATCTGCAATGCATTGGAGACTTTTTTTTTTTTTAGCATTTATGGGGTTAAAAGCCCAAATTAAATTAACTGGAAGTTGTATTTGTTTCTTAGCTATTGTGCAGTTGGTTTGCAAACAATTTGTCCACATTTCTTAATAAACTATCCTATATAATAATTTGCTAAAACGTGTGTAACGCCGCGTCATGCGCAGTAGACACTGCTGCGCGTGTTGCAGTCATCTGCAGTAGAGACTGCCCGCGCCCCGGCTGATACGGACCGGCTTACAACGGCACTGTGGCCCGTGTAATGGGCTCTTCAACTAGTTGTCAATATTTTGCTACTGACTGCTTTAGCATCTGTGCTTAGAGAGATAGATGTTGCCAATTCTGCCATTTTCCATATTAAAGCTGAAAAAAAAATAACATGGAGAAGAGTGAAGGGAATGGACCGGGTGCTTAGTCCAGGGGTGTGGAAGTTTGGTCTTCAAGGGCTGCAAATTCTCTCCAATAAGCCGAGCACTCCATTTGAATAAAATATATTCTTTTATTGGAACATCTTATAAGTCATTAGGTCCAACACGGACCTCATAACTTTTAAGATGTTCCAATAAAGGAATATATTTTATTCGAATGGAGTGCTCGGCTTATTGGAGAGAATTTGCTGATTATAAGTGAAGCTTGGTAGCATCCGAGATATGCGGAGGTGTGTGTGGTGACTCTGGAGGATATCGTGCTTCAAGGGCTGCCAACAAGCCAGAATTCAAGGATATTTCTGATTAACCCTTTAAGGTCCAGATGCATTGGTCATTAAAGAGTTCAGCACAGTTGAGTTAATCATTGACCAATTTGTTTTGACTGATCCTCCTATGATCGAGAAAGGAAACCCTTAAATCTAGGCTAGTTTGCACCCTCAGAGGGCTGAACTTTAACATCTCTGGCTAATCTGCCACACAAAAGTACTGGTATTTGTCTGTTTTTAGAAAAATATGACCAACATAAAATAAAAAGATAAAAAAACAGCCTGAACCATCTGCTACCCTGCAGGCATTCCCAGATTAGCTAAGGTTTAGAGGATAGCTCCAGAGTCCAAACAACACCTATTGTTGCAAGCCACCTTGGAATGATAAAAGGAGAAAGCTATTACCTGGTATTACCTCAATAAAATTTAAAATGAAATGCCAGTCTAAAGGTCACTTAATGTATCTGGAGAAAGGTATTCCTTTCATCCTGTAATCTTGGCAGATTCTGTAGTGTTATTCATTTAGAAGCAAAGGGTATATACACATACATATCCGAAATATCTATATACACACATACAGACACACACAAGCACATTAGTATCACCAGATAAATCTAAGTACATTTAGGTTACTGCAGAATGAAGTGAAGTAACTTCTGGAACTTTAAAGACTGACGGACACAAAATGAGGTTGATGAACTAATAAGCATAATTTTGGAGAAAACCAAGTACACTGTAGAAGCATGCAATGCGTTGGATACCTCTCTGGCACTCAAAGGATTTATTTTTTTAAGCACTCTTTAATGCTAAGAAAAACTCTAACTCGTGTACAATGTAGTTGGTTTGCTCTAGAATTGCTCCAGGTCTTCTTAGTACCTAGTGTTTAACATGCTTTTTTTGGTATCCACTGCTTTCAGTTTGAGAAATGGGACTTTAAATGTGTCTGTAATACATCCTAGAGGTGGGTTTCTGCCATGAATGATGCCAGCCCAAGCCCTTTTATTGAAAGCTGGCCTCTGGTGCCATTAGAAAATACACTATTCCTTGTGTTACTGATTAGTAGTCCTCCAGACCATTTCCAGCCATATTTACTTCCTAGACACAACAGGAACTTATCGGTGAAGAGTGAGGAAATCCATTCCTGTATTCAATTGTGTCAGGCTGTACACCATCCTTACTGATGGGTCCTGTGACATGACAGTAATAGTAGGCCTTGAGTGGTCATCTTACCTTTAGACTTATTGTCATGCAAGCTACATTGAATGGTTTGGGTCAACACAGATGTATCATTAGCTCTCTGAATGTCTCTTCTGACCATATTTGCAGTTGGTTTGCCCCATAATTGCACCACTTCTCATTTATACATGAGGCCCTCTTTGAATGAAAGGTTACTTTTTGTGGAAAATTCACCAGTGCGAGGTGGTTCATTTAAAAACTCCAATTTTGAAAACAATAGGATACTGTATGTACAAAACCACATTGATAAACAGAAAAGCAGTGAAAAAGAAACATCAGTAGTATATTTTGTGTAAAACAATTCACCAATTAACCTTCTAAGAAGAAGAGGGGTGGCCTACCCATAGTGAAGCAATGTGTTGTATACCCATCTGATACTTATACAGTTAATAAATGCAATCCAAGGGAACCCACAAACAAGTGTCAGTAAGTATACATGGGGCTTTTACTTGCTTTTATCTGCCTTAACTCCTTCGATGCCTGAGACATCTCCAAAAGTGATATCTCTAGCATGCAAGGAATGACAAGGCATCAAAATGTTTGTTCTGCACACAATTACATTAGCTTAATGAACCAATTAAGTTGTTGTTTCCCTTTGCACCTTGATGTGAACCTCTGTAAAACCTTTCACTACCAGTGGGATAACAATTCAGTGAAAGGATTAAAAACATGTGTCAATTGGTAACTGCTCAGAAGCTAATTCAAACTGGCATGTAGTTTACAAACTTAGGCATGTGATGCATGCGTACTTCCGTCAATATAAAAAGATCTATTCTAAACATGTACGTCCTTGTCATAGCTCAGCTTGTCTGGAATGTGGCTGCGCATAGAAGGATAGAGAACACTTCCAGGCGACCTACACTAACAGAGACATCCATTCACCCGTATTATCTTTCACTTCTTTGATGCATGACTATAACTCACAGGTTGGTATCTTGGCAGCTCAGTTGTCTTTAATCTTTTACATATAAAACTTTATTGAGGCTGATGCACTAAAACTAAGTGAAACAATTCTGGAGCAAGCTAACTGCACCATAGGGGACAAATTAACATTCCAGATTTACCATTGATTAAAGCAGCGCTTTTAACCCCTTGAATGCTAGAGCTGAAACAATGTGTTGGAGTCCTCTTTTGTATTTAAGGTGTAAAAAGCTTAATTCTAATCAATGGGAATTGTTTTATATGTGCTATTATGAAGCTGGTTTGGCCCAGTAAGGGATAAAGCAGTAGCACAGCATCTGTTTTAGGCATGCAGCACCATCCCCATACCTCAGTATTTGCTTGTCCCTTGTATTCTTGCAGATGTAGGAGTGAGTATGACTACCAGTGGAAAATGACTGGGGGTATCAGACACTGTATGGGTGGTTCTATGACTATCCATGGACAGTGGAACAAGGCGGGTTTTGGCCAGTCTATATATGGTTCTCTTAGTGCCAGTGGATGATTGAACAATGTGTGGATGTCAGACACTGTGTGTGTGTGTGGTTCTGTGAGAACCAGTGGAACAAGAGTGGTGTGTCAGACAGAGTATATGTCGTTCTGCGACTACCAGCAGAAGATATTTTGGTGTCAGACAGAGTATGTGTGGTTCAGTATCTACTAGAATTGTGCATTTATTTAGTAATGCACTTACTTGGATGTCAGAGATCCACTGGTGTCCTATACACTATGGTCCTCCTGCATCTTCTATAAAAAAAACCCTAATACCCCACCCCTATCATTGCTGCCACCACCTCTAAAAAATAAAATAAAAAAACGTATTCTGATCGGGCCCTTGCATGAGCCAGAATGAGGTAAACATTTAAAGGGATCAGCTTTCATATGGCCATCCCTGTTCAAATTAGTTCCCATGCTCCCATTGGCTTGGATGTGGGGTTAAGCAGGGCTTGGAACATGCTCTGGAGTAATCTCACCTCCCAGCCCACTAGCATCTAGTAGTAGGGGTAGCGGATGAGCATATCATTACCCCAATACTTAGCCAATGATTGGCTAGCTAGTGGGGTGATGTTATGCAATTCCTTGACTCCTCCAGCTAGAAGCTGATTGGCTGGGAGGTCATATAAAAGCCATTACCTGTGCATTATTTTAGCTCATTTTGGCTCAGGCAATGGAATGGAGGGTTTATTTAATAAAGACAGCAGTGGTGTTGGGGTATTAGGATTTTTTAAATGTTTTGTTTTGTTTTTGAGAGAATATGCAGGACAAACAGGACATTGAAGACATTGCTGGACCTCCAACCTCAAGATAAGTGTGTTACTGTTGTTATTAAGGTGTGAGAGGGGGAATGGGGAATAGTGTTAGGACAAGTGGGGATTTAATTCATTTGTATAATCTTGTAATTACTCATAACAATGGTGAACAAATTTCATCTGGCAATGACATTGGTTATCGAAATTCAACTGTTAACACAGTTTGTTTCCTCCAAATGGGTTAAAGAAAAGTTACCAAATAATTCGGCTAAAACTATTTTTTCTCCAAGCATAAGCAAAATTTACCAAATAATCCGGACAATACTAATTTTTTTTTGCCACACACAAGCCTAGTGTCTGCCAGTGGAAACTGCAGCAAGTCTGGGGTTTCAAACAGGATATGTGAGATTCTGTCATTAGCACTCGGAAGTGGAACAAACCAGCCAGTAGACAGTGAAACCGACTGAAGCTTCAGACAGTGTGTGTGTGTGGCTTTGAGACTGCAACTGGAAAAAGTAACAAGGATGGTATATCAGTCAGCGTATGTGTGGTTCTGGGGCTAATAGTGGACAGTGGAGCAAGGCTGAGGTGTCAGACTGTATAAGTGGGGTTCTGTGACTACCCATAATTTTTTTTTCATTGCCACTTATTTTTTCTCATCCCTGACAGAGAGCTGTGTGAACATTTTTCAGAAAGCATTCTGTGTGGGGCTGGGAAAGCAGACAGTCCGCAACAGATAGAATGCAAAAAATATATAGTTAAACAATGTAGAAATGTCTCCCTCTACACCTCCCTCTACACCTGTGTGAGATCAGTCTGCTGCAGGGAAATTTGCAACATTGTATAATTATCCTTACTTCTTCTGCCAAAAATTCCCTGGATTCTGAAATTCAATTACCTCACTGTCGAAGACATAAAAATGTGAAAAAAATAGGTGCAGATGAAATAATAATAATTATTATAGGCAGTTTGACATTGCATGTTATGCTATTGCAGAATATGAAAAGTCAAAATAAAAGGTTACCCTTCCTTTAAACGGATAGTAATACTTTGTTTTATCTTTATTTTATTTTGTAGGCATTAAAAAAACATGAAGAACGATATGTCTTATCTCTCAAATCTTTATGGTTTGAGAGATATTCACAAGCAAAGTTTCCCCCTCCTTTTACCTTTTACCTAGTATAAGCCATCTCTTCTGAGATGTAGAATGCAGTCCATAGACCAGACAGATATCAGCAAGGGACAATATTCTTACTATCAGAACAATGAAAGCCCTGCCCCCCTTGACAAGCTTTTCAGCTTTTTCCCTTATCTTAATTGAAGATTGTCCCTCTCTGCAGTCTGCCTGGGCACCTGCCTTCTGCTCTGGCTGAGCAGTGTAACATCAGTAAAAGGGGCGGGAGGGGGATACTTTGTCATTGAATTACTCTTGAACTATAACTCTGACAGAATTGAAATAACAATCTCCAAAGTCCAAATATAATGATGATTAATTAGAACTCCTTTTATTATGAAACATTACTACCCCTTTAAGATCCCAGACAGTGGAACTTCAGCCTAACTATGGTCAGAAGGCCTTCCACTTACTGTAAAAACAAAGTGTGAAATAATAGATGTAAATTACCTCTTGTGTATAAACTGGACCTTCTGAGAGCAGCCAGGCTCTCACCATGTGGCCGGAACAAATGAAGGCCCTGAACAAACTTGGCTCTGCAGTCAACAGCTCTACCAACAAGGCATAGGGGAGCTAATTAAATTCCAGAGGGAGCGCTACACTGAACTAGACTGGAATCAAGATGAACACTCCTTCTCATGAAAGGAGATGGAGCCCAGGTCTACCCTGCTCGCCTGATACTCCACCCCAGGGGCCCTAAAAAAACAGCTACAATGTTCCACTGCTACACAACATCTCCCTGTAGCTATATGCTTACTCTGCAGGGCAAGGGTAGCCAACATTGGTCCTTATAAGCTACCAGCAGTGCATGTTTTCAGGATATCCATTAATGAGCACAGGTAGACCAATAAAAGTGACTGAGCCACTAATCAGTCCACCTGTCACCCAGTTGGGATATCCTGTAAACATGCACTGTTGGTAACACAATAGTGATGGGCAAAACTAAGGCCCTTAAGATGTTCTTCAGGACTATAACTCCAATCTCTCTGTGATCCACGGTATCTCTGTGTGTTTAACCCTTGCCTTAACTGCATTGTAGCATGGGTTTCCTGTCTATGCTGAAACAGAGATTCTCAACCTTGGTCTTCAAGTACCCCAGCAGTGCAGGTTTTGTGAATCCCCATATCTAAAAACACTGAATGATCCACCAATTAGTCTCCTGTGGTGAGTCGGAGAAATCCAGAAAAATTGCACTGTTAGGATTACTTGTGGACCACAGTTGAGAAACTCTATTCTGGGGGACCTATATTCAATGCCATCCAAAACAGCTGTTTGCATCAAAGTATCCAGTGTACTGGAACCCCATGGACCTAATGAATACTTTAACTTTCAATAAAATTGCAAAACAGCATTGTCTCATTCTGCAGGGAAAATCCCAGTAAAATTAGACAGCAATAACCACCAGTCACTGATTTTGAAGCTCTTTGTCAACTCATCATCCTGATGAGCATGCATAACTATTTAAAAGTGCTCTAACTTTTGATTTCCTCATAGCCAAAGTCTGACCTGAAGCAGCAATAGTCACATGCCCTATGGTCAAAATAAGCGCACATGAGTGCCTGCTTTCTAATTGGTTTCAGGATAGACAGCTGAGGATCAATCAGTCTAGCTCTTTGACCATATGATGGTACAAGGCAAGACAATAACAGCAGCTGGTAATTCCGCACAAGTATAAGTGTGCCTGGATCACCAAGTGGTGACCCTTATAGTCAGAGCCCTTAATCTCTGGCATAATGTTGCTGAGATGTTACAATGACATTATGACTGACCTTTAAGAACATGAAACAACACTACTCTGCTCACTTCCCCCTTTCAATCTATCTTTTTTTAGGGATAAATTGTGTAGATATTATGGATACATAAGTGGTATATCCAACACAGGCATAAAGTAAATGGTTTACTTGTAGCATATCAACAACTGTATTGGGTGAGCTTGTATGCTGTACTGATCTTTTGTGCAAACAAGTGCCATGTAGAGGGACTATGTCAATGTTGATCTGCAAAGTTGCTATAATGGACATGCTCAACAAATACATTTGTTGATAAAATTCAAGAATTATTTCATTATATCAAGGATTATATTTGTTTTTCTTCCCTCTTTATGTTTCACACATCATAATAAATACAATAGACAGAAATGTTGTATGGGTACTAGCCCCATTGTTTTTAATCAATTTAAAAATCATTAAAGGGATAGTAATGTTTCACAATAAAAGCAGCTTCAATTAATTTTCATAGCTTTTGGGCAATGGGGAGTGTTATTTCAGTACTTCCAGAGTTGTAGTTCAAGAGTAATTGAATGATGACGTATCCCCTCCCCTCCTTTTACCTAGTGTAACACTGCTCACCTCAGAACAAATAGGTGGTGTTCAGATGGATCGCAGAGAGGGACAATTTTCAATTAGGATAAGGGAAAAACCTGAAATACCTGTCAAGGGGGCAGGGTTTCATTGTTCTCACAGTAAGAGGATTGTCCCTTGTTGTTAGCTGTCTGATCTGTGGACCAGATTCCACATCTGAGGGGAGATGGCTTACACTAGGTAAAAGGGGCGGGAGGGGGAAACTTTATCATTCAATTACTCTACAGCTCTGACAGTATTGAAATAAAACTCTCTATGGCGCAAATATTATGAAGATTAATTGGAGCTGCTGTTTTTGTGAAACATTACTATCCCTTTAATATGAAGCAGTAGTGCTGTATTCTACAGATAGCCAGGGTACCTACACATTGCAGTAGAAGGAAGAGCCATGTTACTAAAACCCTTTGTATCACAGATGCAGTTCTGGGCGAGAACGGAGCACCATCCTGCTCCATCTATTCCTGATTTTTTTCTAAACCTGTCCCTGGGGGAGCAGAATGGGACCAAAACAGGACCTGAACTTGTTAAAAGCCCTCACATTCTTCGTAATACTATATTGATATCACAAAAATTAATAACTGCATTTTATGTGAGCATATAGACAGTATTGTATTAAAAATACATGGCAGCGTTCTCTATAAAAATAAACATCCACTGAGCTCACTAGTAGCCCTTGTTAGGAATATGTTATGGCAGAGCAGTATCCATGAGTCTGTCGTGCACAAAGCCCACCATGTGCACTCAGTAAGCTGTCATGAATAATTACTGAAGCAAATGTTTGTCTAGCTTTGAAAGCCCTCAAAAAGACAAGCAGGAGGTGACATGCCGATTCAGGAACAGCTGCCAGAACAGGAGAGTCTGTTACACTGCCTGACAACGAAGGCGATGTGCGACAGTGAGACATATAAATATTTAACACATCATTTACTTTAGCAGCTTATAGGATATAATACCATTTCCTCAATTAAAATATGATTTGCAAGGCTTCTATCACAAGTAGCAACATGTCAAAGTGTCTAGTGTTCTGATGACAAACCCACTGCCGAAGTGTTATCAGTTGATCTCATGTCTTTACTAACTCTCGCAATGTAGTGAAGGTATTTCTGACTCCTTGTTCAATGCCACATCAAGAGAACTTTCTTACTTTTATCAGCTTGCTAT
The DNA here is from genome assembly GCA_037306005.1 of Rhinophrynus dorsalis. NCBI lineage: Eukaryota > Metazoa > Chordata > Amphibia > Anura > Rhinophrynidae > Rhinophrynus > Rhinophrynus dorsalis. The sequence goes on from CM074720.1 coordinate 289,595,145, forward strand.
AGTTGAAGAACATTTTCTTCTTTAAACATTCAGGTCCTTATTCATCGAGATGAAGAGTTGCAATTCTGAAGCATCAAACTATGCCATAGAAGAAAAGGAAAATATCTAAGGCATTCGCAATAAAAATATTCTAATTTAGAATAGATAGAGTTGTGTACAACAATTTAAATACTGTCATACATTAGATTATCTGATGTAATTATCTATGAGTAACAACAAAATATGGATACTAAACCACACATCATAAGAAAAGATATAAAAACTAACAAAGCAGACAGCCTTCCAAGCATTAGTTCCTACAGACAAATGTACAGGTTACAGAAAATCCAACAGGAAGGGTGCTATAGATATAAACACATACACTGAGAATAAGATCAAATCACATATGCATCATGATATAAAATAAACAGAGACTCATATAACTCACATAACCCAATAATGATATTGATATGAAAATTCGTAGAAATATAATATAAAATAACATAAAATGCTAAGAGAAAGAATCTTGCATGACCCAGTGATGGCATATGATGGGTGAGAATGGAATGTCATGGAAACATGGGTAACATGAACAATGAAATGATGATGTTCATGTAATTGTTTCAGAAGACCTCTTTGTGCATGCATAAAACAATACATTGCATGAGGTATTTAAAAAGAACTAAAATGGATACAAAATGGAGACAAAAAAGCAAACATCCAAAGCCCTAAAATGGCACTGAGAATCGAGGCATAAGTCAGTCTGAATATATTATTATTCAAACTAGTTGAAAAGCCTGTTATACGGGCCACAGTTCCACTGCTAGCCAGTTGCGGGGCAGTCATGCACAGTAGAGACTGCCCGCGTCGCAGCTGATACAGAGCTGGACGCTCCGAAGGAGGTGGGGAGTTTCTATTGAAATTCTACCCACTTCCACTTTTTTCCCCCGGTGTAGCTCCTTCCCCTCGTCCTTCTTTTAAGCTCTCCCCCGGCACTCGCGTTAAGACCCGCCCCTTTTTGACACGATACTCGTCATTCTTCACACCACCCATGGCAGCAGAGGACTCCCCTCCGGGGAGACAATAAAAAGTTCCCAGGTATGCGCATGACTGCAGCATGCTCAGCAGTCTCTACTGCGCATGGCTGCGACGTTACATACGTTTTAGCAAATTATTATATAGGATTCTCCTCCAGATTAAAGGTGACATAAACTATAACATTTCTCACATGAAATAGTGTATGTCTATGTAATATATCAGAAAAGGAGCTCACTTAGAATGTTCAGCATGAATCCTGATAAACTTACAGGCTAAAGTGCATGTGGGGGTAAAAGAGAGGAATCACACCACTGGGTACCAAGAATAGACACCACAATAAATACACAAGTTAAAATCTGGTGTTCATTGCGAATTGTCTCCCTGCTGCACCATCAGCTGCCCAGGCTAGAGGCTTGTGGGAAACATTGGGCCTGCCCCCATTTGGTCAACATAGGTTCTGAGCTCATATGTATAGGCCTATTTTTTACTTTTGATTTAATGAATTTTCACTGTTTCACACAACTTTAACCTTCTCCATTAATGCACATGGAACGCATGGATTACAACGAGTTACCAGTCAGTCTGGCAATGGATGGGTTAATGATGGGCCTGGTTAGGCAATTGGGGGTGTTGGGGTATTGAAGGTTTATTATTTTTTTTAGGCAATTAACCCCTCCAATGCCAGACAGTTTATGATGCATTGCACTGCCATTCATTGCAAGTGGCCTGGTAATGGAAGGGTTAAGGGGGACCTGTGTGAGTCTGTTTGGTTGGTTGCACATAGAGGGGGGAAGGCTGTTGTGTTCATAGCCTTTGAAGGACAAATAGGCATTTTTCCAGACAGCTGTCAAGTCTGGGAAGTCCTATCCGGATAGACAATAGAGCCTTGCAAATGGCCATCCTACGACAATGTATTAGCAGTATGACCATTTGTAATGCCTTTTGGAGCAGTTTTGGGATGTATTCCAAAATGGACAATTCCATATACATATGGACCAAAATGGAATAGCAGGTGTAAGAAAAAGGGTAGAAAAAATAATTTTTCCTGCTCTTTTCTGATGGAATGGAATCTTGTCCTTATTTTGTCAAAGCCACATTTCTCATGATGCTTGGGGTCCTGGAAATCTTATCAGATTTCCATCTTAACAGCAAGTGAACAAAAGACTAATAAACCCACAAATATTTTAAAATTCTTCTACTCTGTAGATTAGTGGTAGGCAACAGGCAGACCAGGAGCTGCATACGGCCCTCAAACGCTTATCTTGTGCCCCTCAGTCTGTTCTCTGGTACAGTGGGAAGAAGAGATTCTCTCTAACACAGCACACACATCCTACATTCTCCCCACAGAGCACTCATTGTGGAATATTTACTAAGCGGTGATAAAGTGGAGATGACTTCTCCTAGTCCTACGTTATTCTATGGAGCTTATGCATTAAGATTTCTTCAACTTTGGAGATTTTAGTGAATAGGCTCTATAGAATACCATATGAACTGCAGTAGTGATAAACTGGAGATGTCATCTCTACTTTATCACCTCTTTATCACCACTTAGTGAATCTCCCCCATTTTCTTTATTTGCCTCAAACCGATGGGAGAAGTGACCCAGCTGTTTATCTGATTTGCTCTGAAGCCATGACACTAGCTGTGGAAATAAGGGACCCTGGTCAGCTCCTCGTGATGTTAGGGAAGTCACTTTACCTCTCTGTGCCTCATGAACCAAAAGTTTAGATTGTAAGCTATGTGGGACAGGGATTCACTGTTCCTGAAAAATGTGATCAACAAAAAATGCTATGTACAAATGTTTGTAAGAGCATACCTCCATTTACCTTAACCCCTTGCTTGCTAGAGAGGTATTTAACAAATTGTGAAGCATTCTAGGATCCAGTGGGTTAATGTTTTCTTGTGTTCCCTTATGTAGAATTTGTAGCCATAATATGCAGCCCTTCCTAATTTTTCAAAAAATGAGTGAACCTTGCACTGCATTTATAGCAGACAAAAAAAAACTTTAGCTGGCAAGGCAGCCAAGATCAGGGTTAATTAATTAATTGGCTCTAATTATTACAAGATTTTGCACTCTCGTTATCTCAGGGAACATAGCTTCAGTACTGTAAGCTTCAGAGTCAGGACAGATACTGTTAACAAGACAGTTTAAAGTGCTTGAGTTGGCATTAAGCCAATGCTCAACGCCAGCAGGCTTACTGCAAGCAAAACAATCATATAAAAGGGGAAACAGCATGTGCAAACTGTCTACAGTATTTCATCATACCGATTTCACTTTCAGCAGGAATGAACGCTAAGTAAAAAGGTTAAAGAAGCAGTCTCATTTGGAGTCCCACAAGAGGGAAAAAAAACAGTAGCTTAAAGGAACAGTAACACCTAAAATGAACTGGTGTTATATACACTTAAATACCCTTCTCTACATGCTAGTATCTGCAAAAATATTCTATTTGTTTCCTAAGACCTAAAATCTAGTCTTTTATATACTCTGAGGGAGCAGATATTCCTGCCTTTTCCAGGGCTCTCATTGATTGTACAGAATTATCTGTGAATGGGCTGAGATAAGATAATACAAGAGCAGTGTGCAATAATGAGAATCAGTGGTACTTTCCTGTTAGCCAGAACCATTTTCAAAACTAATTCCTGTTGTTGTTATTTCCTGTCAGTATCTGTCCTGTCAGAATCTGTTATAATCTAATAATAAAGGTGTTATAAATATTATAATAAAGATTTTGCTTAAAAATAATTGAAAAATGTCTGAACAATGTTTTGAAAATGGTTGTTTTGAAAATGGTTCAGGATAACAGGAATGTACCGAATCAGTTAATTGGCTTTTGTTCTTATTACTCTATACAAGCATCACAAAAAATTAATAAATATTCAATGAACAGGACAATTTAGACATTCATTAAAAAACAAGTTTAACCCCTTAAGGACCAACGCGATCCTGTGCGGCCGGCACTTGCGGACCACAGGGCATTTTTTTAAAATGATCTCTTCCGGTTCAGGGCTTCCGGAGCGGCGTGCAGCCGTGCCGGGAGCCCTGAACTCCATGCCGTGCCAGGACCGTCATTGGTCCTTAAGTGCTGGACCGCCGTGATGGTCCTGGCCCGGAAATGGTCCTTAAGGGGTTAAGATTATATTTTAGGGATGTAACATATGCATAATTGATTTTATAGATGCCAGCTTTAACCCTTTGAGTGCCAGAGGGGTATGCAACGCATTGCTTTGCAATGCGTTGTGTACCCCTCTGGCACTCAGAGGGTTAAGTACATGATATTTAAAGTTATATCAACCTATATTATTTTTTTCATATTAGTGTTTCTTTAACTTTGCAAACATATCATTTACAGTATATAAACTCTTAGTTGTGAGCGATTTATTATGCTTAGCGCAGACTATACAATACGAAGGCCTTGTGCCAGGAATTCATAACAATTAGACAGCTGTGTCCTGCTCACACTTCTAATTCATTCATATAAACTTGCCATTCACTCATTTACACACATAGTTCTGAGCAACAAACTGTATTTAATTGTCCCCTATTCAACTGTAGTTGATACATAAAATGAAGATGGGGATAAAATATAGTTACCTAATGCACAAAAGAATAGGTTAGCAATACTGGGGCAAACCAACTACACAAGAGGGGAGAACTTAAAATATATATTATTTTAAATTGGGGCTTTTTAATCCCTTGAATGCTAGACAGGTCTCCATCACATTGCTTCGCAATGCATTGAAGACCTCTCTGACAGTCAAGGCGATAAACATCACATTTAAATCAAAGAGAATTTGAGGGATTTTTATTCTTCCCCTGTAGTTAAGTTGGTTTGCTTCAAAATTGCTCTTGTGTTTATTTTTTTTTTTTGTACATATGGCCCATAATGTTTAATTTGAGCTTTGCTTCTACACAGTGGAAGAGATTAACTTCCTGGTGTTCAAACCCTCAGATGAGTGGAAGTAATCCAGTGCCTGTGTTATTCTATGGAGCATATCTGAGAATTATCTCCCCTCTGTAACTAAGCTCCAATGAATAACATACATCAGGAATGAAGAACTATTTTTAACACTAGACGATATTACTACTGATCAGTGCATCTTACTCACATTATTTCATATTCTCTTTCAAAGGCACAGTCACATTAACTCCTTGAGTACAATACATGTGTAATGTGCTTTGGTACTCAAAGGTTAGTCCTCACTGCAGGCGATTGCATAGGCCAGTGGTTCTCAGTGTTCCGTGTAACCCTGGGATTTTCTGAAAAAGTACAAATGGTTCCACTTAATAAATTATTATAATGGTGGACAACGGGACAAGACAGGGTGATAATCTGTGTTTCTTCATAATATTGTAGTGTATTAATTAATCATAAATTACCAGTAAAAATTAACATTTTGATAAATTAAGTATCAATAATAAATTGACCATATGGATAATAGTTGATCAGTTGAAAAAAAGACATACATTTATCAAGTTCAGCCTTTGCCATGTCATTCTTGTGTTTGTTGAGCTAGAGGAAGTTAGAAAGAAAAAATTGCCCCAAGCGAGTAAAAAAATCAAAAAGGCCATCAAAGATGTTCCTGGATCAACATACTATCAGCACTGTGTCCAACTGTCATACTTCTCTATAAAGTTCTTAAGCTAAAAGCATCCACTATGTTTTTGAAAGTAACTACAATGTCTGCTAACACACCTTCCTTGATAAATGAGATACCACAATTGACATATTAGATTAATAAGCAATAATGAAAATACACTGCCACATTTTGTACATATTCCTTTTAATAAATAGTTCTCCAAATTAATTTCTCCAGATCAATATAAATGTGTTGGAAACCTCTTTAGCATTCAAAGAGTTAAAGGGTTTGGTTGTTCCATATAAAATTTGTGCAAAAATTTTTGGGAGCTGCTGCTGTACTCTGCTAGGCACTCCATTTATTTTGCAGAGTATAACAGAGTCTTTGGTTAACATGAATAAACTGATCAGCAGATAGTCCAATGTGGACTTAACACAGCTGACCAGTCATGTAAAGACAGAACTGGCAGAGAAGCTGTTAGATGTAACAGCTGCTTTGCCAGTTCTCTGTGTTTGTGAATAATCTGTGAAGTGGGACAGGGTATTCTTTATTTTTTAAGCAAGGGCTGGTGGCATTCTTGGTGCTGAAGTCTGAGAGCATCCTATCATATCCCCACTTCCTTCCCTAACACATCACCAGCATTATGACAACCCCACATGCTAATGATTAAAGTCTCTCCCCTCCCCTTACATAGAAAATTCTTAGTGCATATGGTGAGTGTATCCTGTTATGCATGATGAAATGATTGCCACACAACACCAGGTACTTCTCCGTTGCATAGACCCCTAGTGTATCTCTGCCTAAAGTAATTCTACAGAAAATATCTGCATCAGAGGTGATAAATACAAATTTGTATTGATTTAAAATTGGCTTTTAACCCATTGAATGCTTTGAAATGTGTTAAAACCTTCTCTAGCATATAAGAGGTTACAAGGACGATTTAACTCCATGAAAATCTGAGTATTTTCTATTTGCCCCAATGGTGAAGATGGTGTGCTCCAGAATTATTCCAATTCTTCTCTCTAGCATGCAAGGAGTTAAAAAGAGATAGTGTTTGTGATGACAATATCAAAGTATTGGCATGTAAGGGGTTAAAATGAGACAGTACTTGTGTCGATGATATCCACAATTAATATATTGTTCAAAGTGTAAAAGTGCTTATTGAAAAAGACACCATTTTTATTCTCTCACTGATCCACTTAGATTATCCAAAGACCTAAACCATGCAGCTGGTGAGAGAGAGAGATGATTGATTTTAATCTTCTGTCTATAGGAAGATCATTAACTTAAGTCTGGCAAATACTGAGCCAGTCAAACTTTCTGTGTGTCATTCTTTAATCTACATGCTGATCTGAGACATAAAGGGACTAAGGTATGCTGTGAACCACAACTAAAGAGGAGAAGAAAAGAACTCAAACCGTTTAGAAATTTGTCAAAACCAAAACAGCTCTTTGATTTTTTTTTTGTATTATGAAATCCTGTTGCATAAATACGTCTATGATCTCTCTTCAACCCTTTCTTATCCAAGCAAAATATTATCTTTCTAGCTACCTAGCTATATATATATCTATTTATACACATATGTATAGATTAATAGCTTTTTTTAGAATTTGGACAAATACTTAAAAATTATTCAGACAAATATCAAAATGAATCATATTAAGTTTTATATAAAAAAAAAAAACACCTTTATAGCGGTGAATGATGTCAGGAGCATTTGTGTTCTTCAACTCTGATTGGCTGCATTTTGGCACTAATACACTGGAACTAGAAGTTTAGTTTTTGTCTCACTCGAAATCATTCTAGCAAAGTCAAAATTTGCCCTGAATACTAACACAAAAACCTAGATTTGGTGAAACCCTAAATAGAATAGCCAAAAGAATACATTTGATATGATTAAGCAAATGGTCTGTGTGAGACAGACCCTCACCCTTATTCAAGAATAGATCAGTTCACGCAACAGCTGATGAATACAGACAAAATAGGACACGTAGCATACATCATGGAAAAATCACTTTTGAACCACAAGGGCAAATTTTAGTATTCCATTGCATATGTGCTGTACTAACCATGACGTTTTGCACACATTCAAATCCTGAATGTCTGAATATTCACCTTGGGCTCGGTTCAATTCCCACCGTAAACCCCCCCCCCCCACAAAAACATCCAATGGTAGTTTTTGAAGCACAGAAAGCCATCCAATAACCTGTGCAGTGACAAACTACCGAAGGAAAAAAAAACACGTTGGGCACTACATTTTTTGCCCATTGGAAGCAATGAAAAAGAGGTTGAATTGCTAAGTCAGTTTCATGCATAGGGTGGTAACCCCACTTTATCGCCAAAAATCTGCGCCTACAAAAGAGCAGGAGCTGAGTCACTACCGCATGGTTAATACCACCGATGCTGGAATTGGAGAGGACAAAATCTAAGAAAAAAACTAAGTGACCAGTGGATATATTGATATGAGGCCCTAATGTGTGTAATGGAATAATGAGTAAGCCTTTCAATGCCAGTGGGTAACGCAATGCATTGTAAAAGCAATATGTTTTACATTTCCGTCTGGCACTCAAAGGGTTTTCAAATTGTTTGTGAGGCATGAATAAGTAACCCTTTCAAAGCCAGAGGGTTAAGCAAAGTATTGTTAATCAATGCTTTGTGTACCCCTCTGGCACTGAAAGGGTTCTAACAAATGTGTTTGATGGCAAAAAGGGATTAACCCTTTGAGTGCCAGTAGGGTATGCAATGCATTACACAGGGTTGCATACCACATTGGCAATGAAAAAGTTAATCAGTCATAAAATATAGCACACACCAAAAAAACAAATTAACAATTACCAATAATCCTTATGTCCAGCGAGGTCTTTTGCAGACAGGTCTTCTTCTTCAATTCTTGTTCTGTAATCTTCTATCTTCTCCTTTCTTCTTCATCTGTTGTCTTCATCTGTCATAAATCTGTCATTAAACATACTCTGCTGCCACCGCTGTTGGCGGTGGCAAGAAACAATTGCAAAAATACCCACTGCTCGTAACTTTTGGGCTGCTGCTTGATCCGGAATGAGGGAAGTTTGAATAGGAACGCTTTTTATATGGCCAGTCCCTGTTCAAACTAATTCTCATGCTCCAATTGGCTGGGATGTGGGGTTACGCAAGGCATGGAAAGGGCCCTGCAGTAACTATGCCTCTCAACTAGTGATGAGCGGCGAGCACCCCAATGCTCGGGTGTTCGGGTGCTCTGACCGAGCACCCCCTGAGGCTCGAGTGCTCGGCCGAGCACCCGAGCCCCATTGAAGTCAATGGGAGGACTCGAGCATTACACCAGGCACCCCCTGCTCTGATGAGGGGAGGGTGCCTGGTCCATAGGAAAAGGGCAGAAAAAGATGGAAACACTACAGAAATGGTTCAGGGACAGCATAGGGAGGATGTCTGGATGCAACTTGGACTCCAACATCGCTGCTGGGAACGATCTTTCGCCCGTAGTACGGCATTTTTACAGACTGACCATAAAACACACAAAAAGGAAAATAAAAACGACTTTAGGCGAAAAATTGTTACCAAACAATATTTGCTGTATATTTACTTGTATATCATCTGCAAATTCTCCCAAAAATTTCCTTGATTTTCAGAACTGAGGCCATGATTAAGAGGGAAACGTGCGCAGAGGCAAATTCTCCCAAAAATTTCCTTGATTTTCAGAACTGAGGCCATGATTAAGAGGGAAACGTGCACAGAGGCAAATTCTCCCAAAAATTTCCTTGATTTTCAGAACTGAGGCCATGATTAAGAGGGAAACGTGCACAGAGGCAAATTCTCCCAAAAATTTCCTTGATTTTATTGAACTGAGGCCATGATTAAGAGGGAAACGTGCGCTGAGCTGACCATCTAAAACATTATGGGTGAGGGTCTGCTGCAGAGCTGACCATCCTAAACATTATATGCGAAGGCCCGCTAGTGAGCTGACGCTATAAAACATTATATGAGAGGGCCCGCTAGAGAGCTGACCCAATAAAACATTATATGAGAAGGCCCGCTGGTGAGCTGACCTATATAAAAATTGGCAAACAGGGCCCGCTGGTGAGCTGACCCTATATAAAAATTATATCACAGGGCCCGCTGGTGAGCTGGCCCTATATAAAAATTATAGCACAGGGCATATGGAAGAGGAGGAGGAGGATGAGAAGATTAAGAGTCAACCATATACCTGTTTTTTGGGTGGAAGGGGTGAATGGGAATACAGAGTATTCCCATCATTGTAAATAATATATGTAAAGTGAGTTTATGTTCCCCCGGGGCTTTCCTCCAGTGGAGTGGAGAAGTCAGGGGAAATCCAGGCCTTGTTCATTTTTATAAGTGTCAACCTATCAGCATTGTCGGTGGAAAGGCGGATACGCTTATCTGTTATGATGCCACCAGCAGCACTAAATACCCGCTCAGACAGAACGCTGGCGGCAGGGCAGGCCAGCACCTCCAAGGCGTAGAGTGCCAGTTCATACCACGTGTCCAGCTTGGACACCCAGTAGTTGTAAGGCACAGAGGGATCATTGAGGACGCTGACACGGTCTGCTACGTACTCCTTCACCATCTTCCAAAACTTTTCCCTCCTTGTGACACTAGGCTGCGCATCAGGGTGAGGGTGCTGGCGGGGTGTCATGAAGGTGTCCCACGCCTTGGAGAGTGTTGCCCTGCCTTTCTCAGAACTGCTGTGTGCTCCCCTTTTCTCCCCTTCTCGGTTGGCCAAGGTAGCACGTACTCTGCCGCCAGCGTTGTCAGATGGAAAATTTTGGAGCAATTTTTCGACAAGAACCTTCTGGTATTGCACCATTTTGCTTGTCCTCTCCACCGGAGGAATGAGAGATGAGAAATTCTCTTTGTAGCGGGGGTCCAGAAGGGTGAACACCCAGTAATCCGTGTTGTTTAAAATGCGTATAACGCGTGGGTCACGGGAAAGGCAGCCTAACATAAAGTCAGCCATGTGTGCCAGAGTACCAACAGTCAAGATTTCGCTGTCCTCACCAGGAGGATGACTCTCAATCTCCTCATCCTCTTCCTCCTCTTCTGCCCACCCACGCTGAAGAGATGGAACTAAAGTTCCATGGCTACCCTCTGTAGCGGAGGCAACCGTGTCTTCCTCCTCCTCCTCCTCCTCCTCCTCCGCCTCCTCCAATTGTCGCTGAGAAGACGAAGTGAGGGTGCTCTGGCTATCACCTTGTGTAAGCTCTTCCTCCCCCATTTCCACCTCTTCCACATGCAAAGCGTCGGTTTTAATTGTGAGCAGCGAGCGTTTCAGTAGACACAGAAGTGGGATGGTTACACTGATAATAGCGTTATCGCCGCTCACCATCTGTGTCGATTCCTCAAAATTGCGTAAAACCTCGCAGAGGTCTGACATCCATTCCCACTCCTCACTTCTGATTACAGGAAGTTGAACGGAGAGGCGACGACCGTGTAACAGCTGGTACTCCACTACTGCCCTCTGCTGCTCACAAAGCCGGGCCAACATGTGGAAGGTGGAGTTCCAGCGCGTGCTCACGTCACACAGCAGCCGGTGAGCTGGCAATTGTAAGCGCTGCTGCAGCTTCAACAGGCCGGCCGAAGCTGTAGATGACTTACGGAAATGTGCACACACGCGGCGCACCTTGGTCAAGAGATCATGCACATTGGGGTAGGTTTTTAGAAATCGCTGCACCACTAAATTAAATACATGCGCTAGGCATGGTACGTGTGTGAGCTTGCCGAGCTCCAAAGCCGCCACCAAGTTACGCCCATTATCACACACAACCATGCCTGGTTGCAGGTTGAGTGGCGAGAGCCACTGCTCGGTCTGGTGACTAATCCCCTGCAACAGCTCTGAGGCCGTGTGCTGTTTGTCCCCAAGGCAGATCAGCTTCAGCACGGCCTGTTGACGCTTCCCCACTGCAGTGCTACACTGCTTCCAGCTACTGGCTGATGGGGGAGTGGCGCTGCGTGTAGATAATTCGGAGGTGGAAACGGAGGAGGAGGAGCCAATAACGTAGGTGCTGGTGGAAACCCTGATGGAGGTAGGGCCCGCAATCCTCGGCGTGGGTAGCACCCGTGCCATCCCAGGGTCCGAGTCGCTCCCAGCCTCCACGACATTCACCCAGTGTGCCGTCAGGGAAATGTAGCGTCCCTGGCCACAAGCACTTGTCCATGTGTCAGTCGTTAAGTGGACCTTCCCAGTAACTGCGTTGGTCAGGGCACGGGTGATGTTACGGGACACATGGTGGTGTAATGCGGGGATGGCACACCGGGAAAAGTAGTGGCGGCTGGGGACCGCGTACCGAGGGACAGCTGCTGCCATCAGGCTGCGGAAGGACTCAGTGTCCACAAGCCTAAATGGCAGCATTTCGATGGCCAGTAATTTGGAAAGGTGTGAGGTTAGTGCTATGGCCTGTGGGTGGGTGGCTGGGTACTTTCTCTTGCGCTCAAATGCCTGGGGTAACGACATTTGGACGCTGTGCTGGGACAGGGAAGTGGATGTGGTCGCTGATGGTGCTTCAGATGGTACAGGTGCAGGGCGGGAGGTATGCGGGCCTGCGCCTTCGACAGGCGATTGGCCGGCACCGAAAACAGGGGAAGAGGAGGCAGTGGTGTGGCCTGCAGACACAGATGGGCGATCCAGGCGTTCCTCCCACTTACTACGGTGCTTGGATGCCATGTGTCGGATCATGCTGGTGGTGGTGAGGTTTCTAGTGTTCATGCCTCGGCTCATTCTGGTGTGGCACAGGTTGCAAACTACAATTCTTTTGTCGTCCGCACTTTCCTTAAAAAAACGCCATACCGCGGAACACCTACCCTTTGGCAAGGTAGATTTACGCAAGGGGGTGCTCCGTGGAACATTTGCGGGCCGGTTTGGTGCGGTCCTCCTTCTTTCTGTAGCCACACCACTGCCTCTTCCAGCCTGTTGCGGTGCTGCAGATGGCTCACCCTCAGGACTGCTGACATCGCTCGGCTCTACACCTTCCCAGGTGGGGTCAGTCACCTCATCGTCCACCAAGTCCTCCTCCACTTCCTCACTCTGATCATCCTCCTCAAGTCTTGATCCCACCACATACTCAGTCATTGACAACTGTATAACATTCTTCTCAACAAGGTCTTGAGACGGAAATAGTGGTTGATTTAATGGCAACTGTGTCTCATCATCATCATCATCATCCACTACTTCCTTTGACCTTAAATGCCGTTCACATCTGTCATCTTCTTGTGATTGGGTAGCCTCTAGAGGTTGTGAATCAGGGCACAAGATGTCATGTTCCTCTGCAAGCGTGCTTGGAGAGAGGGTCAAATGAAGGATTGGTGATGAGACAAGCTCCTCACTATATCCCAGTATGGGATCACTTCTTTGACCAGACCGTGTATGGTGGGAGGAAGGATGATCAGAGTGAGGATTATTTTGACCAGACTCTTGGCTACTGAGAGTGGACTTGGTGGAAGACAGGGTGGTGCTTAACCGACTGGAAGCAGTATCAGCTGTCATCCAACCGACCACCTGTTCGCAGTGGTCGGACCTCGAGAGTGATGTCCTGCGACGCCCTGTAAAATTACACATGAAGCTAGGTATGGTGGATGTCTTTCTTTCTTGTGCTCTGGCACCAGGCACAGTTTCTCCGCATCCTGACCCGCGCCCTGAACTTTCAGGATCACGTCCACTTCCCCGTCCCTTTTTACCCGCCTTCTTCATCTTACACAGAATATGTGACTTTAATATTTGAGTTTGAAAACTTAACACTATTTCTTACTATTCTGCAACTCTGCAGAGTACACAGAATAGGCTGCTAAACGGCGGTGAAACACACTGAATGGAATATGTGACTTTAATATTTGAGTTTGAAAACTTAACAGTATTTCTTACTATTCTGCAACTCTGCAGAGTACACAGAATAGGCTGCTAAACGGCGGTGAAACACACTGAATGGAATATGTGACTTTAATATTTGAGTTTGAAAACTTAACAGTATTTCTTACTATTCTGCAACTCTGCAGAGTACACAGAATAGGCTGCTAAACGGCGGTGATACACACTGAATGGAATATGTGACTTTAATATTTGAGTTTGAAAACTTAACAGTATTTCTTACTATTCTGCAACTGTGCAGAGTACACAGAATAGGCTGCTAAACGGCGGTGATACACACTGAATGGAATATGTGACTTTGATATTTGAGTTTGAAAACTTAACACTATTTCTTACTATTCTGCAACTCTGCAGAGTACACAGAATAGGCTGCTAAACGGCGGTGATACACACTGAATGGAATATGTGACTTTAATATTTGAGTTTGAAAACTTAACAGTATTTCTTACTATTCTGCAACTGTGCAGAGTACACAGAATAGGCTGCTAAACGGCGGTGATACACACTGAATGGAATATGTGACTTTGATATTTGAGTTTGAAAACTTAACACTATTTCTTACTATTCTGCAACTCTGCAGAGTACACAGAATAGGCTGCTAAACGGCGGTGAAACACACTGAATGGAATATGTGACTTTAATATTTGAGTTTGAAAACTTAACAGTATTTCTTCCTATTCTGCAACTGTGCAGAGTACACAGAATAGGCTGCTAAACGGCGGTGAAACACACTGAATGGAATATGTGACTTTAATATTTGAGTTTGAAAACTTAACAGTATTTCTTACTATTCTGCAACTGTGCAGAGTACACAGAATAGGCTGCTAAACGGCGGTGATACACACTGAATGGAATATGTGACTTTGATATTTGAGTTTGAAAACTTAACACTATTTCTTACTATTCTGCAACTCTGCAGAGTACACAGAATAGGCTGCTAAACGGCGGTGAAACACACTGAATGGAATATGTGACTTTAATATTTGAGTTTGAAAACTTAACAGTATTTCTTACTATTCTGCAACTCTGCAGAGTACACAGAATAGGCTGCTAAACGGCGGTGAAACACACTGAATGGAATATGTGACTTTAATATTTGAGTTTGAAAACTTAACAGTATTTCTTACTATTCTGCAACTCTGCAGAGTACACAGAATAGGCTGCTAAACGGCGGTGATACACACTGAATGGAATATGTGACTTTGATATTTGAGTTTGAAAACTTAACACTATTTCTTACTATTCTGCAACTCTGCAGAGTACACAGAATAGGCTGCTAAACGGCGGTGAAACACACTGAATGGAATATGTGACTTTAATATTTGAGTTTGAAAACTTAACAGTATTTCTTACTATTCTGCAACTCTGCAGAGTACACAGAATAGGCTGCTAAACGGCGGTGAAACACACTGAATGGAATATGTGACTTTAATATTTGAGTTTGAAAACTTAACAGTATTTCTTACTATTCTGCAACTGTGCAGAGTACACAGAATAGGCTGCTAAACGGCGGTGATACACACTGAATGGAATATGTGACTTTGATATTTGAGTTTGAAAACTTAACACTATTTCTTACTATTCTGCAACTGTGCAGAGTACACAGAATAGGCTGCTAAACGGCGGTGAAACACACTGAATGGAATATGTGACTTTAATATTTGAGTTTGAAAACTTAACAGTATTTCTTACTATTCTGCAACTCTGCAGAGTACACAGAATAGGCTGCTAAACGGCGGTGACACACACTGAATGGAATATGTGACTAATATTTGAGTTTGAAAACTTAACAGTATTTCTTACTATTCTGCAACTGTGCAGAGTACACAGAATAGGCTGCTAAACGGCGGTGATACACACTGAATGGAATATGTGACTTTAATATTTGAGTTTGAAAACTTAACAGTATTTCTTACTATTCTGTAACTGTGCAGAGTACACAGAATAGGCTGCTAAACGGCGGTGAAACACACTGAATGGAATATGTGACTTTGATATTTTAGTTTGAAGACTTAACAGTATTTCTTCCTATTCTGCAACTCTGCACAGTA
Source organism: Rhinophrynus dorsalis (assembly GCA_037306005.1). Lineage (NCBI taxonomy): Eukaryota > Metazoa > Chordata > Amphibia > Anura > Rhinophrynidae > Rhinophrynus > Rhinophrynus dorsalis. The sequence goes on from CM074720.1 coordinate 289,610,661, forward strand.
CACAGAATGTGCTGCTAAACTGCGGCGAAGCACACTGAATGGAATATGTGACTTTGATATTTTAGTTTGAAGACTTAACAGTATTTCTTCCTATTCTGCAACTCTTCACAGTACACAGAATGTGCTGCTAAACTGCGGCGAAGCACACTGAATGGAATATGTGACTTTGATATTTTAGTTTGAAGACTTAACAGTATTTCTTCCTATTCTGCAACTCTGCACAGTACACAGAATGTGCTGCTAAACTGCGGCGACGCACACTGAATGGAATATGTGACTTTGATATTTTAGTTTGAAGACTTAACAGAATGTGCTCTAATCTGCAACTTTGCACACTAAACAGAATGTGCTCTAATCTGCAACTTTGCACACTAAACAGAATGTGCTCTAATCTGCAACTTTGCACACTAAACAGAATGTGCTCTAATCTGCAACTGTGCACACTAAACAGAATGTGCTCTAATCTGCAACTTTTCACACTAAACAGAATATTTTTTTTTTTTTTTTTTTTGTTTTTTTCCCCCCACACAAAATAACCTGCTGCCCCCACACACAGTAGTCCTAAAAAGGACTTTTGGTTCTTTTTTTGCACAATTTTTGTTTTTTTCCTCCCTACACTGCCTTTCCCTTCCTATCCTCAGCTCTCCCTGGCTCAGACTGAGCCGAACTCGATGGTCAGGTGCTATACAGCACCCGACCACGGGTTCTGGCCAGCCAATCAGTGTAATGCCAGCAGCCAACATGGCTGCTGGCATTACACCGATGTCAGAGCCTCCCTGCACGTTTATTGGCTGCGCAGCAGCCGCAAAACGTGCGGGGAGGAGACCCGAACATGGCGGGCGAGCACATGCGGTACTCGTACGAGTACCGCCATGTGCCGAGCAGAGCGATGCTCGAGCCGATCCGAGCATCGGCCGAGCATGCTCGCTCAACACTACTCTCAACCAATCAGTTTCTAATGCGTTAAGTTATTCCTCCAGCTATACGCTGATTGGCTGGGAGGTGTGGTTACTGCAGGGCATGTTCTGTGCCCTGCATAAGCCCCCTTCCCAACCAGTGGGTGAATGGGGGGCAATATGAACAGGGACTGGCAATATAAAAGGCAGTCCCTGTTCAAATTTACCTCAGTTGGCATCAGGCAGGGGGATTTTTGCCATTGTTTCTGTTGCAGTGGCAGCATATGTTTAATGATGATATGATATGTTTAATGATATATTACTTTTGATAACTTTATTTTTTTATTTACAAGTTCCACAATAGGTTTACAGGAGGAGAATCAAGAGGAGCACAGATGAGGAAAGAAGATGAAGATGACAGATGAAGAAGAAGACAGAAGAGAGTGACAGATGAAGTGGAAGAGAGAAGAGGAAGATAGAAGCTGACAGTGGAATGACTGAAGAAGAAGAGCAGGGTGCAGGAGACCCCACTGGATGTCAGAAGGACAGGTTGGTGCTGTGATAGGATAATAGGGTGATAGGATAGTGTTATGGCTAGTATGGGTACAATTTATTGTTAATGTTAAAGGCAGTGTAGGGTTAGTGTTTGGGAAGGTGATTGATTTTGCGCTTACGCTCTGTGTTTAACACTGTGTCAGCCACAGAGCAATAGCTGTTTTCCTTTGATGTTTTAATTTCTAACGCTATTTAGACTGACAGGACACAGAACTGGAAGGTGGAGGGGAGCAGACAGGACACAGTGCGGAAAGGGGGATTTGAGTTGGCAGAACACATAGTGGGGAGGTGGAGTGGATTACACAGGACACAGTGCAGGGAGGTGGAGTCGAGCAGGCAGTACACAGTGCAGGGAGTCAGAGTTGAATGGGTGGTACACAGTGCAGGGAGGTGGATGGAAGCAGGCAGGACACAGAGCAGGGAGGGGAAGTGGTGCAGGGATGATACAGAATGACAAGTTGGAGAACAGCATGAAGGAGAGTGGGCAGGAAACAGTGAAGGGAGGTGGAGGGGAACAGACAGGACACAGCTGGAAGATGGAGGGGAGCTGACAGGACATGGCATGAAAAGGTGGGTTTGAGCGGGCAGGACACAGAGCGGGGAGGTGGATGGTGGGCTGACAGGACACAGTGCTAGAAGGTGGAGTGGAGCAGACAGAACACAATGTAGAAAGGTGGATTTAAGTCAGCAGGACACAGAGTGGGGAAGTGGAGGGGAGTGGACACAACACAGTGTGGGAGGAAGAGGGGGGCATACAGGACACAGTGCAGGGAGGTGGAGTTGAGCAGTCAGAGTACAATGCAGAGAGTTGGATGGGAGTTAGCAAGACATAGTATGTGGGGTGGAGGAAGGGACTGGACAAGACACAATGCAGGGAGATGGAGGGGAGTAAGCAGAACACATTCGGGAAGGGAGAGAAGGTTAGGAATTGCATAGGGAGCCACCCCCACCCAAATCACTATCCAAGACATGTCTTTACTCAGATATGGCTGAGACTAGTTCCTGCAGGTAGGGGTGGGGAGTAATTTGCATAACTTCTACCCCTGTTGCCATCACTGGGTATGTCAGGCAGTAAGCACACATCCATTGATTGTCAATAAATATGCAATTGGAATTTTCTTAGTTTTGCCCAGCACTCATTTACTTGGCATGTCAGGGGCACAACTAAAACTTGCTGCAAGCAAAAAATCTTACAAGTAGGCCATTATGGGTGTAGGAAAGGTCAGAGGGTTATCCATGATACAGCCATCTGCCCCTAGGCTGGATACTCCGTGGCAGATAATAGTTGAGCTGACTGGGTACCCTAGGCCTCACATTCCACATAGCTGATAGTTATGCCCTTGTGATTCGGAAAACTATGCCTGGCAACACATTTTTCTGTTAGGTTATTTCTAGGATGCAACTAAGAAATCCCAGTGAAGGATTATGTTTTAGGGGTTGGATATTAGTGTTAGTCATTAGAATCTAAAGTTAGGTATTAATGTTTTGTTTAGGGCTAGGTTTTAGGGTTAGAGCTGATTTTTAGGGTTAAATGTTACAGTTAGCCTTAGCAGTTAAAGGGATAGTAATACTTCGTTTTATCTTTATTTTATTTTGTAGGCATTAAAAAACATGAAGAACGATATAAGTCTTATCTCTCAAACCTTTATGGTTTAAGAGATATTCACAAGCAAAGTATCCCCCCCTGTTCAGCCAGATCAGAAGGGAGATGCCCAGGTAGACTGCAGAGAGGGACAATCTTCAATTAAGATAAGGGAAAAAGCTGAAAAACTTGTCAAGGGGGGAAGGGCTTTCATTGTTTTCATACAAAGACGTTTGTCCCCTGCTGTTATCTGTCTGGTCTTACAACCAGATTCACATCTGAGAAGAGATGGCTTACACTAGGTAAAAGGGGCAGGAGGGGAAACTCCTTGCTTGTGAATATCTCTTAAACCATAAAGGTTTGAGAGATAAGACTTATATCATTCTTCATGTTTTTTAATGCCTACAAAATAAAATAAAGTTAAAACAAAGTATTACTATCCCTTTAATTTTTAGGTTCAAAAGACAGACTTTAAGGTTAAGGGTAACTCTTTGAGGACCAGTGGGGACTACATTTCATTGCTTTGAATTGTACTGTACACTCCTTTTGCAGTCAAATAATTATGTTAAATATAGGATTAAAGTTTAGGGTACTGACTTAGTGTTAGCGCAGGAAACATTACAAGGTATTGTTTCCTACTTTATTGAGATATACCCTGTCAATGTGCCTCTTATCTGGATAATATGTACATTAGCCAGTTTCTGACTTTAGCCATAACACACAGACAGGCACACACATATACCACTTTTCTCAATAAATGTATTAAAACAAATCAACTTTGCACAATTCCGTCTCCGGTACAAGAACTGCAATTAACAAAGGAGAGATTGGAACATGTGGCTCTCCATCTCCTGTTGTACTCTCTCTCATATCTTCAGACTGAAACAGAGAGAAAGAGAGAGAGAAACTAAGAGAGACATAGATACGTTGCTAAAATCCACTCTGATTTAAATGGGACTCCCTTGAATGCTAAAGGGAGCTCCAACATATTGCTTTGTAACACATTGGAGACCTTGGTTTGCAAGCACACTTAGTAGACCATTGCAATGCATTCATTCTGTTTAAAAAACGCGATTCCAGCTCTGTTGAAGAGCCTCCATGTCAGCCAACACGGATCTCCTGCTGACAGCTTTGCAGCTGAGAGCAGGAGACGTCAAACTTTGATGAAGATATCTCTCAAACCATAGCGGTTTGAGAGATACATTTTTTTTGTGTTCAACTCAACTTTTTAATCCCTACAAAATGATAAAAAAAAAGTTCTGGGACATTACTATCCCTTTAAGTGGTAGAAAGGTATCCAATGCATACAGGATTGTCAAACTGTTGTCAATGTGGAAGGGATGCCCTCCCTCACATATCACCAGCTCTATGACAATCCTGAAGTCTAAGAGCATTCTCTCTGGTGCCCCAGTAGGGGAGTGGAGAGAATGCTTTCAGCACCATGGACAGCATCACTTCCTTATCCCTTTGAGTGCCATAGGGATGTGCATTGCTCACTCCTGTGGCACTTAAGGATTAAAAAAGGTACACCAAGCACTACACAATTATCCCCTCAGCTCTGTATAATATTTATTTCATACATGTTGTGCACCTCCAAAGGAACAAGGCTGGGGGTCAGGCAGCATCTATGGGGATTTGTGGCTACCACTTGCCCCACAGTCTTGTCCCGTTGTCCACTAGTAGCCATAGAACCCCATGTACCTCGACTTGTTCCCTTGCCCACTGGTAGTCAAAGATCCTTATATACACTGTCTGACCATCTCCAGCCTTTTCCCCTTGCCTACATAATTGTGGGCAAAATGCATAGGTATTTAACCCTACACGCTCTGTGTCATGGCTGATTAGAGGAGGAAGGATATTTCAAACAAACTTTGTTTGCTTGTCTGCTGGTATCGGATACACTGCAACATATATGTGATATGCTGTGAGCCGCTGATTAGAGCTGTGATGACTCATTGAACACAAAGTAACAAGTCATGGAGTGATCAAGGAGAAACCGCAAGGAAGTCAAACTCACACACATGGTGAATCGGTGACAACGGAGGGTGGAGAACGTTACTCAGGATGCAAAGAGAGTGTTCTTTTTTTCTCTCAAAGAGACAATAAGTCCATTTGTAATAGTTGCCTCTCCAGATCCCAGTGTGAGTAAGAAGAGAATATATATGTGGTGCAAATCTGTTTCTATATGAATATTAAGCGGCTTATTTTGATTTAAGGCATAACTGTATCCTACGGATTATATGACTATCTAATGTGGATGGTGTAAATTATATTACACATACAAAGGACGTGGTTATTCAAGATATAGTCACTACTATCAGCCTGACATCCTGCTACATATATAGTCCTTCTTATCTATGTGCTCTGGTTCCTATATATGATTAGTTACTATTATTATCATATAGATGCCGGCATCCAGCATTGGGTAATTGCGTTGTTTTTACTACAAGATTGTTTGAGCTTGGGTGCTGATCCTATCTTCAGGGGCAGGTATCCATTAGAACTTAAATAAAGATTTTTTTTTACTTTTTGTTAAAATTGGATATGATTCACTGTGTATTGTGATTATTTTAGGAGTTGAGTGCCTGTAGATAATCCGTTTTTCTCTGTATTGAATTGACTATTTATCTTGGATTCGATGGCACACTGTACATGATATACACAGAAATCTCCCTTGGTAAAATATCGGTGTACCCATTACAACATTATGTGTACATATATACACATACAATGTGTTAGATAGGAGAGGAGGCAAAGAGGAGGGGGGAGCGATGAGGCAAAGGGGAGTGCGGGGTGATCAGGCAAATGGAAGTGTGAGGCAATCAGGCGAAGGGGGAGTGTGAGGTGATGAAGCGAAGGGGAGTGTGAGGCTAGCAGGTGAAGTGGAGGGGCAGGAGATCAGAAGAAGAGGAGGAGAGGTGATGAGGCGAAGGGGATGGAGGATGTAGAGGGAGGAGGTGTGTAACGTGATGGAGGATGAAGTCCTTGCCAGGATTTTCACTAGCTCCCCACCCACTCCTGTGAAAATCACACCCCATGCTGTACTAGCGATTTGATATAGATTTGAATAACTCCTGTTTACTGCTGTCTCTGGGTGTGTTTGCCATGCATACAGAAGTCTTCTTTTTATACATACTATATATATATATATATATATATATATATATATATATATATATATATATACACATACACTTTCTCTCTCCAATTATGTGCACTCTGCTACCCATCAAATACCCTGTGTCTGATTAATAAACAAAGGTTTAAATCTATACACGCTCAAAATTACACATTGGTCTGAGACCCCTGCAGTGACCCATTAATCTTAGTATTGCTCTTTGTATAATCTTATAGAGGCTAACAAACCCATAACAGTCTTGAGTCCACTACCAGAGTTGGGGGTGGTAGGGATAAAGACACAGGATTACCCAGCTACACAAAGTAAATAATAAATGGAGTTTATTTAAGGGTCATATCATGTAAATACAAGGGTAAAGGCACAGGCAAAAAAGGGGAATCTGTACTTAATCTGCACACTATTGCCTTGTGTAAGGCAAGCTGAAGGTGTCTGGTCAGGAGCTGGCAGCTGGGCAGTCTGCAGTTAGACAGGCTGCAGTTAGGCTGGGCAAAGCAACACTGCAGCAGATGTAGTCCAAAGATGCCTTTCTTCCTTTACTCGTTAACAATCCCTATAGCTCTAACACCCACTGACCCAATTATGACTGCAGCAGCTGCTCTCAGAGTCCCATTCCATATTCAGTCTTGTGGGCAATGTCTCTTGTATATAGCTAGTGAGCGCAGAGCCAGTTTACTTCTTGCTGCCAAGTTTACCTTTCTCTCTTTGGGACGGAAGTTTAACATTTGGGTTATCTATGACTCCTACAGAAAAAGGGAAGTTGCCATTCCTGTAGAAACAGCTGTCAAGAGGGCAGAGCTGTTGGTTACATCATGCTGAATGGAAATTATACTACCACACAGCTATTGTTCTGAGAGAGTGGGTTCATATGCATTCATGGGACCTCCACCTTAAAGTAACAGTAACACCAATTAATAATACCCTTCAATTTACCTTACTATGGCCAGAAAATCCTAACATCCCCTATGAATTTTACAATTGTTCCCTGGTTGAAAAGATTATAGTTAGTCCTGGATATTAAGCCAGGGAGGTGAACATTTCTACATACTTTTCTTTGCAACAGACATTTCTAGAAACCAATATATACAAGCTTCCTGACAAATGTATACAGACAAACAAAATGGACTGTGCTGTTAACAGTTGTTCTTTGAACCAACCTTTCTAAATTCCCTGACCATACGCACTTTTCCACATTGTGGATACTGTTATATCGCAAAACAACTTGGAAGTCTGATGAAGAAGCAAAGCCTTGTCCACCCCCTGGAAGTGTCTTATGCCCCCCCAAGAGGGGCGTGTCCTCCAGGTTTGGGAGTCACAGTATTAGGATGTGTTGGTAGAGGTCGGTAAAGGTGATGTATGAGAGCCATAGTAGTATATATATATATATATATATATATATATATATATATATATATATATATAAAAGAATAAGCCTCATTGCATAATTTATGGTTCCTCACACACAGAACATAATTTATGTCTCCTCAGAAAACACACACACACACATTGCACAGAATGCCTCATTACATAATTTATGTCTCATCAGGAGATACAACTCCCATTGGGTGATTCAGTGGGGACATTACTGCTCCCATTGGGTGATTCAATGGGGGCATGTTTATCATACAGGGAGTTGGCCCGCCTCCTCCAGCCCGCCCACCACTATCCAACTGAAAAAAAAAAATATATAGCTGCCACTCGCTCCTGAAGTAGTGGATATCAATAACTTCTCCCGGTCCACACACACTCTCACTCAGGATCATGACCCCACAAACACACTGTTTTACTTCCCACAGATAACTGTAACCCTCCATGCACTCTGTTTCAGGGATAAACTGAATAGCAACTCTTTTATTTAACTCTTTTCATCTCTTCAGTCAACCTCACTAACTGACTGTGTTCAACTGTCACTCCTCCACTTCCTGATTCCCACCCTTTCTCCTTAACGGGAGAGAGATGCTTTGCTGTATGTTAGAGGGCAAGCCTCAAACACCAGTTTCTATTTGTTCCCTCAGCATATTGCTGCGTTGCCTCAACTGAAGAGCCACCGTTTGTTATATTGCTATGTTACCTCAGCTTACGTAAGGAGGAGTTACTGCTCCCACTGGGTGATTCAATAGGGGAGTGCTTTAAATCATGCAAGGAGTTGGCATGTCCCCACTATCCAGCCCGCCCACCACTATCCAAGTGACTGAAAAAACAAAATGGCTGCCACTCGCTCCTACATCACAGGCACAAACACATCAGACACAAACACACACACTCACACACACTCACGTACTCGCACTCAATCACACACTCTCTCACTCACCTCACACTCTCACTCACTCACTCACACTCAATCATTCACACTCAATCACACACTCACACTTTCACTCACACTCAATCACACACACACTCACACTCAATCACACACTCTCACTCACACACTCACACTCTCACACTCTCATTCACACTCTCTCACTCACACTCACTCACACACACTCACTCACACACTTACGCACACACTCACGTAATCACTCACTTTCACACACTCACTCTCGCACTCACACTCACTCATTTACACTTACTCACACTCACACCCCGGGAGCCAGCACAATCCACCTTCCACCATAGTATGTGCAATTACCACATGCATTTCAACTACATGAATGAATGCCACTCTCACACACACTTACACCCCAGGGGCCAGCACGATCCATCTTCCACCATAGTATGTGCAATTACCACATGCATTTCAACTACATGAATGAATGCCACAGTGGAGGCATAAGTACAAACACAAACTCATTACAATGACACACAAGTCACCCCTTTATGACTCATTCCTGTATGTGTGTGTCTCTGTGTGCCTGTGTGTTTCTCACTGTGTGTGCTGCATGTCTGTATCACACTCTATGTGTCTGCATGTTGTGCATTGCATGTATGTGTGTGTGACTGTGTCGCTCTTTATGCATCTCAGTGCATGCGTGTGCATTTGCATGTGTGTCTGTGTGTGTGTCTTGCATCCGTGTGTCGTCCCACGTTGCTAGTATATATATATATATATATATATATATATATATATATATATATATATATGGGTGCAGTGGTTGTACCATGTGGTAGAAAAAGGTATGCATTAATGATTATTTTTGGTACATCAGACTCAGTCTGTGAGTATGATAATTTGTAGCATTATTCAGGTGCAGACAGGGAAAAGCGGGAAAGCTTGTGGGTGAAAGGTAGAGATGAAGCAACAAAGGGGCCTATAGAGGTAATAGGTTTGGGGTGAGAGGACGAGTATAAAAAAGGGCAGAGAGTGGAGGAAAGGAGTTGGGTGTTCCTGGGGTTATATTTAACCCTTTAAGTGTCAGAAAAGTAAGTTGCAGTGTGTTGAAAAAAATAATAAAATAAATAAATAATAAAAAAAAATTATATATATATATATCTATATATATATATATATATATATATATATATATATATATATATATATATTTTTTTTTTTTTTTTTTTTTTTCCCTCCTGATTACACTCTCAAATGAGGCCATGGAGCAAATGTTCTCCAAAGAAAAGAAAATATGAAAAAGTGCACTTTTGCCTTGCTCGAGAATTTCCATGAAAAGTGATGTTTTCCACTGATTTCAAAGCACTGGAATCAATCATAATAATGTATTCTCCCACACACACATGGGGATCTTCCCAAATGTATTTAGCATCATGCTAACTGTAAAAGGGGTGTCAGTTTCCTGAATGTTGTTCTTGGGCTAGAGAGAGTACTGATATTGCAGACAGACAAAGAGAGGGACCTGGATTTGCTTTACAGGAGTGTTGGTGGTAGCCGGTTGTTCCCTGGGGCTGGGTGTGAAGAGAGAAAGGAGCAGTTAAATAAATAAATAAATACATAAACCCTTTTGACTGGTAAGAGATAGAGAGGTAGGTGATCCACGTTCAGTCAACAATAGATCTGCTCAGGGAAGAACCTGGAAGAGAGGGAGTGCTTGGTAGTGTGGCTGGGGTTTAGTGCTAGTAGTTCTTTGGCTGCATACTGAGAGACAGTGCTGCGACGAGGGCCGAGCTAAATGTGTCAGCCGTAAGGCCGGGTGACAAACCCCCAAGGAGCTGGAAGGGAGCCCTGGATAATCCTTCAACAGATAGCCCCTACTCTCCTGCAGGGGAGAGTGAAGGCTAGGGTGCATGGCAAAGGGAGTGGAGGTTGGGTACATGGGCTAACAAGTGTAGCAAGACTCTCAAAAGACAACACCAGTAATAATTAAAGAGATAATAGAAGAGGACTGACCTGTGTTGTGGTCCAGGTAGCAAAGGATCACTGTGTGTGATAAAAACAGGAACCCCAAATGATAGGCACTAGAAAGGTCATATCCGGAATGGTCGGCAATGTACTGGCTAGGTCAGGATCCAAATCGGCTGGCAGAAGAATGGTCAAGACAAGGCAGAAGGTCAGCAACTCTCAGGCAAAGACTGGATCTAAATCGACAGACAGAAAAATTGTCAAGACAAGGACTTGCTTTCAGAATATGGGATGGTAACAGATGCTCATGAACATCATATTTCTCCCAGGAGTGGCCTCACTGCATGTTAGATGGTTCCAGCAGTCTTGCACAATGACTATATTCTAGGTTGAAGTGATGACCCACTTGAGTACTGGCAAACAAAACAGTGTTTGCAGCCAACAATCATGCATACTGTTGTGGAAACCCTTAGTTGCCTACCAGCAATATGTAGTCAGAAGGCTTTCATTGAGACTGGTTATGTCATTAATGACCGTAGGATATGTCTGTCCAGTAGAAGTGTAAGTAGACTTACATTTTTTTTAAAATGAACCAAAATCTAATATCATATGAGTATGTATTAGGATTGGAAAAAAAAACATTCCAAATAGAGAAGCATATATCACATGTAGTAATAGAGGCACTGAAGAGGAGGAGGAGGAGGGATTTGCACAGTCACCACTATCTTTAACAGCTGGAACTAGTGCTATGAACATAGATGAATCACAAATATTAATGCAGGGTTATATTGGAAATATACATGCTACTGCATATAAATTTTCTGGATTTCCTTCCAGTTAATCATTATCATATATTATTCACCACCATCGTCCACATTTACCAAGTTAAGTTCAACCCTTTAGATTTTGAATTATCTTTATGTTGTTGAATTATGTTCTTTACAATTTTATGTCATCCCAGTTAATATTGTTCATGATATAAATGTAAATTACACGATCAAAACTAATAGAGTAACTGTTTAAAAACAGCAAAAATTGTAACAGTGGCTAATGTATTGCTTAGCCTTAGCAAAAAATAATTATAATTACAGGTAAAACCTTTAAAGAAATTATTAGCCCAGCCTACTATGATATAATAAACATTGTACAGTGTTAGCAGACATTTACAGCAAGGCAAGCCTTGGAAAAAAGTAATCTTACACAGCAAGGCAAGCAAAGAAAATGTGCTTGCAAGATTACATTAAACAAAACCTTGAAACAAATGCCACCACCAAGAACATTAAATGCCACCCGCCAGTGACATTATGATGCCTGTTCATTTTGTTCATGCTGCTTCTATGGTATCTAAACATCACATGTTATCACTTTATTAGGTTGGTGTTTCCACCATGCCCATGGGTAGTAGTATTGGAGGTGGTGGTGGTGGTGGTTGTTGCACTGGGATTGTTATACCCACAGACTGTGTTGGTGGAAACAGAAGCACCAGTGGTGATATGGGACAGGTTGTAGTGATTCCTACTGGCCCTAGTGTTGAGGTAGAAGCAGTAACACCACCACAACAAGCCATCACCACTTCAGGTGCATCAGGGAAAAATGTTTTCCAATCACCATATTCATTTTCCTCCTCCCATAAAATTATGGGTACTGGAATAGTTTTCAATAGGGGCAGGATTGGTCTGTGCAGTTATCAACAACTGCAATGTGCACAGTAGGACAGAAAAAACAGGAAGTGCACAGGACAGAAAAATATGGATCTAAGTGTAGTTTATTAGAAAGAATAAAAAACAATAAAAATATTCACAAATTCTCACTCACATATTACCCCTCTTGGGGTTAAGAGTATTGTGGTCCCAGCCACAAAAGCTGCATCCTGCTCATTCTCCAGTACCTGAATACCAGCATCAAAAGATAATCCACTGACGTCCAAATGATCCCTTTGTAGCATATTGGTATAAAGTTCTTTACATAACTGCTCCTGTACAATTGAAGTAAGTCCAATTGGGCAGCTCAAGCATGGACACATGGGCGTGAGGCCTGGGATACAGCTGCTGTGAAGATGATAGTCCTGATGCTTACCTGCACCAGGGAGAAGAAACCATGCAGGGGCATTGGGTGGGACCCAGCGCAGCTGAGTGAAAAAGAATCCAACTCGTATTCATGAGCCTCACTGATCACTTCCTCAGGGGTAAAAGGGCCAATGTGCACAGTGTGAGAAAACTTTGTGAGAAGGGCAAAGGACTGGGAGCACTAACACTATGATACATCTGCTATAACTGCAGGTTGACAAACTGAAACACCAAGAAATCAAGTGGTGTCAGTCACTGTGCCTCTAGTCCATCCTACAAAATGTAAAGGTGATTGGAGGCAGTGATGGTAGAGGTGGATGACTGACACTTCCAATGTATCATTACAACACAATACAAATAATTGACCCTCCCTAATATGAGCCTGATGTATTCTACAGGGTGGAAAGTCTGCAGATGCTCCCTCATTCTTTGTATTGTATTGGTCTCCACTACAATGCCTTGTGTGGTCAGTGGTACTTGTGGCAAATTTGTCTGTAGCAGTGGAAAGAACATGAGAGGACGAGGGGGCAAATGAGAAATTAGTAGTAGTATTTTCCTGGACCCCAGCACCAGATTAGTTCAACAAGTGTACTTATCTAAATTCTGGCCAGGTGCGGGGTTTCCTCATTCATTTTTTGTGGGATTTTGTGTGCTAGATTTTTCTTGCCCATAGGGATGGACAGGGGGGACAGTGACTGTAGCATCTGATTTTTTTCTTGGGAGATTGCTGCACATGTTCCACATGCATTTCATGGTAGCTTTGCTATATATACTTTGTTAGAGTGAATGCACCAAAGTGTGATCAGTCCTTACCCCCAGTTGAAAACTCCCTCCCAAATGAAAAGTATTCCCAGACCCAAGGGGTAGGTGGAGAAGAATCTTCTTCTTCTGCACACCTTCTTCCCAGATGCACATGAAGTGGCTTGTGGTGCTGCTGCTGCTCATCATCACCTTACCCTAGCATTCTAGGGATTCTCAGTCACTGTTGCCTGTTCGTGCACCCTAGCATTCTAGAGATTCTCAGTCACCACTGCCTGTTGGTTTACTCTAGCATTCTAGGTATTCTCAGTCACCACTGCTTTTTGTATTACCCTAGCGTTCTAGGGATTCTCAGTCACCACTGCCGATCCGTCTCTGAGCTGAACCAGTCAGGTGATCCTGTATCTGTACCTTCTGAGTTCATGGCCCTATCGTACTGTCACGGGGTGACTTTGGAATAACAACACTGATAAGTACAGATACAATAAAATAAATATCTTTATTGAGAACTTACTCAACCTGGCTAGTGAAGGTTGAGTAAGTTCTCAATAAAGATATTTATTTTATTGTATCTGTACTTATCAGTGTTGTTATTCCAAAGTCACCCCGTGACAGTACGATAGGGCCATGAACTCAGAAGGTACAGATACAGGTAGCCGACAGTTGCCTAGTATCCTTTCCACAATGAGGCTCTGGTGGTGGCCTTCTCACAAGGGCTTAATGAGATGGCAGCCCATGAGCTGCTAGAGGATCTAGATCAGTTTATCTCCTTTGCTATACTGATAGATACCCGTATTAGGGTTTGAGTCTCGTCTGTGACTAACTGGGAGTTCCCACCCATGCCTCCCTCACCTCCCAAGCCACCTAGTTCTGAGGTCAGTAGGGCTGAGTCCATGCAAGTCAGTTTCACACGCCTGTCCAGGGAGGAGCTGTCCATCTGTCATAAAGAAGGTCTATGCCTGTACTGTGGAAAGGTTTGACATATGTTACAGGCCTGTCCGTTACGTCCGTGAAACGCACGCACCTTGGATCCCTGAGGGGACAGATCCTAGGTGGTATAAATCAGTCCTCAGACCCAGAACAGAATATTCCCATCTTACAGGTGGCAATATCTTGGGCAGCCTCCCCGGTTGCGACGCCAGCCCTGATCGATTCAGGAGCTGCAGGCTAATTTATTGATAGTGAATTCGCTAAACAGCACAATATTCCCTTGTTGCCTCGAGTCTCTCCGTTATCTGTAGAAGCGATCAATGGTAGACCACTAGTACCATCCCATGTCACACATGAGACCTGTCCGCTGTCTCTTAAAGTAGGAGCTCTCCATGTGGAGACCCTACAATTTCAAGTCATTCAATCTCAACATTACGCAGTCATTCTGGGGTTTCCTTGGCTTCAGACACACAAGCCCAGAATGGACTGGAAAATCTGTGACATTATATCTTGGTCCGATTATTGCCAGAAGTCTTGTCTACAGCAGCCCACTAAGATTTTGTGTACCTCCCCCTCTATACCCTCAGAGTACCAGTCGTTCAGTGAGATATTCAGTAAGGGAGAGGCTAGCACATTGCGGGAGCATAGGGCATACGACTGTGCTATTAATTTAATGCCAGGTACGATACCTCCTAAAGGCCACACCTGCCCTTTGTTGCCCGAGGAGAACCGAGCTATGGAGGAATACATTTCTGATGCCCTGGCCAGACGAATTATCAGGAAGTATTCCTCGCCCATGGGGGCAGGATTCTTCTTTGTAAAGAAAAAAGATGGGGAGCTTAGAGGTCTAAATAAGCTGATGGTAAAAAATGCGTACCCCATTCCATTGATAACCGAGTTGTCTGATCGCTTGAACGGCTCCTCAGTCTTCAGGAAACTCGACCTAAGGGCAGCCTATAATCTAATATGAATGAAAGAGGGCGATGAGTGGAAATCCTCTTTTAATACTCGTAGTGGCTATTATGAGTATCTGGTCATGCCCTTTGGGCTGTGCAATGCACCAGCGGTATTCCAAGAATTTATAAATGATGTTCTAAGAGATGTGCTACACCTGGGTACTAGTTTATTTGGATGATATCCTGATACACTCTCCTAACCTTGAGACACATCGGAGAGATGTTGCTACTGTATTGCAAAAACTAAGTGAGAACAAACTATATTGTAAAGAAAAATGCGAATTACATAAAGATCGAGTGCCATTTCTGGGGTATGTAATCTCTGTTGATGGTATTGCTATGGATACAGAGGAACTCTCGGCAGTGCTGCAATGGCCATGTCTGATAGGCCTGAAGGCCATACAGAGATTCTTAGGATTTGCAAACTATTGCAGGAAATTCATACAAAATTTTTCTTCGATAGTCAAATCATTGACGGACTTGACTCATAAAGGGACTAATCCCTCAGCTTGGTCCCCTGAGGCCAACAGTGCTTTTGAAGCCTTAAATTCTGCTTTTGCTGTGGCTTTGATGTTATCGCATCTGAACCCTGCCTTGCCCTTTACCTTGGAGGTGGATGCATCAGAGACAGGAGTAGGGGCAGTGTTGTCCCAAACACCCGAACCCGGTAAGACCCTCATGCCATGTGTTTTTTTTTCCAAAAAGATTACTAAAGCCCAGGGCCTATATGACACAGGCGATCACAAGTTGCTAGCCATAATCCTCGCTCTCCGTGAATGGCATCACCTCCTGGAGGGGACGAAAGCTCTAATTCTGATCTTGACAGATCATAAAAATTTGACAAATTTATCAGAGGCAAAAAGGCTGTCACCACGACAGGCCAGATGGGCACTATTCTTGTCCACATTTAATTTTGTGGTCTCATATATCTCAGGGTCCTAGAATGTTTGAGCTGACGCTCTTTCTAGGCAATTCGGGCCGGACCATGAGACTATAGTGCACCTGTGCCTATTATTCCTCCAGATCGCATATTGGTCACCATACGCATTAGTCTCACGTCTTCACTGGGCGAGGAGATCTTGGTGTCCCAGGGCAATGCTCCAGCACAAAAACCTAGTGGCAAATTTTTCGTAGCCGTACCTCTCCTTACCAAACTACTGGAAACATACCACTCCTCAAGGGCAGCTCTACATATTGGTTGTGACCAACTGATCTGGTCAGTCTCTCAGCTCTTTTGGTGGCCTAGTCTAAGAGCAGATTGTACAGCTTTTGTAGAGGCCTGTTCCGTTTGCACTCATGCTAAGACCCCAAGACACCTTCCTCTGGGGTTACTCCATACGGGTCTGAATGGTGTGCGCCCATGGTCACACGTATCCATAGATTTTATGGTGTCCAAGGGCTGTATGGTCATATTAATGATAGTGGACCGTTTTTCCAAAATGGCTCATTTCCCCCCCCTCCAGGGACTGCCTTCCTCCAAGGAATTGGCTGTGGTGTTTGCTAGAGAGGTGTTCCGACTCCATGGAGTGGGAGTCAATTTGTTTAAAGGTTCTGGAGGGCCTTCTTTGACCAGATGGGCATTAAACTGTCATTTTCCTTGGCCTACCATCCCCAGATGAATGGTGCTGCTGAAAGATCCAACCAGAGGTTGGAACAATTCTTGCGCTGTTTTATCTCTAACAGTCATGATAATTGGGCTGACCTGTTGCCATGGGCTGAGTTTGCCAGGAATTGTGCCATAAACTCCTGGTCCGGGAGCTCTCCTTTCCTGATTAACTATTGGTTCCAACCATCCTTGCTCCCGGACTCCTTTCAGGCTCAATATATTCCGGCTCTGGACAAGCATATTAGGCAGCTCGTCTCCACATGGGCACAAGTTCAGAATGCCTTGTGAAGGTCCTCTGAGTGCTACCAGAAGCATGCAGACTGCAGGAGGCATTCTGCTCCTGTTTTCCAAGTTGGGGATAGAGTGTGGCTGTCCTCCAGAAACCTGCACCTGCAAGTACCCTGTAATAAGCTGGCTCCATGTTTTGTAGGTCCTTTCCGGGTACTTCGGAGAGTGAACCCAGTCTCTTATGCCTTGGACCTTCCTGGAAGTATGTGCATTCAGAATGTTTTCCATGTTTCCCTATTGAAGCCTTTGGTCTGTAACCGCTACACTTCTACTCCAGTGGTGCCGGGTCCTGTGCGCATTGAAGACCACGAGGAGTATGAAATTCAAAACATTCTGGACTCCCGTAGAGTCTGTGGGCGCATTCAATATTTTGTAAATTGGAAGGGCTATGGCCCTGAAGAGCGTTCCTCGGTGAATCAGTCTGATATTCACACTCCTATTCATACTAAATTTCTTAATAAAGTTGGTTCTCTCCTATGGGGGAGAGATCGTTGAGGGGGGTTACTATCACGGTGCCCATGATTGCCTCCAGCGACACTGTGCTTGCTGGCCATTTCATTACTTCCTGGTTATAGTGCTGAAGCACATTCGCTATTCTTATTGGCCGCTGTTAATTGCCAGAGTGAGTCTCCCCCTACATGCTAGGCCTTTAAGTCCTCAACTTGCCTTTACTCCTTTGCCCTTTCGTGGTGTACCTGTGCACTATAGCTCTTGTGATTCCGATGCTCCATTTCTGTGTATGAGTCCTGGCTACGTTTTACGTTCGGCTCCATTTGATCCCTGACTAGTTGTCTTCCATTCCGGACTGACCTTTGGCTCTGTCTGATTACCCGATCAGGTCTGACTCCTGGCCTTGTCTGACTACCCGCTCCAGTCTGACTCCTGGCTTTGGCTGACTACCCGCTCCAGTCTGACTCCTGGCTTTGGCTGACTACCTGCTACAGTCTGACTACTGGCTTTGGTTGACTACCCGCTCCATACCGATCTCGGCTCCAGCTGACTACCAATCTTTCTATACCCGTGGCCTACCATTTCCTCTTGTACTCACATTGCTCTGTTGCTTCCTCCAGTCTAGTGGTGCTCGGTCCACGTCAGTCCGTGTCACTGGCATTCCTACTGTCTGTCGTCTGTTATGTGCCCTAGCGTTCTCAGTCACCACTGCCTGTTCGCTCACCCTAGCGTTCTAGGGATTCTCAGTCACCACTGCCTGTTCGTGCACCCTAGCGTTCTAGGGATTCTCAGTCACCACTGCCTGTTGGTTTATTCTAGCGTTCTAGGGATTCTCAGTCACCACTGCCTGTTAGTTTACCCTATCATTCTAGGGAGGTCCATCTCTGAGCTGAACCACCCTAACGTACTAGGGGATTTTCCCTCTGTTCACAGGGGCTTTACAGCTGCTCCTGTACTAGTATCTACTACCATCCTTGCTACTAGTATATATATTCAGTCAGAGTGGTATTTGCCTCCTTTCAGTCAGGTGAACCTGTGCTGTCTCCATACCTGGATAGTGAATGTTGAGGAAGTGCTCAGGCACTGCCCTTACACCTGGTCCCGTGAGGGTTGGGGAAGTGCTATTTATTTTATTTTGTTCTATTTCTGAATAAAGATATTTATTTTATTGTATCTGTACTTGTCAGTGTCATTATTCCAAAGTCACCCCGTGACACACAACAACCTGATCCTGTAGCAACATTTGATGATGACAGGTGGGACTGAGTGTAAGAACATTCAGCAGCAGAAAGTTCAGATACAACATCATGTCATAGCTGGTGATAGCCATTCCTATATAAATCTCTTTGCCACACCTCATTAATCTGAGCTAAGAGACCTTTCAAAATTATATTTGAATCATCAACAGCAGCATCACTACCCTACTCTTCCTCCTTTCTTGCTTGAGGTGTGAGTCATGGTGGTGGGGACTGTGAGATTTGGTGCAGCTGGTGACGCAGCAGCAGACTCACACATTTATTCCTACAGAAGCTTACCTCAGTGTCCTGTACATGGCCAACAACACTATCTGCTTGCGGTATGAGGTGTGGTTGATGGCAAGTGCAACAATATCTGTTGGTGGTGGTGGTCTCTGAGTCACAGAGGATGTAACATAGTAACATAGTAAATTAGGTTGAATAAAGACACAAGTCCATCAAGTTCAACCTTCTCCTCATACCCCAGTAACTGAGAATTTTATAGATTTCCTGCTATCAATTAAATTAGTCTTAATCAGGTGAGGTTGGTAGCAACACTATCTGCTGGTGGGCTCTTTTGCCCCTCAGCAGGGATATGTTGGGGGCAGTGGCAGAAGTATCTGCTGATGGGCTCTGGCATCTCTAGGTCAGAGGGGATATTGTGGAGTAGTGGCACAATCTGTTGCAGGTGGCCTCTGGTGTATCTTAGTCAAAGTGGATATGGAGGCAGCACTATCTACTGCTGGTTGTATATGGGTTCTCCAAGTCCTGAAGAATATTGTGTAGGTTGTAGAAGCAATGTCTGTTCTGCTACTGTTGGGCTCTTGTGTCTCTGTGTCAAAAGTTATTTGTTGGGTGTGGTGGCAATACTATCTGCTGGTGACGTCTTTTTACCACTGTTACTGCTAGCACTGTTACTGCTGACTGCTGTGGCAGCAATCCACCTACTGGAGCAAAACTACTCCAAACCTTTTTCCTCTTTGTAACTATCTTAATTTCTACAACTCTCTGCCTTGACTACACCTCAGAGCATGATGGGAAGTACTGAATTTTTATAATTGTGGGGCTGAAATTAACACTGCTTTAGAAAGCATAGTCTGAAAACGAAAATTCTCACAGGTAATTACTTGGTAGTAGAGAAAAGTGTGAAATGTTAATTATTTTGTATGTGTGGGAATTTCCACTGAAACAGTGTCAAATTGTGTTTTTTTTTCTGTAAATATTCCTGAAAAAAAAAAAATAACGATTTTTCTCCCATCTCTACCACAGACAAATAAGTGTCATTACAGAACAATAGCTACATCCTTTATGAACATGTTTAAAATGTAATGTTTTCCATGATAAAATGGCCATTTGTACCAGGGAGCTTGTAACATGTTATTCTGTGGGTGTTTCAGGTAGTGCTATTTCTCTGCATGTAGGAGCTATGCACTAACTGGGAATAAAATAAATCTTTGGTGTTAAGAAGACACAAAAACAGTTATTTTTGCTCACCAGCTTAATGAGTGGTATTAATGGGGTTTTCACATAAATGTGGTGTTGAAATGTACTAAATGCATCTGTACATATACACAGGTCCTCCATTATCAACAGTTTATGTAAGCACAATCTGTGTGTTGTGCCCTTGCTTGAGACATTCCTATTACTGTTTTTCTTTGCTTAGCGCAGTGGTGGCCAAACTTTGACTCTCTAGCTGATGGGGACTACAATTCCCATCATCCCCATATATCCTTTGACAGCATGGGTGTGGAAGTTATAGTCCCCAGAAGGTGAAGACAAAAGCTTCCCAACCCCTGGCTTCATACATCACTACTACTAGAGCAATTCGTTTATAAATTGAGATAATTTTTGCAACTTGAAAATAATACATATTCCATGAGAAAATATGAGAGAAGGAAAGTGGAATGTTATGCTGGAAAATGTAATCAGCAGCACAAAGTAACATTATTTTCTACATCACATTCAGTTCAGAGCAAGCTCATGGATGGTTCTACTGCCAAGAGACAGATATCCAGCCATCAAGTCTTGACCTAGGGGTCACACTGAAACAAGAATTCACTTTGGATCAAGGGGTCACTGTGTTGTTTTTTCTGAAAGACATATAGAAAGGAGCTTGACAAGGAAGACTCACTACCTCTATTTTAACTAAGTAATAGTTATCTAATAAAGGTATCGAGTGTCTTGTGGGCTACAAGTCACACTATTGTCTTTGAGCTTCAAAGGGGTATAGGTAGATTTTGCCTGCACAGAAACTCTGCTGTTGTGAAGCCTTCAGTGAAACAAAGGTGCAGTGGTGAGAATTAATCCCTCTGTAGGCAAACATCAAGGCAGGGACATTGTGAGAGGACTTCCCTCCTGCAGTCATAAGATAAATACATTTCTTAATGAGAATTAATGAGACTTAAAAGCAAAAAGGTACTTTACTTTTAATACTTTAATAAAATCTAGTGAAAAGCTATTGTTAACTAGCTTAACCCCTTAGAGGGGTTCTCAACATATTGAGAAGCATTGCTTTGGAGATATATCTAGCATCCAGTGGAAAAGTGGATCTCCATTTTGTCTGGTCAGCATTTCTCCAAAGTTTTACAGTCAACAAGGCCCTTCAAACTTTCGATATTTCACAACAGAATACTGCATAAATTACATTTCCTTCAGCATTGGCCTCCCGTTGCCTTATCTCTTACCTTATGGCAGGGGTAATGAATCTTTGGACTTCAAACTGTTGTGGGGGTTATGCACTAAGTCGTGATAAAGAGGTGATAAAGTGGGTATGACTTCTCCAGTTTATTACTTCTCCATTTCCTGTATTATCCTATGGAGCCTATTCACTAAGATATCCAAAGTTGGAAAAATCTTAGTGCATTGGCTCCATAGAATAACGTAGGAATTGGAGAAGTGATATCATTGGAGAAGTCATCTCCGCTTTATCACCCCTTAATACATAACCCCCAATAGTCCCCAGCTGGTGGCCCAAAGACTGGCTATAATGATTTTACCCTGTCCCCTTCTCATCTCTGTACTGTTCCAACCAGAATGCTGAACTGGAAAAGTGATTTATGGGTATACCCAGGGTCGGCCCTTAGATGGGTCGCAGTGGGGCCATGGACCCAGGCGGCACTCTGACAGGGGCAATTTGCCGCCCCAAGGCATGTTATTTTACACGCAGCGTCTCCCTACTGCCCGCTCTGATGATGGCTGGGACCGTGTCACATGCGGAGACGCCGAGGGGAAAAAAGAGGCACAAGGGGTGTAAAAAGGCAAAGGGGGAGAAAGGTACGAGGGTTTTTTTTAAAAAAACAACAATACAGTTCTATGTGGTTTTAGGGGCAGGAGAGGGACTAATATAATTAAGGATGTGGCGTGTTTTGGTGGTTGTGGTTTAGGTGTGCAGGGGGGGGGGCAGCATTTCATCCTTGTACACAGGCAGCACAATGTCTTGGGCCAGCCCTGGGTATACCTCCAGGTGGACATGTGGTGATCTGTTAGAGGGGTTCAGAAACCAATGGATAAACACAACGATTTCCATTTATTGACCAACTAAAATACTAGCTTAACCACCTCAATATAATAAAAACAGATATCCGCTGACTGATAACAGAGTGGACCACCCTATTTTATATACTAAAATACTATCCAAGCCATCACAATATAGATATATAAAATATATCCACTGGCTGATAACAGAGTGGACCACCCAATATTTGTATATTAAAATATTAGCTTAACAAACACAAGGCAATAAAAATATATATATCCACTAGCTAATAACAGAGTGTACCACACTATATCTATATACAAAAATAGCAACCTAACCACCCCAATATAATAAAAAAAATCCCCTGGCTGATAACAGAGCAGACCACCCTATATTTATAAACTAAAATACTAGGCTAACCACCCCAATTTAATAAACAACTCCACTGACTGATAAAGCAAGCCACCCTAAATGTATATACTAAAATACTAGCATAACCACCACAATATAATAAAAGATAAATAAGCTGACTGATAATAGAGAGGACCACCCTAGATTTATGTACTAAATACTAATCACCCCAATAGAATAAAAATGATATCTGCTGAGTGATAACAGAACAGAGCATAAATGTATATATATTAAAATACAAGCCTACACAGCATTTACTTCTCACTAGAATGCCAGGCAAGCATAGCTCAGTTGTCTTATAAAGGGCTTACTATTATCCCACACCTCTGCTTCTATAGATGGTATGTGGGTATTACTTGGGCTAAGGGAGCAATAATAAAGGCCCAGCCTACAACCTATATGTGGCAAATATATGTATAAAATAAAAAAAATCCGTATTTCCAACATAATTGTTCTATTTCTAATTTCATAGATAGGGTGCAAATGTTTGCCCTGGCTTTGCAGCCAGAAAAATTAGTACATTAACCCCTAATCTATTAGATGCATTTAATCCCTTTTGAGACCTCTGGATTGAGAAACACTGGCAGACTGAATTTATTAAGAATAACATTAATCTTTTAGAGGACTTTCAAAGTTTATTGCATTGTTGTACTAAAATGTGCCAAATCATTAATTTGCTTTTCCTGTGAAAAATACATTAAATAATAACCTGACATGTAAATGTAATTGTTGCAAAATATTCCTGCAGCACATGAAATTCAAGGGAAATAACTTTGTATTCAGAGGCAGACAACAATTCTGCAATGCTTTATACAAATTACATAAATGTAAACCCGGTGTATACCATCCTATAATATAAAAGGCCAGATGTATGTTTGTCTGATGCAGTCATGCACAGTAGAAACTGCCTGTGTTCTAAACCCCTGTAAGAACAGTTGAGACTGCCCGAACGAACGGCCAGCCAGCAAGGAGAAACCGACCAAGCCCAAGATGCCATGTAGTGGGACAAGACCACTACTACAACGTGAGAAACTGACCGCACCCATGATGCAAGGTATTGGGACAAGACCACAACTACAATGTCACCCATGTAGTTCTGTGGTAATACGCCCATGTACACGGCTTTTACAGTAGTATTTTATAAAATATTAATTTACTTGATTCAAAAATGAGGATTTTATGTTGTTTTATCACTGTGTGTGTTTTTTTATTTTAACCTTGTATTTGGATCTCATTTACATTGTATCTGCATTATCTTAGGCAAGTATGTGAGACTAGAGAGAGAACATTTCTTTCTCTGCAAATATTTTACAAATCTCTATTTGGTGGCTAAAATCTGAAAACAATCGACTCAATCTTTTCAGGTTACTGTGATCTTGACTCAGTCCCAAAACTAAATAATGTCTTACTTATAGAACCTACAGTTTATTTCCCTAGAGAATAAGTGGATGTGTGAGTTTGGATCTCTTAATCTCTCATGAAAATACATTAAACCTGTGGCTCTCAACCTTTTTGTGTTCTAAACCCATGTAATAACAGATTTGTACTTACTATACTCCTAATGTCCACTTCCTCCTCCCTTATGTACCCTTTAACCCACTGAGTGCCAGAGAGGTATACAATGCAATGTGCTGCAATGCATTAAATTTCCTCTCTTGCACTCCAAGGGTTAAATCGTCCTGCCTATACCAGAGGAGTAACTAGCAATCCATGCGCCTATGGGGATACCCAGGTACTATGCCCTCATTTTGCAGAATCAAATTATAATAAATCATTAAACATATTCCTATAGCAAATTAGAGCTGACACACAAATCTCTCTATAGACACACCCTAGGAAAGTGTCCTAAACTTTTTAAAATAAATGACCTGGAAATAGGTAAAAATTCCAATATTTGCAGATGTTGCTAAATTATGCAAGGTAATAAACTCATTGACGATGTTTGTTTGCTACAGAAATATTTATATAATAGCAGATTGGGCAAACAAATGGAATATGAGATATAATGTGGGAAAATTAAAAGTTTTCAAAAGCATACAAAACACTATCCTGAATGAATAAGTGGATAACATAATTTTTCCAATGAACACGTAATTTGCAAGACCTCACCTGGAATATGCAATTCAGTCTTGAGCACCTGTTCCTACAAAAGATATTCTGGAATTGGAGACAGTGTATAGAAGAACAACTAAATTAATTAAGAGAATGGGGGAAATAAATTATGAAGAATGATTAACCACATTTGGTTTGTTTACTCTAGATAAAAAACACTTGAGATGGGACTTTGTTACAATTAAAAGTCTATGTGAGGTCAGTACAAGGATCTCTCAAGTTAACTTGTTATCTGAAGGCCTGTTCAAATAAGTTTAAAGGAAAGGAGGTTACAACTTCAACACTGGAACTAGTCCTTTACAGTAACATCTGTTCAATTGTGTAATGATTTTCCTAGTGATATGATGATGGCAGATACAATAGATACCTTTAAGAGAAATTTAGTTACATTTCTATCAGAAGTGGCTATACAGGGCCATAGTACCTGCTGATCTATTTACCAGAACCTCTTGTTTAATCAACTAACAGCAATTTTGTGCTTGAAAAGGATTATGTATTTTTGATTTTCTGGGATATACTGTGATAAAGGTTTATATTGATAGATGTCTTTTTTTCAACTTCATCTACTATGTGCTATGTAACCATATAAGAATAGAATAGCATCTAACACAGTGATAGCAACAGGTGGCATTGGGTTGGCCTTTGTAGGTTTCTCTGGCAGCTTCTAGTCTGCACTTTGACATAGCAGAAAGAGGAGATAATTTATCTCTGACACTACTACTTAAAGGGGAACTACCACCCCAACACAATGTACTCTCTAAGTCTTTGTCTTCCTAGCGTTATTAGCAATCCATAGATAGTTTTCTCCAAAAAAGCGTTGTAGGAGCACTATCTTTATACTAAATCTCTACTTGATGATGTCTTGCCCCTTGAATCCGTTCTGCGCATGACCGCTATGGAGCCTTTCAACTCCACTGTACCTTCCTCCATCTTGCCCATCACTCGTACATCGTTGTCCTCAGCACCACATGACCTGCCACGCTCCTGGCATCAAGCGTGGTCAGGTCATTTCAGCCTAGTGGGAGCGGGTGCATGAGAAGCACTCTCTATAAATAAACCACAGGTCTGTTTCCACTAGGCTGAAATGACCTGACCGTGCTTGATGCCAGGAGCTCGACAGGTCATGTGGTGCTGAGGACAATGACGTATGAGTGATGGACAAGACGGAAGGACGTACAGTGGAGCCAAGTGGCTCCATAGCGGTCATTTGCAGAACGGATTCAATGGGAAAGACGTCATCAGGTAGAGATTTAGTATAAAGATTGTGCTCTTACAAGGCTTTTTTGGAGAAAACTAACTATGGATTTCTAATAACGCTAGAAAGACAGACTTAGAGAGTACATTGTGTTGGGGTGGTAGTTCCCCTTTAAAATATGCCACGCAAAGTCCTAGGGCCCTTGCGATTTAGAGTTCCTCCGGGTTCTATTCTGTTACCACTTTTGTTCAATGTGTATATGAGGCTGCTTGGGGACATCAACCACCAGCATGGCCTACAATGCCGTCAGAATGCTGACGGCATATATGTTGCATATCATGGAAGCTTGATAACAGTTTTGATGCTATGACTGATTGTTTGGCTGATTTTGCCACATGGCTGGAGTACAACTGACTGAAGTTGCATCTGACTGGGCAAGACTGGTTGTGGGTTCCAAACAAAGGCTAAGGAAGACGCAAAGAAAGGCTCTTATCCCATTTATAATGGAGTGAGTGCTTTGACTATCCTGGTAGTGAGCAACCGAGCAATTCTATTTAACTGTAACATGTGTTAAGTGAATGTTAGCCATAGTGGAAGTTAGCTTGAAAATTCTTCAGGGTTTGTTTCTTCTGGTCTCTTCAAGGGGTCTGCAGTAATTTATTCATGCTGTTGCTTCTAGAAGTTTGAACTACAGAAATGCTCTTTGTGCAAACCTTCCTTTGAATCTCACACGAAGCAGCATGCATGTTGAGGGGTAAAATTTTAGCATATCCATCCCATCCTGCTCGAGCAGCATTGGTTGCCAGGGGTCGTTCATGTGAAATTCAAGTTAAAGGGGTAGTAATGTCTGATTTAAATAAAATCTAATAAGTAGCTAAACTAACTGATGAAAGTCATGTCTCTCAAACCTTTATAGTTTGAGAGGTATACGATGATAACGTTTCCCCTCCCCCCTTCACAGATGTCAGCTGTAAAGCTGACAGAAAGAGATTTGAGCCGTGCGACTCGATGGCAGCATTTCAGCAGAGCCGAAATAGCATTATGTAAAAAGAAATACTTAATTGGAAGGGTCTAAAAAGTGTGCCTGGTTTGCAAGCACACTTTGTAGACCATTCCAGTGAAGTATTTATTTTTAGATACAGCTATTTCGCCTCTGCTGAAGAGCCTCCAGCTGTTCCTGGGACCAGGATCTCCTTCTGTCAGCTTTTACAGCTGATGTCTGTGAAATGTGAGAGAGGGAGGGAGGAACTTTATCATTGTATATCTCTCATACAATAAAGTTTTGAGAGACGGGACTTTCATCAGTTATTTTAATTTTGTAATAGCTACAATATTAGGTATTATTAAAAAAAATTACTATCCCTTTAACTGTTGTTACCTATAAAGCTTTGCATGGCAATCGACCATGGTATTTGCAGGCTTGAGTCACTATCAGAGTGTGTGGTAAGTATAGCCTACAGTCTTAGGTGGGGGGCACCATGCTGGTTGATTGTAAGATTGTTTGCTCCACATTTAGTGGCAGGCATTCTTCAAGAATGTATCTCATGTGATTTGGAACTCTCAGTCCTGGGTGTGCTCTGAATCTCCAGTTCTTCCTCACCCAGTGTAAGACTTACATTTTCCTTTAGGGTTACCCAGAATGATTATATGTTATTCTGTTTTACTCTGTGAAGTATTCTGACACCCCTTAAATTGGAATATATTTATACCCGGAATATGAATTGAATTTATGAATTAAATAGAGCAGTTTCAAACATTTTGATTTGCAATGTGATAGGGATCTCTAGCATCCAGGCTCAATATGTGTGGTTCTATAGCTACCAGTGCGACAAGGCTGGGATGGGGGTGGGTGGGTTGTTCAATCCACAGAAAAAAAGCTGAACAACTGCACTTTATAATAAATTCCTGTGGAATGTGAAAAATGTAGGGCTTTTTCATGTTTCTCTTCTTATGCAAAAGTTTTCACTCATTCCTACTCAATACTTACTGTTGTCTATCTCATCATTACTTTATGACCATCTTGAGTCTGACAGCATCTCTGGAAGCTGTCCCATGGGAACATCTCAACATTAGATCTCTACAGCAGTATATTACACAAAAGTTGAACAAAGATCCTCTCTCTCTGAACCAACAAGTTATAATCTCTCCTCAAGTCAGGCTCTCCTTAACCTTGGTAGAACAGAGACAATCTCTCAAAAGGCCCCTTATGGGTTAAGACCAGAGATGTCAGAAAAACTGGCTGTGGAGCAGTGATTCATGATAAATCATTACAATTCACCTGGACCGAGTTAGAGAGTATTCCTTATTCCAACCAGCTACTAGCAGCATGGAGATCCTTGATGGTGGCTTTTCCCTTGTTCAGGTAGGCAGTCGCTGAACATTGCATCAAGAAAAATGGGCTCTCAAGCAAGACGTCTTCAGCTCCTTGTCAGAGATGTGGGTGGCATTTCCCATGTCCAGTAAAGATCAGATTGAATGTGAGACATTTCCAGGAGTCTTCAGTGGGTGTAGTCCAACCTGCAGGCCATTAATGCAGTACACATCAAGGGTACCAACAACAAATGGATAGGCAGTCTCAGCCACTGGACATTGTATCAAAAAGAATTGGCTTTCAAGCAAGATATCTCAGCTCCCTGTTAGAGATGTGGGATAGCCCTCAGATTGAATTTATGTCAATCAGGGAGAATGGCAAACTTCTCCGGTTCTTTTCCCGGTATCACCGGGATTTACCAGAGACAGTGGATGCTCTCCTGCAGGACTGGTCTCTCCCAATGTATTACATATTTCCCACTTTAATGCTTCTTTTCTAAGTTCTCAGGAAGATCATCCAGGACAAAGCAAATGTCATTTGAATGCCTCATTCTGGCAGAGGCAAGCATGATTCTCCATGATGAAGAACCTGGTAGTGTGGGAGCCATCTTCATCTTCCCCTATAGAGGACCAAGGGGACAAGGTACTTATTATACACCATCAAGGCTTCAAATTCCATCTAAAAGCTTGGTTTCTGAGTGCAAGATCTGAAGAAATGAATGTCTTTTTCCAGGTGTCATCGATTTACTGACAGAAAGGCCAGCACTTCCAATGCCTACAGTTGTGATTGAAATACATTTTGCTACAGGAGTGATAGCAAGGGCATCCTTTGTCACCTCCTTTTCTTTTTTTTCTGTATATCATTTCAGGTGGATTTTCCATAAGTCTCATCTCTTTAACTATCAAGCTTCATATTTAATTAATAAGCAGTGTCCTAGGACATTCTTTCATTGACTATTATGTCATCCAATGATTTGTCAAATTCAATAAAAACATATGCTGCCCTAGTCTATCTCCTTCATTTGTCCATGAAACCTCAACCTGGTGCTTTGGGCATACGTAGCAGTTTGAACTTATCTCATCCAGTACCTTGAAAATGTTGTCACTTAAGGCAGTTCTCCTTATAGTTCCTCCTGACATCAGCCAGAAGAGTCAGTGAACTCCACTCTCCATTTTAACCCTTCATATTTACAACTCAAGTCAGACTCTGTTCCTCTTTGACTTCCTCCTGGATTTGCACCAAAATGTCCTAATGTTTTCCACAGAAGCCGAGACATTTTCTTGCATATTTTTCAGCAGAACAAAAAGGCTAAAGAGCTTTACAAGCTGGACATTAAGAGATGTCGGCAGTGTTATCTTGAGAAGTCTCCATTCTTATTGATAATTTCTTTGGACTGTCTAAGGGGATGAAGGCTTCTATGTCTATTATAGCTAGACTGATTCAATCAGCTGTCCCTAAAACTCACATTGCACAAGGAACAATTCCACAGAAATATCTTGTCTTAGAGTGCCAGAGAGGTATCCAGCACATTGTGCTGCAAAGCTTGGATAACTCTGTAGCACTTTTAAAGCTCATTCCACCAGAACCATTGCAGCTTCCTCAATGTAGAATGCGGAGGCATCCTTTCAGCAGCACTGTAGATCTGCTACTTAGAAGAGTATCCACAGAATTAGATTAGATATTCAAGATTCAGGGGAGATTGCTTTTGGTCAAAGTGTCCTTTAAGCAGCTGTGGCCTAGTTTGCCTCCCTTGGTCTTGACTTTGTCATCTCTTTTTGTGTGCTACCTGTGGACCCTGAAGCAAAGACATTTTTTATTTGCCTATCTTTTTCCATTAGCTCTCCTATGGCACCATGCAGATTTACTACCCTGGAAATCTTGGGAAAACAAAAGTCTGCTTTTTTTCAATATTTTTTTATGTTTGGTTAGGCTCTGCTTAATATTGAGGATGGCAGGGTGGGAGGTCCTTTTAAACTTTTCCTGTCCCACCTGAGGAGTCAGAGCTCTCACGCCCTGTGCTACCAATGGAGATCTGAAAGAAAAAGAATCGACAGGCAAATTAATTCTGCTTACTCCTCTTAAGGTGCAGTTCGTTTGCTTCAGAATTGCTCAAGTTCTTAATACTTCTGCCTCAATGATAAATGTGCAAACTCAAACCCTCACAGAAATACTAATGTATATAACTGACTGTTAACAAGTCTCCCACAGTTACATTCCAGTCAATGAGATATTGGAGACATCTCTAGAAAACTATTGTTTACATAGTAAATGTAAATAACAATATCATATACTAGAAACATGCATATCTAAATGACTAGAAACCCAGTCATTTCAGTTCAAAGCTTCCTGTATCAATCATCATACAGCTTTGATATCCAACACATTTTTTGGCTTTTAACTCTGACATGCGGGACCTTGAACCCCACGGCTATGATCCCACACAATTCATATATACAAGATTGTTTCCATAAAGGACATTAGACTTTGTTGTGCAGCTTGTTCACTAAAAGATCCACATGTTGTATGGTCAGGATGTTCTATAATGGGAACCACTGACACAGCCTAATTATCTACAATGTTGTCTGTCTATTGATGTGGATTTAACTATTTTGCAACTCAGGAAAAAGTTAAATGTTTAGATAGATATCAAAAGATAGATAGATAGATAGATAGATAGATAGATAGATAGATAGATAGATAGATATGGGAGAGACTAACACAGTAAATTAAGAACTCTTGAGATAGGTATATGGTTATTCAAAAGATGAAATACAACTGAACCTTTTTAAGATATATGGAAAATGAGTGGACTAGATGGACCATTTGGTATGTATCTCTTTTGTGCGTTGAGAAACAATGCTTTGGACATTGCTCCAGTGTTCAAGAGGTTAAAAGACCCATTTAAATCAATAAATAATTTCACTTGTCCTGTGTTGTGCAGATGGTTTATCCAGAATTGCACCTGTAGAGCTTCCTGAATTTGACCATATAGGCCTTATATGTAAGTGAAACCGAGCATAATTCTGGGGCAGGGCAACTGCAAGGATTGGGAGAAACAAAAATCTTGATTGAGTGAAATAGAGCTTTTAATTCCCTGGATGCTATTTGCAATGCCTTGGAGACCTCTCTAGCACTGAAGGGGTTAAAATTATCTTTTAAATATAGGATAATTTGTATTTGGGACATGTGAATCTGTTAAATAAAATCAGCAATAACTGCTTCTCAAGTGCTATGGAATCTAAGCCATGACTTGCTTCAGAATTTCTTCACTTTAATCTCCTGAGAGCTACCCTATGTAAGTAAAGATTGATTTTTTGGGTGAAAGAGTGAGTTATTTAATAGTGCCCCAGAGCCTTCACCTTATGAAATGAAACCCAGCAGACTCTCGCCTCCCACGGATTCCCAGTCAGAGACTGACTGTCTCCACTCACATAATGGGGGAGAGAGTTGAAAAGTGTCGTCAAGAAGGGCTTATTTCATAAGGTAATGACAGAGGTGCATCTTTATAGAAAGGTTTGGGACCCCCCTCCTGTGAATAACAACAGGTTAAAATAACGAATGCCTTTAATTGCATCACAGTACTTTAGCAGGAGGCTCCCCCCTCGAGGTAACACTTGCTGGTTTGCACTTTCCTCCGAGCACATTAACATGATAAAGCGGTGATCTGTGTCACTGTGAGCTCTGTTTGTTTACTGTAAATGCAGCGCAGTGAGGAAAAGTGAGGGCCAAGCTAATACTGGCTGTGTTCACAACAGGCATGCACATCATAAAGAGCTCTTCATTATTCCGGACCCTGTGTACTGTATACACTGCTATCCACATTGGCAGCGAGGCTGAGTGAATCACTGAGAATGAGATTGAGTCTATCTTGTATATTGCATTGTATATTGGAAGGTACAGAAATATTAAAAGTGTTAGCTACACATATTGCCCCATCGGTTCGATCGCGTGTGTTTTCATTATCGGGCGCGATTATTCGTTTGAGTACCAGATGGGGCACTCAAAGGGTTAATAAAACTGATGGGCCATATATTCAAAAGAAAGTGTAGTGATGGTGAGGTTAGTCGAGTGCTCCATAGGGGGCACATAAATATTGCCAACATTCCCACTGATTTAAATTTGACTTTTAACTCGCTGAGTGCTGGAAGCTTGCAATCAGGTTGTTAAAACCCCCATTTAAATAATTGGGAATGTTTACGTTTCTCCTCGTGGAGCAGTTGGTTTGCCCCAGAACTGGGGCACATGAACCTATGCAAATTGGAGCAATCCTGTGGCAAACTAAGGATCTAATTAGCAAGCTATATTGGAGCAAATCTGGAGAAAACCAACTGCACCACAGGGAACAAATACCCCCCCCCCCCCAAAAAAAAAAACACAAAAAAAAACTTCCCAAGTTACATGCGGGGAATTCTTTGGAGACCTCACTAGCATTCAATGGGTTAAACTCAATTTTCGATCAAAAGGAATTTAAATTTCGCTTACAGTGCAGTTGGTTTGCCCCAGAATTACGCCAAAACTTTTGTTTGCTACTTAGGCCCTAAGGCCCATGTGTATGAATAGAAACAGGAGTTATTATGTGGCAAACCATCTCCCAAGCAAGTGATGCTTTAGAGACCTGTCTCGTATTCAAGGGGGTTAAAAGACCAAGTTTACTCCAGAATAACCCAGTTTACGTTTATACATATAGGCCTAGGTTCTTTATCGGAGCATATCATAAATCCCCTCCAAATTCCCATAAACTTAAATACGCTTAAAAGCCCATTTTAAATACATGGGAAACTGTATTCCCCTAAAGTACAATTTGTGTGTCTCAGAAGTATTCCACATTGTCTATGTAAAAAATAAGGCATTTGTAATTTGGATATAACTCATGGAATAAAATATTAGAGTGTTTTATGACAAGTCGGTATATATTTAAACCCTTTGAGTGCCAGCGGGGTATGCAATGCATTGGACAGCACTCAGTGGGTTATGAATACTATCATACCCTGATCTCAAGCACAGTTAACAGCAAAATTACAGAGGTGCTGCTTTATATTTCTGATTTAAATCCATGAAATTGTGATATCAGTAAGTATCCTTGCCATTTAGATCTAGCTATTTTTTTCAAGGATCATAATTTTATATTTAATAATTGTACATTTGTTTGCATTTTTATTTTACCCTTTGGGTCCTGGAGATGTCTCTAACACAAAAGTGACACAAATGTGTGCAAAGCAATGTGTTACCCTGGCATTCATAGGGTTAAACGTTTATGGCAATGCAAATTGACAATGAAAATACACATCACAGCTTCTGTGTCAAAACATGCATTTCAAAATAACTTTAGATGAAAGGAGACTGGTTCGGAATAATTAAGATACAGGTAATAACACAGTACTCTGCAATCCAACTGGGATGTTTACTTTTTATCCAACCTCTCAATAGAATTGCTCTTTTTTCCACGATAATAAACCTCGGGGCCTGGATCAAAAGGGAGAACTTGAGGTTGGTTTAACCCCTTGTGTGATCTCTCTGGCGATAAAGTAGTTAAACAATACAGTCTATGTTGGAAATGAATATTATTTTGACCTTTACTGTTGCTACACATCAAGTCATCTACCGCTCTCCATAGAGCCTATTTAAATAAATGGGCCTTTGGGGAATATTAATGTGTCCCCTACTGTACAATTGATTTTCTACACAATTATTTTTTTTTTTGAAATTTGTATGTGGATAGATAGATAGATAGATAGATAGATAGATAGATAGATAGATAGATAGATAGATATGTGTATGTAATTATAACATTATACATATAATTACAAAATACACATATACAACGAAATTAAGGTTGTCTGATGGACTCTGAAGCAGATTACACTTTTCTGGGATCCGGTAAAGTGTAATAAGTAAAGCAATTGGATGACTGACTCTATGAACAGATTCATAGTGCGATTTATAACCCTTTGCGTGCCAGAGTGGTGTTACGTTGCACACCCAACTGGCGCTCAAATGGTTAATCATTTGCGTGCCAGAGAGGTTAATAATATGATTGACATACAAACATACTGTAGCATTGGGAGAGTAATGAGGACTTTTTTGAGGTTTAGCATCCCTAAAATTGACAATCAAATAGACAGATTTTAGTGAATGCAGCATTCCAATATAAAATAGTGTGATTATTAGTTTCCCCAAACAAAATAATATTCTTACTTCTACGTGGGCAAACGCAGACGGGTCGATTGTTGCCCAGTACACCCCCATGCATTTTTTTCTGCAGAACCGCATTAACCCCACATAATAAATGAGGACTTGAGGAGTTTCATATTGCAGATGTGATCTCCTCCTTATCCATCTTTAGAACACCTTAGCGCATGTCTCCCAGCTGTTCCTGAACTATAACGCTCGTTATCTTCAGCCAGCCATCAGGGTTTTGAAGTCTAACAACAGCTGGAGGGATGCTGGTGTCCAAACCCTGGTATATGCATAGTTAAATATAAATGTATAAATTATATATATATATATATATATATATATATATATATATATATATATATGTAGTTTGGCTCAATTGTGGGGCAAACGAACTGCACCATATGGGAAGAATACAGTTGAAATGTATCCTCCTATATAATAATTCGCTAGAATGTGAACACAGAATAACGGGAGCATTCTGTGCTTTTGGGCAGTCTCTACAGTGCATGACTGCGTCGGCAACAGGACACAGAGCAGGACCCGCCTCTTAACATCGCCTGGACCTTGGCCCCTGTACACAGGCTTTTACGCTAGTTTAACATAAATTTGTAATCCCTTCCCCATGAGTTGGATGCCTTTTTAGCATTTACAGGGTTCAAAAACATTTACATCAATGGCAGTCTGTAGAGTTGTTATTTGTCCCCCAGTGGGTTTACCCCAGAATTGCACTGCTCCAGAAATTTTATACATAAGGCCCAAAGACTTTTGTATGTATAATTGTGCAAAATACTTTTAGTTGTGTGCTAATTCATTTATTTTTTGAAACGCTCCATTGCATTTTCCCCAGTACTACTCCTAATACTTCTTTTACTACTACTGTTACAACTGCTGTTGCTCCTACTACTACTGCTGCAGCTGCTACTTCTACTAGTACTGTCTACTGCAGCAGTGCTACTACTACTCCCAGTGCTACTACTGATTCTACTACTACTAATCCGTTTTTATTACCACTATTATTTATTTAATTTAGAGAAATATTTTTCTTAACATATAATGATATTTGTTGTGTAAATTAATATTCATTACAGTGTATGTTTGTGATTATTCATATACCCTTAGTGTCTGACTGTTACTTGTAGAATTATTATTATTATTATTTCACCATCCATGTATCTTATTATGCACTATTAGCTATTAAAAATCATATTATTAGGACCTGCTAATGTAATAAAAATAAACAAAAAATTGCCGACCACCTTGTTTTCATTTATCTTTACTTTTTATTACTGGGAGGAGAATAGAAGCCAAATGCATTCATTAATATTTCCTTCCCAGCAGCAGTGGCATAGCATTAAATGGGCTAACGTTTCATTGTCCTCCCATGGGCCTTTGCTAGGAAACAATTAGTAATGTGTGAATCAGATATACCAAGTAAAGGGATGATAAATATTAATGCATGAGAAGTGTCAGCAGGCACCCAGCAGAATAAAAGGGACTATAAAAGGTGTAATGTGTTGGGAATACATCAGGGAAGGTGTTACAAGTCAGATGATGGAGATGCCATTCTGACATGTGTGAGCAAGGAGGGGAGGGAGGTATCATCTTATGAGCTCAAGGAGATCAGTGTCTGATCCATGAATATTGTATGAGAGAGAGGTTGAATGGTGTGATGTGCTGGCAATGATAGGCTTCCTATTGAGTTTCTCGGTATGCCTTGTTGAACATAAGGGGTGGATCAGGTGTGGAGCAGACTAGACATCTGAGAAGACCCCTTTTTATTGAGATGATGTTCCCCTGGCTGAAACGTGTCGAGTTTGAACTTGAGGTCAAGTAAACAGATAACTAACAAAATATGGTCATTACCATAGCTTGATGCATTTGCTAATTGTTAAACAGGGAATGCAGTATACGGACTACGTTTAACCCTTTTAGTGCCAGGGGAGTTCGCAACGCATTGCTTAGTCGTTGGCATTCATAGGATTAACCCAATAGAACGCCAGCATGCGTTTGACACTCCTCTATCACTCTGTGGGTTACATGATGAGTTTCACAAGTTTCTGAAGTCATATAAAGAAGTCATTAGCTGTTCACACACTACAAAGTATCTGTGTGTCTGTGTGTGAACTGATCATTAAGTGATGTCCAGACCCCTGCAGGTAAAAAAGATTACCTGATTATTACCTAAATCAAACAACAGGCCTCTTTCTCTTGTGTTCAACAGACAGGTTAGGATGGCTGGGGCCCAGGCACAGGCCTTTTTTTTCTTAAAATCTAGGTTCTATGCATTGAGGTGATGAAAAGGCCAACAGATCATGGGGTTTCAACACTTCCAAATTTATTTTCGTTTTGCAATCCCTGTCTGTAAATGTGTGTGTGTGTATATATATATATATATATATATATATATATATATATGTGTATAAATATATATATATATATATATATATGTGTATATATATATATATATATATATATTTATTTATTTATTTATTTTCCGCTAAGGGGTTGCTTTATTCAGGTCAACGTTTCGGCTCAAACTTACAACCTTGCTAGACTTCCGGTGGGAGCAAACCGTTGACCTAAATACATTTCGCGTCGCTGAAAAGTACCTTAGGGAGTCAGTCTGTATTTTTATGTTCCCAAGATTGTGTGTTATATCTTTAAGACACTAAGATATTCATTTACTTTTCCCCAGAAGTGTCCACCTGTCACACTAAAATAAGAAATTAAATAAGGAGATATCAGATTCTTCTTTGTTACTTTTTATTTTATGTCCAATGGTTGACCAAGACCTTTAGTATGTATATTTTATGTATTGTATTTAGTGTTGCTTTTGAGCCACCTTTCCCCAGTCTAATGCAGGGCAGTTGTTTTACCCAATGCTAAAGCAATTATTTCCTGACCACGTAAAGGCATCCCGTCGGTATAAACCGTATTCTTTGTTTATGGAAAGCTAAATCACAAAACGATGTCTTATCAAACACCTAGAGTAAGTTCATATGCAAAACTTAAAAAAATAAACGGCATGTTCTACATTAAGTCAGACTAGGTTTTTTTCATTTTAAGTGACCAGTAAGTCTTAACCCTTTGAGTGCCACGTGGTATGGCACTTAAAGGGTTAAAGTTATGAAAATATAGTGATCCTGTGAATAAGGAAAAGGAAGAGAGAGCCATAATGACTGAGGGCGGATTGTGGCCCAAATAAAGAAGAATAATTAGAGCAATTCTGGAGCAAGCCAACTGCATCATAGATAGCTTCTAAATCCCCAGCTGGACCTTATGTATCTTAAAGAAAAGTGGAGCAAACCAACTTCACAATCAACAGTTTCCCCAATTCCCATTTATTTACATGGGGTTCTCAATCCACTGAATGCTTTCATTTTACGAGGTTAAAAGTTCTAAGTAAATGAAAACAATTGTTTTATTTTGACAGAGAGAAGGGGGAGTGAGTGAGAAGTATATATAGTGCGAGGGATATCTAGGGAGAAAGGGGAGTGATGGATTATATTAGAGAGGTAAGAGTGTTAGTGAGACATAGTATGAGAGGCAGTGAGACACAACGTGATACAGGAGGATATAATGACAGAGTGGGATACATTTGGAGAAATGTAAAAAACACAAAGACAATGAGCGACAGTGTGTTTTTTGTCCCTGTGTGTATTTGTATATATATGCTGGTTTGTGTGCGTGTGTGTGTGATTGTGTGTGTGCATGTATGTATGTGTGTGTATGTATGTATGTATGTGTGTGTATGTATGTATGTATGTGAGTGTGTGTGTGTGTATGTATATATGTATGTGTATGTATGTATGTGTATGTATGTATGTATGTGTTTGCGTATGTATGTGTGTATATGTATGTATGTGTGTATGTATGTATTTGTGTGTATATATGTGAGTGTGTGTGTATGTATATATGTGTGTGTATGTATGTATGTGTGTATATGTGTATGTATGTGTGTGTATAAATATGTATGTGTGTATGTATGTGTGAGTATGTATGTATGTATGTGAGTGTGTATATGTATTTGTGTATGTATGTATGTGTTTGCGTATGTATGTGTGTATATGTATGTATGTATGTATATATGTATATATTTGTGTGTATATATGTATGTGAGTGTGTGTGTATGTATGTACGTATGTGTGCATGTATGTATGTATCGATGGGTGAATGTGTGTGTATCGGTATATACATGCTGGTGTATGCTGGTTTGTGATTGTGTGTATGGTATGTATATGTGTCTGTGTGTATATATATATTTATGGGTGGATGCATATATGTGTGTTTCTGTGAGTGTATGCTGGTTTGTGTGTGTATATGCACGTGTGTGTGCACATGTGTGTGTGCCACATGTCTGTGTATGTACGTGTGTGCGAGCATTAGGGTTTTCTGGTCGCCCCTTTAAAAATGGACACATATAATAATGCCTGCTGCAGTGGTTATTACCAAGAAGCAGTGGACACATATAATAATGCCTGCTGCAGTGGTTATTACAGGACAGCAGTGGACACATATAGTAATGCCTGCTGCAGTGGTTATTACAGGACAGCAGTGGACACATATAGTAATGCCTGCTGCAGTGGTTATTACAGGACAGCAGTGGACACATATAGTAATGCCTGCTGCAGTGGTTATTACAGGACAGCAGTGGACACATATAGTAATGCCTGCTGCAGTGGTTATTACAGGACAGCAGTGGACACATATAGTAATGCCTGCTGCAGTGGTTATTACAGGACTGCAGTGGACACATATAGTAATGCCTGCTGCAGTGGTTATTGCCGGGCAGCAGTGGTTCCATGATTCCACCCCGTGTATCCATGCAGCAGGAATGTTTCTATAAATGTTCAGTCTTAACCATCTGAGTACCAGAAAGGTTTCCAACGCATACCTCTCAGGCACCCAGAGGGTTAAACGGTGTTCTGGCAAACCTAATGTGTGTCTGTGTATGGGAAAGAATGAAAGAGAGTTGCAAGAGAGATGTGGCAGTGAGAAGAGGAAGAAAGATAGCAAGAGATAATGAGGGCAGATATAATGAGAGAGATAAGGAAAGTTAGACATTGTACAAATTATACAATTATTTCTGTATATATTTACAAAATGTCTACACATTCAGTATCTCCTGTGATTAATTGTAATCGTTTGTCACATTCTATGCAGAGTTGCTTTTCCTCGGGCTGTAATTGTTTTAAGGGGTTAGTTCATTATTTTTTCCCATCAGATTAACACTTGCACTGTTTGAATAAGGCTGGGGGCCTATGCTCTTCCATTTAGTGTTGTTGTTTGTTTTTATTCTTTGAAAAGCAATTCTTCTTAGAACTGTATGCAGATCCAGCTTTCTCACATGAAGGCTGCAGCAGCTCAGTAAAACACACAGTTTTAGTGGGCAGAAGCACTTGAACAAACTGAAAGCTATTGTCATGCAAGAATGTCTGAGAGGCCTTTCATCTGATAAGGAGGGATAAGGCCCGGGGAGCTGAACAAAGGCCTGGGTGCGGCCAGAGATGGGCAGATAGAAAGAGAAAGGTTCCATGTACCTGGGAGCCTGCACCAAACTGACCTTCTTTCACTTTTAACAATAATGGCCCTTATGTATAAAACCAGGCAGAGCAATTCTGGAGAAAACCAACTGTACCGCAGGGGAGAATTAAACATTCCGAATGTTCCAATTGACCCGACTGGGGTTAACCCTTTGAGTGTCAGAGGGGTATATACATG
Source organism: Rhinophrynus dorsalis (assembly GCA_037306005.1). NCBI lineage: Eukaryota > Metazoa > Chordata > Amphibia > Anura > Rhinophrynidae > Rhinophrynus > Rhinophrynus dorsalis. Next base: position 289,650,756 of record CM074720.1, read on the forward strand.
CGTTGCATACCCCTCTGGAAGTCAAAGTGTTAAAATCTCATGTAACCCTTTTGAGTAGGGGGTATCCAGTACATTATAAAACAATGCACTGGATGCTCATCTGACTCGCAAAGGGTTAAATCAATGGACATTTGTATCCTATGGTACAGTCACCTTTGTACTAGAATTGCTCAATTTGTCTTTAATACCATGTATTATGTGTAAAAGCAAACTGGACCTATTCTGGTGCAAACAAACTGTACTATATGGGACAAAACAAAGTCCCACATCCCAGTTAGTTTAAATGGGATATTTAACCCCTTGAATGCTAAAAAGAAAGATTCAAGGGATTAAAACTCCTACTTAAATCGTGTGGGCTGATTATTTGTCCCCTGTGGTGCAGTTGGTTTGCACCAGAAGAGCTCCAATGTGTCTTTATATATATTACCCAATAATAATCAGACTACCGCCATTTTTATTTCAGTCATTATATGATTAACTGTTTGTGTGCATCTGACTTTGTTATCGTCTGCTTTGCGTTTTATTTGGTGGTTTGGGTGGATTGTTGAGTGACAACCACTGCCATACAAGGAGTTAAATACCCCATTATGTATGCGTATACCTTTGTTATTTGTAATTAACCCTTGCAATGTCAGATGTGTATCGACATTGATCTGTGAGTGCCAGAAGGGTATGCAACACCCCTCTGGCATTCAAAGAGTTAATTCAGGATATGTCACGTTATTAATTCTGGCATATGAAAGTAAAGCTCCTTTAATGAATTAACACACCTTTGGCATTCAGTGGGTTAACCTATGGAATGCAGTTTCATACCCTCAAACATATCACAGATGTACATAGACGCTGCCACAATGAGTATTTAAATCAACCCCCTTTAAACCAGCGGGTATTTGTGTGTGTGTGTGTGTGTGTGTGTATTAAATGCTCCAAATTGTACCACTTTCTTACATAGGTCTCACTGTGTATGTCTGTGCTCACTCCTGTGCCTGAGTTTCTTCCTATTACCTGAAGTATGAACACAATAGATAGTCCCCTTCTGGTTATTGCTTGAAAAAAAGGTATACGATGCTCCTGCTGTTTAACCCTTTCAGTGCCAGACTGGCCTTCAAAGCATTGCCTCGCAATGCGTTGGACACCCTCTCGCATTCAAAGGGTTAATACCGTGCAAAAAGGACAAGAAAGGTGCAGTACCTGCTAAAAGGTTATGGGTGGATGGTATGGTGTTTATGAGATGTTTGTGGGTGGATTGCTTATATCAATGTTTGTTTAGCTTTCTCATCACCCTATTGCGTGTTAGGCCATGAATGTATGTATGTATTTGTTTATTTATTTATTTTGGGATTGATGTGGTTAAAAACAATATATTGTGTCCACATTGTGATATCTTTTGATGTGATATCGTTACCTTCTTTGTGTCTCTATATTTGTGTTTAAATCGTTTTCCAGAGCACAGACGTGTGCAGGTGCCTATGGATAATAGGTGAGCACTAAAGCATGAGATCTAAGCACAACACCTGACCTGTCAGAGCCTGTGGGCGCCTCCATACAGGAGCACATAACACCTCTGCTCTGGGTCTAAATACAGGTATCAGAGACAGGGTAACGCCTTCTAGTAATATCATCCCCAATTACAGAACATGACCAGGAATCCTACAATTACCCCCGAGAATTCGTTGAAAAGATAACGGGGTTATGCACCAAGGCGTGATAAATATGTGATAAAGAGGAGATATCTTCTCCAGTGATATCTACATTAAGATATCCAAAGCTGGCAAGATCTTAGTGCTTAGCCTCCATAGAATGACAGGAACTGGAGAAGTTATCTCCACTTTATCACACCTTAGTGCATCTCCCCCACATATTGAAGCTGTCACAGATCTAAGGTCCATGTGGACAGACATGACAGGTGCTAGAATGACCACTGAACCCCAGGCTCTACTAAATGCACCTGGTATAAGCTTAACTCTTTAAGTACCAGGGGTGTGCAAGGCATTGATTTGTATACACATATATGGTCCTTAAAGGGTTAAATAGGCTCCAGCAGTCTGTTTTCTTCACTTCGGGAAAAAACAAACAAATAAAAAAAACCTTCCTTTATGGACATGACATTTAGGATTGACTGGAAATGTTCATGTTCAACAATTCATGGGGGTCATCGGGATTTTCTAGCCATCAAAATGTAACTGTGTGTGATGGTGGTGGTTATTATTAGGCTGTGTTAGTTCTCCTGTAACTCATTCATTGCGCTGAAGGCCAACTTGGTAATGCTAAGGTTAACTGTGTGAGTGTCTAAAGCACAAAGTATTCGGTACTAGCGTAAAAGCCTGGTCCAAGTTAACCCTTTGAGTTCCAGTGGGGGTCGCATACCCCTCTGGCACTCGAAGGGTTAAGAGGCCGATCCTGCTCTGCTTCCTGCCGCCGACGCAGTCATGCACTGTAGAGACTGCCTGAAAGCACAGAACGCTCCCAGCACAGAACTCCCAGCATTGTGTGCGTTTGGGCAGTCTCTACTGCGCATGATGGCTTCTGGCAAACATACTAGCGAATTAGTATATAGGACGGATCTCCCATGAGATCCCCGATATGTATATAAATTAAGGCTAGTGTTCTACACAGCACTGGTGTCACGCTGGGGCAAATCAACTGTATCATAGGGGGCAAATACACATTCTAAAAATCCCTGTTGTTTTAAACCAGATGAGTGCGCTACACATTACAAAGCAATTCTTTGCACACTCCTATGGTTATGCGTGGGTTAAAAGAAATACAAACTGCTTGCTGAGCTTTACTGCTCATTTAATCGTTTGATGGTTAGGGGGTGCCCCAAGCAATGTGTCAGGCATCTCTCTGGCACTCGGATAGTTAAATCGCTTCTCTTTGATCACTTCTTAAAATCAAGACCTTTGAAAACCATCTTTTACACTGTAAACTTCTCAATATTTTCAGCAGAAAACCCACAAGACGAGCATCTTCAACAGAAAACCACAGTTGCAGTCTTTGTAAACAGTGATCACCAATCATCTCCCATTACATTTGTTTTAATCTGGGACTGATAAGTATCAATCATTGTAGAACTTCACAAGAAATAGACGCTCATAGAATGAAACCGTATGTAGAAAAAATGCAACTGTGTAAGTCAATGAGAAATCATGGGGAATTAACTCTTTGACCGCCAGGGCTGCGTGTGTGCGAATTATTGCGTTGGTTCTCAGTGGCTTATGTATAAAGGCAAGATAGATCAAACCATCAGCACCAGAGAGGGGGACAAAATTCCCCAAATGCCCATTAGTTTAAATAGGGCTATTTAACCCCACTGAATTCTACAAATGTATCGGAAACCTGTGCCCGGACTTTATCCGCTATATCTTTATGAGTAAAGTTCAGTTGTGTTAATGGAGATGAAGAGAACAATTCTAGTTATAACGAATCCAAAACGAGGATTTCTTATACTTTTTCGGCCTGACTGGAAAGCCATCTTATTATATTAACTCTATCGAGGCAAGCGTATATTTAAGGAATAATATTTATCATGGTGAAAGTACAGTAGACTCACTCTGTTGTATGTACTAAAAATAAACACATACATTTTCAGTTAATCTCATATCTTATGTCATTACTTCTCTTCCTTTTCTTCTTCTCTTATTCAATAATAAATAATACAATAATGATATTAAATAATAATATAAAAACAATATATATTTGCCCAGATCCAGATATAGTACTGTGATTGTGCGCAAACAATGTGTAATATTAAGCAGTCAATGCTGAGTGGATATGGTTGTGAACTAGTAAGTGGTATTCTGTGCTAGTATTAGTCCAGTGCCTCCTCTGTACCAGTATTTACTAGTGATGCCTTTATGAGTAATGTGTTTTGGCATTCCCACAGATAGCTGGAGTTTAAAGTGACCTGCTGCATGTGATTTCAATAAAGCGCTTGCCTGGACAAGACAAATACACTTTTCCCTTTATTAAGAAAACGGAAATGGAGGAGTGAGTAATTTGTTTTATGGGGGGTGTTCTGTTCTCATCTTCTACTAGATTATGAATTTAACTGTTTTGACTGTCAGAGGATTGGTCATCACACTGTTCTGCTTTTCAAGTACATTAACCCCATTGTTCTGTCCTATCGTCATATAATTTGTCATAATAATAATTATCCTTTCCAACACAAAACGCGTGAATAAAAGGATGGACTTGTGTATTACCTAATAATGAATCCCCATCCCCCCCAAACACACGCATTAACCATCTGAGTACCAGAAGGGTGTGCTAGTACTCTCCCACCCACCACTAAACACACACAAATAAACACTTAATCCTTTTCGTGACCCCCCCCCATTTGAGTGCTAGAGCGTTTCATCGCTAGGTCACTCAAAGAGTTAATCAAGTATTTTGCTTTTCTTCATTTCTGTCACCACTGATTCAGCAGAGACTATGGATTAAACCAGGGTATTAATATACGAGTATTTTAAATTACACTTACAAATCCTACCTACTTCGATCCCAGGATTATTGGTCTTTTCATGATTTAAATAGTGCGTGTTATCATAATCTTCATATACTGTCAACTGTACCACTATATTAAATCATGAACTGCAGATTGTACATGTTTGTGATACATTGTAGTATATTTTGATATAGGCATGCATTATAAATTGCTTCATTGACGCGACTTGATGATAAGAAGAAACATAAATATTTAACATGCAGCGCTGTTAATATGGAAATATATGTTGCAGGGTTTATCTGAGTTAAACAAATGTAGTCCCATTATTGGAAGATGTTTTATTCAAACGTTATTGCAACTCAAATTTGTCTTTTTTGTTTAATATTTCCATAGCCCCAGATTTGACAGTGGCGCTGTTGCCACAGAAGGTCACAGACAGCTGTTGTCAGTGACAATAACATGCGCTGTATTTCATAATTATTTCCCTTTAACCATATGAGTGCCAGAGGGGTATGTAACGTAAGGCATACCCCTTTGACACACAAAAGTTTAAGCACAATAAATGAGGCATTTTCAGTCTGATATGTCACAAGATGATTTTTAGAATTTTGGTTTCTGCTCCGGCTAATTCAAGGCAATATTTAAGTAAAAATAATATATCCAGAAAGACAAAAACAGAAACGATCCATTGTACACAAACTAATCCTGCTTTGATTCTTATTTCACGTGTCTTAGTAAATAACATATATTGGTTATAGTGTTTCGCAAAGACCTTTGTAAATAAGTAGCATGTTGTTAGTCCTGATATATAATTCATATTCTAGATATGGCATGAGTGGATACAATCTTTCTTGTGTATTTGCTACTTTAAATGGCTTCTGTCAGGTAACTGCGTGTATTACAAACCAGGGAATGCGAGGTAGACATTGAGGCCGATGTACTAAGGACCTGCGTTAATTCTGGAGCACACCAACTGCATCACAGATGACAAATAAACGTTCCAGCTGAATTAAATTGGTGCTTTTATCCTCTTCGGTACACTGGACACCTTTAGCATTCAAGGGAGGAGAGTCACTAAGCGGTGATAAAGAGGTAATGACTCCTCCAGTTTATCACTTCTCCAATTCCTGTTATTCTATTTAGCCTATGCACAAATATTTCTTCAACTATGGAGATCTTAGTGAATAGGTGCCATAGAATAACATAGGAACTGGAGAAGTGATAAACTAGAGGTCATCAGAACTTTATCACCTTTTTATCACCACTTAGTGAATTTCCCCTAAAGTGTTAAATCTCCATTCAAATCAATAGGACTTTGTGCTATCTGTATTTGTCCCCACAATGCAACTGATTTGCCCCAGAATTGCACCGCGGGACATATTATATTATATAAAACGACAGCAGTGATTCATTATCATCACCCCAGGAAAATATGAAAGTGCATATTTATATCGGCAAAAACCGTGTATTTGGATCACATCAATTGTACCACATAAAACACACTTTAGATGAAGTCAATTCCTTCCTTTGAGATATATATATATATATATATATATATATATATATATATATATATATATATATATTGTTTTGTTTCACATCTACTGAACAATTGACTTGATAAATACGCTTCCGTCATTGTAGGCTGCTTGTTTTGTTTAGATGCTAGAGACGTAAGATATATATCTGTATAAATTCAACGTGATAATAGTCTAATTTCAATCAATACTATTTAATACTTTTTTTCCTATGGTGCAAATGGTTTGCTCCATGATTGCTAGATTTTTATGAACATATGGCTCTTAGAAGATATTATTCAATAGCAGAAAAACAACAACTGACCCATCTTTTCTTCTCTTTTGTCATATATTTATAAAGTCAAGATTTACTTATTCATTAGAATAACTATATTTCCTTTCATTCCATCACCCTCTAATACGGGCAGAATAACGTAGTAAAGTGTAAGTGGAGTGCAGTGCAGTGCACTGTAGTATAATGTATGTACAATGCATTCCAGTCCAGTATAATGCATGTGCAAAACACCACAGTTCAACACAATGCATTGTTATAGTATAGGGGCAATACCTTACAGTACAATGCAAATGTAATACAGTACTGTTCAAGTCAATGCAGTATATTGTATGTACAATACAGTACAGATCAGTACATGTATAATACCGTACAGTTCAATGCAGTGCAGTATAGTAATTGTACAACAGAATACAGCAATCAGTACAGTTCTGGTAAAATACAATTTACTGTTCAGTGCAGTGCAGTATAGTGCATGAACAATGCAGAACAGATCGGTGCAGTGGAAAGTCAGCACAGAGTAGTTGTAGTACTATTCAGTCCAATACAATGCGGTGCAGTGCAGCAGGTGCTCTCTCATCTTTTACACTAATGCTGGAACAATGACCTGGCGCGCTGGCTGATAAGATGTAGAGCGGAAGGGTGTTTTGGGCAACTATCTGCGGTTTTGAAGCTCAGTTTTTGATCTGTGCTGTAGATATTAATATGGGAGGCTGCACTGAACCACACACGTTTTATTACACCCCCAGGAATCTGAGGCTCCAAACCCATTACTGAACACAATAAGCACGTTAGCAACTGTTTTTAGACTACAATTCCCATCATCGTCAGTCAGTCGTTTACTTGCTGACAATAATACGAGTTTAAACCCTTTAAATGCGTTGTGTAATATTTTGACACTTGTATATTTAATTCTTTGAGTGCCAGAGAGTTACGCAATAAGTGGAAGAACTGGTGGGGATATTAACCACCTCTGATCAAAGGGATACAATTATAGTTCCGTTTGAAATTCGCTATAATGATTTGGACCACTCTTCTGGAACTCAATGCGTTAACACGATAATATTTATATAATTATTGCACAGAAAACAAGATCTGTGCAAATGTATATGTGTAGCTCCTTGCTTTTGGAGAGGATGTGATCTGTAACATAATACACAGAAAATACAATTAGGTATATTGCATGAACGAGTCAGAGTGAGAGATATCACCTGGGCCCTGTTGATCCAGAAGGTGTGATTTCACTCATTAGGATCAGTATTCATTAGCACATTCAAGTTTGATGATCCAGCTTGTGTTTCTGTAACACATACAGGATGATTAGTGTGTTAAAAGTTCATGGAAATCCATGCTCTTCCCAATCAGATCATTTGCATTGTACACTGGTTTATACAGGTATCATTTGTAATGAGAAACACTGGGCCTTATGTATAAAAACAAAGAGGAACAATTCTGAGGTAAACCATAGGGGGCAAAGCAACCATTCCCATTTATCTGAACAGTAGAGGTGTCTCCACCATTTTAAATGGAGTTTTGGAAGTTTTTTGTGTCACCCCTATATTACGACTGGCTTGCCTCAAAATATCGGTGGTTTGCCTTTAACCTTCCAGTGTCAGCGAGGTATTCAAGTCATTGCAACGCAATCCTTTGGCTACCTCTCTGGCACTCGAAAGGTTAAACGTAGGACCCATTGTATGGATTCAGGGGTCGATACATGCAGGAAGCGGCTCTGCGCCCCTGGTGGTTATTGCTGGGAATTCATATAAAATAATAGAGTCCCTCAGCTGTAATCCAATGACCTTCCAGATGTCCACCCGTTTAGGTTGTGTAGAGTTAATAACAATCTTAAATAGGGTATTACCAAACAGCCATATGTTCTTGTTTTTATTTTAGTATGAAAGCGAATTTCCATGTGTTTACAGCAACAGAGGTAAAACTAGGCACTACCTTTTCTAAATGTAACAATTATTATAATATTGTCAAGAGGACAAACATATAGAGAAATAGTATAATTCAATGAGCCATGTTTCTACAGTAGGAATGGTCCATCCCTACATACTTACTAGTGTCTATTGGCTTCCTTTTGACACATTGGAGTTAATGAACAAAAGTGATTCAGCATTAGATCAAGAACCGAAATCAATTTTGAGTCCTTGCTCCAGCCTAACATCAATACACTAGGCTACATAAGCACCATATCCTCCCCTTATGGCTTCATGCAGCAAAAGAAGGGTAAAGGGTCAGTCTGTGGGTATTTGGGGCAGTTCTTTCCTCTGTGCATTGCTTAGGCCTGTGTTCTATGCAAGGTTCAAAGGAAATATTATATTGTACGCCACTTGTTTTGTGCAGGCTATGGGGCTCTCTTGTAGGCTTCCTGGCATTAAAGTTCATCTGTGGCAGAGTGTGTCAGCTGTTATGCACTAACAGCTATTATACATTGTAGTGTAGCAGCTAGCATAAGAGAATAATGTTAGGATGGCTGCAATGGCAAATTCATACATTTTGCCCCACTGAGACTAGTGTACTAAAACAAGCACTAAAACTGATGGTAAAGGGCTATGGTCAGCAAATTAACCCTTTGAGTGCCAGAGAGGTATGGAATGCATTGCTTTGCAATGCATTCTGTACCCCTCTGGCACTCAAAGGGTTAAAGATGTACAATTCTGAAGCAAAACAACTTCACCACTGGCTTGAAATTAAAATTTTGCAACTTCACATTGGTTTAAATAGGACTTTCAATTCCTTGTGGGTTATGCACTACGGTTTGATACAGAGGAGATAACATCTCCAGTGATATCACTTCTCCACTTCTTAGGTTATTATACGGAGCCAACGCACTAAGATATCTCCCACTTGAAAATCTAGTTCATAGACTCCACAGAATAACATGGGAAGTGGAGAAGTGATAGCGGTGAAATTATCTCCTCTTTATCACTGCTTTATCACACCTTAGAGCAGGGCTCAAAATTTCCACTCTCCACTAGCCAATGGCAAGTGAAAATTTAGCCTTGGCGAGTAGAAATTCAGCCCTGGTCGGTATGTTTTGGCTTGCAGTGGCGAGTAACTTTTCAGGTCTGGCTAATAGCAAAGGACTAGTGTTGAGCGAGCGTGCTCGGCCGATGCTCGGATCGGCTCGAGCATCGCTCTGCTCTGCACATGGCGGTACTCGTACGAGTACCGCCATGTGCTCGCCCGACATGCTCGGGTGAAGAGGATCTGTGCCGGAAGAGGCACAGATCCGAAGACGCTCCGCTGGACCACCAGGGAATGGAGGTACGGGGGCATTGCGGAGATGAAGGGGGCATTGCGGAGATGAAGGGGGACATTATGGAAGAGGGGCATAGACTCTATGCCCCTCTTCCACAATGTCCCCCTTCATCTCCGCTATGCCCGTCTTCCACAATGTGCCCCTTCATCTCCGCTATGCCCCTCTTCCACAATGTCCCCCTTCATCTCCTATGCCATAGAGGAGATGAAGGGGGACATTGTGGAAGAGGGGCATAGCGGAGATGAAGGGGGACATTGTGGAAGAGGGGCATAGAGTCTATGCCCCTCTTCCACAATGTCCCCCTTCATCTCCGCTATGCCCCTCTTCCACAATGTCCCCCTTCATCTCCGCTATGGCATAGGAGATGAAGGGGGACATTGTGGAAGAGGGGCATAGCGGAGATGAAGGGGGACATTGACCAGGCACCCTCCGCTCATCAGAGCAGGGGGTGCCTGGTTTAATGCTCGAGTGCTCCCATTCATTTGAATGGGGCTCGGGTGCTCGGCCGAGCACTCGAGCATCAGGGGGTGCTCGGTCAGAGCACCCGAGCACCCGAGCATCGGGGTGCTCGCTCATCTTTACAAAGGACTTAAAATTTTAAGCCCTGGCTTAGAGCATCTTCCCCCTTGAATACCAGAGAGGTCTCAACAGGAATCATGGGAAGTTATTTTGGTCCGCTATGTTGCAGTTGGTTTGCTCTTTGAGGCTGAATTACTAAGAATATTTCAATACATTCTGGGGCAAACCAGCTGCACCAGAGAGAACTAATCAACATGTCCAATGGTTTAAACGAGGCTTTCATCATATTGAATGCTAGAGAAGTGTCCAGTACTTTGCTTCACTAAGACTATGGATCAGATATGTAGTCAACGTAGGCATGTCAAATTCAAATATAGTTGAGGGCTGCATCATCAACATTTTAGTTTAAGGAGGGACATAATTTTGCATTACACATTTTCAGAACATAAAATATGTTAAAGGGACAGTTCCACATTATTCTGACTTTACATATTCTACAAGTGCATAATACTTAAAGTCAAATTGCCTATACTTTTTTTCTTCTTTTTTTTTTGTTTTACATTTTTATGATACTGAGCTCACTAAATTTCTGTTTCCAGAGAGCTTCCTATTGGGGACTGTGACAGAGGCATTTATACAAAGCTGCATTCTTTCAGCAGTACTGAGTGACCTGTATGCTGTAGTGGAAGAATTTTCTACATTGTTTCACTTTCTTTTTTACATTATATCTTTCTCTATGCTTTTGCAGTCCAACACAGAAAGCTCTCTGGCAACAGATTTACTTGGCTTCCTCCCAGGAACATAATAGGTGAAGATGAAATAAGTATGAGCAATTTGACTTTACATATTATTCAATTGCGGAATAAGTAAAGTCAAAATAAGGTGGAACTGTCCCATTATACTATTCGTTATGAAAATCAATTATAATAACTTAGGACCTCTGCAATATAGAGGGCCTGGTAACCTATTCCTTTAGATTAATATTTTTTTCCATTGTTTACAAAATGAAATATGTTTTGTATTTCTATTGAAAGGATATGTGTTGTGTGTATATTCCAATATATACATACTATTTGAAGAGCCCGTTACACGGGCTACAATGCCACTGCCAGCCGGTTGCAGGGCAGTCATGCACAGTAGAGACTGCCCGCACCATGGCTGATACAGAGCTGGACGCGTATCAGCCGCGGCACGGGCAGTCTCTACTGTGCATGACTGCAGCACGCATAGCAGTCTCTACTGCGCATGACTGCGTAGTTACACATGTTTTAGCGAATTATTATATAGGATTTGTATAAACATCATACCCCTCCATCTCTGTGCTTAACAATATGTTGGCATAGTGAGAGGTTAATATCTGCTGTCAGTATAAATGCAGATGGTGACAAACACTGAGTATACAGGGGTACAGAGAAAGAATAAAGAGGAGCAAAGAGGGGTATAGCTATACTCAGTGGCGTAACTTTAGGGGTCGCACCTGCGACCGGGCCAGTCACTCCAGGGGCCTGGCCACCCCCTGTGACCCCTCCGCCTGGCATCCGCAATCTCCCTCCGGCGCTCTAGTAATGCAGAGCGCTGGGAGATTACATCATCTCCCAGCCCTCTGCATTACTAAGAGGACCGCGCAGGTGCTCCAGGGAGGTAGGAGATGGGGGCATTGTGAAGATTGAGGGACATTGTAGAGGGGGTCAGTGTGGTCGGGGGGGGCCCTGGCACTTCTTGCACCAGGGCCCGGAGGCTTCTAGTTACGCCTCTGGCTATACTTACCAAGTGCTGAGTGGGGAACAAAAGTTAATATAGATTTTTAGTGACCCAATCTCCCTCCATCTCTCAGACATTGTACTGGCCCTCTTACAGTCTTCATGTGCACTTCATACTTTCCCTTATAAGTAGACATGTACAGGTGCTGTACCTTTACTGAAGACCTATTTTGCTAATATAAAACGCTCATTCAGGTTCTTTGCTAGTAGAGCAGGGAAAGAGAGAGAGAAGGGTTGAGTGTTCTAGGCTGTACATCACTAAAGTTGATCTTTCACTATAACAGTTTAGTTGATGTTAAATATAAGTAAAAACTGCCTATATGTTGTGCTTCCATTTATTTGTAATATAAATAGTTTTTGAGAAATTAACTTTTATTTGTTGGTGGCACAGAGTGGCACTTTATGCTAATACACTTCTGTGCTGGGTCAATATACCACACAATGTGCTATGAAATGTCACGGGCACCCAGGAATGCTCAGAACTCAGTACGGTAATATAATGCAAAATATTTATTAGAATAAATCACAGCGATAAATAAGTGGCACAACAAGCAAAAGGTTACTATCTGGCAACACTACTACCAGAAATAGTAGGCCTCTCGCTAGACCACAATGCAAGAGACTGGGCCGAAGCCCCTGTTAGTCTCAGCAGAATACAGGAACACCAACTCTTGATCCGTCGACTGGAACACTGGAACAGGCGACCGCTGTGAACACTGGCTCAGCAATCTTGATCCGATGAACAGGAACACACAAGGACTGCTGGACTGGAGAACTGACCCACGCCTGCAATCAGTCAAACCAGCAACACCACACCTTGCAGCAACCTGGTGACCCACGCTTGCAGTCACCGCTAAGAGACCCTGTGACTCTGCCTTCAGTCACTGTATCAGACCCCTGTGACTCACTCCTGCAGTCACATATAAATACCCTGTGGCTCACGCCTGCAGCCACCACACGAGACCCTGTGACTCACGCCTGCAGTCACTACACCAGACCCTGTGCTTCTGCCTGCAGTCACTACATCGAGACCCTGTGACTCACGCCTGCAGTCACCAATCAGACCCTGTCCACAACAGTGGTCTATCTTAAGCCAATAGCACAAATTGATCACAGTAAGGGATACTCGTGATCACTGGGTCATACACAGAGAGGGTTCTTGTACTTATATGGGTCATACACAGAAAGGGTTCTCTTACTTAGCCGGGTCATACACAGTGCGGGTTCTCATAAATAGCCAGGTCATACACAGAGTGGGTTTTCGTAGATAGCCAGGTCACACACAGAGCCCAAGTACTTCACCTAATAACAACAACGCAAGGGCGACTGAGTCAGGACTCAGTCTACCTTTTAAACCCCTCCACAGGAAGTAGGAGGAGCAGCTCAGAGGGAGGAAGTAGGAAGTATGTAGGAGGAGACTACAGGAAACAAACAGATAAAACAGAGGCATGCTGCATGCTAGAAGCCTCGTGCCTGTAGATGCTGCTGCAAACAAGGTAAGCTGAAAACTGTAACATGAAATAATGTAGGCAGAGCTCACACTCTAAAAAAACAATATTATCCAGCGCAGACAGTAGATATAAAATTCTAATATAGCTCAATAAAGTAATGTGAAATCAATAATATAAATAATAGTTAATGCTATCAGTGGTAAACCCAATATAAAAAGCAGGAAGGGTATAAATAAAATGATAATAATCCAAACTACCTGCTGATCTTAAAGGGATAGTAATACTTCGTTTTAACTTTATTTTATTTTGTAGGCATTAAAAAAACATGAAGAGATATTCACAAACAAAGTATCCCCCCCTGTTCGACCAGATCAGAAGGGAGGTGCCCAGGTAGACTGCAGAGAGGGACAATCTTCAATTAAGATAAGGGAAAAAAGCTGAAAAACTTGTCAAGGGGGAAGGGCTTTCATTGTTTTCATACAAAGAAAATTGTCCCCTTCTGTTATCTGTCTGGTCTTACAACCAGACTCACATCTGAGAAGAGATGACTTACACTAGGTAAAAGGGGCGGGGAGGGGAAACTTTGCTTGTGAATATCTCATAAACCATAAAGGTTTGAGAGATAAGACTTATATCATTCTTCATGTTTTTTTAATGTATACAAAATAAAATTACTATCCCTTTAAATAGGTGGTGTGATAGTACTGGCAGGCAGTTAATGAAGTATTCCAGTGGAAATGATGAGGATGATGAAGATGAACAATGAAAATAATTATGAAAACCAAATTAAATGTCCGTGTGTCTGTCAGATGCTGCTATTCACATTAAGGTGCCTTGTCCACCATGGGGAAAATACTGTGTAGTAAACGTAGGAAGCACAAAAGCTAGGCAGAAACACTAGAAGAAATGGTAATATATAAGTGTAATAGTTTAATAACTAAAGTCCATCTTGGGCTTTATGCACATAATGGGTCCCTTCCCCAAATAACCAACAAACTGTGTCCCAATGTAGCCTTCCTTCAGTGGTGCCTTGGTGGATGCTCCGAGATGATCTGGACAAGTGTTGTTCTTGCCTCTGATGTACTGGAATGTCAGTTGTTTGTAGGAAGTTCCAAAGTCATGAGTTATGGATGTTTAAAGCCCACTTTCTGGGCTACAGTCTGAGGACTAGGCAATGAAATAGGTGTCAGTATAGTGTATGGCACCAATGGACCTTCTTTGTACCTCGTGGCTGCAGGACAATGTTATGGTCCATAATGGAGCAACTGGCAAATAGGACGCTTTTGTTAATGCACATTCACACATAGGTCCCTCCCACACCCCGTGAGGTTCTTACCCCTTTCCGATCATCTTGGAGCATCCTCAAGGCATGGTTGAAGGAAGGCTACATTGGGACACAATTTGTTGGCTATACAGGGAAGGGACCCATTACGTGCATAAAGCCCAATATGGGCACAATGTGAGTGCAACAATTGTTTCTTTTAATCCATTTGTTACTTGTTAAACTATTACACTTATATATTACCGTTTCTGCTTGTGTTTCTGCCTAGCTTTTGCGCTTCCTACGTTTACTAAACAGAGCTCACACGTCTCATAGCTCAGAGTGGTAAGTTTAGATTTGAATATAACTCAAAATTTTATGTATGGCGGAAACAGCACTCAAAAAAAGGAGAAGAAAAAAGTAATATCTAGTCCATATTCTATATAATAATTCGCTTCTAGTACAATTTTTGTTGTCCTCAAAACCTTTTCCCCTAAGATGATATGCTTACAATACAGTTTATTGTGTGATGATGATATGAGTTTTCATCCAAGAACAGCAGGCGGACTACAGGATGCCAATCTACAGCTGCTCTGCCCTTCAGTAATGCAACTAACAGGGGTGTTTCTAGGTACTGTTTTAGGGGGAAAACATAGGTCTCATGTTTATTGCCCCATGTCTTGTTGATGGCTTAGGCCTTGTAACTGTGTTAATCTCCCATAAAGTAACTGCAAAATGGCATACCTTCGCTCTTTAGGAGGGACAGTCTCTCTTTGAGACCCAAATCCCTCTGTCTCTCTTAGCCACCCTGGTATCCCTCTTTTTAGGAGATCAGACTGTGTGATGTGTATATAAATGTATCACATTGCTCCACAGCAATAAAACTAACATTATTTTTTTTAACCCCTTAAAGACTGCGTGCCGTGCTATTACCATCATGCGGTTTTTGCGTTAAGGATCGGTGACGGTCATAGCACGTCACATACATTTTACTTACAGTGCTCCTCCGGGAACGCTGTAAGTAAAAACGGGGAGTGAAATTGATCTCTCCAAAACTGGGGCGGTCTCTATCAATCTCCAGCACTGCGTGCCGGTACATGTCACAGGTCACGTGTACCAGCACGTCGGAATCTTCAAAGCAGTCCTTAAGGGAAGTTTACTTCCCAGGACTGCGGACATGAAGGGGTTAAACGTCAGTATATATGTTTATAAATTAGTCCGTGTAAATAAAACACTTTGGTCTTGCTCTAAACCATTTATTCATTTACATAAAGAGATGTCAGTAGGTGAATAAATAACCTAAAAATTCTCACTATTGTCCCTCCCAACAACCATACACCTAAAACAAAAGTGTCCCTCTTTGACCATTCAAAATGTTGGCATGTACGAAATGGGGCTGGGCAGTGCATTAATAGTACATTAGCTTGGCATAAGCAGTGAGTCCTTTGGGAACCTAGCAACTACCCTGCAGAGTAAGTAATGGGAAGGGCCCTCATTACACAGATGATAGCTCCAAAACCTAGCATAAGCTGTCAAGTTTCTATCAAGTATCAGTAAGTATAACAATGTGAATTGTATTTTTTAAATCTGATAGCCTATTGTTTCATTAGTCTATTCCAACACTGTTAAGTAAGAACACAGAACAAAATCTGTGTAAAGAAGACATTGTTTAGGACAATGGTATATTTTATAGCAAGTTTCCATCCTCTAAGAATGCAGTACTCAATACAGGTATTTAACTAAAGGGGCAGAAACATCCAAAATAATAGGCTTTTGTAAATGAGCGCATTTTATTAATATCAGTAATGTGTTTGCATAAGTTGCTGAGGTAGAACAAATAAAACAGGTCAGTCTAGTTCAGTTTTTGGTTGACCTAGAGGCCAGTTTCACTGAAGATATTTACGATTCTGTGAGAAAAAAGGGAAAATCCTTTATGTACATCAATTATTGAAATAAGGAGGCTGATATACTGATAAGAATGAGTAGTTCTGAGGTAAACATTTTTTTAATGAACAGTTTCAGCTGGGGTCCAAAGGGTTATTTGTTTTAGTAATGCAATCTACAGGAAATCTTGAGTTGTTGAGTATGGTTCTCCAAGCAATAAAAACGGCAACACCAATGGGCATTTTAATGCATGGACATATCCCGTGTTTGCTTGGGGCCTCCTGGATTGTAGTGGCAAACCTTAGGATCCCAACAGTCTAATATTTAGAGAACAGAACCAATTCAATGCTTTGAGCAGATGGACAGGGTAGATTGAGGCTATTCTGGGTGCACAACACATGCTTATGGCTGCCTTTCTCATAAGTAGGATAGAAAAAAGGACAACTACAACCAAGTTTCAGAAGATCCCAAATGTGTACATTTATTTGGGGATCTCCAATCCCAATTCTTTTGAAAAAAAAAGTCTCTCAAAAAAAAAACCAAAAAAAAAAAACCACACAACCCCCCACCCCCATAAACACGTTTACTGCACCTCTTGTATGCTATATATATTTCCAGCGTATTGTTTTGCAATGTTTTGGAGACATCTCTATCATCCAAGGGGTTAAAGATGTATTGCATATCTGCCATCATAAGTTGTTTCAGAAGAGAATGCTGGAATTTTTCCTCTGCTGAAGGTGAAACATCCTTTCTTACTATCTCAGATGACCCAGTGACCTCAGCAGTGCCCTTGAGGTGAAAATTTCCCCAGAGAGCTTTGTATTGATCTTCAATATGTTTATGTATTGTAATCATATCACCACAAAGGCACAACATATAAATAAACTCAGTTAGGTTCAATTCCTTTGAATAATTTTGTTACCGGTCTCTGAGCTCTTCAATAATGTCTTGTATACATGAACTATGGGTCATATGCATAAAATGAAAATGGAGCAATTATGGGAACTGCACCATAAGGGACAAATACAATGTTTCATTGATGTAAGTAGTGCTTTTACCCCTTGAATTCTAGAGAGTTGTTCAATGCTTCTTAATGTCTCTTACCTCCCAATGGCCAGAGAGGGACATTTCTGTTTTAGATGGTGTTGCTGGAGGTGTGACTGGTGGGCAGGGCATGACCCAGAGATAGGCTTCTTCATGACCTATTGCCAGCTCATAATGTAACTGAATAATGGGTTACAACAACACCCAATTATTTTATTTACACAGTCTAATTTATAAACACACATACTAAAGGTTAAACAAACATGTATGTGAGTTTTTATTGCTTTGGAGCAAGGTGTTACAATTTTATACATAGTACACATTCTGATCTCCCATAAAGAGCGACACAACGGTAGGAGAGAGGGACAGAGGCATTTGGGTCTCAAAGAGGGACCCTTGGGAGGTACAATGTCCTGGCTACATATCTAGCATTCAAGATCTTGAAAACATTTATATCAAGGCAAATTTATATTGTCCCCAGGGAGCAGTTGGCTTGCAACAGAATTCCTTATGTTTTTGCATATGGCCCTAAGTCTAAACAAACCAGTTGCAGAGGGTGGGCATTTCCTGGCCACACCCCTTGTAGCTCTGTAGCCTGCAGGTGAAGGGTTAACTACCCTTTCTTTTCTGCTGCAGGGTATCCTGAGGACAGTGAAAGCCAACTGATGGGGCCCATTAGTGTGAATGATGGCTTCCTTTTACACACAGCTCAATTTGCAGGTAAATTTTTTCACACTGTCAGGAGATAAGGTTAGCCTTTTTTTCACATGTCCTGGAGCTGATCTCTAGGCTATGGAAGGGAAGGCCTCGGCCCAGTCAAAGCTTTTGTTTGTTGACATTGTCCAGCTATTTTGAAAACTGTTACTCTATTGTTTTCCCAACTGATGAATTAATAAGGGTATTCCTAGGTCACCTGAAAACAAACATTCATCTTTCATGAATCTTTAACCTTTTACATTAGTCACCCTTTATGAACAACACTTATTAGCGTACGCATTACACTGGCGTGTGCAAAATCTAGTAGTTTTCTTGGGAACAGTACTTTCAGAGCTATTGTTTAGTTACAGAGGTAGTGATGGCAATGGAGACATCTCTAGTTTTCAAGGGGTTAAAAATCTAATTTAAATCTATGGGATTTTGCTTTGTATTTTCTTCTCAGGAAGCAGTTGGTTTGGCGCATCACTTTTCTTAGTGCATAGTAACAGTGATATTTTATAGGGTGTTAGAGACATATGGGGGATGCTGTACTTCGATTCTGCACTAAGCTTGGTGCTGGAGCTGATTATTTCATACTGTGCCTGCTTAATGCAAATTTACTAAGATACTTACACAGAAAACTGTCTTCTGTACGCCACTTTTGACAAAGGGAGGAAAGTGGGGAACTCTATGGGCATTTAGGAATGTTCCTTTTTCTCCCCTCCTTGTTTAACCCTTTCAGTGTCAGAGGGGTACGCAATGCATTGCGTACCCCTCTGGCATTGAAAGGGTTAACGCTATGTACTAACAACTAAGCTGACCAGATCCCTTTAACACTTTGAGTTCCAGGGAAGTTTACATCACCCCTTTGCCACTCAAGGGTTAAATCCGGGAACAACGCATATGAAGATTTATTTCTGCGGCACTGTGCAGGAATTAGTGCAACCCTGCAGTGTGCGTGTGTGTTTGTTTTTTAAATAAGTGACCCCAATTTAACACTTTCGGTGCAGAGTGATGTGTTGTTTACTGAAAGAGTTAAAGGGAGATGTGGTCGCCTTACTATCAATGACAGAATAAACTGGCGGGACATAAATCCATTTCTCTGTGCATGCCATAGTGGAGGCATTCGGGGTTTGCTAGCTTTAACCCCTTAAGGACCAGAGGGGCGTGCAATGCATTTCCACAGCCCTTTGGTCCGTAAAGGATTAGCGTCTTAACGACAGTGGAGTGTGTGCCAATATGTACCAAAGCGATTAAATGCTCTAGTACAGCGTTTCTCAATGTTAGTTCTTGGAGCACATAAACAGGACAGTTTTTCAGTATATTCCTCCTTAATCACAGGTGACTAATCATTGACTCAGCCACTGTGATTGTGTTGTCTCTGCTTAATTAGGGATTGCCTGAAAACCTGACCTGTTTGTGTGCCTATGAACTAGAGCTGAAAATCACTGCTGCAGTACAGAGGTGATCAGACCTGTTCTTTCAGGGTCTCCTCATTAAGCACAAGTGAATATGGTTAACAAAGGCAGAACCGTCATAATGACTGAGTCACTGATTGATTTTCTTGTGTTCATGTGAGGGAAACCTGAAACCCTGCATATGCTTCGGGGACTGAGGGAAGGTTTGATCTCCCCTGCTTTACTACATACCCTGAAGATCATGAGTTGAAAGTGTTGTTGGATTCATACAATCCCGGTGAATTGCGCTGTGTAAAGGCCTCATAGGGGCACAAATACTTTTGAACCCTGTAAAAACTCATTTAAAGCAAGACAGGATTTAAAAGGAAATTATCACTATTACCTGAACCTGTAAACCTTGAAAAACATTGAGTAAATTAGTGCAGTGTTTCTAAAAAACTTGAGGACTGGAGGTGTGTGTATACCCCTTTGGTCCTCAAGGGGTTAAAGGGGGGGGGGAGGGTCGAGTTTTCCAATCACGAGCCACATGATTAGAAAACCATACAAGTATGGGCTACATTACTTTTTATTATTGATAAAAATGTTGAATTATATCGTCAGCTATTCAAAAATATATGAATTTTTACCAGTATATAAAAAAGTTTAATAAACTTTAATTGTAAAAAAGTACACAGTTTTAGGACTAGACATAGATGAAATCAGTCGGGATACTGATATTTAAATTGAAACTTTCATGCTAATAAAATTGCCCCCGAATACATTACTAACCTAGCGAAATGCAAAGTTATACTATCCTTAAACTCAGTAAGTTAGGGGTATTGAAAAAAAAGCACATATTCTGTAGGCATCGGCCTGCACGGTCAGTCCCTTCCAGTGCCTTAAGTCACCAAAGAACGACACTCACCAATGCTGGCAGTGAAGTAGACAGACAGCGCAGACTCAAAGGTCAATTTCCTCTAAGATGTCTGCGCTGTCTGTCCACTGGCTCCTGCCGAAGATGTGTTTTTTCTGCAATACCACTGACTTGTTGAGCTTATGGATAGTATAACTTTGCATATCGCTAGGTTAGGAATATATTCGGGCAAAATTTTATTAGCATGAAAGTCCCTCTTTAAAGGGATAGTGATACTTTATTATTATATTCCCCATATTGTAGATATTTGTAAAATAATTTAATAGCCCCCAGGTTCATCTCTCAAACCTTTATGATTTGATAGATAACCGAAGGCAAAGTTCCTCCCTCCCCCTTCCCTGAAGTCAGCGTTGTGTTGACTGCAGGGATATCCGGTCTGACTTTCATCAGGCGGCTCTGCAGCAGAGTTGCAATTGCGTTAGTGAAAAAGAATTATTTCACTGAAATGGTCATCTGTAAACCAAGATATTTGTAAAATAATTTAATAGCCCCCAGGTTCATAAAGGTTTGAGAGGTAACTGAAGGCAAAGTTCCCCTCTCCCTCCCCCTTCCCTGAAGTCAGCGTTGTACTGACTGCAGGGGAAGTTTGTCGTACGACAGGCTTGTGGCTCTGCAGCTGAGCCGAGATCCCGTTAGTGAAAAAGAAATATTTCACTGAAACGGTCTTTTACATGTGCTTGGTTTACAGATGACCATTTCAGTGAAATAATTCTTTTTCACTAACGCAATTGCAACTCTGCTGCAGAGCCGCCTGATGAAAGTCAGACCGGATATCCCTGCAGTCAACACAACGCTGACTTCAGGGAAGGGGGAGGGAGGAACTTTGCCTTCGGTTATCTATCAAATCATAAAGGTTTGAGAGATGAACCTGGGGGCTATTAAATTATTTTGCAAATATGTACATTATGGGGGATAGTAATAATAAAGTATTACTATCCCTTTAAAGCAGCTCCTCTCAATCTGTACAGCAGTGGCAGGCGGATGGTTAGCCTTTACTGGCCTACTAATTCATCTGTATTATCTAATTATATAAATAAACGTTTTTGTTACAAATCTCAGTTGGGCTGCACCCTAGGATCATGTGGGTTGTATTTGTCCCATGGGCTGCATGTCAGATGCCTTTGGTTTAAGGAACATTAACATCACTTTATATTACATCCTCCATTTACCTTAATCTGTGTAGAGAATACTAAGGGCTCCAACTATGAAAGAAGGAAGTCTTTAGTGGGAGGAGTTTGGGGTCCTATGGCGCGATGCAAGAAATGTTCGCATCTGATAAAGGCATTTTTGTGCACAGATAGATTTTGTGCATGTTCTAATCCAGGAAGCTGAATACCGAATGCTTCTTGAATTGCACATAAAAAATTCCTTTTCACAACAACAGTACACAGACATATAAATTCATTTGAAATAGCACTTCCTGCATTAGGCGCAATCGCTATTCCACTCCCATAAATTTGTTAATCCAGGCCACGCCCACAAAAAAATAATTATACACAGCTTTTCTGTAACGGTTTTTAGGACACTCAGACCAGTTGGTAAAATTAAACACAACTTTATTGAAGGAAAAATAATGCAAACGATCGCCCTCTACAGGTAGCAGTAATAATAAACAGAAATGGCAGGGATAACCCAAAGGTACAGTATATAGAATGAGGTAGACACACTATCTAGGAACAGATAATGGTATACTGACACAAAGAGTTAAATGCAATAATCAATCCGTCAGTCTCAGATGTGGGGGTTTGGCACGCCCAAGGTGGTAATAGGAGCTGCTGGATAGATATAGCCAGCACAGAGTTCTTGGAGGTATAATGCCGCAACCAATCTGTGACCAGTTCAAAATACAGCAGAACAGCGACCCGAAATAGCCCCCGTGGGCGTACCCAATGTGACAACTGATTCTGCGAGTGCAAGAGTGGATAGCCCCCACGGGCGTATTAGGTCTTAGCCTGAAATGCACGAGCTGGCATTTAGCCCCCACAGGCGTATAACCGGAGACCAACGTTAACGACAATTGAGCCAATAGCCCCCACGGGCGTAGACCAACAGGAGCCTGCCAGAGCTTGGAGCCTGCCCTTTGCTGCAACATGAGTCAGTAAGACACAACGGAGTCCACCGGTAAACTGAACGTTAGACCAAGAGCCAATGGCGCCAAACCGGACCAACTTAACGTGACTACTCTGCAGTATTGCTTGAGTCGCCGTCCGCACAAGCGGCAGATGTAGCACAGCGAGTAAGGCTCTAAACCGGGGAATGAAGGCTTTGCGAGAGTAAGCAGCACTGCAAGGGTTAAAATGCACGTTTAACAACAGAAGGCTCAGTATGGTATCGTAGCTCTGCAAGTGTACGGAGGCTCTATAGAGGAAGCACAGCTCAGCAAATCAGCCCGGAACTCTGCACTAATCAGAGGCAACCAAAGGGTGAAGTGGTCACACGGCAGTTGGGTAACAGCAATGGCAGAAGAAGAATGTTGCGGCGGCGACAACAGGAACAGGCTGGTCACTGGAGCAGGCCGGTAGTCGATCACGGAGCAGGAAGTCAGCCGGGCCGGGTCATAGCACGAAGGAGATTCTCATACAAGCCGGGTGATACACGGGCAGGAACGTCAGCCAAGCCAGGTCAGGAAACGGAGGTGGATCACAGACAAGCCGGGTCAATCACGATCAGGAACACTGGAGCATAGTCAGGACAAGCAGAGTCGGTACACAAGAATCCGGAACACAGGAACACTGCAACAGCAAGACTGGCTCAGAAACACCAGAAAGGGCATCTGACAGTTGTCCAGGCCAGGCATTAAAAGGTCACCAGAGGGCGGGCCAAATCAACTCAGCAAATCAGAGTGTAACACAAGCGAGAGTGACAGGAGGATCACAGGCACTGTGATATTTTCGCCAATCTTGATTTTTTCATGACCAATTCAACAAAATCATGTGCAAACCATTTCTCTAGTGGTTTTCACATGGGAAATAGAGATTGCACATGTTTCTTGCATTGCGCCACTAGAGTCCTAAGAATCATGTCTGACTTAATGGTGACAATTTTAATTACTAATTCTGTGGAATTAGTACATATAGAATTGATTAATGACTGAGAACTGAAAATGTCCCCTGTTGCAAGCAAACTGCAGGTACCGCCTGCTCTCCTGATGGATTGGGATGTGTAAATACGCATCTTGACGATCCAGAGAAGCAAGGAACACCCCCGGAGACATGGCAGTGATCACTGTACGCAGAAACTCCTGACGATAGTGAGTCTTGTTCACGAAGGAGTTTAGATCCTTCAAATCCAAAATAGGGTGACATCCGCTGTCCCTTTTGGCTACCACAAAGAGGTTCAAGTAGAACCCCGAACTCCTGTCTGAAGGAGGGACTGGTTCCAGGACATCCTTGCCCAGAAGAGCATGAACAGCACCATCGAACAGACCGTGTTTCCCTGCGTCCTGAGGAGTACGAGAAAGACGGAAACGAAAAGGAGGAAGAGAATAGAAAGGGATCTTGTATCCCTCTGACACCACCTGTAAAACTAATGGGTCCGTCACAGAATCCTCCCAAATCCTGCGAAAGAGTCAAAGACGACCACCCATAGCGGGATGCAGACACGGGTTCGGTGAGTCATGCAGAAGCAGTCTTGGCAGTCTTGGGCTTGGAGGCAGCCTTAGGCTTCCATTGCTGTTTGGACTTGGAGGAGGAACGTGGAGCTGATGGAACTGCCTGGTTCGATGAACGTGTCTCAGTATGGAAGGAATGAAAGGACCGGTTACGTTTAAACTGCAACTTCTTTTTAAAGACCAAGGGTAGAAGAGTACTCTTACCCACTGTGGCCTCGCTAATCAGTTCCTTGAGATCAGGCCCAAACAAGGAAGAACCCTGAAATGATAAAGAAAGTAACACTTTCTTGGAAGCAGTGTCAGCAGACCAGATCTTGAGCCAAACAGCACTCCTGGCTACCACAGAAGTAGTAGAAGCCCTAGCCATCATGTGGACGGCATCAAAAGCGGCAGCAGATACATAGTGTTGCGCTTCAGAGATATTGGCAAGAAGGCGCAGTTTCTCCGAAGTAGGCACATCTTGACGGGCAGCCGTAGTGAGTTGTTCAGTCCAGACTGCAATAGCCCGGTTAACCCGCATAGTGGTACCAATAGTAGCGAAAATGGACTTGAGGGAAACTTCAAGTCCCTTGTCAGTCCAGTCTTTCAGGGCAGAAGCATCAGAGAGAGGTAAAGCAGTGGATTTAGATAGCCTAGATATAGGCGCGTCCACCTTAGGGGGATGAACCCGTTTAGCCAGCTCAGCTTCAGCAAAGGGATAAAGCTTAGCAAACTTCCTGGACACAGAAGCAGACTTGTCTGGAGATTTCCACGTCTCAGAAACCAAACGGTCAAGAGTGGGGTTAGGAGGAAAATAAGTAAGGGGCTTAGCAGGTTCCTGAAAAACATCAGAGGGATCAGAAGGTACCTCCTGGACCAAGGGAATGTTGCGTGTGGTCAATACAGCTCTGATCAGGCCCTCAGCAGAGTGTTCAGGATCAGCTTCAAATGGATCCCCAAAGGACATATAAGACTCCAAAACAGTACCATCCTCAACATCTGAATCCACCAACAATTCCTCCTCAGAAGAATCTGACACATCAGGTGCCCCCTGCGGTTCAGGCAGGGAAGATCTGATAGTAGAGGGGGTCTGCCACATTTGAAATGCCCCCTGTATCTGGGATGGAAAGAGTTGTAGAGTGGACCTAAGGTCCCTAGTCACAGTCTTAAACTCTTGCACCCAAGCTGGCTCAATAGCATGGCTGGAAGTCCCTGGGTTGCTGTCCGGAACCTCAGAACATGCTGGGCATAGATGACCAGAGAACTCTCTAGGTAGCCCTGCGTTACAGAAAGAGCAATGTGAAATGGGGGATACTGAGACCCCAGCCTCCTTAGTCTTGGGTCTAGCCCCAAGCTCCAGCGGTATAGACATTCTCACAGTGTCAAAATAACCAACTGTACAATAAATCACCTAAGTATGGTGTGTAAGATTAATATTTCACCCCAGAAATGCTAAATATAAACTTATCTGGCAGGTGAAGGGTTAATCTGCAGAGGAGAGAAGGAGAGTCCAAGCCCTGCGTAGGATACTCGCTGAGAAAAGCTCACAAAATGGCTGGTGCAACGGGAGCCAATCAGAAAATAAGCGCAAACCAAGCGCTCATGGGAAATGTAGTTTTTCCCAAAAAGTACCCCACACAGTACTTGAAGCCCTCCAAGTCCCCCAAAACACTTGAACTACAAACCGGATGATAGCGCAAGGGTAGACAATTAAAATGAGCCCACTCTGAAGTTGTTAGGTTAAGCGGTTGCAGAGATACGTACCAAACAGTATTGTCCCATAGAAGTAAATGGAGCAATGGTGTCTATGCGGTAAAGAGTGCCTTAAAGGCGCAGTACATAATTTTAATAAAAGTTAAAGTAAAACTTAAAAACATGTAAAACATCCATGCAACATGTGTGAACACGTAGAAAACACTAACCCCGTAGGGAAAGTGCCATAAAACCCCCCAAAACATTCCAAACCAGCAGACAAAGGGTTAAGTTACCACATAAACCTGCTCCAAATACCCAACAAACATACAAATATACCCAATGAGTGCAGGAGTGCACAATGAGAACTCCCAAACACAATCCCTGTGCAGAGGGGCACTGTGGGACACAGGGCTGGTGCAAGGATTTTTGTCACCCTAGGCAAAACCTAATTTTGCCGTCCATTTGGCTCCGCTCCTTGTGTCCCATCCCTTTATACCCCGCTTTCTTATACTCCACCTCTTTTCATGATTGTCCTCTCTCTGCCCCCTGGGCCAGTCTGCCCCTGGTCTGGAGATGCCTATAAGAGATGCCCCCCATCAGCTCCACTTTGGCCCACCAGCTCCACTTTGTCCCCCATCAGCTCCACTTTGCCCCCTCAGCTCCAACTTGCCCTCATCAGCTCCACTTTGCCCCCACTAGCTCCAACTTACCCCAACCAGCTCCACTTTGCCCCCTCAGCTCCACTTTGCCCCCTCAGCTCCAACTTGCCCCCATCAGCTCCACTTTGCTCCCATCAGCTCCAACGTGCCTCCACCAGCTCCAACTTGCCTCCATCAGCTCCAACTTGCCCCCATCACCTTCACTTTGCCCCATCAGCTCCAACTTGCCCCCATCACCTCCAACTTGCCCCCATCAGCTCCACTTTGCCCCCATCAGCTCCAACTTGCCCCCACCAGCTCCACTTTGCCCCATCAGCTCCAACTTGCCCCCATCATCTACAACCTGCCCCTATCAGCTCCACTTTGCCCCTATCAGCTCCACTTTGCCCCCCATCAGCTCCAACTTGCCCCCATCATCTACAACGGTCCCCTATCAGCTCCACGTTGCCCCCTTAGCTCCATCTTGCCCCCATCAGCTCCATTTTGCCCCTCATCAGCTCCAACTTGCCTTCATCAGCTCCACTTTGCCCCTATCAGCTCCACTTTGCCCCCATCCGCTCCAGCTTGCCCCCACCAGCTCCACTTTGCCCCCCATCAGCTCCAACTTGCCCCCCATCACATACCTTTAGCTCCCGCACAGTCTTCTCTTCAGTAATGCAGAGCACGCCTGTGCACCTAGGCCGGCGCCTACCTCGCCTATAGGTGGCGCCGGCCCTGGTGGGACAAGTGGACCTGTAGCACTCAAAGGGTAGCTCACCTTTCCTGTAGATCTTCTGTCTTCATATTACCATGCAGCAAGAATTACCTCTGTGGGTAATCCCTGGGGAAGCACTTGGTACCAAGATTTTCCCCCTCAGAACTTAAAGGGATAGTAATACCTAAAATGTAAAAAAAAATATGTTGTAGGGTTTATCCCCCTGAGTAAAACAAGAGTACTCCCACTGCTGAAAGATGTTTCATTCAAAAGTTATTAATTTTCAAAGTTGAATTTTTTAGGTGCAATATCACAGTGGCCTGAAATTGTACAGTGGCGCTGTTGCTACACCATCCTATGGAGATTTATGGTCCTGAGACCAGAGCTGTCCATAGGATCGTGTAACAACAGCGCCACTGTACAATTTCAGGCCACTGTGATATTGCACCTAAAAAATTCAACTTTGAAAATTAATAACTTTTGAATGAAACACCTTTCAGCAGTGGGAGTACCCTTGTTTTACTCAGGGGGATAAACCCTACAACATAATTTTTTTTACATTTTAGGTATTACTATCCCTTTAAGGTTCACAAAAAAGCACCAGGATACTGAGCTAGCCACATTGAAGGGCATTTGTCAGTCATGGTAATCCACCTAATGGTTGTATTCCATATCTGACAGAAAATAAAAAAGAAACTAAAACTATAGAAGAATGTTCTCCACCTGGTGTTCATTCTGGAGCTGGTTGGCTAGCTGCAGCCTAAGGAGAGAAGGGAGGCTCCACCCCCTGCATACATTTAGAGAAATGTTCCTGCCTACTTAAAGGGGCAGATCGCCTCCCAGAGTTACCAGTAACCTGTATTGGACGACAGAGAAAATACATTATGTTGCACAAATCCTATCTCTCATACCTTTATGGTTTGAGAGATATTTGCCTGTAAAGTTTCTGCAGGAGATTCTAGTCGGCCGACTCGAGGAGGCTCTTCATCAGACCCGAAATCGCATTATTTAAAAAGAAGTACTTCACTGGAACAGTCTACAAAGTGTGCTTGCAAACCAGGCACACTTTGTAGACCTTTCCAGTGAAGAAAGTTTTTTTTCTGCTAATGAGCCGCCGGTTGGTACCCGGACCGGGATCTCCTGCTGTTAGCACAGCTCTGACGTCAGGAGAAGGGGAGGGAGGAACTTTACAGGTGAATATCTCTCAAACCGTAAAGGTTTAAGAGATAGGATTTGTGTAACATAATTTATTTTTTTTTACCTCTATAAAACAAGAATAATTTTTTATGGGACATTAGTGTCCCTTTAAGCCTTTAAGTGGGCCCACCTCCCAGAACAGTGAAAGGGTTGGTGTCAGTGACTGGGAGAGATAATGTAGTGCTAAGACAGGAATTGACTGCACTGTATGGCATGCCTTTATTAGCATAATGTATCAAGCTAAATAACTAAATAAAATAGTTTTCCAAGTAAAATATGGCTATTTCAACATATAGGTGATTTTGAATGTTCTTTCAAAATCACCACAGCTGGCATTAGATTACAGTCCCTTTAAAGCTGTAGGAATTTACACTTGGTCTTATGGTGTAGTTGGTTTACTCCAAAATGTCTCTTCTTTTGTTTTCTGCATACGATCCATATTATTTAGGTAACCCAGCAACTATATATAGGTGCAACTCTGTAGTATGCCATTTATTTTCAGCTCCTCATGAAGCAGCAGGCAGAAAGCATGCCTTTACTACAGCTTCAAAAGAAGTCTCACATGTTAAATCTGTACCAGAGGAAGGACAAAATTTATTGTTTTTCCTGTTGGCCTCTGTAGTTCTTTGCCACTGGTACCACATCTAAGCGTAAGCTTCACACAGCAATGGTATAATTAGCCTTACGCCAAAAAGCTCTCCTCCATTTTTGCATGCCTCACAAACACTGGAATTTTGATTGTATGGGGAGGGCCCCATGATACCCTGTCTGAAGAAAAAAAGAAAGGCACTGGGCCGTATTCAACAAAGAAGTGAGGAGCAATTCTTGAGCAAACCATTTGCACCAAGGGGGGATACTAATTCCTCAAACAGTCTTTTTGTTTAATGGGGCTTTTAACCCCTTGAATGCTAGAGAGGTCTCCAATGCATTTACATTGGAGACCCCTCTAGCATTCAAAGGGTTAAAAAAAACTCTTAAATCAACAGAATGATATACTTCTCCCCTGAGGCCTGGTCACCACCTTTAACCGGGGACACATAGGAAATAGGCAATGAAATCAAAGCAGCCCCGAAGTATGGATTTTTTTATATATGTCCCCGGTTAAAGCAGAACTACCACCATAAGTAAATAATTAGGCAGGTGGTGACTAGCTTAATAATAGTTATATTACCACTAAGACCTACACCATTTTACAGAAATCCTTACTCTTCCGAGACTGACGGCCAGGTTAGTGCAGTCTGCGCACCTACGTCGTAAGTCCCTTCCAATGCCTTTCGGGCCAGTGCAATGCATCTGAAGGGAGACCGGGACTGATAGAGCAGGTGTGCAGACAAGATGTCTGCCCTGATGTCTGGCTTCCGGTCTCGGAAGAGTAAAGATTTCTGTAGAATGGTGTAGTGCTGAGAGGTAATATAACTATTATTAACCTAGTCGCCTCCTGTCTAATTACTGCAGGGAGACTTTACTTCTGGTGGTAGTTCTGCTTTAAAGCTGAAGTCTGGTCACCCTACCCCTGTGGTACTGTTCGCTCCAAAATTGCTTTTGTGACTACGGCCAATGAGATCTTATATACAAATGAACAGAGGAGCGATTCTGGAGCAAACCAACTGCACCAAAGGGGAGTAATCAATATGCAAATTCATTTAAATGAGCTTTTAATCTTTTGAATGCTAGAGAGGTCTTCAACACAAGTTTTGGAAGTTTTTATCTGTTTCCAATAGTGAAGCTGGTTTTCACCAGAATTGCAACTATTTAGCTTATCAAATGTGGCCACAGGGCCTTTATGCACAAAAGGAAACAGGAGCATTTCTAGAGCTACTTACTCTACCACAGGAAAGAAAGCACCATAAAAAATCACATATATATATATATATATATATATATATATATATATATATATATATATAGAATGTTGGGTCATGTCATAATGAATTGGGTAGCTCTCTGGCTCACAAAGGGTTACTATTAGAGTTATAACATCTGCCTCTAATTTGGGCCTATCCATGTTTTATATCAGACTCACTCTGATTGCCCGAATCCCCTGTGGATTTTTTTAATAGTTGTTTTATTATTATTAGTATTATTTTATTTTTCTTTCGTTCTTTTTTTTTTTGCGGTTTTGAGAACAAGATGAGGGAAAAAAATTAAATTAAACTCACATGAAAAAGCAGAGAGATGCAATATGCCTCTGAGTATGTGAGTAACACATAATGATGTCTTTCCTCACAAAGAATCGTATTGTTTGAAGTTAAGGAGGCATCCAATGGGAAGTTTAGCATGAGTACTGATATTTCCAAATGACTGAATTTTATTATATGTAACACCTAGGTGCAGGACGCCCATAATCAGCCATTTTAAAAGGGCTGCTTAAATATAAAATACATACTACAGGGCTACACTTATTAACCCTTTGAGTA
This sequence comes from Rhinophrynus dorsalis, assembly GCA_037306005.1. Taxonomy (NCBI): domain Eukaryota; kingdom Metazoa; phylum Chordata; class Amphibia; order Anura; family Rhinophrynidae; genus Rhinophrynus; species Rhinophrynus dorsalis. Next base: position 289,681,477 of record CM074720.1, read on the forward strand.
CCTCTGTTATCCAAACCGTTAAATCCCAGCCTTTTTTTTTCAAGTGTGTCCCTTCAGCCTTTGCTAGGCAATGTGTTGCATACCCATCTGGCATTTAAATGGTTACCCCTTAGATGCTAGATATGTTTCCAATGTATTGATTCTCAATGTGCTGGAGACATATTTAGCATCCAAGGGGTTAAAAGTGGCAAAGTATGGATGCCCAGAATAGTGTGCAAATTAGTTCTGTTTTAGGCAAAACATATCACTCGCTATGCTAACAGAAATATCCCCAGTGTGTGGGCTCAGCTAGGTTTATTGATAGCTCAGTGTGAGGATATTGGCCCAGCCCAGAAACTAATTAGCACAAAGTACTACACTCTGCCATGTGCCACCAACTACTACATGTTCATTTCTCAAAGACTATTTGTAATACATGCAAATGGTTGGTACGACATGTAGGTCACAAACTAAGAGGATGCAGTCATGAATCCTCAATTTTATTGCAGAACGGAGGCTTCATATTATGCATAATCTCTCACCACTGCTTCCTCTAGCAGCAAAGGATAATTTATTCAAAATACAACAGAAAAGAAAACAAACTTGAAGTAACCCCTAGCAACCCCCAACCAATGAGATATAGTCCCATGTTATAAATAAGGTTGCACACTCCCATAACCCCCTCTTTCTTTGCTGCTTCCTTGGAAAGATAAGTACTGTTCGTCTCTCTTAGACTTTGGTTTTCACTATCTGTATTTCGCTTTCTCTGAGTGCCCCTGGTGTTTGCTTGTCCTGGTTTTGACAACGCTATTCTGTGGGGCACGTAGAGGCACCCGGTTGGTGGGTGTTTGTAGAATTTGTTTCTGCAGCTTACCTTTCTGACTTGCTCTCAGCGGGGAACGGGGCTCCATACCTCGCTGTTGTGTCTGGCTATTGCCACGCGTCCGGTTTCCGGGGTTTTAGACCGTGCGTGCACAGGGTTGTTTTGTCCAGAGTTGTGGTTTGCTCCTCTCCGTGACGTTGCTTTGTGCTGATTTTGTTCACAGCGGCGAGCGGGCCTCTCCGCCTTCTCGTTGTGATTCAGGCGGGCTTGTGCGTTGCGCGCCGGGTTATTTCCGGGTGCTTTGCCCGCACATGCGCTAGGTGACGTTTCGGGTGGTGCGTCGCTGCCATTTTGTGTTTTTCCCGTTTCTTTGTGTGGACCCATTATTGTGCTGGCTGGCGTTGGCAAGGGTAACTTTTGCCTGTCCCTCTTCTTCTAGTGCTCTTGTGCCTTTTTTTTTTTTCTTTTTCCCTATGGTTAGTTCTGAGGACGAGTGCCCTGATTTCAGGGTTACTGATGATATAGACCCTACTCAGGCCACTGGGGCCTCGGCCCCTCCTCTATCCCTAGGGGTTCCCAATCCTACTGATTTTACTGCCCAGTTTTCTAAATTTATGGAAATGTCCATGCAGTCTGCAATGCTGAAATTGTCATCCACCTTAGCAGAGTCTTTTGCTGTAGCCTTTCAAGGACAAGGCCCTCCTGGGTCTGCCTCTCTGACTCCATCTATCCCCCCCCCCGATTTTGCATGGCACTGCCCCTGAGCCTTCTGACGCTCTTGCCCATTCTGGTGGCAAATGTGCCCGTAAAAGGCGCCACGTCTCTACTTCTCGCCCTACTGGGTTGACTGAAGTTGCACTCCCTGGGAGTGACTCTGCATTGTGTGGTGTTGTTCCACATACTGGATCCTCCCCTCCAGAGGACACCAATGGGAAGAATCAGAACCTGAGGAGGTCACAACCTAAGAGTAAGAACCTGCGGAGGTCAAAACCGGATTCTTACTGTTCTTCCTCTACTGAGGAGTCTTCAGATGCCGATTGGGCACCGTCTTATGTGGATTCCGGGGATTCTACTGAGTCTCCGCCTAAAAAATCTAAATCTTTGTCTGCTGGCCCTAGTTCAGCGGCTCCGGTCGCTTCTACCCCTATCATTCTTGACGGTAGCGGGGAACCCCTGTTTGATCCGGAGGGCATAAAACATCCACGTTCGTCCGAATGGACGCCTCGGCCCCATGTGGCCCAATTCTTAGAGACCTGGGTCCGGAAACCTATCAATAGGGCTACTAGGTCTAAGTTGCGGGCGGAATGCCCCCGCCCTACTATTGCTAATAAAGTTTGTGTGACTCCAGAACTGGACTCCAAAATGGTCCAATTCATTTCCAAGTCCGGCAAGGATCCCTGAAAGGGGGTGGATCAGGCGTTGAAATCCTGTCAGGATAAGTTGCTGGATTCTCTGGGGCCCCTGACCAAGATTTTTGAATTGGCTGAGGAGGCACTGCACACCAATTCCCCTGTGGATGTGCATGTTTTACGGGGTTGGGTGCAGCGGGCCATCTGCATCATTGGCAACACCAACTCGGCTTTGGCTTCTGAGCGGAGGTGGACTCTACTGTTAAGGATTGATCCTAAGCTTGCAGAGATGGCCAATACCGAACCGGGTCTGTCAGCTCAGGGACAGTTGTTTGGCGATACCTTCATTAAGGAGATAGGGACGTTTGTGTCCTCTTTCACGGCCTTGGATAAGGCTCAGACTTCCCTTAGGAAAGTTTTTCGCCCCAAAATTTTTGACAGGGCCAGGAGAGGCAGGGGCCGCTCCCCCGGCCGGCTCGCCAACGCCAGCAGCAGCAGCAGCAGCAGTTTCAGGCCCCCCCGTATCCTGCCTATCAGGGCCAGCCCCCGCAGGACCCTAGAGCCCAAGGCCCGTTCTTCCCGACCCGTGGCAGATCCTGGAGGGCACGGTCTGCCAGAGGACACTTCCGAGGCCGTTCCTATTCTGGTGAGTATGTTTTCTCACACCCTTTCTTCCCCAGGTCAGGTGGGAGGCAGATTGGCTCATTTTTTCCCTCAGTGGTGCAGTTTGACCGCGGATCCTTGGATCCTGCAGACCGTAAAAGGGTTCTGCATAGAATTCTTTACGCCCCCTTATCAAAGGGCGGTTCCTCCTCCGTTTCGTTTCTCCGCGTTAGACGCCGCTTTGGTGGACGACGAAATCTCCATCTTACAGGCAAAAGGGGCGATTGCTTGTGCGACCGGGTCTCAGCCCGGTTTCGTGAGCAATATTTTTCTCGTTCGGAAAAAGGACTCCGGTCTCCGGCCGGTGATCAATCTTCGTGCCCTCAACGAGTGTGTCCTCTATCGACACTTCAAGATGGAGGGTATCCATCTTCTGCGAGACCTTCTTCTCCCGTCGGACTGGATGGTGAAGCTCGATCTTCAGGACGCCTATCTCACGATACAGATGGCCCCATCTTCGCAGGTTTTCCTGCGTTTCCTTTAGCACGACAGGACTTGGCAGTTCACCTGCCTTCCTTTTGGCTTGTCCTCTGCGCCTTGGTGCTTCACGAAGCTCCTGAAACCTGTGGTCGCCTTTTTGCGCAGTCGGGGTGTCCGTCTCATCATCTACCTAGACGACATGTTGATCATGTCGCAGGACCGCAATCTCCTGCTCGATCACGCCGCGGGCGCTATTCAACTGCTGTCCAGTCTGGGGTTTCTGATCAATTGGAAGAAGTCTCAGTTGGAGCCTTCTCAGTGATTGGAATTCCTCGGATTCGTAGTGGACTCCCGGGCGGCCTCTCTGAGCCTTCCGGGGTGAAAATCCACGCCATTCGCAGGGAGATCCATCTTATCCTCTGGCGGGACCGCATTTCTCTTCATCTCCTGGCCCGCGTTGTGGGCCTTCTGGCTGAATCCATCCAGGCAATTTTTCCGGGACCCCTGCATTATCAGGCCCTGCAGCGTTTGAAGGCTCATCTGCGCCGAGGTTTGGGGTATGCCGACGTTATCGCCCTTTCGTCCGACGCACGGGAAGAGCTCATGTGGTGGCTCAAACATCTCGATGCCTGGAACGGCAGGGCCATTTTTGTTGTCGGCCCGGATCTTGTTATAGAGTCCGACGCCAGCCTTCTTGGCTGGGGCGCCCGTTTGGGTGACCTTTCCACCGGCGGCAAATGGTCGCAGGAGGAATCTTCTCTTCATATCAATTGCCTAGAACTTCTGGCGGGGTCTTTTGCCTTGAAGAGTCCGGCCAAGGATCGCGTGCATTGCTGCATACTGTTGAAGATGGACAACGTCTCAGCAGTTCGGTACATCAACAAGCTGGGCGGTACGAAATCCAAGCCGTTGGCGGACTTGGCCAAGGAGTTCTGGCATTTTTGCCTGGACCGCAATATTACAGTGGTTGCGGAACACTTACCTGGTCTTTCCAATGCAGTAGCAGATTGGAATTCCAGGTATCTGGCCGATCAGAGCGACTGGACGCTTCATTCCGACGTGTTTTCGGCCTTGTTCCGTCTGTGGGGTCCATTTCACATAGATTTGTTTGCCTCCCGTTTCAATCGGCGGGTTCCTCTCTTCTTCAGCTGGCGTCCGGATTCGGACGCGCTGGTGATGGACGCTTTTCTGCAATCATGGATACCGGGGACGAATTATGCGTTTCCCCCATTTGCCATGATTCCTCGGACTCTTTTGATGATTTGGAGACAGGCGGCGACGGTGGTTGTCGTGACACCATTTTGGCCCATGCAACCGTGGTTCCCGTTTCTGTTGGAGCTGTCGGCAGATTTTCCCCGCCTTCTACCGGTGTTTCCTCATCTTTTGTCCGATCCCTCCAGCGCTCCTCACGATCTGTTAGTGTCCGGGGAACTGCAGCTCCTCGCGTGGTTCCTCTCAGGGGTGCCTCCGGTGTCGGCGGATTTTCGGACTCGGCTCAAGCTCTTTTGGCGGAGTCATGGGCTCCGGGTACCAGAGCCGTGTATGGATCTGCCTGGTCGGCCTGGAGTCGTTGGTGCGTGGAACGGGATTTGGATCCCGTTTCAGCCTCTCCTGTGAGTGTAGTTAATTTTTTGTCACATTTGTTTGATTCTGGGAAGGCGTATCGTACGATTAATTCTTATCGTTCGGCCATTTCCGCGGGTCATACCCTGATAGATGGAGTTCCGTTGGGTCAGACTGGGGTCGTTTGTTGGCTTATGCGGGGGATTCGGTTTTCAAGGCCCCCTCAGTCTCGCCATCACTGTTTGTGGAATGTCAATGATGTTCTCTTCTTTTTGGAGAGTTGGCCTCCCAATGATCTGTTGTCTTTGAAGCAGTTGTCGGCCAAATTGACCATGTTGTTGTGTTTGGTGTCCTTTAAACGGGTCTCTGATGTGAAAGCTTTGGACCGTCATTCCCGGTCATTTACGCCACAGGGTGTGCAATTTCGTGTCTCCCGTCATACGAAGACGGCAATTCGGGTGGTTTCTTATCCGTCTTTTCCTGCTCAGCCTCAGTTGTGTGTCGTCCGCTGTTTACAGGAATATGAGTCTCGTACGGCCTCTTTGCGGTTGCCCGCCTGTTATCAATTACTAATTTCTTTTCGCAGTCCCCATTTACCTGTTTCCGCTGCCACGCTTGCCCGTTGGGTCCGGTGGGTCATGCAATTAGCGGGCGTGGATGTGTCTTTATTTGGGCCTCATTCCACCAGGGGTGCGATGGCTTCTATGGCTGTACAGTCCGGAGGTCGGTTAGAGGATGTCCTTCGGGCCGCTGATTGGTCCCAGGAATCTACTTTTCGGGATTTTTACTGTAAACCTATCAATCATGTGGCTCATACTGTTGTATATAATATTTGATGTATGTTATATTAGTTGTGCTTTAAACTTGCATAATATGAAGCCTCCGTTCTGCAATAAAATTCGTGGATTTTCCTAACAGAGTCTGATGGAAAGTCAGAATTTTATTAAGACACAGAGGCGAATATTATCCCTCCCAATGTTCCCTCCCTTTAATCTGTTTTCTTTTCTTCAGGTTGAAAGCCGGTGGTGTTTGCTGGTTTCTCTGGTGTTCCTTCATGGCTCGTTGCCACGTTCGCTGATCTCCACGTTTGGATGATGGTTCGGTCTGGGATGTTCCAGTTTTGGTGGTTGTTTCCATGTTACAGCACGGATGTCAGCTAGCAAGAAAGAGGGGGTTATGGGAGTGTGCAACCTTATTTATAACATGGGACTATATCTCATTGGTTGGGGGTTGCTAGGGGTTACTGCAAGTTTGTTTTCTTTTCTGTTGTATTTTGAATAAATTATCCTTTGCTGCTAGAGGAAGCAGTGGGGAGAGATTATGCATAATATTCGCCTCCGTGTCTTAATAAAATTCTGACTTTCCATCACACTCTGTTAGGAAAATCCACGAATTTACAAACACACGCACGTGCCCATGCACACACACACATATGAAGACACCCAAATACAAACACATAACTCACTCCCTCTCTCCATCTCTCTCTCGCTTTCTCTCTCCCTCTCTCTTTCTCCATCCTCCTATAGTAAGGGATAATTGTGCAGAAAGATTACAGGTCACTTTATTCTGTAATGATGTATTACCTTGCTGGTTGTATGTAATGTTAATGGTATAATGCCTTGATGGTCTCATATAATACCAGATAAAAAGTACCAGTCAGAGGAGTTGCTTGATTTCCAAGAAACCCAGGGCTTAGTCCAACCAGGGGAGTGATAGCCTGTGGGGCAATTGCCCACTGTGCTGGTTATATGTCTAGGCTAGTGCGCCACTGCCTCTCTGTCTCTCATTTGGTGCTGTAAATAGAGTTAAAATAGTGAAACTAAGTGATACTACAGAGCTTACAAGTGAAACTGAGCCACACAAATGATACCACAGAGCTACAAACCAAATGGAGCTACACTAGTAGTATAACCAATTTGCCTTGTAAGCTCTGTTATATCATTAGTGTATCTTTATTTAAATTGTAAGCTCTGTAGTATCAGTAATGTAGCCCTATTTCAACTGTATTTCCTTACTTTACAACATTAATGCCAATTTTAAAATTAACAAAAGGGTGTGTGGAGAACTGTGTGGAGAACTGTGCTTACCAGATCATAGTAGGCCTGGACAACCAGAGCCCTTCCAGCTGTTCAGGTATAGTTGTTGTCCTTAATAACTGAGGGGCACAGGCTGCCCACCTGTGTCTTACAGTGACCACCTCTGCTATAAAGACAGATAACGTTTCTCAATTGATCAATCACAGATACTTTACTGTTGTTATACCTATTTTGATTGATTTACCTGTACTCCAGCAGTGATATCAGTAAGATATGGGTAGTCAGGGGCACATGAAATCTGAAAGTGCCCACTGTGGCCTATAGGATATTTATGTTCCTGTGCTCACAGGCATGCCCATCTCACCTCATCTAATTCTCTCTCACCCTCCATGCAAGATCTCAATTAGTCAGATTTAATTCTACAATTCTAGAATTCTAGAGAGGTCTCCAATGCACTGTTGCACACAGTATAAACATGCCAAAATAGGTGCCATCTATAAATGTAGGTATATCACTTAATAGGTTATAGCTCAGTGGGTTAATACACAAACTATAGTAGGTGTTCAAACCTCAGGGTCGTAGGATCTAGCCCTGTAAGGACTAACACAACCCTTCATACTTCTGAGGTTGATAATGATAACATGTATACCAACTGCTTCCAGTTGGTCAGTTCAGAGCCCATGATTTAAACTGCTTTGAGTCCCCATTGAAGAAATATGGGTAATTTCTAACTTCTGTATCATTCAACAAAGCTAGGGCTGCTTTATGAGCACCATCAGAACAATAACGGAGATGAAATAAGGAGCGAAAGGTAAGCCCATACTGTGTGCTACTCTGTTGCAAGGCATCTGACAAGACCAGTTTTAGGGATGCACAGCACAGATCAAGTATTTTTAATAAAGTCTGCTTAGGAGCAGGCCCAGTAATACAGAATTGTTCTTCAAAGAGAAATTATCATGAAAAGGGAATGCTTTTTAAAGGGATAGTAATGTTTCACAAAAAAAGCAGCTCCAATGAATCTTCATAGTACTGGGCCATGTAGAGCGTTATTTCAATACTGTAAGAGTTGTAGTTCAAGAGTAATTGAATGATAAAGTATCCCTCTCCCACCCCATTTACTGATGTAACACTGCTCACCTCAGAGCATCAAGACTGTCCGGATGGATCTCAGAGACGGACAATCTTCAATTAACATAAGGGAAAAACCTGCCAAGGGGGCAGGGATTTCTTTATGCTCACAGTAAGAAGATTGTTCCTAGCTGCGAGCTGTCTGGTCAAGAGACCAGATTCCACATCTAATAAAATCTGTAAAGGTGCTGAAATGTTATATAAATCCTGATTTGTCTCACATCCCTCTGATGGATGCATTCATCATACTGAGCAGCTAGGCTGCCTTCTGCTTTCATTTTCATGCAAGCTTGTTATGAGCATTGGAAAAGTTATAAGCACAATGATGACTGTAAACTGGCAGCTAACAATACATGTCTTTGTTAAAAGAAAAAGGAAAGGAGTTAATCTGTAAACAATTATCTGCTTTAGATCTTATCTTTTGTGTGACTACCAATGCAAGTTCATACAAAAAACACAATTAAAAAGTAGTCCTGTAAGAGATGGCATCTTGGAAGAAATTGCTAAGAACATGTGGTTTCTGAAAGCTGCAGAAGCTCAGTATATATATATAGATATATAGCCGTATGTATAAAAGTAATTCTGAGGCAAACCAACTGCCATGAAGTGGACAAATAAAAATCCCCAAAATTTCTACTGATTGAAATGGGGCTTTTAACCCCTTGAATTCTATAAAGGTCTCTAATGCATTGTGAATTCACAGGGTTAAATTTCCCCTTTAAATCAATGGGAATTTATATTTACTGTAGGGTCCCCAGGTAATCACCCCGCATCCGTAGGTTGGATAGGAATCTTTAAAAGAGGATCTCTCACCTCACCATCCCCAGTATTTTCTTGTCTTTCCCAGGCAGGACAGGGAATTCCTTGTTAATCTAATTAGTGTTTTCTTATTATGGGGTCCCAGCTGGGTCCTCCTTGCCTTATTTGGCGAGCCTGATCAGGGACAATGTCCATTTAGTCATTCCTTTGTGCTTTCCTCTGAACCCCGCTGAGTTTAATATCTGTGTTATGGTCTGTACCTGCCTCATTCAGCGTTCAGGTGGTGGAATGCATGCTTGCATTTATCACACTGGAAGGACTGTTCTGAATCACATTGGCATGTCAGGGTGCTCCAGGGTGGGGGTATGGCTCCCCAGTTCCTCTGTTATTGTGGAAACATATTTAAATAAGCAGTGAGAATGGGGCATGAAGCTGTCTCTCTCTCCTTCTCAAAGCCCTCCATCCAGCAGAGAGTTCTCAGCGGTTATAAAAACCCGATCTTGAGAGCTGTAAGTGACATGGTCAACTAGTAAGCAACCAGGGACTTGTTTATGTGTTTGCCTCCTGTACGTAGGGTATTTGCATTTGTTTCTGTGCTTCTCTCTAGGGGCTCGATTCTATTACACACGCTAAAACCGACGTTACAAGGAAAACAAGAAGCGTGAATTTTGCAAACGTGTAACTTTGGTATTCTATTGCAGAACCACAGTAAAACAAAACTAACGTAGACAGCACTTTTCAGAGTAGTAACAAAACTGCCGCTGTCTGCTTTTTTTCGACTAACGCCTACAAAAAACGCGCAAAATGTCATAGTCCAAAGAAAAAGGCGTATATTTGATGACAGAAAGTCCAAGTTCAGTGTTAGATGTGTTCTCCACATAACAAAATCCGACAGTGCCCCCTTTCGACATATTAACCCCCCCCTTTTACAAGTCGACTTGCAGTGCTTTCTTTCACCACTTTAATTAGACTAATATTGTTCACATTAAACATTTTATCCCTTCCCCCTTTAAAATTCGACTACAGTGGTCCCATGACTTTCTTTCACCATTTTTATCCAACATTTTTCTTCTCCTACTTTTTTTCGACATGCCCTCCTATTTTGTATTGAAAGATTAACCCTATGAGTAATAGAGAGGTAGCAACACATTGCAATGTGTTTGCTACCCATCTGGCACTCAAAGGGTTAAAAGAATTAGTGGACACAGTGCTCCTCAATATTACATAAACTTATATCTTGATTCTAATGCTGTGGTTCTCAACCAGGGTGCCCTGGCACTTTGGTGTGCCACGGACATCAGCTTAGGGTGCCCCATGTTTTCTATATAAAATTTCACAAAAATGTGAACTTAGTTTAAAATGTTTGTTTGTGGAAATTGTTCTGCACAAAATGTTTAGTTTTGTTACTATGATTGTGAGACCTAATAATAACTGTATATTTATGTATTGTACACTTCATTATGCCCTTGATAAATTACAGTACATGTGGTAGGGGTGCCCTGGGAGTTCCAGATTGCATGTTAGGGGTGCCTTGAGCAAAAAAACATTGAGAACCACTGTTCTAATGAGTAGCTTAAACTCTATTTTATGAGATCAGCTCTTAGTAAATAATAGGGATCTAACTTCCATTATCTTTATGATCCACCCTTATACTGCTGGTCGCTTGTGAGCTCTAGGCTGTAGAAACCTCAGAGTTTTCACAGCCAGCGTGTGTATGTATAGCTTGCTGCCAAAAGCTGATAATAAGTTCCAATCTACCCTTGCAACAAAGTATTCTTGAGCACACTGATTAAATACTTTTTTGCAAGGGTAGATTAGAACTTATTGTCGGCTTTTGGCAGCAAGCCATACAAACACACAAGCTGGCTATGAGAACACTGAGGTTTCTACAGCCCAGGGCTCACAAGTGACCAGCAGTGTAAGGGTGGCTCATAAAGATAATGGAAGTTAGATCCCTATTATTTACTAAGAGCTGATCTCATAAAATAGAGTTTAAGCTACTCATTAGAATCAAGATATAGGTTTATGTAATATTGAGGAGCACTGTTTCCACTAATTCTTTTAACCCTTTGAGTGCCAGATGGGTAGCAAACACATTGCAGTGTGCTGCTACCTCTCTGGTACTCATAGGGTTAACACTGCGATACAAGATACGAGGGCATGTCGAAAAAATAAGAGAAGAAAAATGTCAAACTTAAATGGTGATAGAAAGTCATGGGAGCCCTGTAGTCTAATTTTCAAGGGGGAGGGGTTAAAATGTTTAATGTGAACAATATTAGTCGAATTAAAGTGGTGAAAGAAAGCACTGCAAGTCGACTTTTAAAGGGGGGGTTAATTTATCGAAGGGGGGTCATGCTATCAATGTGTCACAGTGATTTCTGTACAAGAATGTATAATTTGCTGTGTTAAGTGTGAAAGACCTTTCACTCCTACTATTTGATGGCATAACCCATTTGATGTGTTAATGTTACAGTAAGAAGTGATACTAACCCCTCCTTTACTTTTGTAAGGAAGGTTACAGAATAAGTGTGACCCAACTTACATAACAATAAGTGAAGCTATTCTAAAAAGGAGACTCCTAAGAGACTATAACATCTTGGACAGCCCTGAAGAGGAGGACTAGCATCCCCTCCAATTGCTCGATAGCACTGTCACCTCCCCTTGGCCCCCTAACCCACCCTGACCCATGTCCCATATCCCACCCCCCCATACACACACCCAATCCCCTAGGCGAATGCCCGCAGAGACTTTAATACAGTGAAATAAAGTACAAGTGTTGAGTTCAATAAAGTGATGATACAATAAAGTTAAAATGTACCTGTGTGCTGCCAAAGTGCACTGCTTTGCAGGTATTAAGAATGTTATTGTTTTAAATGTATGAATGCACTCTGTACTGGAAAGCATTACTGTACAAAGAAATGTTGTATTGTATTTTCCATGTCAAAATAAAGATTATTTAAAAAAAAAAAGAAAAAACAGTAGGAGTGAGAGGTCTTTCACACTAAGCACAGCAAGTTATACATTCTTGCACCGGTATCACGATGACACATAAATAGTCTGTATTTTGCAGTAAAATTGGAGAGTAAACAATGTTGAATGGGAGCAATATTATTCAAATTAAAATAGAGAAAGAAGGTCATAGAACACTATAAGTCGAATTTTAAAGGGGAAGGGTTAAAATGCTGAATGTGAACGATATTTGTCGAATTTAAATGGTGAAAGAAAGTCATGGGAGCACTGCAGTCAAATTTTCAAGGAGAAGGGTTAAAATGTGGACTGTGAACAATGTTAGTCGAATTAAAGTGGTGAAAGAAAGCACTGCAAGTCAACTTTTAAAAGGGGGGGTTAATATGTCGAAGGGGGGCACTTTATGTCGGATTTCTATGCTGTATACTGTATTATACACTGCTTTTGTTTGAACAACGATGGTTTTGAAACGGTCGTTATGGCTTCTACGCCTCAACCTCTGAGGCGCAGAATTTCTGACTTAAATGTAACCACAAAATAGGCGGTAATACTGAGCGTGGGTAATAGGATACTAATTGCACATTGTTTTTAGTTGTTTCCTATGGGCTTTTTTTAGACTGGCGGTAAGTATAATTACCGCTGGTTTTGTTTTCACAAGTCGAGTAATAGGATAGCAAAAACTGACTTAAAAAAAAATAGCGCCTGTTTTATTTTTAACTCTGGTAATAGAATTGAGCCCCAGAGGTCTAGCTGTATGGAGGAAGTGGTCCCTGTTTGTTGTCTTTGCCGCTGGGAGCATGATGTAGTAGGAGAGTCTTTCACAACTGCATCCCTGACCTTATTCAAGCCTCTTTTCAGCCATCTGCTATGCCTACAAATATTACATCCATGGTATCCTTATCTCAGTCTATTTCCAAAGAGACTTTTACAGATCTCTGGATAGTCCCTCTTCCACTTACTATGCGCAGAGACGTCAGATAGATTTATCTGTCTGATTATGAGCAGCCTCCAGGGGAGACATTTACAGATGATTCTGTCATCTTTCTAGCTGTTTCTATTGATGCTATTGTCAGAAAATTTACCTCTTCTGAAAAAAAGTAGGTACACCCAAATCCATGGCTTATATGGGTTATAAAATAATCTCATAAAGTATTTCCAGTGCATAAAGTGTTGTCCTTACTTATAAAACAAGAATAGAGTAACACAGAAAATAAGCTGTGATATCCTTTCAAACAGAAGGTTTTGTTTCTATTCAAACCAAAAGTTACAGTTTTCTGGGACAGAGACCTGAAAGTAGATCTCCTTGTGACCAGGTTGTCTAAAAAGATCACTATCCTTGTGGAAAATAGGTCAGGGTTCAAGGACACCACAGACTAGAATATCAGGATACAACTGAGATCATGCTATCAGACCGCAGCTATATCCTTGAGACCTTGTATGACTACCACCTGTATATTCAGATCTATGTCAGTGGTATCATATCTAGAGATGAAGAAATAGTTACTAAAATCTGTCTCTCTACTTGAGTTAGTTGATAACTATATTTGTGATTCTTCAGTGGAATGTGACCGTCAGAACCATGGAAGATACTACAGCAGGATGTAGAGCCCTTTGGCTATATCACTGGGTGGCAGGTTACACTCTGTGCTATGCAATATGAACTTGACTCCTTGCTTCATTCTTTTTGTGGAAAGATGCATTTGCCTCAAGACAAGTAATTCTTCTTTCAAAAATGTCTTTTTTTCAATATAGGAATGGGTTAGAGCAGTTCAGTCCTCAAGGGCCACCAACAGGCTAGGATGTAAGGATTTCCCTGATTAAGCCTAGGGGAGTCAGTCAAAATGAATAAGCCACTGATAACTTGTGTGCTTAATCAGGGAATGTCACAGTTCCTTACCTTGGCCTGCGCCATTCGGCCAGGAGAGGGGTTCTGGATTGACGCTCCTTTGTCACTGGTTGTGTCCCTCTTTGCCAGCAGCCTCCTCTCGTATGTTTCTTGTTACTGGCATCTTTGATCAGGTACTTGCCTGAAGGCCTGTTATAGGCCCAGCCTGGGGGACCTAATTGGTCCTGCCTTCTCCTACTCCTTTATAAACCTCATTACCCTTACGTTGTTGTTCAGTGCAGTTCTAGTTCCAGTTGTTCCTGTATCCTGTGTATGACCCGACTTGTCTGACTATCCATTCTGGTGCTGACCTGTGGCTTTGTCTGACCATTCTCTCTGTGTGCTCCATTTGTCTTAGACATCCAGTCTGGTGCAGACCTGTGGCTCTGGCTGACCACCTGCTCCGTGTATGACCCTGGCTTGTCTGAGTATCCATTCTGGTGCTGATCAAGGACTCTGTCTTAATATCTTCCCATTGTTGCCTACTTTTATTGGACATCCTGTCTGGTGAAGACCTGTGGCTTTGGCTGACTACCCGCTCAGTGTATAACCCTGGCTTGTCTGACTATACTAACTGGTGCTGACATGTGGCTCTGTCTGTTCACTCCGTTGTGTTGCCCATTTCCCACAGACATCCATCTTGGTGCGGACCTTGGGCTCTGGCAGACTCTGGCCTAACTGACTGCAGGTGTGAGTCAGTAGTCTCCATTGTTGCGACCCTTAGTGGAGACAAGTTCTTCCCAGCTGACTGCAGGCTTGAGTCAGTAGTCTCCATTGTTGCTACCCTAATTGGAGACAAGCTCTTCCCTACTGACTGCATGCCTGAGTCAGTGTTCTCCCTGGTAGCTCCCTGCGGGAGACTTCGGGTTCTATCCTGGGCTCTACTAATTACCATTGAGACTTCCAGTTGGCTCTGGCCTAGTCTCCAGCAGTTGTGGTTGACATTGTGGTGGCTCCTATTCTTGACAGAGTCTCTAACCTATCTAGTCACCCTCTGCTCTATATTACCGTTGATATAATTTCTATTATCATTCAAAATAAACATGATTTTAACTATACCTTCTGACTCCTAACTGTACTTAAGGGGCATGACTTCTGACGGTGATAGTGGTTCACCTTTTCAGAAAATATTGGACAGGATGCAGGTCCAAGATCAAAATATTGATCATGTCTCATTGGCTTTGCAGACCTTGCTTAGCCGTACCGCTCACTTGGAACGCTCTAACCCACAACCGGTGGCCACCCCAGCTTCCTCCTACCGTCTCTGATGCAATATTGGTCAGAGGGTTGTCTGGATCCGCTCCACTCCCACAGCGTTACAGTGTGGAGCTTGAGCTTTGTCACGGATTTCTCCGTTCCTTCCCTAGTGAGCGCAATAGGGGTGGCCTAATGATTTCCCTTCTTTCTGGCAAGGTTTTGGCTTGGGTGAATCCTTTATGGGAGACGGACAAACCTATAATATATAATTTTTATGTGCCAGGTCACTCGACCTTGGCTTCTAAACATTTAATGACCATCCGCCAGGGCAGTCGTACTGTGGCGGAGTACGCTATTGAGTTCTGCACCCTGGCAGCCGAGGTGGGTTGGAACAATGAAGCTCTCATAGCCACTTTTTCCCAAGGGCTTTTTGACTATGTGAAGGATGAGATTTCTGCCCGTGATTTACTTAAGGGTTTGGATGATGTGATATCGGTTATTACCCTCTTTTAAGGAGCGCCTGCGGAGGCATTCTGCCAGAATGTCCTCTCACTTAACTTGCCCACCCAGTCCTCCCTCACCTCCCATGCCTCCTAGTTCTGACTCTGGGGGTGGTGAACAGATGCAGGTTGGGGCCACCCAGCTCTCTGTGGAGGAGAGGGCCTTTAGGAGGAGGGAGGGACTATGTCTCTTCTGTGGGAGGCCTGTACATTTATTGAAGTTATGCCCGTTACGTCCGGGAAAGGATCGCACCTAAGATCCTGTCTGGGACAGATCTTAGGTGGCATCTCTCAGTCCCCTGAAGCCACACAGCATAAACCCATGCTTGAGGTGGTATCACGGTGCCCGTGATTGCTCTCCTTTTGTGTCCATCACCAGTGGGGGGTTCTCCATTGGCTGGCTGCTTTCAGCCCACCCTGCATTGCTTATTTAAACCTAGCTTGGGCACCCTTTGGTTGCCCTTTCGTGTTGTCTCTATGCTGCTTGAGTCTACAAATCGTTCCTGAGCATCCCGGAGCCTCTGCTGTGTTCCTGATCCAGTGTTCGTCCTGTTCCAGTGCTACCTGTCTAGTGTTCCTGCTTCCGTCTGATCCGGTTGGTGTCACCGCTTCCTGCTGCCAGTCACCACCGCCATTCCTGATTCCAGTTGATCGCCTGTCTGCCGGTTCCTGCTTCCACCTGCTGGTTCCTGTCCAGTTCACCTACAGTCATCTGACATTCCTGAGTCGCCTTGGCAACATTTCTATCTTGCCGGTTATTCAGTACGCGGGTACTGGTTTGCTTAACAGCCGCCCGGCTGTTTCCAACTATTTATTAGCGTTCCACGTACAGGGTATTGGTACGCTCCACAAGCCACCTGGCTGTATTGCAGGATCGTTTAAGCGTTCCACGTACGGGGTACTGGTTCGCTCCTCAAGCCACAAGGCTGTATTGCAGGATCGTTTAAGCGTTCCACGTACGGGGTACTGGTTCGCTCCTCAAGCCACACGACTGTATTGCAGGATTGTTTAGCGTTCCATGTACTGGGTACTGGTTCGCTCCATAAGCCACCCGGCCGTACTGCAGGATCGTTTAGCATTCCACGTACTGGGTACTGGTTCGCTCCACAAGCCACCCGGCTGTATTGCAGGATTCTTAGCGTTCCACGTACAGGGTACTGGTTCGCTCCTCTAGCCACTCAGCAGTATATCAGTATTGTTTAGCGTCCCACGCACAGGGTGCTGGTTCACTTCTTAAGCCACCCGGCTGTTTGCAGAATCATTTGGCGTTCCACGTACAGGGTACTGGTTCGCTCCACAACTACCTGAATACCTTTTAATGCCCTTTGCTCTTAGCAATACTCCTGCTGTTTTCCAGGAATTTATCAATGATGTGCTGAGAGACCTATTACAAAGTTACATTGTGGTTTATCAGGATGACATCCTCATTCATTCTCTTACATTGTAGACTCATCGGTCGGATGTATCCAAAGTCCTAAGATTATTGAGAGAAAACAACTTGTTTTGCAAGTTGGAGAAATGTGAATTTCACAAACCTCAGGTGACATTTCTGGGGTACATTATTTCCTCATCTGGGTTGGCCATGTACTCCCAAAAATTGTCTGCAGTATTACAATGGCCTCTTCCTGAGGTACTTAAGTCTATCCAAAGATTCCTGGGATTCACTAATTACTACCGGAAGTTTATTAAAAATGTTTCTACTATTGTCAAACCTATCACCGATATGACCCATAAAGGTGCTAAGGTCACAGAATGGTCTCCCAGTGTATTGCTAGCTTTTGAAAACCTCAAGGCAGCATTCACAGCAGCTCCTATCTTGTGCATCTGAATCCCGCCCTGCCCTTTACCCTGGAAGTCGATGCATCTGAGATTGGATTAGGCGCCCTCCTTTCTCAACGCTCAGCCCCAGGGGAGGCCTTACGCCCTTGTGGCTGTTTCTCAAGAAAACTGTCTAAGGCTGAGATGGTATATCAGATTGGGGACAGAGAATTATTGACCATTATATTGGCATTGAAAGAATGGCGACACCTCTTGGAAGGTACCAGTTCCCCGATCTTGATTCTTACTGATCATAAGAATCTCACTTACTTGTCTGAGGCTAAATGATTGTCGTGCCGTCAAGCTAGATGGGCACTGTTCCTATCCAGGTTCAATTACGTGGTTTTGTATCTTCCGGGCTCTAAGAATGTGAAGGCGAATGCCTTTTAACGCCAATTTTGCAAGTTTCCAAGGAGCAGGTTCCTCCCACATCGATTATTCCAGCTGATCAAATTCTGGTGGCCGAGCCTTCGATCCGATAGTGCTGCTTTTACTGCAGCATGCACCACGTGTGCTGACAAAAATAATCGCCTTAACATTTGCCTGTCAGTCTCCTTCAACCCGTGGCCAATGGAGAACGTCCTTGGTCCCATCTGTCCATAGATTTTATGGTTGATCTGCTGGCATCCTCCGGTTTCACGGTCATACTGATGATCGTAGACAAATTTTGTAAGATGGCTCATTTTGTACCACTTAAAGGCCTACCTTCCATGCAGGAATTGGTGGTGGTGTTCACTAAAGAGGTCTTTCGACTCCATGGCATACCCAGGGTTATTGTCTCAGACAGAGGTAGCCAGTTCATGTCTCGGTTCTGGAGATTCTTTTGTGCTCAGATGGGGATCCAGCTAGCATTCTCCTCTGCATACCACCCCCAGTCTAACTGTACACAGTCTAACCAAGCCACAGATCAATTTCTCAGTTGCTACATCTGATCACCATGATAATTGGGCTACCCTGTTACCTTGGGCGGTGTTTGCCCGAAATTGTGCCATGAACTCTTCCACACAGAGTTCTCTGTTTTTGATCAACTATGGGTTTCAACCCTCTGTCCTTTCTGAGATCTTTCAGGCATAGGAAATTCCGGCTCTTGATGAGCATTTGAGGGTGCTCTGTTCCTCTTGGGTTCGGGTACAGCATACCGTACATGGTTCCGTACAGTGGCAGAAAAGGCAGGCAGACCGTAGGCAGTTGCCGTCATCTACCTTCCAGGTGGGGAGAGAGTGTGGCTGTCATACTGAAACCTTAACCTTCAGGTTCCCTGTAATAAGTTGGCTCCTTGATTAGTTGGTCCATTTCGTGTGCTGAGCAGAATTAACCCGGTGGCTTATGCTTTGGAGCTTCCAGCCTCCATGAGCATTCACAATGTGTTCCACGTCTCCTTGCTTAAACCTCTGATTTGTAACTGCTATACCCCAAGTACAGTCCGGCCAGCATCTGTCAAAGTTGGTAATCATGAGGAATTTGTGGTACAAAACATTTTGGACTCTAGGTGGGTCAGAGGGCGCCTTCAGAATCTGATTCACTGGAAAGGTTATGGTCCAGAGGAGCGCTCCTGGATACCTGCCAATGATGTGCACGCCCCTGTGTTGGTGTACAGATTTCCTGCTCAATTTCCTACGAAGCCCAGACTCTGTCCACGGAGTAGGGGTCCTTGAGGGGGGGTACTGTCACAGTGCCTTACCTCGGCCTGGACCATTCGGCCGGGAGCAGGGTTCTGGAACGACGCTCCAATGTCACTGGCTGCATCCCTCTTTGCCCGTGGCCTCCTTGCGTATGTTCCTTGTTACTGGCATCTTTGATCAGGCACTTGCCTGGACACCTGTTATAGGCCCAGCCTGGGGGACCTAATTGGTCCTGCCTTCTCCTACTCCTTTATAAACCTCTCTGGGCCTGTGTTTCATTACCCTTACGATGTTGTTCAGTGCAGTTCTAGTTCCAGTTGTTCCTGTATCCTGTGTATGACCCAGCTTGTCTGACTATCCATTCTGGTGCTGACCTGTGGCTCTGTCTGACCATTCTCTCTGTGCGCTCCATTTGTTTTAAACATCCAATCTGGTGCAGACCTGTGGCTCTAGCTGACCACCTGCTCCATATATGACCCTGGCTTGTCTGACTATCCATTCTGGTGCTGACCTGGGCTCTGTCCTAATATCCTCCCATTGTTGCCTACTCTTATTGGATATCCTATCTGGTGCAGACCTGTGGCTCTGGCTGACTACCCACTCCGTGTATAACCCTGGCTTGTCTGACTATCCTAACTGGTGCTGACCTGTGGCTCTGTCTGTTCACTCCACTGTGTTGCCTGTTTCCCACAGACATCCATCTTGGTGCGGACCTGGGGCTCTGGCAGACTCCGGCCTAACTGACTGCAGGAGTGAGTCAGTAGTCTCCATTGTTGACACCCTTATTGGAGACGAGTTCTTCCCAACTGACTGCAGGCGTGAGTCAGTAGTCTCCATTGTTGCTACCCTAATTGGAGACAAGCTCTTTCCTACTGACTGCAGGCCTGAGTCAGTTTTCTCCCTGGTACCTTCCTGCAGGAGACGTTGGGTTCTATCCTGGGCTCTACTAATTACCATTGATACTACCAGTTGGCTCCAGCCTAGTCTCCAGCAGTTGTGGTTGACATTGTGGTGGCCATGGGCGTCCGCAGGGGGGGGCAAGGGGGGGCACTTGCCCCCCCCTGGATTTTAATCTCGCTCCTTCTGCTGCCAGCGGCGATCACATCTGCTCTCCCCTCCGCGATGCGACGCCCGTCACACACAGTTGGCAGCCAATGAGAGAGGGGAATCCACCTCTCCTCTCTCATTGGCTGCAGTGCGGTGTGCACTGCAGCCAATAAGAGAGGAGAGTTGGATACCCCTCTCTCACTGGCTGCCAACTGTGCGTGACGGGCGTCGCGGAGGGGAGGGGAGAGGAGAGATGATCGCCGCGGGCAGGTGAAGGAGCGGTGCTGCGGAGGGCAAATTAGAAGCTGATGTGGGCAATGTGAGAGCGAGCTGATGAGGCAAGTTGGAGCTGGAGGCAATGTGAGGGCAAGTTGGAGCTGATGGAGTAATGTGAAGGCAAGTTGGAGCTGATGGGGGCAAGTTAGCGCTGATGGGGGAAAGTTGGAGCAAGTTGAAGCTGATGGGGGCAAGTTGGAGCTGAAGGGGGCAATGTGAGGGCAAGTTGGAGCTGATGGAGCAATGTGAAGGCAAGCTGGAGCTGATGGGGGCAAGTTAGCGCTGATGGGGGAAAGTTGGAGCAAGTTGAAGCTGATGGGGGCAAGTTGGAGCTGAAGGGGGCAATGTGAGGGCAAGTTGGAGCTGATGGAGCAATGTGAAGGCAAGCTGGAGCTGATGGGGGCAAGTTAGCGCTGACGGGGGAAAGTTGGAGCAAGTTGAAGCTGATGGGGGCAAGTTGGAGCTGAAGGGGGCAATGTGAGGGCAAGTTGGAACTGATGGGGGCAAGTTAGAGCTGATGGGGGCAAGTTGAAGCTGGAGGCAATGTGAGGGCAAGTTGGAGCTGATGGAGCAATGTGAAGGCAAGTTGGAGCTGATGGGGGCAAGTTAGCACTGATGGGGGAAAGTTGGAGCAAGTTGAAGCTGATGGGGGCAAGTTGGAGCTGAAGGGGGCAATGTGAGGGCAAGTTGGAACTGATGGGGGCAAGTTAGAGCTGATGGGGGCAAGTTGAAGCTGGAGGCAATGTGAGGGCAAGTTGGAGCTGATGGAGCAATGTGAAGGCAAGTTGGAGCTGATGGGGGCAAGTTAGCGCTGATGGGGGAAAGTTGGAGCAAGTTGAAGCTGATGGGGGCAAGTTGGAGCTGAAGGGGGCAATGTGAGGGCAAGTTGGAACTGATGGGGGCAATGTGAGGGCAAGTTGGAGCTGATGGGGCAATGTGAGGGGAAGTTGGAGCTGAAGAATTAATTAAAGTTATTGCGGGGTGGTAGTTCCCCTTTAAGCTTTTGTATTAGGTTTCTCTACCCTTTGCATGCCTGAGCTTTATGTGATGATTATCCCCCTCCCCTTCATGACATTGTGAAAAAAGGACAGAATATGGATGTTATTAAAATTATGCCCCCCCCTGGAAAAATTTCTGCGGACGCCCATGGTGGTGGCTCCTATTCCTGATATAGTCTCTAGCCTATCTAGTCACCCTTTGCTCTATATTACAGTTGATATAATTTCTATTATCATTCAAAATAAAGGTGATTTTACCTATACCGTCTGACTCCTTGTCTTGTTTGCTAACCATAACAGGGAAATCCTTAAATCCTGGCCTATTGAGGGCCTTTGAGGAATTAATTTGGATAGCCCTGGTTTAGAGGCAAAAAAGCCAACAAACCATTTGTGGAAGTAAATCAGCTAGCTAAAACTAGACAAACTGACAGTCAGTCTAAGAACTGGCTCTGGCATGGTTTACATAATTTCCTTCATCAATGGATAAATATTATATCAGATTCTTGTTTGTTAAGGGTTATTCAGGATGGATACAGAAATTTTGTTAATTCTTTTCCTCCTCACTGATTCATATCTCCTGGAGTACCTTGATGTCTAACAAAGAGACATGCCTTTTTAGGCTATTCTTCAGGTTGTAGAACACAAGGTCTTGATTCCTGTGCCACCGTATTTTTACAATAATGGGACTTATGTGTTTTTAGTACTGAAGATTTCATGAGACATTCTCCTGGTGGGCAACCTGACTTATCAATCAATTTGTTCATCAAGAACATTTCAGAATGGAAGGTGTTTGGTCAAAAGTGAACATTTTCCAGGAAAGAAATTTCATGACAAGTTTAAATCTGCCAGAGGCATACCTCCATGTCCTGATCCATAAATGCTGCCAACTATACCTTCACATAGACATTTATGATAGACATAGCATAGAACACTTTCAATTGCCTCTTATTGGCTGCAAGGGTCATCACAAATGTCATGGTCATACTGGAAAATCTCAGCTGCTGGAGAATCACACATTCCAGGCAATCCCCCTTACATTCCCTTGGATGGCATGTCAACATGAAGAAATCAAATTTGATGCCAGAAATGTGTAAGAAGTTCCTGGAGTTGATTTTGGATTCTAATGTAGGATAGACCTTTTTACCTCCTGATAAAACAGAGAGACTTCTCAATCAGGTTTGTTTCCTCAAAACAGCCCAGTATCTGCCACTCAGACATTTCATGTTCAACCTGGGTCTAATGACAACTTTGCCTCTGGATTGTAAGATTTTGAGAGCAGGGTTATACTTATCATTTATATCCATTTATTAAGTGTGTCACAGGGTTTTAATCAGTTTTTATTGAGTTCCTGAATTGTACAGTGCAGCAGAATATTCTGGCACTTTATAGTTTATTGATAATTACAGTAATGATAGCCCCATGGGTTTGCTTCCACATGAGACCTCTGTAGCAGTTGATTCTGAAGAAGCAGAACCAGACCCACACTTTCTGTCTCAGCAGGTTTCTATCTGCCTCCAAATCAAGTTATCCCTGGCACGATGGGACAGAGCCAACTGGTCAGGACGTCTTCCATGATCAGTTTTGCATTGGACCATCATGACCACAGACTTAAGGAATTATGGTTGGGTAGCAGTGCTACAAGGTCCGTCTTTCCAAGGCACCTGGACCACATTGGAAAGAACTCTGCACTCCAACTACCTGAAGAAGCTAGCAGTCTGGACATCAAAAAAGATAGCCAGTACTCTAATCGGGGGTCATGCTTTAACCCTTTGAGTGCATTACAATGTGTTGTGTATCCCTCTGGTATTCAAAGGGTTAAAGATTTGCTCAGACAAAACAGTAATCACATACTTATCCAGGCAAGGTAGAAAGATGAAGCAGAACTCCCAGCCCCATCAGAACAATCCAGTGGAAGAAGTCCCCCATCTTCAGATATGGTCTTTTCATTTAGGGTAAAATTTTTCTACCTCTGAGAATGATCCCAGGGTTCTGAGTAACATAATTCAGGACAAGGCAACAGTCATCTTAATAGCAACCTACTGGCCAAGATAAGCATATATCTGTTGTCTCCTTCAGTTCTGCATATGCTAGAATTTCTTTCGGGCGGCTTCTGCTCTTTTACAGTTTCCTATTCTTCCTATTGACGTTGGGCCTCTCTGTGTGTGTGTGCAACCAAAGGAGACCTGAAGGAAAAGGAACTGACAACTAAAATTTGGTTTCTTCCCTTTGATGCGGTTAGCTTGCCCCAGAATTAGTCCATTGTGTTTATATACATAATAGGCCCTTTTCCAAAGAATCAGTCTCGTTAGTGTAAGATCAAAATAATGCTGGTCTAGTCAACATTAGAAAATAACTCCCATAATCCTTAACTGGAAAATGGACAGGGAAAGATGATGTGCATTGTAGTCCAGCAATAGCTGAGGAATCACAGGTTGTTTAATCTTATAAAAGATTGTTGTGAGGTAACTGTCACAGCTGATAAAGAGAATAGGATATTTTAGTCATAAACTAAGGCTGGTACTAAGAAAAACTGTAGTAATTCCTAAGCAAATCAGCTAAGCCATAGGGAATAACTATGGTTCCTGTTAATTTAACCTTTTGAGTGCCAGAAACGTATTCAATGCATTGTGATGCAATACACTGAGTATCTCTCTGCCATTCAAATGGTGAAATGTGGCTGTTAACCCCTGTATCATTAGAGAGATATCCAGCACATCGCAATGCTATACAGACATCTCTAACAGTCATGGGGTTAACAGACCCATATAAATTAATTGGAATTTGGGGAATTTTTATTTTTCCCCTGTGGCGAAGTTTGTGTAGTCTAACATTGTTCCAGACAAACTGGATTTGTTTATGTTAGAGAATAAGTGTCTAAGGTTGGATATAATTGTTACATACAAATATATTCAAGGCCAATACAATAAACTCTACTGGAAACGTTTTATCAATGTCACTGAACAAAGTACAGGGGCATCCAATAAAGGGACATTATCACTAAAGCATGAAAAGGGCTCAGATCCATTAAAATATGATGTACTCCTAGACACATTTTTAATAATGTTTTTTTCGTGTATGAGAAGGTTCTAAAATTGATCAAAATAAAAGGGATAAGTGGCCACTTAAAAATAAATAAATAAATAAATAAATAAACTGAAAAGCCATGCACGGGGATATTTGTTTGGAGATCAGAACCCACCCAGTTCAGTTTGCTGAAACACTTATCTTTTATTTATTTGTTTACCTAGATTGTGCCACACCATGCCCTTATCACATGTAGAAACAAAGTGAATTCAAATGGTCATGCATTGCTGCCTCCTGATGAATAGGAAAATCATATTAATAGTATATTTTGGGGTTTAAACACATAAGAAATACTTTTTACAAATGCTTTCTAGGAGTACATCATATTTAAACGTTTATGAACCCTATACCTTTTTAGGAGAGGAATTACAATACAATGAAAGCATGGATATTTTTTATAGTATGGGCAGTAAGGCTGTGGAAATGTCTTGGGAGGCTGTGTTTGCAGATAATGTAGATACATTCAAAAAGTATTTGATACCTTTTTAGTGAAGAACAATGTAGAGAAATTTGACCAGATGTTCAAACTCAGGTAGAAAGTTGACTCAAGGAGAATTCTCACTGCCATTTTGGAGCTAGAAAGAAAAATTATACTTTTCCACTGTATTTAAAATATTGGTTGAACTTGAAGATCTAACGTTTGTTATTGATATAACTGTTTTTGCTCTATAGTAAGAAAAGATTAAGACCAAAGTCCTTTGCATTGCAAAGCAAGGCATTGCACACACCTCTATTCCTTAAACAGTTAAAAAAGCAGTAAACTTTTTTAATGAAAAAATACTTTATGTCCACTGAAGGATGTTCACTCAAAAGTTACTAAAGTTCATATGTTTCTGAAAAAAAGGTGTCCAAAGTGAACCATTTTTTTCCATAGAGTTCTGTATGAGTGACTCAATGACAATGTCTTCACATAATAAAAGATAGGAACAGCGCCACCTGTTGACCACAATAGAAATGTATAGCTGTATTCATTTTTGATAGCAGAATCTCCAGCAGTGGGAGTGGGAGTTGTTTTACTCGACAGGCAAATAATAACTATATATATTTTTATAATAAAATATTTACTTTTCCTTTGATACTTACGAGTGTCCTCTGCTGGACAAAAATACTGTAAATCAAAAGGTCAGTGGTCTCATTCAATGGATATAAAGAGGATACTAGAGGAAAAAAACAATCATAGAAGACTGATTGTTAAAGGGTTAAAGATTTGCTCAGACAAAACAGTAATCACATACTTATCCAGGCAAGGTAGAAAGATGAAGCAGAACTCCCAGCCCCATCAGAACAATCCAGTGGAAGAAGTCCCCCATCTTCAGATATGGTCTTTTCATTTAGGGTAAAATTTTTCTACCTCTGAGAATGATCCCAGGGTTCTGAGTAACATAATTCAGGACAAGGCAACAGTCATCTTAATAGCAACCTACTGGCCAAGATAAGCATATATCTGTTGTCTCCTTCAGTTCTGCATATGCTAGAATTTCTTTCGGGCGGCTTCTGCTCTTTTACAGTTTCCTATTCTTCCTATTGACGTTGGGCCTCTCTGTGTGTGTGTGCAACCAAAGGAGACCTGAAGGAAAAGGAACTGACAACTAAAATTTGGTTTCTTCCCTTTGATGCGGTTAGCTTGCCCCAGAATTAGTCCATTGTGTTTATATACATAATAGGCCCTTTTCCAAAGAATCAGTCTCGTTAGTGTAAGATCAAAATAATGCTGGTCTAGTCAACATTAGAAAATAACTCCCATAATCCTTAACTGGAAAATGGACAGGGAAAGATGATGTGCATTGTAGTCCAGCAATAGCTGAGGAATCACAGGTTGTTTAATCTTATAAAAGATTGTTGTGAGGTAACTGTCACAGCTGATAAAGAGAATAGGATATTTTAGTCATAAACTAAGGCTGGTACTAAGAAAAACTGTAGTAATTCCTAAGCAAATCAGCTAAGCCATAGGGAATAACTATGGTTCCTGTTAATTTAACCTTTTGAGTGCCAGAAACGTATTCAATGCATTGTGATGCAATACACTGAGTATCTCTCTGCCATTCAAATGGTGAAATGTGGCTGTTAACCCCTGTATCATTAGAGAGATATCCAGCACATCGCAATGCTATACAGACATCTCTAACAGTCATGGGGTTAACAGACCCATATAAATTAATTGGAATTTGGGGAATTTTTATTTTTCCCCTGTGGCGAAGTTTGTGTAGTCTAACATTGTTCCAGACAAACTGGATTTGTTTATGTTAGAGAATAAGTGTCTAAGGTTGGATATAATTGTTACATACAAATATATTCAAGGCCAATACAATAAACTCTACTGGAAACGTTTTATCAATGTCACTGAACAAAGTACAGGGGCATCCAATAAAGGGACATTATCACTAAAGCATGAAAAGGGCTCAGATCCATTAAAATATGATGTACTCCTAGACACATTTTTAATAATGTTTTTTTCGTGTATGAGAAGGTTCTAAAATTGATCAAAATAAAAGGGATAAGTGGCCACTTAAAAATAAATAAATAAATAAATAAATAAACTGAAAAGCCATGCACGGGGATATTTGTTTGGAGATCAGAACCCACCCAGTTCAGTTTGCTGAAACACTTATCTTTTATTTATTTGTTTACCTAGATTGTGCCACACCATGCCCTTATCACATGTAGAAACAAAGTGAATTCAAATGGTCATGCATTGCTGCCTCCTGATGAATAGGAAAATCATATTAATAGTATATTTTGGGGTTTAAACACATAAGAAATACTTTTTACAAATGCTTTCTAGGAGTACATCATATTTAAACGTTTATGAACCCTATACCTTTTTAGGAGAGGAATTACAATACAATGAAAGCATGGATATTTTTTATAGTATGGGCAGTAAGGCTGTGGAAATGTCTTGGGAGGCTGTGTTTGCAGATAATGTAGATACATTCAAAAAGTATTTGATACCTTTTTAGTGAAGAACAATGTAGAGAAATTTGACCAGATGTTCAAACTCAGGTAGAAAGTTGACTCAAGGAGAATTCTCACTGCCATTTTGGAGCTAGAAAGAAAAATTATACTTTTCCACTGTATTTAAAATATTGGTTGAACTTGAAGATCTAACGTTTGTTATTGATATAACTGTTTTTGCTCTATAGTAAGAAAAGATTAAGACCAAAGTCCTTTGCATTGCAAAGCAAGGCATTGCACACACCTCTATTCCTTAAACAGTTAAAAAAGCAGTAAACTTTTTTAATGAAAAAATACTTTATGTCCACTGAAGGATGTTCACTCAAAAGTTACTAAAGTTCATATGTTTCTGAAAAAAAGGTGTCCAAAGTGAACCATTTTTTTCCATAGAGTTCTGTATGAGTGACTCAATGACAATGTCTTCACATAATAAAAGATAGGAACAGCGCCACCTGTTGACCACAATAGAAATGTATAGCTGTATTCATTTTTGATAGCAGAATCTCCAGCAGTGGGAGTGGGAGTTGTTTTACTCGACAGGCAAATAATAACTATATATATTTTTATAATAAAATATTTACTTTTCCTTTGATACTTACGAGTGTCCTCTGCTGGACAAAAATACTGTAAATCAAAAGGTCAGTGGTCTCATTCAATGGATATAAAGAGGATACTAGAGGAAAAAAACAATCATAGAAGACTGAATAGAGAAAAGAGCTGAAAACGTTTATTTATGAAACCTAGAAGTCAGTTTAGGAACATATGGGCACTGTTTATCAGGCTTCGAAAAATGAGGTCTTAGCATTACTGTGACACTAGGAGGATTATTTAAACTGTGGCGAAAGAGCTTAGGGATCAATAACAGTCGTTCAATTAAATGGTCATTAATGATCACAAGAAGCTATTTACTGCTTGATATTTGTATTTCTAAAGGTGAATTCAATAATGTGAATAAACTAATGTCTTTTACTTTAACCCTTTGAGTGCCAGAGAGGCACCCACTGTATTTCAATTATATGCTATGGGTCTTATGTTTATAAGAAAAGGAGAGTCATTCTGAAGACAAGCCAACTACACTGCAGTAGAGACTTAACCTTATGAGTGCCAGAGAGTTATCCAATGCATTGAGTTGCAATGCATTGTATGTCCCTGTCAATCAAAGGATTAAACAAACTGTAATTTATTTAAATGGGTATTCTAGGCCCTTTAGCATTAAAGAGGCCAAAAGCTCAATTTAAATCAGTTAGAAATTAGGTAACTGGTATTTGTTTTACATGCACAATATGTATTGGAGCTAAAGCTGACATGTGAAACAGACATCTGTAGATATATACTTATTGTCATCCATTGTTGTTCATTTGTTAAGTTTTTTATTAAGTGTATATAAACCATTTTCACTGCTGGTCAAAAGGCTGTATTCCCTTGTGTAATACACAACAGTAGAGAGGAGATGCTAATATTGTTCGGTGCTATACCTGCACTAGAATTAATTTCTTAGGCCTACATCTGCCTAACACCAATTTACTATGTATGCCTAAAGTTCCCGCATAAGACCGCATGAGCCAAGGGGAGGGAAGTGTAGCAGTGTATGGGCATTTCTGGGCATTCTATTGCCTTATGTTATGTATAAAAGAAGGTGAGGAGGAATGGCATAAATTTACTCCACTGGAAGTTAACATAATTGGAGGTACGTTGCAGTGTGTTGGATACCTCTCTGGCACTCAATGGCCTAGATTCACTAAAGGTCGATGCTGTGGTGATATGATTTTGCCAACATATTCACTAAAATTTTCAATTACAAGGGGAGGGGTGGAGAAGGTCCCTATTAGCATACAGGATTGTCGAAGTGTTGTCGATGTGGAAGGGATGTCCTCCTTTCATACATCACCAATACTACTGCAATTCTGAAGTTGAAGAGCAGTCTGTCTGCTACCTTACATGGCCAGTAGGTGAGTAAAAAGAATGCTTTCAGCACCATGGACAGCATTGCTCCCTTATCCCTTTGAGTTCCATAGGGATGTGCATTGCTTGACACTCAAAGGGTTAAAAATAGTACACCAAGCACTACAAAATTATCCCCTTAGCTCTGTATCATATATGATCATGTTGTGCACTCCCAAGGGAACAAGGCTGGGGGTCAGGCAGCATCTATTGGGGATTTGTGGCTACCGCTTGTACTCCAGCCTCGTTCCTATGCCCAATGATAGCCATAGAACCCCATGTACACTGCTTGGTCCCCACACTTGTTTCCTTGACCACTCGTAGCCACAGATCCCCATGTACACTCTGACCTTCTCCAGCATTTTCCCTTCCTACTGCTAGCCAACCTGCACTGCCTGGACAAGGGAAGAAGGCTGGGGGTGTCAGGCAGTGTATGTGGGGCTAACCCACAATGGTGTTGTTCCCCATGCTGCCCAACATTTGACATACACTGCCCCCTCCGACATATACTGCTCCCCCTTGTTCAATCCAACATGCTGGCCCACCTTTTTCAATACGACATGTACTACTGTCCCATACTCTTTCCCCCTGTCCAATCCGACATGCTGGCCCCTTCTTCAGTCTAACATATACTTCTGTCCCATACACTGCCCCCTCCCCCTTTTCATTCTGACATGCTGGCCCCCCTTTTTCAATACAGCATGTACTGCTGTCCCATACACTGCCTCCCCCCCTGTTCAATCCGACATGCTGGCCCCCCTTTTTCAATAGGACATGTACTGCTGTCTCATACACTGCCCCCCCTTGTTCAATCCAACATACATGCCCCCCTTTTTCAGTCCAACATCTACTGCTGTCCACAGTTAACCCTTTGAGTACCAGAGAGGTACGCAACACATTGCTTTGCAATACGTTTGTGTACCCCACTGGTACTCAAAGGGTTAATAGGCTGCATACCGTTTGCCTTTAAGTGTTTAAAAAATGCTCCTTGTTTAAAAATATAAATCAGACCTCATGGGGGGCATCAGGTCCCCTCCTGATGCACCTCTAGCATAGATGAGCAATGCGGTGACAAGGAAAGCAATTGCTGCCTTCCTTTTCAGCCTACTTGTTCTGTAATAGCTGGCTCGAGTAGGACCCCTAGTGAACCCGGTCATTGATTCATTCCATAAACCATCACCTCATCCCCAATCTCACACTCAATTCAAATACATGTTCTACCCAATTGTGACACAGCTGAAGGCCCTCTCCAGTCCAATAATCTCTTCAAACATCCTCCAATTTAATAAATGGGCAAAGTGTGGTGTGTACGGCAGCAGAGGCGGCGGAGAAATAAGAAAAGCTACGTTGTTTTTTTTTAATAATATTGGGATATTTATTTTAAACACAGTGGCAAAATTTTTTTATAACTGGAGGCATGGTATATGATGTTCACCCACACACTAATACATGGTTTAACCCTTTGAGACCCAGAGAGGTGCGCAACACGTACTCCTCTGGTACTCAAGGGGTTAAACTATGTATAAGTGTGTTTGTTATTTTATGCAAACGTATTGATATTTATTTTTATTTTTACAGCTAAAAGAAGAAGACAGGAGAGAAGAAAAGAGAATACAGAATGAAGATAGCAGGAGAAGGACAGTGGATGACAGGTAGGTTTAACACAGATAAGTTAACGATCGGTGCTTGGCTGTATGTCAGGTACCAGTTAGCTTTAGTCCTTTGAAGTTCCCAATATGCCACTATTTAGCGGCGTTTTGGGATCTTAACGCACAAAACGGATGTTTGGCAACAAGACCATTTCTGTGTCCTAACATCCATTGTGATTTTAGCTGGTAGGACAATTGGATACCTACTTAGCCATTTTCTTTTGTTGGTTGGTATTCATTTTGCCCTACCGGCTTTTTTAACGGGCTCAGTTGAGTGGAGCTCTATATTTGATCAGGATTTTATCAGTAACTAACCAAAAGCCCTCTCCACCATTCTACAATATAACACTTATATTCTCTTGTATACAAATCTGAACTCTCTTCATTCAAGTGATATCCAATTTGATCAACTTCTCAGCCTCTGAGACTACATTGAGGGCTGTATGAGCATAATAAAAGTGGAGGGATTGTGGTGCAAACCAATTGCACTAAAAGAGAGCATGGGTGTCTGGGGGGGGCAAGTTGGGCATTTGCCCTGCCCCACCACTTGCCTCCTCCATATAAACATAGAGGCTGGGTGGGCTGGCCTGAGGGTCATATAATGACTTTGCCCCACCCTGAAAACATTTCTGCAGACGTCTCTGAAGGTGAGAATAAAAATCCAAATATTCTCATTCATTTAAATGGGGATTTTAACCCCTTGAATGGTAGAGAGGTCTGCAACAAATTGCTTCACAATGCATTGGAGACTTTTTTTTGCATTGAAGGGTTCAGAATACTCTTTTAAATCAATGGGAATGTGTGGCTCTTCCCTATAGTGTAAATGGTTTGCCCCAGAATTCCTCCACTTTGCTTTTTAACATATGGCCCTTAATTTGGGGATTTTCAGTGATTATTAACTGAAAGCCCAATTCACCTCACTGCACTTTTTCCTAAAGCATTTCTAGGCCCTGTGTTCTGTGCTGATAATGATTAGAACCAACAAATAAATACTAGTGAACCCAGTTTTAACACCTTGAGTACCACAATATGTTACACACCTCTCACAACACCTCACAATGTGTTAAATACCTCTCTGGTACTCAAGAGGTTAAATCTATCTAACTTTCTTCTACATTGTTTTATAAATACATATGTCCTAGTCTATTAATTCCTGTCATTTTGATCTTCCAGTTTAAACTGAAATTCATCTCCACTAAACAAACTTATATTGAACATAAACACTTTAAACACTGATCAGTGCAGACAATTGTTGCATGAATGAGTGTCATGGATGTGGCCTGAATGTTATCTGAATGATACTTAAATATATATCCAGAAGACTGGAGCACTTCTGGGGCTTTCAGACCAAAAGTGCCTTTATTGACAGTGGTATATTGTAATCACATTGATAAAAGGTCTCATGGAGCAGTGTTTCTCAACTGTGGTCCTCAAGTCCATCCAGCAGTGCAGGTTTGAAATGTCACTATGTCTGAGCACAGGAGAACTAACCAAAATGAAAGATCCACTAAGTTCCCGCGTGTGCTCTCACAGAGAAATCCTTAACCCTTTGAGTGCCAGCAATATATGGTGTATGCTTCTGACCATTTATACCCACACTGCATACTTAACAGGAAATGTATACTTTTATGGAATTTTTTTGGTGTTATATGTTAATTAGACCTCTCTAGTACCCAATGGTAGAACATAGTAGTAACTGATTCATGTGTATGATTTTATTTAGGCATTAGAAAACTCAATGGGGGTTATGCACTAAAGCACGATAAAGAGGTGATAAAGAGGAGATGACTTTTCCAGTGATATCACTTCTCCAGTTCCTATGTTATTATAGGGAACCTATCCACTAAGATCTCCAAAGTCCTAGAAATCTTAGTGAATTGGCTCTATAGAATAACATAGGAACTGGAGAAGTGATATCACTGGAGATGTTATCTCTGCTTTATCACCTCTTTATCACACCTTAGTGAATATTCTTCCCCTTGTGTCAAGACACTGAAGAACATGTACTTGAGGGGATTCAGTGCTGGATATAAGGGTAAGTGCAGCACACACTTCTAGCAAAGAGAGTTTCGTTGGAAAGCATTTACAGTATAAGTGTTATGACTGTCTGCTTTATGCATAGCAAAGGTTAAATGAAATGTCAAGATTCAATTTAGCAAAGCTTTTCAAACAATCTTTACGCTCTGTCTATCCTATGCCAATGAACTCCCTTTTCAGAAGACACTGTCTAGACACCGCGCTTTCCACTGCATGACAGTTCAGTATAACACAATGGAGGCAGCCAGGCATCAATTCCAGTGACAGTTCACCTACAAGATGCCTCGTGCAAGGCGTTCTCACTATCTTCTGCTAAAGAGGTGAAATGTACTTGTAAAAGAAAAAGAAAAAAAACTCATGTCACATGAGGCTATGAGCAATACCAGAAAATCTGAACAACTGCCAAGTTTACTCAGCATATCTTGAATGCAATGATAAAAATGTAATGACTGTCAGAATTATTACACACTGTGATTTGATAAGCAGCTTGGAACAGATTGAATTGTGCCTCTGTGAGTTTCTAGTGAATGCATATGCTTTGTTTTCATTCACATATCCCCTGACCCTGGGCTCGATCCAGTTGACCACGATATAAAAATAAAAAAGCGGGGGCGTGGCTGAGCCGAGCTACAGGGAGGACGTGTAGTGCTTCGCTCCTGAGCTTTAGCTTCTAAAAGCGTGTATCTAGATTGATTTTCTCGCTGAAAGACCCTTCTTTTGTGCTGCCAGTTGTGGGTATGACTGGCAAGAAGAAAAGGGCAATCATTATTGGCACCTTTTTTGAACCGTCTTCACGAAAGGGACGTGGGAGTAAGTTGGTGTTGTCTCAGGCACAGCCGGGAACGCTGATGTCTAACGCCGATAAAAAGAACTTACCTGCTCTGATGGAGATGCCCAGTCTGGCTCAGGATATTAGCCGTCTACCGACGAAGGGGGACTTGGAAGATATGCTTACAGCTTTAAGGAACTCCATTAGGCAGGACATTGCGGCCCTTTGGGAAGATGTGCATAGCATTGGTGCCTGGGTGCACGGTCTCGAGGAGGGCCAGGAAACGCTCTTCTCTCAACAGGACTTGCATCGATTTTTGCAGCAGCAGGATGACACAATCAAGCAGTTGCATTCCCAGGTAGATGACCTTGAGAATCGGGGTTGACCACCCAACGTTAGGATGCGGGGACTCCCAGAATCTTTACCTCCTGGAGACCTGATGCAGATGCTGCAGAAGTTGTTTTGTGATTTGCTGGGCCTCACCTCCCCTGCATTGATAAAGCTTGAGCAGGCCCATCGGGCGTTGCGCCCCCGCGCTTCCCAGGAGGACAGGCCGAGGGATGAGATATGCTGTTTCAACTCTTTTGCACAGAAGGATGCAGTGATGCAGAAGGCCCGCAATTTACCGCCTATAGTCTATCAGGGTTCTCAACTTACCTTATACAATGATCTATCCTTGCGTACCCTGCAATTGAGATGCCAGTTCAAATTGCTTGCTGATGAGTTGGGAAAGCGCCATATCTCATACCGATGGGGGTTTCCTTTTGCCATGGTCGTGTCATTTGAGGGCCGTTCTTACACCGTTCGGAAGGTAGAGGAGATCCAGGACTTGTGTGAGAAACTGCACTTTCCGAGTGTTTCCCTGTCGCCGGCTGCTGACCGAGGGGGCCCAGGACGTCTGGGGCCTTTGCAACAACGTGAGCGTTGGCAGCGGATTCCGTTGAGCAGGAAGAGGGCTGCTGCTACTGTCTCCCCTGAACTCTCTGCTTGACTTTGGTCATGGACTCTGTTTGTATAGAAATTGTTCTCTTTGAACCTGTTAGTGGCTGGGCGGAACTTATCTTGGTGGACCCAGTGGGCCTCTTCTCCTTCCTCCTCTCTCCCATCCTATTCCTTTTCCTGCCCTTCGTCTGTTTTTTCCCCCAAGTTTCCCTTAATGTGGTCTTCCCTTCCCTCCCTCTCCCTCATCCCTTTTCCCCCCAAGGTGGGCCCCCTGGGTTCTGGTTTGGGATTGTTAGTGGGTTCTGCTGGGTTGGTGGTTACCTGGGTGGAGTTCATTGGGTATACCTATTGGGGCCCACTCATGCTCCCCCACGCATGGTGCTCCCTTTTCTTTTTGGGGCCCTGTGTTTGGGGGATGGGTGTTGGGTCTCCAATCTTATTGTAGATACTGTGTCTGTTTTGCTTATGATTTTGCTTTCTTCCTATCTGTACGAAACTACTGCTTTCTGGGCATTATTTCCAGAGATGGCTTTGTTTAGCTGCAGTGTGTCAGTGTCCTCCCCCCTTGGTTGCAACACCTTCGGTGGGGTGGGCTTTTGCCCGATTACTGTGTACCCTCTTCCCCTCTCTGTCCCCTGGCCCTTATCTTTTGGGCAGGGTCTTGTGGAGGTTGGATACTGCACACTGTGATACAGCTATTGATGGCCTAATGGGTTGTTTTTGATGGGTTCGCTTTGTGAAATGGATGGTGGCTTTGGTTGGTTCCTATGGAGCGGAGTTCTGGGGTCTGTTCTTGCTCCTCCTTGCGTGGTGCTCCCTTTTCTTTTGGGCTCCATGTTTGGTTGGGGCGGGATTGGATCTCCAGCTCTACTACTTAAGCGACAATGCCGCATTTGGCTTGGTGTACCCGGTGGGCCTCTTCTCCTTTCTCCTCTCCCCTATCTCTCCCTCTCCCCATCCCATTGTTTGTCTTTCCCCCAAGTCTCCCTTTTTGTGGTTTTCCCTTCCTTCCCTCCCCATTGTCCCTTTTCCTTCCATTCCTTGAGGGGAGCCCACTGGGTCCTGGATTGGGATTATGTGTGGGTTTCGCTGGGTTCGTGGTTACCCGGGTTGGGCTCCTTGGGTGTACGGGTCGGGGCCCGCTTGCACCCCTCCATTTGTTATGTTCCCTCTTCTTTTTGGGGCTCTATATATGGGGGTAGGGGGTTGGGTCTCCACTCTTAATCTTAATGTTTATAAGGTGTATACTTTATTTTTGACTTAGTATATTAATATCTGTGCGACCCTGATGCTTTATTGGACATTATTCCCAGTGAGGGCTTTGTTTTGATTCTGTGTGTCAGTGTCCGCCCCGTTGATTTGTGACACTTTTGATGGGATGGGCTTTAACCCGAGTACTTTATCCCCTCCTCCCCTCTGTGTCTTCTGGCCCTTGTCTTTTATGCCGGGACTGGTGGGGCTGGGACACTGCGTATTGTGATAAAACCACTACTGAACTAGTGGGATTGTCTTGTTCCTTCTTGCGTGGTGTTCCTCCTATTGTTTGGCTCCATTTTGGCTGGGGTGGACCTGGATCTCCGGTTCCATTAATTATATTATGTTTGCTACATCTCAGTTTATGTTTTCCTACCTTTGGGTCGCATCGTCCCTTACTAAGATGCTATTTCATGTGACAAACCCATTTTTTATAGACTGTTCCATTATCATGCTGCTCAGTCTTCGGGCTGCTCTGGAGGCTTATAATTGCTTTTTTCCCTTGCATATTCAAACTATTTACTATTGTATATAGTCATTTTGCTCATTATACTGTTAATGTTTTTTCTTTTTTATGGCTCCCCCCCCCCTCCTGGGGCCGTAGGGTGTCCTTGCTACTGTATTGGTTGGGTGATACTACGGTTATTTTTTTGCTTGGGGTGTGCTTTATTGTTTGCATACCGAGGGATTTATCCCTTTTCTCTATTTTCTTCTCATTTGCCTCTTTCTCCCTCTGTTTTGTTCTCCTACCACTCTTGCTGTGGGATTTGTGTCGAGCTTGCCCAGATGACCTTTTGGTTTTATTAAATAACGCTTTCACTTAAAATAGTTACCCTTAACTTTAAGGGTTTGAATTCTCCCTTCAAGAGGTCACTCATGTTTCAAGAGTTTACCCGTTTAAGAGCACAGGTGTGCATTGGTCCAGGAGACACATCTGGTGGATGCTCATCTGCCTGTTCTGAGTAGCAAAAATTATAGTTCTCACTATCTTAGCTGCGCTCCCACTAAGAGATGCGGCGTGGCGGTCTTCTTTGATCGGTCTCTGCCTTTTTCTTGCACGGATGTTTTCTGTGATGGGGAAGGCAGATATGTTTTTGTGAAGGGGCTCTTGGGCTCCTTGCATGTGACTTTTTGTTCACTGTATGCTCCCAATTCTGGCCAGCTTAATTTCATCAGGAGGGCCTTAGCAGATCTTTGTTCTTTTGGGGAGGGCTTATTACTGGTTGGTGGCGATTTTAACTCTGTTCTCGATCCTGTTTTAGACTGCTCTTCTGGGATGTCTAGTCTACCGCGTTCACATTATGTCGCTTTTCGAAGATCCCTTCAGAACTTGGCCTTGGTGGATCAGTGGCGCTTGCTGCATTTATCCTCTTGATCTTATTCTTTTTTCTCCTTCCCGCATTCTAGATTAGACTTCGTGTTACTCTCCCAGGCTCACTTACATCTGGTATCGGCAGTGGACATTCATTCTATTACGTGGTCTGATCACGCACCTGTATCTTTAACATTAGGGATTCCACTAGCTCCGACACAAGGATGGCGCCTAGACGCTTCACTATTAGATGACTCTCTTTCAGAAACCCATTTACGCAAAGTGACTGAGGAATATATTACCTTTAATGCCTCTCCTGATATCTCCGACATTACTTTTTGGGAAGCCTTTATGTGTGTTATCAAAGGGGAGTGCATTCATCTCTCTTCCAGGCGAAGGTGACGGGCTAGTGCGGAACTTGATTCCCTCCTGGTATCACTGGCCAATGCAGAGCGCTCCCACATGTCATCTGGGGCTGCCTCTTCCTTGGGGGAGGTTTTGTCATATAGATCATGTATAAATATCTTATTGCGAGCTCAGGTGGATAGGTTGTACTTGTGGTCGAAACGGTATCATTACGAACACGGCAACAGGAGTGGTCGTTGGATGTCACTTCAGGTTAGAGATAAAGCCCCTAGTCAGAACATTCGGGCAATTAAATCTACTTCGGGAGCGCTGCTGAGAGATACTCCCTCTATGGCTTCCTCTTTTCGTGATTATTATGTTTCTCTTTATAACTTGGACCCTCTGGTTGCAACCCCTCTTGCAGCTGCTCAGTCTTGTTATGTATCTGAGGCGTCGTTGCCTAAACTTAGCCCAATTCAGTCTGCTGCTCTTGAGGGCCCTATTTCGGCTGAGGAAGTGTAAAGGGCTATTAAACAGATGGCAGTTGGTAAAGCCCCGGGGCCTGACTGATTTCCTCTTCTTTTTTTTTAGAAGGTATATTGCCCTCCTGACTCCGCTGTTGGTCAAGACTTTCAATGTTTTCCCGGATTCCATTTCCCGGCACCTGCGGCTAATTGAGGCGTTGATTACTTTGAATGCAAAACCAGGCAAGGACCCCTCCGTCTGCTCCATTTCCTTGCTAAACTTGGATCTCAAGATCTATGCCAAGGTTTTGGTGAACCAATTGCATCCTTTCTTGAGTAGCATCATTCATTTTGACCAGGCGGGATTTGTGCCGGGTAGGGAGGCTAGGGACAACTCTATGCGTCTTATTAATTTGCTGGGGGTGTCTGGAGGAGTGGTGCACTGGCCCTACTCCTTTCTGTTGATGCTGAGAAAGCATTCGACAGAGTGGACTGGGGTTTTTTTGTTGAAACCCTGAGGGGCTTTGGTTTGGGTGCCTCGTTTATAGCTATGGTTATGGTTCTTTATCAGAACCCGTCGGCCCGGGTCTGTGTAAATGGCTCCTTGTCGGAGGGGTTTAGTCTGGGGAATGGGACTAGACAGGGCTGCCCCCTGTCCCCTATATTTTTTATCATGGTAATGGAGTCTCTGGCAAGTCAAATCCGCCGCCACCCTGGTATTAGGGGCTTATCAGTGGGGGAATCTGAACACCGTATTTCGCTCTTTGCGGATGATGTTATCTTTTCTCTCTCTGACCCCTCTGCTTCGTTGCCTGCAGTGGTGACTGAACTTCAACTTTTCAGTGGTATTTGTAACTTCAAGGTTAATGGTTTCAAGTCCATTGTTCTCGACTTGGGAGTCCCTAGGGACTTGCGTGCTCAGCTTCAAGCAGTGGCCCCATTTCAATGGACTTCGGACTTTGCTCCCTATTTAGGGATTCGGTTGCCCCCTTCCCCCTCCGAGTTGTATAGACTCAACTTTCTTCCCTTATTGTCCTCTATCACCTCGGACCTCCGTAAATGTTCCCATTTGTTTCTCTCCTGGTCGGGACGAGTTAATCTTCTTAAATCTGTGTTTCTGCCTAAAGTGTTGTATTTATTCCAAACCATCCCTGTCTCGCTTCCGAGGCTGTATCTTAAATGTTTACAACATACTTTCAACTCTTTCATCTGGGGGGGAGCCGGTGATGGTTGGTTTCTCTTTCTTGTCCCAGCCCCGACAGTGTGGTGGTCTCCTTCGTTATCATAGAAGTGTTTTACTGATTGTGATTCCTCATTGGTTCCGCTCCTCCCACTTGAAGTCTTGGATATCTGTACAGGAATCACTATGCTCTTCTATGCATCTCACTGCATTGCCTTGGTTGCCCTCGAGTGTATGGCCGTCAGTGATTCGAACTGACCCCATTTTGTCTTCTGTTTTTCGGGCTTTGGATTCTGTGTTGTCGTCTCTTTCTAGCTGCCCATCCCCTCTTCTTTCCCTTCTGGATTCAGCTGACTTTCCTCCTGAGAGGTGTGGGTCTGCCCTTTCAGCTTGGCATCGGGATTCTGGTTTGTTGGTGGCAGATCTACTGGAAGAGGGTGCTTTATTACCCTTTGAGCGACTGCAGGGATTGTGGGATCTTCACTCTTATGAGTACTGGAGATATTGTCAGGTCCATAGCTTTATAAGGTCCCACCCCCACAGATCTGACTTCCTCAGGAATCTTACCCCCTTCGAACTTCTTTGTCGCCCCTTCGACCCCGGGGGTAAACCACTGCTGGGAGTGATCACTGTACTTTACTCTATGCTTTCTCCTTCTGGTCCCAGCTTTGACTCATTCCGTGTACATTGGGAGGTGGATTTGGGTTGTCTTTTGCCCAGTGCAGATTGGGATTTGGCGGTTCGAAACTCGCTTCTCTCTTTGCATAATGTTTCTGCTATGGAGACCAATTACAAAGTGATTCTGAGATGGTATAGGTCGCCCAGTCTATTGCACTCCTTCTATCCATCGGTCTCCAACCTTTGCTGGAGATGTGGTGCAGATGTTGGCTCTCTTGGTCATATATGGTGGTCGTGCCCACTTGTGACACCTTTTTGGCCTGACGTGGGTGCGTTGTATGTCTGCTATCCTGTCTGTTTCAGTCCCTCTGGACCCTAAACTCCTGCTCTTCTCTATGGGTTCTAGCTCCCTTGTCCCCTCTGCACCTCATCATTTGCTTTTTCTCTATCTGCTACCTGCTGCTCGGATGTGTATTCCCCAAACCTGGAAGTCTTCCTCTCCCCCCTCACTATTTATGTGGCACAGGCGGTTATTGGATGTTTCCACGTATGAGAAACGTATTTGCCTCGCCTCCGGAATGGGACACACCTATGAATCTATATGGTCTCCTCGGCTGAATTATTATGTTTCCACCAGGATATCTTAGCTTTCATGTCTTCTCCCTGTTTCGACATGCCCGATTTTTTTTATACAGTGGTATCGTGTGTCCATCTCCTTCCTACCTTCTCTCTTCCCTTTTCTTTTTTTTCTTTATCGATTCTGTTGGACTATATCTTCTCCCGTATTTCCTATAGCTTACATCTCGGTTTTCCCTTCTCTGTTTCTTCTGCTTGCTCTTCTATTTCTTTATATTTCGTTCTCTTTTTGAGGATTTTATGACGCATTCTTTATTGCTATCTGTGTATTACTCAATATTTGAAATAGGCCTCTGCGAGGTCACTGTTTATATTTATATTATTGCCTTTTCAATTATTGTTATGCTGTATCTTGTCTTAATCTCCAATAAAATACTTAAAAAAAAAAAAAAAAGCAGTCAGGAATGCAATTACTTGGACTGTGACACACTACCAAACACAAAAAATCCATTGTGGAAGCTAAATTTTCTCCCATAGGAAGCAATGGGAAATAAGTTGAATTTGGGATTCAGTTCCATGTGTTGACTCAACTTTATCGTCCAGTATCTGCACCTACAAAAATTTGGTGTTGAGTCCCGTTAAGCATGTTAAAAACCACCAACATGAAGTGAAATGTAAAAAAAGATAAGGAAACAAGCTTAGGGCCCCACATCAGTACATCCTGTGTGCTTAAAAAATGTGTGTAATGTAAAAATTAGTAACCCTTTGAGTGCCAGAGGGGTACACAATGCATTGTTAAACAATGAGTTGCATACCCCTCTGGCACTGAAAGGGTTACAAAAATGGAACCCCCCCCAAAAAAAAAAACCCTTCGAGTGCCAATAGCGTATGCAACACATTGCACAGTGTTGCATACCCCACTGACAATCAAATGGTTAACTAGCCAAAGGAAACTATAGCAAAAATCCCCCCACCTCTAGTACCTTTTGGGCTGCTGCACAATGCACACTGAGGGAAATTTGAATAGGGACTGCCTTTGATATGGCCAGTCCCTGTTCAAACAAATTCCCACACTCCTATTGGCTGGGATGTGGAATTTCGCAGGGCACGGAACGTTTCCAGTTCTTTGAGTCATCCTTTCAGCTAGAAGTTGCTTGGCTGGGACGTGTGTACCAAAAGGTACAAGGAAAGTTTTTTTGCTGGTTTGTCCTGCTGTCCTTTACCTAGGAGTGCCTGAGAAGTAAGTGCATCCCTGGCCTTGTGTAATAATGAGGACCAGTGGATTAGCATTCAAAGGCCATCCTCACCGTAGATTACATTGGTTAGTAGCTGCTTTCACCAGTGTGCCTGGAGATCTGAATGTCCTAAGTTGAGTCATAGCCTGGTTCTCCTGGCAAAAGGAGGTGGCAAATCTTTCTCTCTGAGGACCATATTTAGAGAGAAATTTGTGCAGGTTTTAGAGTGGTCATCTTTCATGCACACGCCTGCACACATACCCACACACACACATATGCAGGCACACACACACAAAAATACACACCCCATACACATGCACACCCATACACACAAAAACACAATAAAAAGCAGACAATTCCCTAAAAGGAAGGAGTAAAATAAGGTACTTTTTGTTCTATTATATATATATTATTCTTTTTAACCTAAGTCTAGTGTCTCTATGAAATCAATCCAATCATGCTTATGATTGATGACAAATTAATTATGGAAAAAATTTATGGAATTGCAGTCACTCGTGTATTTTTTAATGCAGCTAATTATACATGACATTTTAAATCTGAGGGAGAAAAACTTCAAATAAACAGTACACGGAGGCAAACACAGAGAAAACAATAGTAATATCTAAGTCAGGGCTCAAAATTTCCACTTGCCACTAACCAATGGCGAGTGAAAATTTTGCCCTGGAGAGTAGAAATTCAGCCCTGGCGGATATGTTATGGGTTGCAGTGGCGAGTAACTTTTCAGGTCTGGCTAGTAGCAAAGGACTTCAAATTTTAAGCCCTGATCTAAGTGTAGTAAATTCAATAGGTTCTTCAAGTTTCACATATGCACACTCACATGACTCATGCTTGGGTATATAGCTTCTTTCTATAGCCATGAACTGGGTTCTTCTAGACATGGTACCTTTGCTGCTAAGCAAATGTTCAAGGTCCTGAATGAGTCTTAATATGAATCCAGCCAGCAGATTGCACAAGATGTATTCAGACGGTTAAGAATGGTGTCTACTATTCATGGCATCAGTGGCCACACTGGTTTGTGACTGCTTGCAGGAATGTTTACATCACTTGATCACAGGGATGTGGAATAGGACCAGCACTGCATAGAATGAGGTTAGTGCAAAACAAGAAGAACCCAATGTGTACTTTTAGGTCTCTGCCCATTTTCTCAGGGTAACGTTGTATTTTAGAACTGAAGCCAGCTGCTTCCCTTGCCTCACTCCTCAGCTCTTTACCATTGGCCCTTAGATGTATTTGGCATGACTTGATGAGGTCAGTATATTATGGTGGCACAATCAAGCTCTCAGTGGGGCATAGAAAATTAGAGAAACTGGATTAGCACGCGGGGGACCACACCAGCCTCAGTTCTAAAATGAATGCTTTTATGTTTTTTTCCCCTCATATAGCTAAAAGATAAATAGGCTAGCTCAAGTTGGTCAGAGTGATGGATTTTACTCACCTCTGTCTTTGCATATCTCAAAGGGCCATTTTCAGGAAGCTAATGATGAACAATTCAGCTAAGTGCAACAGAGGGAACAAATTATAATTCTTACTCCTTTTAAAAGTCTATGGGGACTTTGGACGCTTTTATTTGTTCTCTATGGTTGAGTTGTACAGGGTTTGTACCTCTTTAGTTTCCTGAATACAGCACAAATGTTTTAGTATGCATAGTCTAGAGGTGAGGTAATTGAGGGGTTATGTGTAAGAAACTGAAAGATATCAAGG
This sequence comes from Rhinophrynus dorsalis, assembly GCA_037306005.1. NCBI lineage: Eukaryota > Metazoa > Chordata > Amphibia > Anura > Rhinophrynidae > Rhinophrynus > Rhinophrynus dorsalis. The sequence continues at coordinate 289,724,587 of CM074720.1, forward strand.
GAATTTAATAAAGTACAGGAGATAAAGATTCCTTTTAATTATGAGAATTAGAACAAGAAAATGTGATGTGACTGTAGAAGTTGTAAAATTCTCAGGCAATTCTCTGAGGCATAGACATTTCTTTAAAGAAAGACAAGTAAATTAAACATCTGGAGGTAGAAAAAGTAAGGTGCTTACCCTCTACTGACACTCCAAACACACATATTGCACAAACCACAACAAGCAACACATTACCTTTGTTATATGGAAAAAGAAGTCACTTTAATTTCCTGCGCTTACAGAGAAAAAGTGGAAGCTCACCCCTCAGTACCCACAATGTGGCATCCCATTCCCCAAAATGAGATGGTTGAGCCACACCTGCACTCAGACTCCATTCATGGCCAGACCACGCCTGCATATGACCACCATCCTGGGTGGAGCCCTCTGCTACCCCACCTCCAGCGATAGTGGCTGAACCACTCCACTCAGCGTCTATCGCAAGAGGATCTCCAGGGCATTACCAAGACATCCCTTCACCCTCAATGCACCTCCCTTCTCGCCCCTGCACATTAACAGCTCTAGTCCCCTTTTGTGGCCCTTCAGCAAGCCTGTCCACAAAGTCAGTGCCTGCCATTGCAAACCATCACCTATACCGGCAGGCTTGGTTTGTGCCCCCTGGCTGTTGTTAGGCCTGCACAAAACCAGCTTTCCAGGGTGTTTCACCTACCCCTTGGATTATGAATGCTGCATTGTTGCCACCCAACAAGGGGATTGGGGGCAATCTTCCACTCCTCGTTTTGACCACCACCTACTCTCCTAGCTTCCACCACTGTTCTATGCAGTCCATCAAACCTGAATTTAAAATATCCAACCCGTTATCCCTATAAAGCCCCTTACAGCTTGAGTGCAGTGTCCCGTGGACTAGCATGCTTCCACCATGAGAACAAAACTCTCCATGGCCCAGTTAGCCTTCTGCCTAATTCTCTCAACAGAGTTAATGGGTTAGCATCCTCACCACACTAGCCTACGAATAATGCTGGTCCATATACACTGCCTTTCAGTGGCATGCTGTAAGACAAAAACATGTTAGCCACCAAATTAATCAGTTTGACAAAAGCTTTATGCATTTCTTGTATGCTGCAGATCACCATTTCCCCAAGCGTTCAATGAAAGCCCCTTCCTTTGCTTCTGCCACTGCCAGCGTGGCTGTCCCTATCCTTAAATGAGTGTGTCCCAAATTCCTCTGGGTTTAGGCCTGCCCTGACCAATGCCTTACGGAAAACCGCCTTTTGGTCTTACTTCTAAGTACTATGCACTGTTCCCAGTGGCCGCTAATCACACCCATTCCTCTCTGGTGAAATTATCTGTCTTATACTTATGGATAACAAGCCAAATTAAGCGTGAGGCTCTGAGGACTAATAAAAGCAATGTTGCTTGCTCCAGGGCTAGTCACTTCTCAAGAGCACCCCTAGGGCCATTACAGAGGAGAAATTGCTACATACGTGTTAGACTAATTCTATCGAAAAGGGTGATCCAGTTCCAAAATGACGGGCAAGTCCCCTCTGCACAGGATATACCAGCCAACCCCAGATGTACATTTCAGCCTTGTTTGAGCCTCATCAGTGAGGTGGAGCTGGTTTCCCTAGGCACTGAGAACAAGGGGTCCACATCTGGATTATCCTTTACTCTTAGGGAGACACCCTGAGAGTTTTCTAAACAACAAGCCAAAGTAGGTGAACATTTGATATATACAGTATACATTTTATATGTATATTTTATATTTCTAACCTGACAATCAATTTTCTAATAACATAAAACGTGGAAAAAAAATAAAAAGGACAGCATTTTTGTAGCTTTTCTTGTGATGAGTTGTACTCAATTAGTGCATTTTTTAAAAGGGACTGGATACAAAATTGGAATATTTGTTTATACCTCCAAAATGTTCATTTTTAGGAGGGACTGTCCCTCTGAGATTCATATCCCTATATCCCTCTTTCCTACCCTGTCCTACCCTGTTGTGCCTCTTTTTAGGAGACCAGGCTGTGGTGTGTATATAAGTTAAGTGTGTCATGTTGCTCCACAATAAAACACTCATAAATATTTATTTAAATTTCAGTATGTGCTGTCCTGTCCAGTCCTGTCCCATGCAAAGTGCCTTTCTCTTTGGCCATTTGAAGTATTATGAGGTGTGTTCTCTGTTTTTCTCCCTCATGATTGCAATGAGGAGAAGAGAGGCAGAGAACAGTAAAAAAGGCAATGTACACATACATTGCCTTTGTCCTGTGGCCCCACTTGTCATGTGATCGCCGTAGCAGTGATCACATGTGCGGAACCACAGTGTTATATCAGAAACTGACTGTTCCTGCCCTGTCATGCTCTGTTCATTTTCCAGTCAACTTTTATCATTCCAGGCCTGGCCTTTTTGGATACGTTGTTTCATTGGATCTCTTGCAAATGCCTACCTTGGATTTCTCTTTGCTTCTGTGCTTTTACCTAGCACCAGTTTCTCAGTGCTGGCATGTGATCTTAGCATTCCAGTCTGTGTTCTACTAGTTCCAGTGTCCTTGTATCCTGCCTTGTATTGATTCCTAGTTACTGACCTTGGCCTTGTATACCTACCTCTCTTCTGCTTCTTGTTCCTGTACCTTGCTTCAGTGGATTCTCTGTTACAACCCGGCTTTGTTATTCAACTATTCTCCAGCCCACTGATTCTGCACCCTGCTTCTCTGTTACAGACCCAGCCTATACAACCATTCTGCTTTGCTAGCCTATGTTGTTGGAGGTTGCCTTTCCAGTACACCAGTCTTTGCCCCTGCCGCTCCAGAGAGTGGTTTCCAGGCCTATACATCTACTGGCACTCCCTGCTTCAGCCTAGTCAAACTCTAACTCTTCTGTGCTTCCCTCGGTGCTTGACTTTTTCTACTACTAGTCAAACCTCTGACTCTGCTGGTCATACTCCGACCATTGAGACCACCAGTTGAGACACTTTACCTTCAGTCGAACGTTGATTCCCATGATAGTCTGCTTCTCCTCAGTTCCACTCTGTGTATGACTCGTTCAACTCTCAGTCAAACTCTCTTCAGGCCTAGCATAGTGCTGTCCTGCCACTCCTTGTTTCAGCTGCAAGTTTCACCCCAGACCCAAGGTATGTAGCTTTTACAGTAGGTAGCTACTGTACCCTAGGTGGTTTTCCTTGGTGCAGACCAGCTCCTCCAGTCGTAACTAATCTGGTCTTGCGATCAGCAACTCTAATTCGGTTAGGCCACATCAAGACCTCCTAAGGGTAGTCAACGCAAACCAGCACTGCTCCCCATCCAGAGTACCCTAGCACCATGCCTACTGGGGAAAGCTTCAAGCCTTATTTCTTTTCTCCAGTTTTAGTTCCTGTTAGCCCAGCATATAATTTGCTTTGGGTCTTCTCTGCAGAGAAGCAGATTTCAGATAGATTACATCCGTTCTTGCCAGCTTACACACCCTGAGGTGTGCTGTGATCATCAGGATACCCAACAGCAGGTAATTTCAATTAAATAACCTGTGCTGTAGTGACATATGGGCCATAGAGTGTAAGCTCTGTAGTGCCATGTTGGGGATCCTCATGGCCCCACAGAACTTGCACTTCACAGGACATGAACAACAGTGATAATTCTGTATAAACTCTAAACTCTTTCATGTCATAAGGGTCATACACTGTAGACTAAAAGCTCTGAAGTGTCAGGTGGGTTATAACTTGTAGACTGTAAGCAAAGTGGTACAATTTCATCACAGAGCTTTCATTTCACAGGAACTGACCAACAGTTGGTAAAAACTCTTAGACTGTACACTCTGTGAAGTCATGTGGGTCAAACATTGCAGAATGTTAGCTCGGTGGTGTAATGTGGGATTTGCAGTGTAGACTGTAGGCTCTGGTGTCATAAGAATTATACATTTTAGATTTCAAGCTCTGTGGAGTAATGTGCGTGATCTTCATGGCACCACAGAGCTTGAACTTTTCAGATTATTACCCACCATGGGTTATTCTCTTTAAGAGATGTGTTGGGATTATTGGAAGGCGCTTCTCACTTGTGCATCACATTTTTATTAATGGGGAGAAAAAGCTTTACATTTTCAAGGCAATTTTAATGTAATCTAAATGGAACTGGAGTATAATTTGTTGCAAACAATTGCAGAATAAGGGCCAAAAAATTGATGACAATGAGATTTAACCCTTTGTATGATAGCATTCAAATGGTTAAATGTCCCATTTAAAGAAAATATAATTTTTGGAATTATTATACTGCAGCACAGCTAGTTTGCTCAGAAATCCTACATTTCTTCTTAGTACATCACCCTCACAGTCTGACACTTTAGATTTCTTCCACTGCCCACTAGTAGTCATAGAGCCACATATACACTGCCTGACATTCCAGCCTTGTTCCACAGCCCACTGTTAGTCACAGAGACACACAAGCACAGTCTGATATTCTGACCTTGTTCCACTGTCCACTGGTATACATGGAGCCACACAAACACTGTCTGACATTCCAGCCTTGTTTAACTGTCCCTTGCTAGTCACAGAACCAAGCAAACACTGTCTGACATTCCAGCCTTGTTTCACGGCCCCTTGCTAGTCACAGAGCCACACAAACACTGTCTGACATTCCAGCCTTGTTTCACTGTCCCTTGCTAGTCACAGAACCAAGCAAACACTGTGTGACATTCCAGCCTTGTTTCACGGTCCCTTGCTAGTCACAGAGCCACACAAACACTGTCTGACATTCCAGCCTTGTTTCACTGTCCATTTTTAGTCACAGAGCCACAAATACCCTGTCTGATATTCCAGCCTTCTTCCACTTCCCATTGATAGTCACAGAGCCACGCAAACACTGTATGACATTCTAGCCTTGTTCCACTGTCCACTGTTAGTCACAGAGCCACCCATACACTGTATGACACTTCAGCCTTGTTCCACTGTCTGCGGTTAGTCACAGAGCAACAAAAGCACTGAAATTCCAGCCTTGTTCCACTATCCACTGGAAGTCACAGTGCCACACAAACACTGTCTGCCATGAGTTACATATTTTCTTTTCCTTAAAATCTCATTTAATACTGAGAAAAGTAATTCATGTTAAATATAATTCATCCCTCCCCTATCATGTAATTGGTTAGCCCCAGTATTGCACCATTTTTCTTCTGAACATAGGATCCTACTCTTACTCAGGATATACATAAGTAGGTTTTCTGTTCCTCTGCTCACTCACAGCTTGCATTTCATGAACAAAGGGTTAAGAGTTTTTTTTTACTCTTTAACCCTTTGAGTGCCGGGGGGGGGGATCAATGCGTTGAATATCCCTCTGACACTCAAAGGGTTAAACTCTTTCAATGCCTGAATACCCCACTGATGTGCAAAATGTTAATGTTATTCATAGCCTCCTATCAGTGATATGGTTAAGCAGGTGATAATTTAACTGTTTCCTAAGTGGTTCTGTTTAAGGTTGCTCCTGATTTATTAATCCTGGCCTGAAAACCTGCATATATTTACATATCTGTTTGGCTACAGAAAGTCTGCATGTAACATATGAATAATATAAAGTAATCAGTTTTCTCTGTAATAAGGAGTGTGAACTGATTAGTGAAAATGTTTCATGACAGGAAACATTTTACAAAAAAAGAAATGGGTTGACTAAGTCATTAACATTTCATACTCTTTATGGGAAAGAGACCAATAAAGAAATCTCATAAAATGTGCCAGGAATGTGAGCCTTTCTGAAATACTCTTATGATATCTCAAGAAGAGCTCATGGGAGGCACTTTGTACTGATTTGTAATGTTTTTAAGGACCATATTCATTCTTTAGGAATTCCCTCTACATTAAACTTGCGTTATATTTCAAGCCAGAGAAACATGGGAACCTAGTTTTATTCAATGCTTTCAAATGCCAGATGTAGCCACAGACGGTAATTTCAGAGACCACTGTATTGATTAAGCAGTGAGGAAAGCAACATTTCTGATGATGGTGTGTGTAAGTGCTGGTGTTTCCATGTTTTTGTTGTATGTGTTTGGCATGCATTATGTGTGTTGTGTGTGTATGATATGAGTGTGCCTGGTATGTGTTGTGTGTGTCTGGTGTGAGTATTGTGTGTATGTGTGCCTGGTATGTGTATTTGTTTGTGTGTGTATGATTATATGTGTCTGTCTGTATATGTTATTACTTCTTACACTCAAAATCAAAACAGGTCCATGGGCAAACCCAAGATTTCAAGTGGAGTTTCAAAAAATAAAGTATGCTGATGCTATACAGAGAATATATTTAGCGTGATTTTGCATACAAAAGTCCCTACAACTACCTGAACATAGACTACTGGTGAGAAACTGCTGCCTGGACTACAATTCCCACTGGTAGCCAGCAAAGGATGATGGAAGTTGTATTCCAACAACAGCTGTAGGGAAGCAGGTTTCCAGCCCTTGGATACAGGCATATGCATAATAGCATAAAAAGCTAAATCTTTCTCTATCTCATCTCATAGGAGTAATAGTGCAGAGTGGGTTCTGGGAAACTGGAAGCTGTTGCTTAGTTTGCACTTGTGGTAATAAAATTTTTAACAAAGAAAGAGCAGCTCAGATGGAACATTGTCTCTACGTGTCATGAAGTTGGTGTCAAGGTACCCCGTGCAGCAGCTGCTTGAGCCGACCGCATTTGTCTTCAGTGGCTCCAGCTGCATTGTCCGCCCCTAGCTGTTGCCTCCGTTGAGGCAGGATCCTTGTCATGTTGGCAGCTCAGCCGCTGGTGGAGTCTGGTGTGGTTCAGCCGCCTCTGTTGCTGGCGCTCCAGCGGCAGGTGACGTCACTATTGGGCGCACGTCCAAAGCATGGACGTGCACTCCATTTAAAGATGCAGCCACCTGTTGGCTGCACCTCCTCTTCCTCCCTTTTTTTCCCTATTTAAACTGCCTGGACACAGGGCTCAGTTGCCCTTTCGTTGGTGTCTAGCACAGTTCTTGAGTTTGGACTCTGTGTATGATCTGGCTTGTCTGACTAACTGACCTGGTGCTGACCTGTGGCTCTGTCTGATTACCCGCTCCGTGTATGACCCCTGACTTTGATGGATATCCATTCTGGTGCAGACCTGCGGCTCTGGTAGACTACCCACTCCGTGTGTGACTTCTGGCTTGTCTATCAGTTCTGGTGTTGACCTGGGGACTGCGTATCCAGCATACCAGTGCTTCAGTCATCATCCTATCTGGTGCAAACCTGTGGCTCTGGCTGACAACCCGCTCCGTGCATGACCCCTGGCTTGTCTGATCACCCAGTCTAGCGCTGACCTGTGGCTCTGTCTAACTACCTTGAGTGTGGCCTTCCGTTCAGTTACATAACCAATCTGGTGCAGGCTTGTGGCTCTGGCAGACTCATTCCTGGTGCCTCCCAGGTGCGGACCTGTGTATTGCAGACTCTCCTAGTTCCATTGCTGGGATACAGTTATCTAGAGAATCACACGGGAACAAGCTTCTATTCCTGGTAGTGTCTCTTGCTCCGTTGTGGGCTTCTCTTTAGTCTCATATATTTATATACTGTCTTGTGATATTTCTGTATTGTTGCTGCCTTAATAAAGTTGGTGTTACCTTGAAGTACTTGTCCTGTGTTTCCTTGCTGGGACCGTGACAGTTGGTGTGACCATGCCAATCATAGCCCACCTCTTTTGACTTAGGGATCATTTGAAATTGCTTGTCTGTCTTCAAAATTATGTGAAGTTAATTTTTTTTATTTTTGGTCCCTGAAAACCTTTTGTATCAGTGAACAAAATAGTGTAGTCTTATGATAAAAAGCATTTTGACATATTTCTCTTTTTTAAAGATTCAAGCACCAACTACTCAAAAAGAAACAAGAACAAAAATAATATTTATCTATGGCAGTGGGTCTGAAACTGTGTTCTGTGGAGCCCTGGGATTCCCTAAAAAAGTACAAGGGGTTCCATAGAGCAAATCTAAGTCAGCTGATAGGGGAAACATATCAAACACTATAATTTCCATATTTAAGATCAGGTGGGTCAGGTAAAATGGGTAAATAACTGATTTACCCAACTGTATTTAACTCTTTGAGTGCAAGAAAAGTATTGAGTGCATTGCACTGCAATGAGTTGAATATCTGTCTATCACTCAAAAAGTTATTAAATCAGGAACATCAATTAATACTGGCCTGTTTGAGGCTCTTGGGGACTGACCTTCAACACCCATGCACTATACCCTGACCCTTTTAAACAATATTAATTATTACTTGCAAATACAATTATCTGGTAACTGTTTCAAATTTAGCTGGTATCCTTTTAAAAAGTCACAAACAGTGGTGTAACAATAGGGGTCGCAGGGGTTGCACTTGCGACCCCCCCACACCTGGTGCCACTGATATCTATTAAAAGCACTGTCCCTCTTTGCACTCTTGTAATGCAGATGACATCATCTCCCAGCGCTCTGCATTAGTGGAGAAAGGTCCGCGAGGGAGGTCTTTATAGAGGTCTGTGCCAAAGGAGGAATAGACCTCTCCTGCCACGCCAATGGGCCCCAGGGTGGTAGGAGATGGACACTGGGGGCAATGTGGAGTGTTGGGGGCAATTTGGAGAGTTGGGGGCAATGTGAAGAGGAGGACATCGGGGGCAATGTGGAGAGTTGGGGAAATGTGGAGAGGAAAACATTGGGGGCAATGTGGAGAGGTGGACATTGGGGGCAATGTGGAGAGGTGGACATTGGGGACAATACGGAGAGTTGGGGGCAATGTGGAGATACCCAATGGGGGCAATGTGTTTGGGGGGCCCATGGCAATTTTTGCACCAGGGCCCGGTGACTTCTAGCTACGCCTCTGGTCGCAAATAAAATATTGCGCGGCTAGCAGCCGCATTAACAATGTCCCGACATTAGAATCTCGCCCTGCATAAACGAGAAAGTTTGTTATGTCACCATTTTCAACGTCGCTGCCTTCATTTAATATACCTTCAGTCTTGCAAAGTGCTGCACCGGCTCTTGCTCCCCGCTCCGCCTGTCATTCTGGACTGTCTCTCTCTCTCTCTCTCTCTCCCCTGGTTAGCTTCTTCCAGCATCCTGCTGGCCAGGAGAAAGCAGCTATCAGTTACTGAAAAAGGACTGGAAAAACGACAACCCCCAGAACCTAGCAGTTCTACAGGCAATCCATGGACAACAATTTAGGGTCCTCTCTACTGAGCTAACCACAGAGCAGAGACAGCCCAGAATAACAGATGGAGTGGAGAGAGAGAGCTGGTGCATCGCTGTGCACGATTGAAGGTAGCGATGTTTAAAGTGACAACATGATAACCTTGCTCTTTTATGCAGGGAGAGATTCTCATGTTGCGACATTGTTAATGTGGCTACTAGCTGCACGATATTTTATTTAGCTTAATTTAATTTTTTAATATATTTGATATTGTTATAATATTAACTGCTGTATGCTAGAAATGCTTTGCAATGTCTTGGAGACCTTTCTAGCCTTTACGACAGAGTCTCGCTGGAAGTTTTAATACCTTTGATACTTCCAGAGGATGACTGCAACTTACATCACACTCCTTTACCATTAACTGATCAAAGAATCTGGGTTTGGACTGAGCTGATCCTAGCAGATTTATATTCTAAACAATGCAATGTGTACTTGTATTCAATGTTTTCATATTTATCTGTTTAACATGCCTCAAGAGACCTGAGAGGTCTTGAAAGCTTGCATCCTAAATCTGCTTAGGTAGCCAATAAAGGTATCAACTTTACTATACTTGCCTCCTGTCTTTCTAGCATCCAAAGGCTTAAACCCCATATTTTGGGGTCCACTGGGAATTTCATTTAAGATGAAATGTTAGTCAGTGGGGTAAAAATTAAAGTATGCTGCATTTGTATGTGTCTTTGTTTCTGTAAATACCTAATTTAGGGTATTTCCTTGTTATTTCCTTAATTAGTACAGGATAGCAAGGGAAATTATGACTAAGACACAGGAAGTGATAAGAGGTATGTTACATAAGCGTCCTCTAAAGAGAATTACCTTTTAATGTAGTGGAAGCTAAGGGTGATTCTGTTGGAGTGAGTCAGGGAATTCCATTCAGTGGGAGCATCCTTAGAGAAATCCTCTAGATGGGCATGAGATGTGGTATTTAGAGATGTGTGAGATTTAAATCATGGCCAGAATAGAGGGAATAACTGGAATGGTATCTAGAAACAAGGGTAAAAATATAACAAGGAATAACATTGTAGATATATTTGCAAGTTAGAAATAGGATTTTAATTGCTCGTATTTGCTTGATAATAGGGTAACCTCAAATGTAATGCGACCCCACCCCCAACTTTTAATTTTCGTTTCTGGAAAAAAGAAAGGCCTGAATATGAAGTGACCAGTCCCTCCCACTGTCTTCCCCTCTCTGTCTTTCTCTCTCACTCTTTCAATCTCTACCTTATTGTATTTCCAGAAGGCAGCCTATTACAAGATTGGTTCAGCGGGCAGCATGTTTGAACTTAATGCCCGCTTCCTTTCTTCTACCCTAGGTACTTTCAAGTCCTGTCAGGACCTATCTTTCAATATACAGACTTAGAACCAAACTTATTACTTTAAAATCTGCCCTTCTAAAATATATGACCTGTGTGGTTAGTCACAGACATTATCAGTATATTAATGCACACTGACTGATCATCACTGGACCCCATGTTACATCTGATACCAGTGTAAAAGCATGTGACTATGAAATCTAGTATTGTTTCCTTGTGAGCTGGCTCCTTCCCAATTGTATAAAAGATGCCCCTAGCAAGGAAGTCATAATGCCCATACTCTTGTTGATACAGCAACAAGAACCTCAGTCCATATCTGGCAAATTAAAATTTCCTATAATTATTAAATTTCCTCTCATTGACATATTTGTTATTTACTCCATCGGTGTTCTAGTTAATATTTCAGCTTGCCCTGGAAGTCTATAAATTACTTCTATCTGAACAACCTTATTACCAGGTTCATAACACATAATGTTCCCTTGGTACTCTGTAGACTTTATATTAGTCTTTGCATAAAGAACAACTCCTCCTACCTGTCTGTTTGTTGTAAAGATTGTACCCAGGTATAACTATGTCTGTCAGAAAATTAATTTTACCATTATTATTGTAATTAGTTCAGGAGGTTTATTCCTTAAGCAACAAGCATTTGTACACAAATCATACAGATAATTTATAGTGTTTTTCCCTGACATTTTTGATTTTATATACTCCATCCGTATTCACCTTATCACTTTTAAATCTAACTGCAATATCCCAGTCTACATCCAGAGATTTTGGACTTTATGCTTTAAGGTAAAGATAAGCTATTTTGTTACAAAAATTACCAAAATTACCTTTGATGTAAATAGGGCTATTAACCCTCTGCATGATAGAGAAGTCTACAGTACATTGCTTTTGCAATGCTTTGGAGATCTATCGGCATTCAAGAGGTGAAAATCCTAATTGACACACTCACATACAGACATGCACACGCTTACACACACACACACACACACGTATATATATCATTATGGTTGTGCTCAATACCATATCAGGTTTATCTACTTATCTGCTGACCATCTCTTGCATGGGCTAACGTTAACCTGCTTGGCAACCTTTTGCTGTCCTTGGTACATATTGTCTTGTTTCTATGTGTCCTCAGAAGAAGGTACATGGATGTGCAGAAATTTGTAGAGAAACAAGTGAGAGAAGCAGAGAACGAGTTACCAAGCAGGGCACAAGATGCCGCTTTTGCCACAAATCAGAGTTGAGAAGAGACCTGCCTATCTGATCGAAGTAAGAATGATTCCCATGGAGGAGAGGATGCATTGAAAGTGGCGTGAATGCTTACAGGCTCTATGCGATGATGAACGCAATCCCTTATGGATATCAAGTAAGCAGACATCTATACCGGTTAAGGATAGTCTGATTCTATCAACTAATGATTGGTTCAGTTCACTATTCATTAATTTAATTGATGAAAGATGCCACTTCACACTTTCCATTGTTTAATTATTGTCTGCATCATCATAGCACTCATCCCCCGATTATGACTATTAAAAACATTATTTAGTCTTCTTTGGTCACTAATGATTTACACTAAGTATATTCCTGCATCCATAACGTGACTGCTCACATATTTTATATACGTTAACTTATTTATTATTGTAGTATTTTTATTTCACCATTTTATTATTTTATTCTAATTTTATGTAATCAATGATATACTCTTAATTCCTTGCCACACTTAGAGGGATTTATTTGCGCTGTCTTTCCCTGCCCCTATTTATTTTGGATGATTTCTACTTTTTCATGGAGTTATCTTCATGTGAACTATTTGACTAGCTGAAAAAGGAGCCATAAGGACGCCCATAGGAACCACTATAGGCAGAGACAGTAAAATAGTAAATTAGGTTGAATAAAGACACAAGTCCATCAAGTTCAACCTTCTCCTCATACCCCAGTAACAGAATTGTATAGCTTTCCTGCTACCAATTAAGTTAGTCTTTATCAGACCTTCCTGATCTGCCCACTGTTAAACAGTATAACTCTGTATGTTCCCTTTTGAAAGAAATGTGTCTAATCTTCTCTTAAATGTATCCATTGTATCTGCCATAACCACCTCCTTGGGCAATGAATTCCACAATTTAACAGACCTTACTGTAAAAAAACCCTTCCTCTGCTGAAGTCTAAACCTCCTTTTGTCTAATCTCAAGGGGTGTCCCCTGGTCACCTGATCAAGCCTTGGAATAAATAGCTCACCACAGAGATCCTTGTATTGACCTCTCATATACTTGTACAGTGTAATAAGGTCTCCTCTTAGTCCTCTTTTCTCTAGAGTAAATAAACCAAGGGCCCTTTTCTAATTATACCCAGCAAGGTCCAATTGTTGGAACTTATTGTATGTCTAGATATATGTGCTGCAGTATTTCTGGGGTAATTTTTTAGTGGCCACAAAATCCTTTTTTCTCCATCCCATATACAGTGTTGTCTAAGTAGAAGCACTGTGTATATTTTTCCTTTCTTTATATGTTTCTATTTGTGTACTCTGTAAGACAGTGTAAAACTGTTATAAGAAGCAATGCGGAAACTCGGTGACTTCTCAGTCTGGGCTACATGATACACAGACCTCATTGGCTTAGTGTATGCCTGCTATTGTATTCTTGCCCTCACTGTGTTCTATCCTCTATCCAGCTGCATTTCTCATTGGGGTTTCTCCTGATGTGCAATGCGCAGGATATAGGCTAGCCAGAATTGTCTCCTGGCTGTAAATTCATGTTCCCAATGATCTAACTATGTTTATATACATATTTGCTGTATGAACACTTTAATTCATTCTTGGGTTGACCTCTTCTGTCCCAGGCTGGACTGCTGGCTATGCTTTCTGTGATATGAGATGTTCATGAGATGGATGGGCTTTCGACTCTTCGTCCTTATTGCTGGTTTGCTCTGTATGCCTCCTTTGGTATTGGCTCTTAAATAATTGACACTGGATTTATTTCATGTTGGTAGTATATATTGTTCCTATGCTGTTTTGTGGTATGACTCATTCACTGTAAGTGTACTTTTTGCATTTTGTTCATATACTCTGAATATTTTTTTCCCAGTCTTAAATTTGCACACTTGTTCTTTGTATACTATGTACAGTCACACATTCACAGATTCCTTTCTTTTATTGGTTGGGATATCTCACTTGTGTAATTAGATGTTTTAGGTTCCCATTACTGCTGTCCTGACATGCCACCTCTGTTTATTATATCATGTTTTATCCCCAAAACACTATTCTTGTGCATATAAACCCATTTTTTTTCTATAAGCTATGACTATATTCTCCACTTTATTATATGCACTCAGAAAATACAGGCTACTTTATAGACATTGTGAAGCCACACTTTGGAGATTATTGAAGTGGTATATACAGGGAGTGGGAAGCAGTCACATCACTTTCTCAAATGCTTAACCCCTTAGTGACAGCCGCGTCTGCACTTAACGCCCGTCTAACATTTTTTTTTTTTTTCGGAAGAATCCGGAGTCCCCGAACGGCGTGCAGCCGCGCGGGGATCCGGATTTCCTGGACGTACATGTACGTCCTCTGTCACTAAGTGACAGCCACAGAGGATGTACATGTACGTCCATTGTCGCTAAGGGGTTAAAAACACTTACAAGTTTTAGTTCGTCAATGTCTCGGCCAAAACCTTTGAACAAAGACCAACTAAATTTGCACCTGTATGCACCACCCCTCCCTGCCCATGTAATTATTACACACAAATATCTCTCTCCCTATTATATATATATATATATATATACTAGTTGAACAGCCCGTTACACGGGCCACAGTGCCTGGGGCAGCCGGTCGCGGGGCAGTCACACGCAGTGGAGACTGCCCGCGCCTCGGCTGATACAGAGCCTCTGGCAGCCAGTCGCGGGGCAGTCACAGACAGTGGAGACTACCCGCGCCTCGGCGCGAGCAGTCTCCACTGCCTGTGACTGCCGCACGCGCAGAAGTGTCTACTGCGCATGTCGGGCGTTACACACAACTTGGCAAATTATTATATAGGATATATATATATATATATATATATATATATATATATATTTATAGTAAAGTGCAAATGTTTTAGGCAGGTGTGAAAAAATGCTGTAAAGTAAGAATGCTTTCAAAATAGACATACTAGTTTAAATTTATAAATTAACAAATTGCATAGTGAGTAAACAGAAGAAAAATCTAAATCAAATCGATATTTGGTGTGACCACCCTTTGCCTCAAAACAGTATCAATTCTTCTAAGTACACTTGCACACAGTTTGTTAAGGAAATCGGCAGATAGATTGTTCCAGGCATCTTGGAGAACTAACCACAGTTCATCTGTGGATTTAGGTAGCCTCAGTTGCTTCTCTTTTTTTTCGATGATGTTGAGATCAGGGCTCTGTGGGGACCATACCATCACTTACAGGACTCCTTGTTCTTCTTCATGCTGAAAATAGTTCTTAATGATTTTGGCTGTACATTTGGGGTTGTTGTCATGCTGCAGAATAAGTTTGTGGCCAATCAGATGCCTCCCTGTATTTCTCATCATTGAGGAGACCATAAATTCTGACCAAATCCCCAACTCCATTTACAGAAATGCAGCCCCAAATTTGCAAGGAACCTCCACTGTGCTTCCCTGTTGCCTGCAGACTCTCATTCATGTACCCCTCTCCAGCCCTTCGGTGAACAAACTGCCTTCTGCTACAGACAAATATTTCAAATTCTGACTTGTCAGTCCAGAACACCTGCTGCCATTTCTCTGCACCCCAGTTCCTGTGTTTTCATGCATAGTGAGTGAGTGATGGTAGGCAAGATGGCAAGATGCATCATTGAGGGAGTGATCACTAGTGGGGTTGCAATTTGCGAACAGAGATTTAGAAATCATTAATTACATGAGGCATAATTGTAATTGTGAACACTGATCTGATGAGGCTGACATACCAATAATCAATATACATTTACAGGGGCCATGACTTGGGCTTATGGTGCCTCAGAATATTTGCCTGTATATGTCGCTATACTGTGGTGTCCTTTTCAGACTCAAGTGAGAGGTGGACAGGAGAGAAGGCACCAATTTGGAGAGGAGAATTGAGAAATTGATATTGCAAGGGGCAGCAGACAGAAGATAAGGAAATAATAGGAGGGAGTAGGAACAGAGTAGAAGGTGCCAAATGTGAGGAAAGGCATGGACACAATGCAGATATTTTTCAAGAAGTCGACAGGGGGCTACACCCCTCTTGCCACTCCTGTCAAGCTCTCACACCCCTTCCCCCCATATGTTTTAGGGAGGCATTAAGTAGGAGGCTAGCATATTTCCTCCTTACTGCCTACTGGGGAGTCAGGCATGGATACAGAGTTTTCTGTCATGTGACTGTATTCTCTTTTATAGATATAGCTCTATCTATCTATCTTTCTATCTATCTATCTATCTATCTATCTATCTATCTATCTATCTATCTATTTCTATTTCTCTCTCTGTCTCTCATTGTTTCTCAATATTTTTTATATTAAAATCACTTCTAACACACAGTCTGTAAGTCTGTAGTTCTTGGTACAAACTGAACATGTTATTTATCAATGATATATTGGAGGTGAAAATATATAAATATAGTTATAGGTCTCACAATCAGAATAACAACAAACAAACAAACATATTGTAAACATACATTTGAAATGCAACATTAACATTTTTGTACAATGCACAAGTGGGAGGGGGAAAGGTGGGACAGTGCAAGGACGTGGGAGTAAAGTGGTAGTTCAAAAACTGACTGCAGCAATGGCTACTACATCATGTGCAATAAATGATGATGATCCCTCTCCTCTGAGGGCAGATGCAGTTTATCAAGGTCCCACCAATCACACCATGCCAGTCCCCCCACTACCACTACCATACACATCTGCCACATTGTAGGTTGTACTTGACATCATCATGAATATGTGGCAATGTTACTTAAGCATGAAGTAAGTGTTTTGGGCACTCAGTATGCTAACACATTTTTCAAGGTAAATGTTGCTGTAGGACCCACAACTTTGACTTCCTGCTACTTATTTCTCCACTACAACTCTCAGAAGAAGTAATATTGTGCTGGAAAATGTTGCACCATATTAAACATAGGAGAAAAATGTATTGGAATAGGAGAAAACGTATTGGAATAGAGGGAAAAATGTGTTGGAATAGGAGAAAAGTGTGTTAGAATGGGAGAAAAATGTATTAGAGTAGGAGAAAAATGTGTTGGAATAGGTGAAAAATTTGCCAGAATAGGCGATAAGGAGGACAATTTTGCACTGGCGAAAAGGAGAAAATGTTCATGAAAAAAGAGAAAATCGTTTGTTTTTTTGCAAAAAGTAATGCAGGAAATTTTTCTCGCTTTTCTCCCACTCCTAATAACCACACATACTGACACCCAGCCTTGACCCGTGGTAGCCACATAACCATACTTGCTGACCTCCACCCTTGTCCCATGGTATATTTATAGACACATATTGGCCCCCAGCTTTGTTCCACTGCACTGTTAGTGATATAGCCACATATATTGACCCCTGGCCTTGTCCCACTGCACTGCTAGCCATAGAATCACACTTTCTGACCCCCAGCCTTATCACATGGTAGCCTGGAGTGTGATTACAACAGGAGACCCTCCAGTAGCTGCCAGAGTACATCTCTCATGACTCCCCTCAAGCCGGGAGCTGGCAGAGAATGATGGGAGTTGTAGTCTGGAATCAACTAGAGGGTCTCCCATTGCCCACCTCCCCAGCCTTGTTCCACTACACAGATAAGTCAGAGAAACACACATACTGACCTCCCAGGAGTCCCAGCATTGTCCCACTGCACCAGTTGCCATAGAACCACAAACAATAAGTCTGTATAGCTGTGTAAATTTCTGGGGCGTAGGTGGAAAATGACAAAGTTTTAATGTAAAATGTATATTTTATGGATTTTCCCATGTGAGAGATATTTTATAGAAAAAGCAGGGAATTCTGTTTCTTCACAATATTTTTCTGGGGAAAAAAATTTGACTTTTCACCCGTCTGTAGTCCCAAGTTGGGAAGTCTGATAATCTTACTGTAAGAATGACTAGGTAAATTATTTTACAAAACAAGCTAAGGGCCATTGTTTTCCTATATGCATAGTTCCCTTTAACTCTTTGGGTGCCAGAGACATCTCCATCACATTGCAGATAGGCAATATAAAGAACACAGATGCTTTTTTGTGATAAAGCTTATTTCACATGAGAAAGTCTAAAGAGATCAAATAAGGACAATAAACACACACACACTTACAGAAAGCATGGATGGTCTGTCTACCAGCAGAAGGCAAGCAGGGGAATTATTTAGGACATTCTCCAGATGGGGTTTGCCTGGATTAAACCTTAAGGCTCTAGTTAGCTAGACTGGCTTTGGAGGTTAAGCCTCCTGAATAAGCTATAACAGATTTTTGGGAACATGCCAGGGAAGCTTTTTATACCCTAGATAATTTATAGTTTTTATTTTATTTCTTTAAGTGACAATCTTCTCAATATCAGTGACAATCTTCTCAGTATCATGCTGTAGAGGATTTGATACTTCCTCTTATATGAGGACAGATAATTCATGTTGGTCCATTGTCGGTTTAAGGTTGAAAAGACATCACTCTAGATACTGATTTTATTGTGCCTGTTAATCTGGAGTTAATTAAGATAATTCAGTGGGAATTATGCTAATATGCGTTCTTTAATGTAATTATCATTATTAGTTTAGTGTCACCAGTGCCCTATAGTCTTTTGACAGGAAGGGACAACTTGTAGCCCACAAACTGTTGTTGGACTGCAGCTCCCATCATTCTCAGGTGATCACATGTTTTTCTTCAGTTGGTTTTAACCATCTGCATGCCAGAGGATTGTGAAAAATTACAGAGCAATGCAGTACACACTGCTCTTATACTCAAGAAGCACACAGTTGCAAAAATGATCACCTCTAACCTAGTGTAACCTAATGTAACCAATAATGACAGGAAAAGGGGTTTTAACCAATTGGATGCTAGTAACATCTGTAACATATTGTTCCTCAATGTGTTGAAGACATCACCAGCATCCAAATGGTCAAATAATAATGCATTTCCTAGTTATGCTAGTAAACTAGTGAGTGTGAGGAAAATCAGTACAGGTGAGCAACATAATCCCCCTGGCTTGGAGTCAAAGAAAAACATAAAAATCTAAGTTGTTACAGTATGCTATTGTATGCAACTTCCTTTATAGACCCAGGATACATCTCTGCAGGCCAAGGACAGAGCAAGACTGCAAAGCCAGAGCCTGCACACTGTGCAATCAAAGAATTGCAAGCAAGCAATGGCACCATGGACCATGTAGGTGGGTCAGTCCTGCTACTGGAACAAATTAACAGATGGCAGCTTTTTGAGCCTTTATACAAGGAGTGGGCAACATAAGTCTCTCATACTCTTCTGGACTAAAGTTTCAATCATTCTCAGTCAGCCATTATGTGCATACCTGGGAACTCTCAGGGTTTGACCCTGAGACTCAGGGTTTTGACCCAAATCTCAGGGTCTCAGGGTGAAGGCCAAATTCTCAGGGTGAGAGAGGTCTGTGTCACCTACTATATGAATTTCCCCAATTAAATGTTTCCTTAGCCTCTAAACTGGTGCCATTAGTACCAGAAAGACAGTGGGAGATGTCCTGCTTGTCTTGTTTGTGTTCAGGCAGTGAGTTATCCAAACTGTAGCATGTTAAAGATCCTTCGAACACGGACCAGAGCACCTCTGTGTTAGAGCAAGCAGGCACATATCGCATAAAATCTACATTATGGGAAGCTTTAAGGGTTAATATTTCAAAGATCTCAGGGTCAGCTCATCTTGAAAGTTCCCAGGTATGATTATGTGGCTAGTGATGGTGGTACTTGAAGTCCAGAGAAGATGAAGGAATGCAAGTTTCCCAGTCTTGTTCTGTATGTTTTATATGTGCTTTTTCTGCAAAGTAGTTTTTTTTTTTTACATTTTCTCTGAATTGTACATCTTTGAATTTTAGGGAATGTCATCTTGTTCTGTTATTCCAAAAAATAAGTCCCTCCTGAACTTTATAAAATCACTTAATATGTTTGAAGTTTCCAGTCAAGTCACATCTCCCCAATCTAACTTTCAAGCTATACAAATAAAGGTCTTGGAGTATTTCCTGATATGCTTTGCAGTTTAGACCTTGCACAGGGCCGGATTTGTCAATAGGCAGACAAGGCACTTGCCTAGGGCGCCCGATTTTCAGGGGCGCCTGGCAATGGCCTTGTCACGCCCACCATTCCTCCCCAGGGTGCATATTAAAAAATAATGCTGTGCGGCGCCGGTTGTGCCCCAAACTTCCACTTAATTTGATTATGATGTGCCCGATGCGCCTGTGCTCGTGCGCCCTTGAGGCGCTTCTACAGTGACAGACTAGTGTGTTTTGTCATTAATTATACACACAATAGGCAGAATAACAGGGAACAGAGTGAGAGGGGAAGGGCAGCTGAATGCAGGGTGATAGACTTGGTCAGGGGAGGCAATGGCATGCACAGCTCGCACACACAATGACATACACAGGAGCACATAGGAACTGGAGGAGGGGTAATGACAGGTACTACCACGGCAACTCAGAGAAACCTTTCACTCGTTAACCCCTTCTCGCTTGTCTGAGGCAGCCAGTCAGTTCCTGTGTGGTGGCTAGCCTAATGCGCACATATCTGACATCCTTACATGGCAGCCAGTGGCCTGACTTTAACCCTTTGAGCGCCACGATTGGGCTTCACGATTGGAGCATTATATGCAGATTACAACTGGCACTGAAGCTGATGAAAAGTGATGCAACTCTGGTGCAAAGCAGGCGGCGCACCACAGGGACTAAATAAAACCCAAACGTGGCATTGGTTTACGTTCATCTTTTAACCATTTGAGTGCCAGAGGGGTAATGAGTCCGTACCACTCTGGTACCCAAAGGTGTAATGCCAGTGCGTTGCTTGTCAGAGCTGTAGACCTCCCTAGCGATCAAGGGCTTACATTCCCATTTAAATCAATAAAGACTTTTCATTTGTTCGCTTTGGTGTAGTCCGATTGCTCCAGAATTACACGTGTTGTTTAGTATATCTGTCTCACCTACTAGGATTGATTTTACAACACAATTTTTGTAAATAAGACTTTTTTTGAATAAATGTAAATTTTGAAGACAGACACTAGCTAAGATTTGCCTTAGCATCCTTAATCCTTTTAAATAAAAATATTTTTTATTTACAATTGAAACTATACATATAATTACAGTGGACAACGACTATGATTGCTTTTACAACCTGGATTTTTTAATTAAAACGCTTTTTCAGCATTGTAATATTAACTTATTAGACATTTTGCAGCTGCCATTGTAGACTAGAAGTATTTTTTGTGTTTATTAAATAATGCAATCAAACTTGGGAACTGCTACTGATGCTGTAATGATATAGACATGGCAGAGGAGCCACATGTTGCTCACCCACTACCATGGACACCATGCAAGCACTGAAGATCTTTAGTCTGCACAGGTTACAATCTCATAAGACCATAAGAGGGTGTGGTTAATGAAGGGGTGTGGTTAAGTGAGGGGAGTGGTTGGGGGTGGGGCAAAGGCAGGGCTAGGGGCACTGGAGGGTGTTGTGCCTAGGGGCGCCTGAGATTTAAATCCGGCCCTGACCTTGCACCTTTTTGGGAGCCTTTCTTTGAATATAGGTAAAACATGGTATCGTGTTAGCTGTAGAAAAAGCAGTAGACTGGTAAATTAAAAGTGCCACCTTTATTAGCTGAGTAGGTTTAGAGTGCAAGCTTTCAAGACAACGTAGGTCTCTTTATCAGGCATATTATAGAATTAATATTATAGAATGAATATTATAATATGCCTGATGAAGATACCCAAGTTGTCTTGAAGGAACTACCACGTTAAGTAAAGTCGCCCTGCAATACTTAGGCATGTGATTACTGGCTTAATAATAGTTATTTTACCTCGCAAAAGTAGCTGCTTGTAAAGTAATCCTTAAAGAGGAACTAACACCTGTTTTAACCCCTAAGTGACTGGCTGCAAGCGCACGCGTCCAGCACTTAACGCCCGCCAAACTTTTTTTTTTCTATTACTTAAAATGACTTCCGGGATGTACATGTACGTCCTCTGTCCACCTGGGACATCTTCTCGGGAATTACATATACGTCCTCAGAAGGTAAGGGGTTAAAGTTTATGTCAACTAATTCCCCATCTGGTGACTAGCTGCTCAGTAGTGCTAGTCACCAGAATAATTACCTGTTTAAACAGAATGAGACCCTGCTCCAGGACAAACAGGCAGTAGAGCGCACAGAGGACATCACTATGGAAAGATGTCTGCGCACTCTACTGCCTGTCAGCCCCGGAGCAGGGTCTCATTCTATTTAACCAGGTAATTATTCTGGCGACTAGCACTACTGAGCAGCTCGTTGTCAGATGGGGAATCAGTTGACATAAACTTTAAAACAGGTGGTAGTCCACTTTAAGCTTCCGAGACTGACAGCCAGGTTAGTGCAGTCTGCGCGCCTGTGCTGTCAGTCCCTTAAGGTGCCGTTCGGGCCAATGCAATGTATCTGTAGGGAGACCAGGACTGACAGAGCAGGCACACAGACAAGATGTCTGCGCTGATGCCTGACATCCGGTCTCGGAAGCTTAAGGATTACTTTACAAGCGGCTACTTTTGAGAGGTAAAATAACTATTATTAAGCTAGTCGCCATCTGTCTAAGTATTGCACGATAACTTTACCTAACGTGGTAGATCTGCTCTAATTCCATCAAGCCATAAATTCCTTCTTTATAGCATCTGCAGGAAACAGAGTAAAGTTATGTTACCTCATTATGTAAAATACCACAGTGAGTAAAACAAATGTACTCCCACTCCTGCTTGCAGGGCCTCTCAAGTCAGGGCTTTTTCAGTCTGCCGTACAGTTTTTCCTGAGTTAAAATAGATTATACTGTCATTTTTAATTCTGTTATAGAGTTATCTTGCAGTTTATACTAGACTTTTAGGCTGCTTCTTTTTGTGTATTGGAACTATATGGATGTATCCTGACCCCTTCCTCTCCTGTCTCTTCACAGGTAATACTTATCAATAATTATTTACAACACATGGTTTTGTTCTTGATGTGCAATTAGCTCTAATTGGGTCCAGTTGCCTAGTATCCATGACTCTGCCTCTATAAAAATCCACTTCTCAAGCAGAGCCTCTCAAGTCAGGGCTTTTTAAAGGGATAGTAATACTTCGTTTTAACGTTATTTTATTTTGTAGGCATTAAAAAAAACATGAAGAATGATATAAGTCTTATCTCTCAAACCTTTATGGTTTAAGAGATATTCACAAGCAAAGTTTCCCCTCCCCGCCCCTTTTTCCTAGTGTAAGCCATCTCTTCTCAGATGTGAATCTGGTTGTAAGACCAGACAGATAACAGAAGGGGACAATTTTCTTTGTATGAAAACAATGAAAGCCCTTCCCCCCTTGACAAGTTTTTCAGCTTTTTCCCTTATCTTAATTGAAGATTGTCCCTCTCTGCAGTCTACCTGGGCACCTCCCTTCTGATCTGGTTGAACAGGGAGGGGGGATACTTTGTTTGTGAATATCTCTTAAACCATAAAGTTTTGAGAGATAAGACTTATATCATTCTTCATGTTTTTTTTAATGCCTACAAAATAAAATAAAGATAAAACAAAGTATTACTATCCCTTTAAGTCTGCTGTAGGGTTTTTCCTGAGTTTGCCTGAGCTTGCACTGACACACCTGACTACATCTGACACAGGAAGATTTCAATTTTCAACAGAACCACAACCTGGAAAGCCTGTCTGCAGATAAAGAACTAACTCTGGAGTTTTGGGATCACTGTTTCTAAGCACTTGATTTCATCTGGAAGGGATTTCAGCTGATCTGCAACCCCAAGCACTGGACAAAGTGGGAAGAATCAACTTACTATTCATCCACTCCAGGAATTTAGCTCTTTCATTGACATCTCATAAGAGTTGCCCTCACCTTTTAATAAAATCTGTCTGCAACTGAATCTACGGATCGTCCCGTCTGGTCTGGAAGGAAAAACTGTACTACATTTCATATAGACAGCTGAAGCTATCTGCCTCAAGTCACTGATCACTCACATCCACAACCTCTCACCCATTTGAACTTATATTGTCACTAAGCAATGCATTTGTTAATTTTCTTATTATTGTTTCTGCCACCTCAACTGTATAAAATATCAAAAGTATTCAGCCCTCCCACCTGCTCATCAATCTATATATCTCCATCCCACTTACACTCTCCCCTGATTTGTTCTCATGAGCTGTTCTGTTACCTCAGCTCTTTATATCCATTCACCAAGAAACAGCCCACACCTTCTCACACATGCAAATCCTCCTCTCACCTGCTTTTCCTGACTGCAACTCTTCTCATGGCTGCAGGTGACATCTCTCCCAACCCTGGTCCCACCTACATTCCCACCTCTGTCGGTTCTAGATTGCGTCCTAGAATGGACCTCTTGTGGGACAGACCCTAGAAATCTTCTAGCTGTTCTCTGCCCCCCATCCCTTCCACCCTTCTCCTGTGCATTATGGAATGCTTACTCTCTACTAAACAAACTCCCCACTACCCACGACCTATTCCTCTCTAACTCTCTAAACCTATTCGCTATCACTGAAACCTGGCTCTCACATTCTGACTCATCTGCCGAAGCTGCTCTCTCCTATGGTGGCTTATCTTTCTCTCACACTCCTCGTCCTGATGGCAAGGGTGGAGGTGTGGGACTTCTCTCTCAGCTCTGCCGCTCCAGGCCTCTGTCCCTTCCTCCATCAGTCTCCTTCACTTCTTTTGAAGTGCACACAGTCCTGCTCTTCTCCCCCGTCCCTCTCCTGGTAGTCGTGATTTACAGGCCACCAAGCAACCCTTCCTCCTTTCTCTCTGAATTTGAAACTTGTCTCTCTGTCTTTCTGTCCTCAGACACTCCCACATTACTCCTTGGAGACTTCAACCTGCACACTGATGATGCATCCTCATCTAGTGCCTCCCAATTTCTCTCTCTGACCTTGTCCTTTGGCCTTCAACAGTGGACTTCTGCCAGCACTCACAGGGATGGTCACTGGCTAGATCTAGTTATCACCAGAAACTGTTCGGTCTCTGACTTCACAATTTCCCCATTTCCACTCTCTGATCATCATCTTATCTCCTTTACACTATCTCACACACCTTCCCCTGCCCTCCCTAAATCACCCCTCCTAACCAGGAACCTGCACTCAGTCAAACTACCAGACCTGACATTGACTGTGCAGACTTCCCTCTCTTCTCTCTTCCCTACTGCTACTACTACTACTAACATAGACACTCTGGTCCACGAATATAACACCTCATTAATGTCCTCCTTGGACCTGCATGCTCCCCTCCAACGTCGGCACTCCCACCCCAGGAATCCCAGACCCTGGCTAAATTCAATAACCTGCATGCTACGTACCTGTTGTCGAGCTGCAGAACATCTCTGGCGAAAGTCTCATTATGTTGTTGACTTTCACCATTATAAATTCATGCTATCCTGTTTTAACCCAGCTCTCACCCAGACTAAACAGAAATAATTCTCTAACATCATCACTACACACAAATCTAACCCCCGTGACCTCTTTAAAATCTTTGATTCTCTTCTCAAACCCCCAGCCTTGAACTGCTCCTCCTTCTCCAACACTCCACAGGACTTTTTAAAAAATAAGGTACAGTCCATCCAACAAACAATACCCTCTACATCCTCTCCTCCTATGCCTCTGATTCCTAGTCCACCCTGATCAACCTTCAGCTCATTCTCCCCTACAACAGAGGAGAAGGTATCTATTTTACTATCCTCCTCTCTACCCACTACCTGCCCCGCGGATCCCCTGCCCTCTCGCCTTGTTAAGGCTCTTGCAACTACTCTTGCTCCCAGCCTTAATAATATCTTTAACTCCTCTCTCTCTACCAGAACTTTTCCATCCTCATTCAAACATGCAATAGTCAGACCTATAGTCAAAAAACCCTCACTCGACCCCACCTGCCTTTCAAATTACCGTCTGCTTTCACTCATCCCCTTTGCCTCTAAGATCTTGGAACACCTTGTATTCTCCCGCTTAATCCCTCTTCTCAATACAAATTCTCTTCTTGACCCTTTACAGTCAGGTTTCCGTTCCAACAATTCCACTGAGACAGCCCTAACAAAAATTACAAATGACCTATACACAGCAAGGGACAAAGGACAATTTAGTATACCAATCCTATTAGATCTATCTGCTGCTTTTGACACTGTTGACCATGCACTCCTACTGGACACACTGCACACCCTTGGCATCCTTGCCACACCTTTAGAATGGATTTCCTCCTATCTCTCTAAACGTATTTTCAGTGTTTCTTTTGCTAGCACTTTCTTATCTCCCCTTGACCTCTCAGTAGGTGTACTTCAGAGATCAGTCCTGGGCCAACTTCTTTTTTCATTCTACACCCTCTCACTTGGTGACTTCATCTCATCTCTTGGATTTAATTACCATCTGTATGCAGAT
This sequence comes from Rhinophrynus dorsalis, assembly GCA_037306005.1. NCBI lineage: Eukaryota > Metazoa > Chordata > Amphibia > Anura > Rhinophrynidae > Rhinophrynus > Rhinophrynus dorsalis. The sequence goes on from CM074720.1 coordinate 289,750,625, forward strand.
GACACACTAATCTATCTATCTGTCCCTGACCTCACTCCAGCTGTGCAGTCTCAAGTCACTCAATGTCTGTCAGTGTCACTCGACACTTGACGAGTACCAATAAAATTAAATAAACTTTATTTAAACACAATAGTAGCAGCAATGATAATACACTTTCACGAGACCAGGGAAGAACAGTGCAAACCTTTCTTCACCCTTCACTAGGCAAGTGTGATATGACCCACATCTGTACCCTAACTCTAGGGTAAACCCAGGCAATAGGAGCGAGGAACTCCAGAATACTGGAGCAACACAGTAGTGACTCTAACTCCATTACCTTCTCAAGGCCAGGTGTGAGGACAGTTCAAGACACTTCCTCAACCCTTCACTAGGCAGGTGTAGCTAGTATTCGTACGGCCCTTGGTAACCTTCACAAGACTAGATAGGAGAACAGTGCACAGCACTTCCTCTGTCTTTCACCAGGCAGGTAAAGAATAGCACAACTATAACCTACCGCTAGAGTATACAGGAAGAAAAAATGGTAAAACGGCACCAGAATGCTAGGTGAGGCAACAACCAAACCGGACTTAGACCACAGGAGGTCAGTAACATGGACTGACCAACAAGCACTGCTACAGGGGTAGTGAGTGTGGTGAAACGGTAGGCCCAGGCAACAAGGGTCTCAGTAGCCAGGGCTGGGCAGCCGTGGCTGGTAATACCAAGCCAGAGCGCAACAGAGGGAGAGTAGTCAGAGGAAGCCAGGAGTCAGAGCCGGATCGGGTAGTCATACGAAGCCAGGTGTCAGAGCCAGATCGGGTAGTCAGATGAAGGCAGGAGTCAGAGCCGGATCACTAGTCAGACGAATTCAGGAGTCAGAGCCGAATTGGGTAGTCAGACGGAGCAGGAGTAATGCACAGGAACAGCAATGGATCAACACAGCACTAGGCTCAGGTACACCATGAAAGGGCACTGGTAACTGGAAATGCTGAGGCCTTTAAGGCCTAGTAGGTGGGCGGAGAGATGACATCACTAACCTGTGACCTGTAAGAACAACGACCTGCATAGAGCGACAGCCAGGAAGTAACAAGGTCGCTGTTACAGCAACTAAACACTTGAGGCAATCACGGGCACCGTGATACTCATCCATTTCATCATGGATGACCCGCCGCCACCTTAAACTTAATATGGCTAAGACAGAGTTGGTGGTGTTCCCTCCTAAAACCCGTCCACCAACCCCCTTCTCCATCACAGAAAACTCATCCATACACTCAGTATCCAAAGGACACTGTCTTGGGGTCATACTTGATTCTAAATTAACCTTCTCCCCCCCATATCCAAGCTGTCACTAGAACATGTCGCTTCTTCTTAAAAAATATTGCAAAAATACGTCTGTTCCTTTGCATATCAACGACTATCTCAGGCACTCGTTCTCTCTAGACTTGACTACTGCAACATTCTACTCTCCGGTCTCCCTGTTTCTCATCTCTCTTCACTTCAATCTGTTATCAATTCAGCCGCAATAATCACCACATTTGCTCCCAGATATCTTCCATCTCATCTCCTCCTGCAATCCCGCAATTGGCTACTTATTAAGTATCATATTTCTTACAAGATTCTCCTCCTTTCCTGTAAGTCTCTCTGCTCCTCAGCACCATCTTACATTTCTGCTATCTCCCGCTATACCCCTTCCTGTCCCCTACGGTCTTCTCAAGGGTTCTTCCTGTCCTCTCCCTACACAACTCGAGCCAGCTCTCGACTACAAGCTTTCTCACTGGCTGCTCCTTGACTCTGGAATGCCCTCCCTATCACCGTTCGCCAATCATCCACACTCATCACTTTCAAGTATCTCCTCAAAACCCATCTGCTCACGGAGGCATCTCAATAGCAATATCCTCCTCTTGCACACTGACAGTCACAGCAGAATCCTTCTGCACTTCTTTCACCACACCTTGTACCTGCACTTATAATCCTCCTCACACTGTCTCTGTTTGTCATTATGAATTCAGCTTAGATTGTAAGTTTCTTGGGCAGGGTGCCTTTCCCAGTCTAGGATTCCCTTGCTGCACTTTTCCCCACAAATAATATAATGATTGCACTTAAGCTTTATGCTCTTAATCCTGTTCTGTATTTTTGTATTATATTATTTCAACTTTTGTTGTGTACATGTATGGCGCTATATAAATAAAGATACATACATACATACACTGTTGTAAGATGCTTCTTTCAAAAGTTAATGCAAAACTAAAATTTTTTTTATTAGCTTGAATATGTTTAGCTACCAGATGGCGCTGTTGCTATGTCCATCTATGGAAAGTTTGTGTCTGAGACACTTGGTTTTGCACAGGCAGTAATAGCAACTGTTTCACCTGGATGTAAATCTGGCCCTGGATCTGGATCTGGATTGCAATGCATTCCGTACCCCTCTGGCATTCAAAGGGTTAATGCTGTAGCGGTCTCCAACACACTACTTTCATTCTCACTGGACATAGGTCTGATATTTTGTGATGATGTAAGATTAATGTCCTGTTTTTATCACACATGGAGACATTAACACATTATATTGATAAATTACTGCTACAAATTGTTTTTCTTTTTACCCTTTCAATGCTAGAGGGGTCTTTCAACACATTTCCCCATATTGCTTTGCACACCCCTCTGAACACATTATGAATCTAGTGTTATTTGTTAAAAATGGTAATACCCAAATTTGTGGGATATTTTCATGCAAGTTTTATGTTCCGTAACTCTTTAAGTGTTCAGTGCAGGGAATAAGTTATAGGATACTTATTGGTAAAAGATGGGCGCTTCTCCAACTTTCTTGGTTAGTAGCTAGCTGCACAAGCTGATTTTTTTTGCAGTTAATGAATTTATAAATACCTCCTTTATTCTCATTCAAGTTTTGCTTACAGCAGAGGCATTGATTTTTAATTGCATTATACTAACTACATGTTCACTTCAGATTTAAAGCGGAACTGTCACCACACATAACCTCCCCCCCGAATGAATGATTTACAAGATAAATAGTACAATGTAGGCAGTTTCACCTACTAAATAATTTCACTGTAGGTGAAACTACAGCCTGCAACTTCAACAGAGAAGAAGGAGAGTGCAGCCATCTTTTCTCTGTTACAGCGCTCTCCCCATCATCTGCCTTCCCCTTTTCCTCCAGCAATGTGTCTAAACAGCTTCCTGCAGACAGCAACGACAGGAAGGAGCAAGCCGGGCAATTAATTCACAGTAAAAAGCAATGTCCTGAACTGAAAAGTACAGGATGTTGCTCTTACTGTGTATATTCATTGCCCACCTTGCTCCTTCATGCTGCTGCTGCCCGCAGAAGCTGTTTAGATGCACTGCTGGAGGAAAATGGGAAGGTGGTGTTCTGCATATAATGCCATAGGATTTATTCAAATGCCATTCTAAAAAATGGACCACATTTTTTAAAAATTACTTGATTTTTTTTTTGTTTTTTTTGCTCCCACTTTCATAGGTAAGGTAATAGTTCCCCTTTAAGGCAGCTAGGGACTTGTCCAAACCGAAGTGTCTTGACACAGCGGGCACCCAAAGTGCATAAAAACAATTTCATCCTGACTCAAATGGTAGTCTCAACATCCTATCTGCTTTGAAGCCAACTGTCATAATTCTCAATATTGTTCTGTGCTAGATAGGTAGGTATCCATTACTTTTTTGAAAGCAGTTACAGTATCTGCACACACAGCATCCTGAGGAAAAATAATTCCTCATGGTTTATATCTATATTAAGGCACAGGAAAGTATAGATAAAAATTGGGATCTGATTTATAGTCATTTTCAAGTGGAGCTTACCAGGTTTTTCTGCTTTTTTTTTTGGTACCAGCAAACAGACTGGAGGAGTAGGAGAAGCCTCTGAAAGTTGCATGAGGCCCTGGAGCCCTCTGTTGCCCACAACTGTCAGAGTGTTTTGTTTTTCATGCAGCTTATTTTTAGAAATGCATGCATATTTCTGTGTATAAAGATACTTATCTTTGGTGAGATAAGGATATCGGATACTATACATGTAGCGAGGGGGATATGGAATGTGAGAATGTGATGAGTGCTGATCAGTACCATCTCTTGGCTTCAAGATTGCATCAAATTCTCCATAACGATAATTACCCAGGTGTTGACTGTCTCATTCATGAAAATGCTGAATGCGTTTTCAGATTTCCTGGGATAACCCATGATTCATAAATCATCTGTCTTTTACATTCAACAGCATCTGGAAAGAAGTCTGATCGCTGGCTCTTGGCAAGAACTCAATCCCATGAGTGTATATTACAGTTTTCACAATATGTTCAATAAAGCTAGTTTTTTTAAGTGTATGTTTGTGTTTTGACAGAATTTCTATATTTTAAATATTTAAAAATCACATCCTATTGTTACATGATCAGTATTCTCAGGGATGGGATTTCAATGTTTTGATATTTCAAACGTTTGTTGTAGTATTCTAACTGCTGTATTGACCCCTTTTGATGGCCAAAGGGGTGTTCAACATATTGCTATGCATTGCATAGCTCTCTGGCATTCAAAGGGTTAAGGAAGCTACAGTGTCAACATTCTGAGAAAAAAACAACTGCACCACTGGGGTCAATGGAAATTCTCAATGATTTAAATGTTAGTTTTAACATCTTCACTGCTAGAGAGGCCTCCAAAGTATTGAGAGGTAATGCATTAGAGACCTCTCTAGCACTGAAGGAATATAAGTCCCACTTAAATCAATAGGAATTGTGTGAATGTTTGGTGTTTATGGTTCAGTACAGGATCCTTATACATGGCTGTGAAACATGGATGCTGAATGTCAAAGCCACACAAAAAACTTAAAGGTATAATAATGTTTCAGAATAAAAGCAGCCCCAATTAATCTTCATAGTATTTGGGCCATGCAGAGTGTTATTTCAATACTGTCAGAGCTGTAGTTCAAGAGCAATGAATGATAAAGTATTCCCCTCCCTCCCCTTTTACTGATAGAAGAATGCTCACCTCAGAACAGAAAGGTGGTGTCCAGATGGTTTGCAAGGAGGGACAATCTTCAATTAGCATAAGGGGAAAAAACTGAAAAACCTGTCAAGGGGGCAGGGTTTTCATTGTTCTCACAGTAAGAAGATTGTCCTTTGCTGTGAGCTGTCTGGTCTTAAGACCAGATTCCACATCTGAGGTGAGCAGTGTTACACTAGGTAAAAGGGGCGGGAGGGGGATACTTTATCATTCAATTACTCTTGAACTACAACTCAGACAGTATTGAAATAGCACACTCCATGGTCCAAATACTATAAAGATTAACTGAAACGGCTTTTATTTTGAAACAGTACTATCCCTTTAAGGTTACTCAGAGAAGTATTGAGCAGAAAATTCTAACCATAATAAAAAGAGACCGAAGAAAACATGTGCATGGATCCGTCAACAACCAAAGGTCTATGGCATCTTTGAAAGAAAAAAGCACCTGAAATGGAAATGGGCAGGCCACATAGCAAGAAGACATGATGGTAGATGGACCAAAGGAATATGTATACTAAACACCCAAGAAGAAGACCAAAGACCAGATGGGTAGATGAAACTGTATTGGTACATAGTGGCAACAAATATATAATACCATATTTGTGACATATACCCAGGGAGCCATGCTTGCCAACTAATCCAGATTCCTAATGATAGTCTCTGGTCTAGATCCTCTGTCCTGTGGGATCATTCAATTTGAAAATCAGGGGCAAAAACTGGGAAAAAAGGATAAGAGTGTTAATGTTGCTTATTTATGTCATTTAATGTTGTATTTAGATAGGAGTAATATATGTCCTGTTGTAAAAGTGCAGATAAAGGAGGTGTTTTTTTTTTTCAAAATGGATTCAGGGGTCCCGAGTGGCGTGCACATTCACCAGTTGGTCTCCATGTATAACTAGTCTTCAAACGAAGACCTCATGTGACTCTGAGGCTTTCCAGGTAGTGACAGTTGGTCACTGATGCTCATGTAATAAGGAAAAAAGGTGCAATTATGGAGAAAACCAGTGGCACAATAGGGGGCAAATAAACATTCCCATTGATGTAAATGAGGCTTTTAACAACTTGAAGACTAGAGAGGTTTCCAGTGCACTGTGCAGGACTTTTGTTGGAGACCTCTCTAGTATTCAGTGCAATGTGTTGAATACATCTCTGGCACTCAAAGTGTTAAAAGACCAATTTAAATCAGTGGGGATGGTGGTAATTTTTATTTGTCCTGTGTGGTACAGTATGTTTGAAGCAATGCTTCTAGAGATGTCTTTAGTATTTAAGGTGTTAAAATACTCATTTAAATCAAGTGGGAATGTTATGAATTTTTATCACTCCCCTATACAGGGCTCTCATAATTATCAAATAAAAAAAGAAGACACCTATCAACCCCCAAAAATAGTTAGTGCGGATTTACAAAGAGCACTAGAGTCCCATCAGAGTGGTCAGCGCTTTTTAGAGCATTCTCTCTGTGTTCATTTTATGTGTCCAACTCTACTCAGGCAAGTAATTAGTGCCAAAGTGCATAGTTTTACAGAGTGGCTGCTGCAGAATGCACTATGTTTGGCTGATGGTTAGCCAGTCACAGCATTGTATACTCAAAATATAGAAAACCAGCATATTTAATGATCCCAGTCAGCTTCAGTCAGAACAGGCTCCCATAAACTTATTCTGTCCCCTGAAAAACAGGAATATGCGACCCATAATCCTGTGATGTAGTTGGATTTCTCTTAATACATCAGCCTTTTCAAAGCGACGAAGAGGGTAGGGTACAAGTGCTCTGCTTTTATTATGTGAGTTAGTAGTGAAATCATCACACGTTATATAACAATCCTATATAATAATTTGCTAGGATGTTTGTCAGAAGCCATCATGTGCAGTACAGACCGCCTGCGCCTTGGATTGTATGGAGTAGGGAGCTCCGAATTCAGACTGGAGTCCTCTCTGCGCACCTTCCTGGGATTGCTTGGTCCCAGGAAGGTGTGCAGAGAGGACTATGGTCTGAATTCGGAGCACCCCGCTCTGTATCAGCCGTGGCGAGTTTGGCCAGTCAGTACTGCACATGACTGCAGTGCGGCCACTGACACTGTGGCCCATGTAAACGGGCTTTTCAACTAGTATATAATATATATACAAAGGATAGTAATATTTACAATATAAAAAAAAATGTAGGGTTTATCCCTCGGAGTAAAACAAGGGTACTCCCACTGCTGAAATGTGTTTTATTCAAAAATTATTAAAGCTCAAACTTGCATTTTTAGGTGCAGTATCACAGTGACCTAAAATTGTACAGTGGAGCTGTTGCTACACCATCCTATGGAGATTTATGGTCAACTAACCAGAACTGCCCATAGGATGGTGTAGCAACAGCGCCACAGTACAATTTCAGGCCACTGTGATACTGCACCTAAAAAATGCAAGTTTGAGCTTTAATATCTTTTGAATAAATACTTTTCAGCAGTGAGTGTACCCTTGTTTTACTCAGGGGGATAAACCCTACAGTATATATATTTTTTACATATTAAGTATTCCTATCCCTTTAATTCTAAATAACATGCATTGCCTGAATGAGCATCCATATGATAATAACATACATTTTTGATAAGAGAAGACATTCTATAAAACGGTCCATTTCTACTCTAGTTCTGCTTAAAGTGGTTTATCTGGCATGCATATATCCTTCTATTATGATCTTAAAAATACATAAAAAACCACAAGTGGTTACATTATCCTATTTCTGACCATTTTACCAGTGTATTGTGAATTTGAGGTTTTGATTATGAAGTTAAAAATAAAACATGAAGTAACTTTGCGCACAGCTTTTCTAAATACTGTAACTTATTACATGTATGAAGAATATGTTAAAACAAAAGATCATCATTCTTGTATCTCTGTGAATACATAGGTAGGGCTGTTATCCCCATTTGTCAGTGTGGGCACATGCCTGCAGAGTCTGAGACTCTAGCGGCAACAGAGTAATATAAAACAGAAAGGACCGTATGTTCAAAGGGAGAATGACAAAAAATGTTTTCTGAAAGACAAAAATAAGTAATTCTATGCATGAACAACATATTTTCTATACAGTATACTACATGTCCGTTGTGTACGACACAAATCCAGAATTGTCGGGCAAAGGGGCGGGGAAAGGGCGTGGCTAAACTATTCTCCAGTGTCGTATAGAAGAAAAGAAAATTTGTCGTAATTAACAACAAAAAAATGTCTTGCAAAAGACATAATTTGTACATTAAGAAAAAAGTGGAGGGAATGTGAAGTTCTTTCTGAATTTGAAAATTTTTGTCTGTAGTTAAGACATTTTTTGTCATTAGTTAAGACATTTTTTTGGGTAGGTAAGACATTTTTTGTTGTTACACACAACATTTTTGTCTTTACATACAACAGTTTCAGTCAGGACAAATGACATATTTCCAATCACAACCAACACTCTCTGAAAATATTAATGAGCCCAACGACATTGTACTTTGAAAAGTCTTTACAAACGACAAAAGTTATTTCGCTACCTCTTTGAACATATGGCCCAAAGAATATTTTTTCCTTGGTAATTTCTCAGGCGACAAGTATTTGCTTAGCAATATATTTTGTAACAAACTGTGATTGTCTAATAGTCAGTCAATCACAGTGTATTTCAATTCTCAGACAATGCATGGGAGAATAGTAAACAAAAATGACACCACTACAATATTTGTTTACTATACTCCCTGCCTATGACTAGGAGCTATATAAACTGTGATTGGATGACTATCACTAGATCACAGTTGTTTCCTCGGTAGAATGACGTTAGATGGGGAAGGTTATACATTGCCTTGCCCAACCATTTTAATTCTGCATGCACTTTCTAACAGTATATTACTTTTACTGCATCACAATTAAGGAACTTTTATTATTAGTTGCCCTACATTTTTTGGGATGAAAAGAGGATCAAGAACTTTGTAAATCATTGCTCAACTATATGACTGTAAGAACATAGTTTGCTCACTCCTGTTCTGCATTTACCTGTGCACCTGTCTGCTCTCCTGGGCACACATACATGTCCTATTTCAGTCTTGCTGTAGCCACCTATTCATTGCACATTCATGTTGTTATGCACATGGATTGAATCCTGTGTATGATCCTTGCTTTGTTTTATGCCAACCACTTTTTTTTTCTGGCATCTGACTTGATCTCAGTCTTGTTAAATGACGACTAATTTTGTCAAACCCATGCCATTACTTCACCTTTGTTAAAAGACCACTGCTCTTGTCTCCTGCTTTCCATAATGTTTGCGTTGTTAAGATAACTGTTCTTTTTTGATGCCTGGATCAACATCTCCATGTTAGATGGCCACTCCTCTCAACTGCTGCTTGCCACAACCTCAGCCATGTCAGATTACCATCGCTCTTGTAATATGATCTCCTCTACAATCAGCCACTAAATGCTTACCTAATTCTTTGATAATTTGTGTTATTGTGTCCTGTAGCCATAAGGTTGGTCACCCTCCTACTCTAGCGTCCTTCCCTGCTAGTGTTAATCGGCAATTGGTGTTGTCATCTATACACACTAACATTTCCTTATGTACCTTTCTTATTTGATTGTCAATTTGGTTGTGTAAGCGTTCTGCTTACCTGTGTTAGTGATGGCCACCAGATACCCGCTGTGCGGCTGGTCTCTTGTGCCTGCCTTGCGGGGTTGCCATGTTCTGTCTTTCTGGGAGAAGAGGTGTGCCCTGGTACTTGTCTGGGTGACCGGTCTCCTTGCTACTCACCTTTGCGGCTCCTGAGGTGGAGCATTCAGTATTTAAACTGCCTAGACACCACTTCAGTTGCCCTTTTGTGTGGTTACAGTGCAGTTGTGTTGTTTAGCTCTGTGTATATTCCCGGTTTGTCTGACGATCCAATCTGGTGGTGACCTGTGGCTCAGTCTGACTATCTGCTCCGTGTATGACCCTTGGCTTGTCCGACAACCATTCTGGTGCAGACCTGCGACTCTGACTGACTAACCGCTCCGTGTATGACCTGGCTTGTCCGACAACCAATCTGGTGCAGACCTGCGGCTCTGGCTGACGAATCACTCCGTGTATGACCAGGCTTGTCTGACCATCCTATCTGATCTGTCCTGTGACTCTGTCTGGCTTGCCTCCTATGTTGCTTCTCTTCCACGGACATCCATCTAGCGCAGACCTGGGGTACTGGTAGACTACCATCTATACCAACTGCAGACGTGAGTCTGATATGCAGACTACCATCTATACCGACTGCAGACGTGAGTCCGGTATCTACTCGTTGTTCCTGGACGGAGTTTAACTGTTCCAGTTCCTGCTCCAGTTCCTGCAGAAGACTATCTGTGGATGATCCTGTTCCTGTTCCAGTCCAAGTTCCAGCAGAGACTACCAGTGGCTTCGGTCTAGTCTATCCTAGACGGCCTACTATTCCTGATAGTAGTGCTAGCTTATCTGCTGACCTACTGCCTGTTCCTAGTGTCCTCTGTTTATATCTTGTTCTGTGCCTTGAATAAAGGTTGTTTTATTATATACGTTCTAGCTCCTGAGTGCTCTGAGTGACCGTGGTAGGTTGACTTCACCCTCTAGTGATTTCTTGTTTCCAGTACCGGAGAGGCCATATACATTTTCCATAGGAAGATATTATCATGCATAACAGTATTCTGCAATATAAATTTTGATTTTAAAACCATGCATAAACGTGTGAGAAAAACAGTGTTCTACATTGTAACCCATATTATTCTTTTATTGTAAATATAAGTCCTCATCAAATTTTTATATTAAGACACATTCCAGATGGTGACCCCATGAACATTGTCAGTGGTTGTAGTAGATTTATTTTAACACGGGTCTTAGAATCAAGCTCCAGAGTGGTCAAAGATTATACAAAGAACCAGGGAATGCTCCTTTGTAGGGGTATGCGAAATCTCTTGCCGTGTTCCCGTGAGAAATTCCATTGTTGTCCGCTTTTTTGAGGAAAAATCCACTTTAAAACTAGAAATTAAAATCTTCAAATTTTTCACCCATTGGCCAAAATTTTTGCCATTTTTTCAATTGCTAGAAAATTTCCACCCATTGATTTATGTGTTTTTTTGCCTGTTCGCTATAAAAACATGATGTATTTGTGGAAGTCAAACACAAAAGAAGCAGCAACATGGAGAGGTAGACGTTCTGTGCTATTCTGCTGTGATCTTGAGGAAAAATTGAAGAGGAGTAAGTGAGCACTACTGAACCAATGCTGTCCAGTCCCTCTGAATCACCCCAAGAGATCTTAGGGAATTTAATGGGAAGGGAGGGAGAAAAGGGAATGGGAAGGGAGAAAAGGGTAGTACTAGTGAGAGCAGGACAGGTCCTCTTTAGCGAGAACCAAGCTGATCAGAAGGTTGCTGGAGTTGTTCTTAACTAAAAGTCAGGCTATGTCTCCAGTAGCATACTCAGGTACTGCAAAGTGATGTTTGTCAAAGGCTTTCCTTTGGCAAGACTGGGCTTCCATGAGAGTGGCTCGGATACCCTGCCAAAGGTCTACGAGGGAGACAGCAAGGGCATCAACAGCAGATAGATTAAATCACAAGAGAAAGGGCACAGACCCTTCTATGAGAGTAGCTGTATGGTTCTATAATAATAATTAGCCCCCAACATTTAGAAGCTCACAAGACACTCAAAATTATCTTGCATGTCAGATATATGGTAATCATCCATTTATATCATATCTGTAAAAAATTCTTCATCTTTTCTTCACAATCAGGAAACAGGAGGTGAGTATATATGTGTAATTTATTAAACAAAACATGTAGAACACCATTCACAGGTCCAAATTGGTAATTACGATGAATAGCCTGATGCGTTTCATGAGCTTCCCAGGCACTTCTTCAGGGGCTCTTGCAAACAATATAACATAAAAACAACAGGTAGATTGTCTCTCCAGGAAGAAAGTTTGGGCATTATAATCCAAGGCAGAAAAGAAAGGAGAGCATCGCAGGGAATCTTGCAACAAGGAGTTATAGGAATACTCTGCCAGGGAGAGTAAGTCAGTCCAGTTATCCTATTGTTCATTACAGTAGCACAGAAGAAACTGTTCAATATTCTGTTTTAGTCTCTCTCTGTCTGTCTAATTTATGTTATATTAGACTGAGGGTAGTAGGTAGCTAAAAAGTGTAAATCAATTCCAAGTCTTTTACAGAAGGCTATCCAGAATCGGGACACAAACTGAAAGCAACTGTCAGGATCAAATAACTCGGGGTACTTCATGGGGTCGATAAGTTTCTTTCACAGGCAGGTCAGCCAGTTCTTCAGAAGTAGCCAACTTAGAGGCACAAAGTGACCCTGTTTAGAAAAGTGGCCCACTGTGACCCAGACAACTATCATACCTTTGGGAAGATGGAGAACTAAAATAAAATCCATCGCTATATGGGACCAGGGTGGAGCTGGCACAGGAAGTGGCTAAAGAAGACCGACTGGATTAGCTAGAGGTATCTTGGTTTGGACACAAACAGGGCAGGATGCAACCAAGTCTACATCAGTTTTAACCTTAAGCCACCAAATGCTGCAAGCAAAAAGGTCAAAGGAACATTTGACTCCAGAACATCCAGCCACTACAGGGTGTTGACTCTAGTGCAGGGTCTTCAAACATAGGGAAGTAGTCACAAAAATCTTTCTGGGGGGAATTTCAATCACGGTAGGAATACTTTGCTGGGCAACTAAGTGCTTTTGAAAGAGGGAAGAAGATAGTGAGACAATAATTTGAGAGGAATGGATGATGGGTTCATATAAACTTGCCAGGCAAGCTTGCCAGCTTAGAATTCTTGGAACAGGGTATGTATGTTATAGTTAAGTTGAACCAGTTAAAGAACAAAGGCTAATGAGTTGACATGCATTTAATTTTTGTAGTTTCTGAGATGTTCAAGGTTACAGTGATCAGTTAACATTGTTATGGGTGTAACACCATGCTCTAGCAGGTAGAACCATTCCTCCAAGGCCATCTTGATTATGAGATATTCTTGGTTACCAACATTGTAATTTTTCTTGGCTGGAGAGAACCTTTTCAAAAAGAAGGAACAAGGGTTGTATCTGCCATTTTGAGGAGATCTCTAGGAGAGTACTGCTCCGGCTTCTATTTCTGAAGCATCCGCTTCTATGACAAAGACCCATTGAGGATCTGGATGCAGAAGGATAGGTGTAGAGGACAAGGAGATTTTGAGCAAATCAAATGGTACCAATGCTTTTGAAGACCACTTATGGTAATAGGGTAATAGGGGCCAAAATCTTGAAAAAGTCCCTTATGAAGCACCTATAGTAATTTGCAAAACAAATTAATCTTTGGATGGCTTTAAGATCTTGGGAAAGGGCCAGTTCTTAACTGCTTCAACATTCACAGGATCCATTTCAAGACCTTTATCTGAGATAATATGGCCCAAGAAAGGAAGACAAGACTTCTCAAATTCACATTTTTCTATCTTAGCATACAGGCCATGTAAGTACCTGTACGCTAAGTATGTGAGGGTTACAGGACCAAGGCTACATGGGTACGGTGTTCTTTCAGTGTATTACAGAAACACAGAATATGATGGCAGATAAGAACCATTCGGCCCATCTAGTCTGCCCATTTTTCCTACTGTAAAAACCCCAAACCTTATTTGGTCTTTGTTTTTTCTTATGTTCAGGACAGCCTTATGCCTATCCCATGCATTCTTACGTTCCCTTACTGTATTAACCTCTACTACTTCTGCCAAAACATAGAATTTGACAGCAGGTGAGAACCATTCGGCCCATCTAGACTGCCCATTTTCCTGCTGTAAAAACCTCAAATCTTATCTGATCCTTGGTCTTGTCTTATGTTCAGTACAGCCTTATGCCTATCCCAGGCATGCTTAAAAACAGTAAACTTTTTTATGAAAATACAAATTTTATAGAACTTTTCCTGCTGAATAAAACAAGGTCACTCCCATCGCTGTCAGCCTTTTTTTTTCAAAATTTATAGCAGTTTAAATAATCAGGAAGTGAATTTAGTGTGTTTACTTCCTGATAGGTCTAACTGACAGGAAGTGACTGGCAGTTTCTATCACATTCTATGGAGAACTGTATGTCTCTGACTTTTCTGACTTTCCTCTCCATGAGAATCTAACAGGGAATCTAGTTAGAATTTGACCCCTAGAGGGCACTTCTAATGTAAAAAAACATGGGTTTAAACTGTAATAACTCTGGAAATTTAAATCTATATCTATAAAAATTACCACCTTTAAGTAATCAGAAATGATTATTCAGGACACAGGACTGAAGCATGTCAGGGAACATGTCTCTGACGAAGAACTGGACAGGTGCATTGCAGACCCAAAGGGCATCACCAGGTATTCATAGTGTCCTGAAGGCTATCTTTCACTCGATCCCCCTCTTGAATATAGATCAAATTGTAAGTCCCATGAAAATCTAGCCTAGTAAATATGTGTAGATCCTTGAAGCTGGTCAAATAGTTCAGAGATGAAGGGGATACGATAACTATTTATATTGGTAATATTGTTTAAACCTCTGTAATCAATGCAGGGTCTCAGTTATTCATCTTTCGTTTGTAAACAATAAAATACCCTGATCCAGCAGGAGCAGAGGAAGGACTGATAAACCCTCTTGCCAAATTTTCCTGGATATACCCTTTCATAGTTTTGCTTCAGGGTACTGAAAGTGGGTAGGTGTGACCTCTAGGAGAAGGTGCATCAGGCAGAAGATCAATGGCATAGTAATCGGTTCTATGGGGAGGCAAAGTCCCAAATGTTTTCCCTTTGTCTAACAGGACAGGAGGGAGATCCTAAGGGTGTAGTGGGGGTTACTAAGCAGAACAGACACAGAAAAAACAACCAGAAACTGTCACTGAGACACTGGAAGCAGTGAATCAAAAGTACTACTTACCTGCAGAGAAAAACTGGATGATGGGTGGTCAAGGGTTGACAGATAAAACTGACTCTCAGAGCTGCTGCTGCTACTACTGCTGGGAGCTGCTTGAGAGCGAAGCTAGGGTGTGAAGCAAGGGAGCAGGGTAAGCTGCCAGAAGTTCACAGATGGGAATAACAAGACTAGTGGCTTGCAAACAACTCAAGAAAAAATGCGAGGAGAGCTGAACTGTTATCCACTGACTGTACACAAAACAAGATAAAATAGATGTCAGATACTCACACAATGTATCCAACTGGTTCCAGTAAATGGTAACCGGTTTCAGGGCTAGCAGGGATTTATGATGCTGGTTCTCCCCACAAAAAAAACATATTGGCAAGCATCACATTACCATTCAGATGTTCAGCAGCATGATCAGCATATATATATAATTCAAACGGCAGACCAGAAGAATAAAAAAATATAAAATGTATTATTAAAATTCCTCAACATGTTTCATGGTTGGCACACTACTTCATCAGAGGAACTACAAAATACAAACTGGTCTGCCATACAATACAACATTATTAATGTCAGTAATCCAGTTAGAACCTTGCCGTGATTTGTATCTGGAAATTCAAATAAACAAATCCTGATCTCCATCCCCGGCATTCCCAACTGGATTCCCCAATTTACATCATCAAATAGAGATTATTACACAAACAATACTACTGCAATTAACCCTGTGTTCCGTGATACACAATCCAATCCCAGAGACTGAGAGAGCCCTTAAATGAGATACCAGAAATCTGGGTTATGGAGGTGATATAGCTGCAACATACTATGATCAGGTGATCAAACTGATCTAAAAATTGCAACTATGTATCTCTGAGTGAAGAACATATTGCTCCAGGATTTAAGACCCTGTGACAGGGCTAATCAAGAGAACAGAATCACTGAGAACAATGGGGACTTATCAAAGGTCAGAATAAGTGGAGAGCTACTGCAAAAGGACAGTGGGACCTAAAGATAATAAACAATGGGATGAAGAAGTCATGAGGAGGTTGATTGTGTGACTATCCATCTAATCCTATCACACTGAATCTGTGATTGGGCTGTAAAAGCAAACATATTTCATATACACTAAATGGGAAACAACTTGAAGAATCTTCATTAGAGAAGATTTAGGAGCACTGATAGATGATAGACTTCATAGCAGTGTGCAGAGTCACTCAGCTGCTACAAGAGCAAATAGGGTACTATACTGCATAAAAAGGCACATAGATGCATGGGATGCAAATGATGCAAATATTATTCTACCTCTATATAAATCCTTAATCAGGCCTCATCTATAATGTGGAGTACAGTTTTGGCACAGTTCTTAAAAAAGTGCAGAGACATGCAGCAAAACTGATAAAAGGATCGAAGGCACTGTTACAAAGAAATAGAAACAAGAAGAAAATAAAGTGCCCGATAGTGCAACACTGTAACACTGCCGTGCTGGAGGCTGGCTGTTACCAGGTCAATGTTTGACCTGCTAAAATCAACTTCTGTTTTTTTTTTTGTTTTTTTTTTAAAGACACAACACAATTTTTTTTTTGTAAAAAAAGAAAATTAATTAAAAAAGATGTCAGTTACCAAAAGTGGAAATGTGATTGTTGTGGATCCATGTAATACATTTATATACACTGCCAAATTTAATCAATAATAAAAGTGGGAAAATAGGGGGGGGGGGAAGGGACATGAGGATTTTTACCTAGGGGGACAGTGTCCACTTAAAACTGCCCATTTTGTAGGTATGACTGACCAGTCATACCTTTCTTGCAGTCTCCATGAAAATTTAACCCATTGCGCCCAAATAATCCCACGAGAAAAAAAAAAGGTGTTTTTTTAAAAATTTTTTTACCATTTCATTTTACTAAAATAAATGCTGGGCTATCCATATAAGTGTGGTATCAAAAGAAAGCGTATAAAAATGATATATAAATTTCATGGGTAAAATAAAGTACTTTGAGGGAAAACACTGTTGAACAAAGACATAATCAAAAAGGTCAGAATTGCTCCGGTCCTTAAGAGAAATCCACCTCAGATTTTCCCGGTCCTTAAGGGGTTAAGGACAGTGAAGTTATGGAATTCTTTGCCTTGGGATGCTCTGCTTGCAGATACTGTAACTGTTTTCAAAAAAGTAATGGTTTCCCATCTAGCAGAGAACAAAATTGAGAATTATGATAGTTGGCTTCAAAGCAGATAGGATGTTGATCCAGGGAAATATCTGACTGCCATTTGGAGTCAGGAAGGAATTTTTTTTTGGAAATGGCTTCAATGTCGTTTTTTTTTTGCCTTCCTCTGGATCAACAGGGGCTTGACTTGATGGCTGCATGTCTTTTTTCAGCTTCATCAACTATGTTATTATGTTGATTATATTAATTAATCAAAACAATAATCAACAGGCTATTCAATTAATATAATATTTAAATCTTTTACCCCTGTTTTAAAGTTTAAAGTCACTGGGTCTCATTGGATGATCATCATTTGCATAGAAACTGAATGCATGTGTGGATCATTTAATTTTACAATTTCATAAATTCAACAATTATAATTATATTGACTGATAATTTCAAATAGGGGAAAATTGTTATAGTTCAAACGAATAAAATGATCATTAAGATCTTCTGCATAAGCTACCTTTCATACATGACATATCCCATACTAATAGAAACTGTAAACATGCAGGTTAGCATGTATACAAATTTATTTTCAGAGAACTTGATTGCTAAAGTATTTACAAAACACATTTTAGCAATAAAATAAAACAAGAACAAATTAGTTTCTTATTTAGTCTGTCTATAAATTCCAAAATTTCGTAACTCATCATGCGGGAAGAACCAGTGAACTCACATGATGGTAACCTTACCTCCCTGGCATGCATTAAGGAAACAATTGACCTCAGATGATCTTCTTGGTTGCTTTCATTGTAGTGTTAAAAGAGTAATTCAGTATGCTCTGATATGCAGTTGTGTAAGCTTTTATCTAATGCAGTTGAACAAGTCGTTGTAAAGGAATATTATCATATAATTAAAAACAGCTGCACAAAAATACCCATATTGTCCAGCATTTATAATTTGGTATAAGCACAAGATAATCTAATGCTTCCACCAGGATGCATAGAGTCCTATCTTGTCCTAAGTATATTAAGGTTGAAAAAGACCTCACTAGGTCCTGGTCTGATTAAAAAAATTCTCAGCACTAGGAATGACTGAAAAGTCCAGTTTTGTGGCCACAAGAATTTTCATTAAAAAAGCACACATTTTCCACTTTCCTAAGTAGAAAGAAGTAGAAATACATGAGAGGACCATCCAGAAGTAGAGTTTATTATAAAACTATAATATATAAATGCACTAAATAAATGCTGTTCACTGTGCCTTAACTTGGCATATCTACCATCATAAAGCAAATGCAACATAAACACCACAGCATTTATGTTAAGCATATGAAAGCCAAACCACAAAAAACAGATCAAGAGCCACTGTCACTGTGCCCTCTTTCCCTCCCAAATGGCACAAAGAATGTGGGGTGAAAATCACAGAGGAAGTCAAGAGAAACTCAGCTTGGAAGTTTGATGATGAGCATAACACTTGCATCATCTTCTTGTGCTAGGGCCTGGGTGTGGGAAAATGTACCCACTGTCTCCACCCAGGTACCCTCAGCATCCTCTTCCTCCTTCTCTGGCATGCCACTTTTGCCTCTATTACCTCCCCCACCAATTAATAGTGAGCCTGTAAATGTGAGGATCTGACAGTTTTGTCTACAAGTTGCAGATTAAGTGATGCACTGACCACATATAGCAATGTGGTGGAGAGCAATCAAATGCATGGTATCAGGGAGTATCCATTGACATTCCATCCCGCAAAATATGTTAAGCTGGTGGCAGGGATAATTAATTATTTTTATTAAGTCTTCTAGAATGACATCATGTGTTCTTTGAGGAGAGGCCAGTGGTGATATTCTCAGTAGTACTTGGTTTCTTAGGAGATGATTTTATATTGCTGCTGACCTCAGCATCAGGGTGGTTGGTTGCAGTTATGCCTGTTGCTTAATGTGAGAGAAGATGTATAAATTGTTGTGATACCTCCCAGTTCTTCCCTTATTTCACAGTGCTTCCTTGTGCACATTGCAGTTGCTGATGACAGACACGGTTCCTTCCTGCTCTGAAGGGAAAAATATTATTCCACCACACCCATTATTATAGAGGAGATGAAGGAGGAGAAGCCTAATTGGTCAACTTCTTTTATCTAGAAGCACCTGAAGTGCTGTGGGGACTTGTTGTGTTGTTGCTTCTGTCCCAGCAACTCTAGGGCTAGAGGAAAGAAAAAGCATCATTATACCACCACCTGTCATATCAGTGCTGATGATGTTTCTAGTTCATGGCAGCAGCCTAATCCTCCTGCTACTTAAATGACTCAGCAAATATCAGAATGTTACAAGTGGCATTTACCACCTCCACCTAGAACTGCTGACACTAGGCCAGTAGGGCATTACATTTTTTTTTCAGGGCAAGCCTAAGGCCTCCTCAAAATGTGTTTGGTAAGTCTGATGTTTACCAACAATTTTTTTCAAGGCTAGCCTTTTTTGATGCCCACAGTCAATATTTTTCAAGCCAACATATGTTGGGAGGAGGATGTTCTTATTAGTTTTTGTTGCTGCTACTGCTTGCATAAATCCTTTGCTGACTTCACTAAGCTTTTTACCATTTTTTGGCCCTACCTTTCTCTCTTTCATCCTACACAATGCAATGCTCCACTCGATCTACAAGCATAAGATTTATATTCTTTGACAGAATCCGATTCCTTAGAGAGATGCTGCCTTGGCACAGACCGATCAACCTAAGGAATACATTCAGAAATGTTAAGTTTGAAGTGGTGGTCCAGCAAAGCAGCAATAATATAATCCTCATTGCTTTTAATGGACACTATGTGAGGATCCTTCTCAAAGTATGCAACATATCCTTCACTAGCTGGTGTATGTCTGTGTTGTCATTATTGTAAGATTCGTCATCCATGCTCCTCAGTTTTTTCTACAGTAAATATATCAATGAGAAAATCTAACTAATTTTAATACCTAAACAAGTAACCAGCAAGGTAGCCTCCTCAAAAGGTTTCAGCAGTTCACATACATCACACATTTGTTGCCCAGGTGATACAGATGCTTCCTCCACAGCCTTCCAGTTTTTCAATGTATAGTAGCTAATGACCTTATTTTAATCATTTAAATGATCTAGCATGTACAATGTGAAATTTCACCTGATAGGGACCTCC
This sequence comes from Rhinophrynus dorsalis, assembly GCA_037306005.1. NCBI lineage: Eukaryota > Metazoa > Chordata > Amphibia > Anura > Rhinophrynidae > Rhinophrynus > Rhinophrynus dorsalis. The sequence goes on from CM074720.1 coordinate 289,770,764, forward strand.
ATTTTAAGAGGTGAAAGAGCAGGTTGTTACAGTCTTGTACAGAATTTATGCATTGCAAGCACAGCAGGAGCAGCTAAAATGGGCACAACTTTTGCGCACAATATTCAGCACTTCTCATAGGATTCCAGATTGTTAGTGGACTCTAGTCACAACTAAATTTAGGACATGAGTAAAGCACGGTACATGCACCATACCACAGATTCTCAGGACAGCTATTATATTGGAACCATTATCAGCAGTCAAAAAACCAGCTGTCAAGGAGTATTATTATTATTATTATTATTATTCTTTATTTATATAGCGCCAACTAATTCCGCAGCGCTGTACAATAGGGAATAGACATACACAGGTATTAAATAGTACAATCAGATGTGGAGAACAGGAGGATCAGAGGGCCCTGCTCGTTAGAGCTTACAGTCTAGAGGAAGGTAGGTTTTACACAGAAGGAGTAAGTGCTGTTGGGTCTAAGTGCCTCCTGCCACATGAACTGACGGTCAGTGGCACACCTGGGAACTTTTGAAATGAGCTCACCCTGAGATATTTGAAATATTAACCCTTAACGCCCACAAGAATGCAGATTCTATGTGTTACGTCAATGTTTGCTCTAAACCAGAGATAATCCAATCAATGTTTAAGGAACCTTACACATGCTACAGTTCTGAGATATAACTTCTTATACACTCACAAGGCAAGCAGGACTTGTCCTCCTGCCTTTCTGGTAGAAATGTCATGGATTTGGACAATAAATAAGCAGTAAATTGGTGTAAATCATATAGGAGGACACACTGGATTTGCTCACCCTGAGAATTTGGCCCTTCACCCTGAGACCCTGAGATTTGGTTCCAAACCCTGAGTCTCAGGGTCACACCCTGAGAGTTCCCAGGTATGGTCAGTGGGTGGGTGTGAAAAGTGCCGTTGAGTGCAGTAGTCCGTGCAAGGGGTGAATCTTGGTGATGATGTTTATGGAGGCAGTTGATAGAGTAGGGCACAAGCCTTTCTTCTATCAGCTTCTCTAGTCTATTTAACAGATATATGGCTTTCAAACCTCCTTGCTAACATGTCTAATGCGTTTAGTAAAACACATTTCAGATAATCACAATTCTCCTAGACTCCATCTAAAGATCTCCAAGCAGTTAAAGACTGACATAAATATGTTTCCATTTTTAGAAAAATCAGCTTTTTCAAAAATCTAGAACCTTTGTTTTAATGTGGCTCAACTCAGTCTCTGTCTTCATTTAAATTGGATAGTATTGCCAAGTTTTAAAAAAAGTGAATCTTGTAGGCATTAAAAAATTAAACTAAATGCCCCCAGTCCCATCTTTCAAACCTTTATGGTTTGAGAGATATTCTGCACTAAAGTTCCCCCCTCCCTTCCCTTTCCCTGACATCAGCGCTCAAGCTGACTGCAGGGGAATCCGGTCCCGGGACCGTCAGAGGCTCTTCAGCAGATCTGAGATTGCGTTATTGAGAAAGAAATCCTTCACTGGAACGGTCTACAAAGTTCAAATTAATCTGTGCAATGTTGTGGGGGGCAATTGGGTTTATCTTATATAATTACATTGCCCTTTCTACTAGTTTAAATACCTGTTAAAACTTCTGAATCACTTGCTGAGAACCTCTGTTCCCTTTTGAGAAAGCCATCCTTTTTGTACAATTCCTTGTTACACCAAATAGGACTGGTGTGAGAAACAAAGCCAAATCCATGTTATTGGCCCCATTTCCCTAGCCCTTAATTAAAGTCTCTAATTCACTGCATCCTACCATCATCTTCCTTATACACTGGCAGAACCTCTGAAACAGATACAGTAGGAGCAACTTGCTGCAGATCTTTACATAGCTTATCAAAAACATCTTTTTTTTAATTTATTTCTATTGAAGGCATGCTTTCATGAACAACATCTGACAACAGAGCCAAGTAAAGAAATAATACAGAGTTCAGTACATCATAAGTTCCATACAGATTACAGAGTGAGCGTTAGATGGTGTAAGAACGTATTAATTCTGACAATTTCATTTACCACAACTTTTTTGAACATCTCACATTGAAGCCTTTGAGAGAGAACAAGAGAATATTAACACTGTGTAAATAGTGTAGAAAAAGGCAATTAGAGTTGCTTGTGGTTACAGGGAGTGTGGGTGTTATGTGTAGACAGTGCCACTAACAGCCTGGGACAGAAAAAAGAAAACTAAGCAAAATAAAACTAAAACCTTTTGACTGATAGGTGACACAGACAAGCAGGATACTGTTTAAATGACCTGCGACTAAGAGTAACAGTGACAGATAGAAACATAAATTATACATTATTTTCATACAGACAAAACATAACTCCATATGATAATAGCTTACAGTTAAAATCAACAGTTTCATTATGTCTGCCAAATGTGCTAGAGGAAGGTATGAGTAGGAGGAGTGCATAGACATGTTGGTGGTAGTAAAGTCATTTTACAGAAACTGACTGGGGCCATATTCACTGCAGCTTGTGCTGTAAGTGATGATGATGATCTTCCCCCTCATGACCAGGTCGTTTCTAAAAGTAATATGAAACGTTCCACCACTAGTAGTAGCACTATACCTATAGATAATGAGGAGTTTCATTCTATAGTTTTTGCCATAGAGGAGGAGTGTTTAGCAGAGCGCTGCAACAGACAGTGTCAGTAACACCATGCCACAAACTAGTGGTCAACCATCTTTAAATCTCCTTAATGAGAAAAGTGAAAGTACATTGTTTCCGACTTTAAAAAACCTGCAAGAATAGGAAAGTAGTGGAGATGCAGTGGAAACAGGTGATGATGCTGTTGCTGATTACCTGATTATTAATGATGATGATGATGATGAAAATGATGATGTTGATTTAGAATATGTCAAAATGTTCAGAAAGGGAAAGTCTCAGTCTTCCACTACTGGAAATGAGCAAGCACACATAACAAATTATACAAATATTTCAGTCATCATCAGTGTCACCACCTCCAAATCCAACCCCCACCTAGTCACACTAATTATTATTACTAGCAATACTACTGCTAATTAGCAGAGAAGGGCAACATCCACAATCCACTAGCAATACTACTGCTAATTAGCAGAGAAGGGCAACATCCACAATCCAAGCTCTGAGTTCTTCTGTGGCTGTTCAAAGTGTAGACCCAACAGTCTCGACTGATAATACCATTGCAACATCTAGCCCCAGAAGTAAAATTACAGGTCTGATTGGGAGACTTGCCAGTATCATGTCAGAGATGCAATTACTAGTAGCAGTATAAGAACTCCTAAATGTTCACAGAGCTGAGGGGCAAGTAATAGTAGATGTCTCAGAGAGTTGGGCAACATTTTCTCAGAAACAATAGCATTCATGTCTCCTACTGCTGTTATACAAAAGCAAAGCACTGAGTTTTGGAGATGACAAGCATAGAGTGCCGGTACATCCTGCCATCACCACTTCCAGTTTAATTATAAGTAATTTACCTTGCCCACAAATGCCCACAAACTATAGATGGTACCTCTGGAGAACTCCAAAAATACTGCCCCACTCTTCCTTCGATTCTCTTTCTGTTTCCTCCAGAATCTTGCTTTCTTCTTGTGTCAGAGCTCTCTCTCATCCTCCCTGCACACCCAGTAGAGAGCCGGCCATCCGCTCCCAGCCCTGCCTTCCCTTCTATTCAGATGATGTCATGCTCAAGCAGGAGGAAGAACTGCAAAGTAAGCATATGGTGCGCACAACATGGACATTTTAAACCTTTGCGTGCCAGAGGAGCATGCAAAGTGTTTCATGCTCCTCTGGCACTCAAAGGGTTAAAATGTCCTACTTTGTGTGCAGTATATGTCTACTTGTGCAATTCTTCCTTCTGCTTGAGCCTGACATCTTTTGGATAGAAGGGAAGGCAGGGCTGGGGGCGGGTGGCCGGCTGTCTACTGGTGAGCGGGGAGGATGCAAGGGAGCTCTGGCACAATGTCCTCCTACCTGGCGAATGGGGGATATAGCAGCACCATGTACTCACCGGAGTTTCCCTGATACATTAATCCCTTGGGTGTTACTGAGGTCAGGTATATATTGGACAGCAATGCTTTGAGACCTCTCTGTCATCCAAGGAGATAAACACATGGCCGGTGTCAGAGCACTTCATTAACTAGTGTAGCTGTTGTGCATTGAAATATGGGGTGTAACATGGGGCAGGGGAGAGGCACAATCACCTATCTGCTCCATTCTGCACTGTGACCTAGCTATTGGGAATAGCTGGGGTTCTCGGACCTCCATAAAGTTCTGTTTGCCATCTGGCACTGTCCTTTGGTGCATCAAATATTATCCCCTTGATATCCTGTCAGTCCCCATCTACAGCTAATAGCATGTGCCCTGGAGAAGCTTACTCTGAATGTTCCTTTCATTGAACTTTCTGCAGCCAATTACAGTGCTTCTCTGCACAGCTCTCTGCTCTGGTTGGAGAGAGCTTCTAAGTATTCAGTAGTAAACTCAGGGTGTGTGTGGAGGATGTAAGGGAGCTTATTAGCCTAACAGGGTAGGGTAGATCCAATGTAGTTATGTATCTTGAGGGTGAAAGTTCCCCTTTTACACTGAGGTTATGTGTTGTACCCTTCTGACATATCCTAAGCCTGCTCTGACTGAGCACTTGCTGGTGGACAAGTACCTGTGTAAGACACACACAAGCACACACTGTTTTGTTTGCCAGTAGTCAAGTGGGTCATCATTTTGACCTAGAACACAATTATCCTGCAGGTATGCTGTAACCACCTCTCATGCAGTGGGGACACTCCTTGGAGCTAGACTAATCGACCAATCCAATATTTCTTTCCTAATACCATGCATTTTTACCACTGTGCCCTCCTTTGGGGCTAATCCATACTTTCTCTTTAAATTACTTAATGTAATATATAAATCAGACAGCTTCTTACCATATTTTCTTTTATAATATACTAGCAAAAGGGCCACGTTGTTGCCCGTGTAGAATAAGTCCTTTGAGTCACATTCATGTATATGTACATGGTGCATATATATATATATATATATATATATATATAATATACACACACCAATGTGATCAATACCCCTGAAGCACACAAAGGACTTAATCTGCACTGGCAACATTGTGGCCCTTTTGCTAGTATTATATATGCATGCCTTTCCCTAGCTTTGGGAAATGTGTCCACCCCAGGGAAGGTGCATGGCCTACACAAACATGTGCGTGATGCAGAAGGAAATTGCAGCCTGGCTCCCGATTGCAATGGCTGCAAATAATGAAGTAGTTTATTATAAATAAAAAATAATAATAATAACATCTTCCCATGACCCACATAGAACTCACAGTATGGCAATATGTGGCACTGCATCTTTTACACTACGACTCCCATCATCTGCATCAGAAGGGAGGATGATGGGAAAGGTAGTGTAACTACATGAAATCTAAGTCAATCAAAAAATTAAAAAAAGGAATGGCAGAGCAATCCATCAACACACATAAGTAGCATCCCCTGCTGCATATTAACAGGCCGGCTCGCAAATTCCATATGCTGGCCTTTATACTTACCATGGGCAAGGGCGCAGCCTTAGCCTTCCTTCCTCCTTCACCCGCTACTACCGGACCCCAGAAACAGTCCACGCTTTGGCCCAAGTTAAAGAGGGTGGATCGATTGCTGCATGGGGTTGCCTAGCAACTGGGGTTTAACAAACAGGGAAAAGGGAAGTGATGCCAACACATTAAAAGAATGCATAACCTAACATATGAAGTTAAAAATGCAGCATCCTGCAAACAAATTGACTGTAGTATATGAAAAGTTGTATGGACAAAGTTGTAGATAAGTTCATATGTGGCTGCTATAATACATGTGTGCCGTCAATCTGAATAATGATACCTCTTTTCCCATCTGGTGTCCTCACATCAGCAAATAGTGATCCGCTGTGCATTGGAGGAGTGCAGCCCACCATGGCTGTACATACAGAACATCATTTAGGATGGTAGTCCACTGTATGGCGATGTGAGGAAAGCAGATGGGAGAAGGGGTAACAATATAAATATTCAGATTGATGAGACACATGTATTATAGCAGGCACATCCGGACATTATCTACAGCTTTGTCCCTACAACTTTTCATATACTGCAGGCAATTGGTTTGGTGCAGGACACAGGCCGACTGTATCGTAAGCAAGGTAGGCATTTTTTCTTTTATCCCCTTGAATGCAGAACTCCCTTGGATCGCGCTGGCATTACCTTAATCACATCACAGTGATTTCTCCAGTTGCGATTTCTACTTTTGCTTCACTACATATTCAGGAGCCGACTCTCTCTCCCCCTCTTCTCCTTCAATCCCGGTGCGTGACGTGACGATCTGGGTTTGAAGCAGTGGAGGGGGAGAGAGAGTCGGCTCGTTAATATGTAGTGGAGCAAAAGTAGTAATTTCAACGGGAGAAAACACTGTGTGCAGGATACAGAAGTGTATGCGGTCGGAACTCGGCTGAAAGCGGTGGAGGCTTGGGTACAGAGACAGCTGGGATAAGATTAGGCACGTAGGTCAGATTTACCGCAACCAGAAGGGATTGTGCTTGAGAGGTTGGAGGCCAGTTCTGAGGTGTGTCTGTCTGTGTGTGTGGTATGTGGTGTGTGTGTGCGTGTGTGGTATGTGGTATGTGTGTGTGTGTGTACGCTTGTGTGTGTACGCGTGTGTGTGTGACAGAGAGGGTGTATATGTGTGGTGTGTGTGTGTGCCTGTGGTGTAGGAGTAAGTGGCAACCATTTTGTTTTTTCAGTCACTTGGATAGTATTGGGTGGGCTGGATAGTGGGCCTGTGAAAATCACACCCCCACTGAATCACCCAATGGGAACAGTAACTCCTCCTTACTGCCGCCCCTGGGTGTGTGTGTCTCCTGAGGAGACATAAATTATTAAATGAGTCATTCTGTTGTATGTGTGTGTGTCTCCTGAGGAGACATAAATTATTAAATGAGCCTTTCTCTTTTATATATATACTAGTTGAACAGTCCGTTACACGGGCCACAGTGCCTCTGGCAGCCGGTCGTGGGGCAGTCACACGCAGCAGAGACTGGCCGCGCCGCTGCTGATACAGAGCTGGACGCTCCTTCGGAGCGCCCAGCTCTGTATCAGCCGCGGCGCGGGCAGTCTGTACTGCGCATGTCGGGCGTTACACACAACTTGGCGAATTATTATATAGGATAGATGTATTTCTTAATTAAATGTCCCTAAACCACACACTTATATGCCCCCCTCACATTTCCTAAACTTACATCCCCTGTTAAATTCTCACTAAAAAAATGTGACGAGACCTGTTTCAATTCCTCAGTGTTATCTCTTCTAGACAAAAAGGATTCTCTCAGCTTCCAATTCCATAACCCTCTATTATATTTACTACTTATTTCAAGACACCCTGGGTCATGATCAGACCATACCACATTACCAATATCTATTTTTTTTTACAATCTTTAATAGATTCTGCTTTTGTAAGACTCATATCAATCCTAGAGAAGGACTTATGCCTTTGTGAAAAAAAGGTAAAATCCCTATCATCCGGTCTAATAGTTCTCCAGATGTCGTATAACCCAAATCTGCCAAGAGTATCTTGAAATTCTTTTGCAGAAGCTTTTTGTCTACATTCCACGTTACCTTACCCCATACTTAATTTATCCATTACCCAATCCGCAATACAATTAAAATCTCCTAAACATATGAAAGTCCCCTGAACATAATCCTGCACCTTCTACAGTGTACTGTTCAAAAATACATCTGTTTTGAATTTGGGGCATACAAATTAAGAATAGAAAATATCCTGTCATCAATCTTACATACTACAAATGAGAATATCCCCTAATTATCACTCAGTTCATAGATAACCTCCCATTTAACATTATTTGAAATCAAAATTGCAACACCTTGTTTCTTTTTATGAGTAAGCAAAGAATGTTCTATCACGGTAAATCTTTTACTATTCAGTCTTGTTATATCCCCACCTGTCAAATGTGTCTCCTGCACACAACAAACGTCTACATTTAACAATGATCACTTATGGGGTGAATTCAGTCCCTGCACATTAAGTGTAAGGAACTTTACTAACTCATCCATATCCAAATCTCAACCTTCTTATTCCTGAAATCGGGCTCCACAATGTACTCACAAAACATAAACATATATCACTATAAACCCAGTCCATATTTAGAACTCTACACCACATACCCTAATGTGGTATCCTTTTTATATGTTGATTTGCGTACCACGCCACTACTTATGTCACATTTCTTATGTCGTGCATCATTAAATGGCGCATCCCTTTGGTCACGCATTCGAAATATTGCATATTCAAATGACGCATTCCAATGCTAAATGGCGCACCAACAGCGTGCTCCATCCTATCACTGTAAATCCTGCTATATGGGTGCTATCATGGTGCTATATGGGTGCAAATGGCGCTGGGTGCTATCATGGTGCTGTATGGGTGCAAATGGCGCTATATGGTGCCACATGGGCGCAAAGGTCACATGTCGCAATAAGGGAGCAACAATGGCGCAACTATGGCCCAATGTTATAAGGGGGCAAAAATGACACAGTCATTACTTCATAATGACACAGTGCGTCAAAATCCAGCGTCATGTATGCAGGAAGTACTAAAACAAAACATGAAATACCACTGAACCATTGACACTGCGACATTACAGTAGACACTACAGATTATGAGCACACTCATTCTATATGAGCACATTACAAAGCGACAAAATTCCTAGAGAGCCTTCTTTTACGAATGCTGAGCTGGGGATACTTGTCCACTATATGGACAAGTATCTTCCAGATAGGCTGCGGGACCGACTGGACTCTGCATTTCGCAGGCAAGTTTTAAACAAAATGGCCTACAGAATGCAGAAGTCCAGTGGCATAGCGAGGACCAGGAGGCAGATTCTTCGTCGGTGGTCCGACCTCAAGAGACGCGAGTCGGGATTGTTGCAGACTCTTCGTGCAGGTAAGATTATTCCATTTTCTAATCTGTTTCACACTTTTTTTTTATTGCTGGGAGGAATGTGTTGCTTGTAACATGTCTTATGTCTGGGCTGTTGGTTTACCTCTACCAAAAACCCAGACATATTCCCTTACATATATATCCCTTTAGCAACAAGGAATCTCCACAGGGGCAATTACAAACAGAAACTACTGAGGATAAAAAAGAGGATATTAAAATTACTTTAATAAACAATAAAGTTTCCCTTTTGGATGCTCACTAACTCCCCAACATTTTGTTTCACGGAATAAACACATTATCTCAAGCTTACCTATGCTTAACATAATCAAAGCATACAATGCAGAAATAATTCCTATTTGAGTGCCAGATGGATATCCAACACCATGCAAAGCAAATGCGCTGGCAATCCTTCTGCGCACAGAGGGTTAACAAAGAGAAAAACATAGCCCTAAGTTTTTACCTCTCCTACAGCAACGAGGTCAGTGCCACCTGCAGGCAGGGCCGGCACCACCTATAGGCAATGTAGGCGCTGGCCTAGGACAAACATTCTCTGGGGGTGCATCGAGGCACTTATATACATACAGGGAACACATACTGATACACATATAGAGCACACACACACATACAAACTGACACTTATACACATATAGGGAACACACAAACACACTGACACTTAAACACATACAGCGCGGGCATAAAGGGGTAGGACACAAGGGGTGGAGCCAAGGGGCGACAAAATTAGGTTTTTACCTAGGGTGGCAAAAATCCTTCCACCAGCCCTGCCTGCAGGAAGGCGGTACCACCCAGGACAAGCTCAATCAGCCGGACCTGGAAGCATACCACACCCCACCGAGCGGCACTCCCCTCACTCTTGTACACTATAAACAATTAATTGCAACCTTATATCTTTTAATACATGAAAATGTCTACTCTCTCCTTTATCCCCTTGATTATTCTGTATTATCACCACATTTACACCAAGAAAAGTGAGGCCAGTGCTTTGAAAAGATCCTACACTCTTATGGAGGAGATCAACTGATCCATAATTAGGGATATTCAACAAACCCCCTTAAGCCCCCCAAGAGCTGGACATATACCAACATGCCCCCCAGGTCCCTATGAGGCCAGCAAGGGCATCTACGAGACATACATGCATAAAGACAAGGAACCCCACTAAATTATAGTGATAAGTCCCATACCTTCCTGCCCCACCACCTCTCAATAACCTCTCCCCACAACCCCCTGGGTGTCAGACGGACACACCACACATTTCCTATCTTCTCAAACCCTAAACACAAGGGAGGCATACATCAAACCACCTCAACTATGCAATAGTAACCCCTCCAACTCCCAAGTGGCAGAACCTCCCCTCACAATCACTATACCAGTTTTTTTTGGCCCCTTAGATCAGTTGACCCACTCCAGTTATTTTCATCACATCAGCCTCAACATTCCGCAAAACAAATCGGAATGGTGCTGTTGCAGGAAATTAAATCAGTATGGGGGATATATATACAATTATATCCCCCATACTGATTTCAATTCCTGCAACAGCACCATTCCCAAATTTGAAACATCCAACATCCCCACCACCAAAATATTAACCCCAATCTCCCCTCTCTCGTGCTCCACCCCTTTTAAATCATTAAATTATACCGCTAATGTACTTGTTCACAAAATATTACAATTTCAACCTATCCATCTAATATTAACCTTCTTTGCATCATGCTATCGCATTATCATCCTTATACCTTTCTAAACCCTTGAACAACCCATTTATCCCCTAAATGTATCATGTATTATCTCCATGACCATTATCACCATACCACATCAAATATAACTACCCTCTTCTATGATCATCACAATCTTATCAATACTTCAAAACAATACCTATATTCTTTACTGTCTCACCCCTTATTTTATTCTACCTATATTCTTTTCATCTCAAAAAGGGGGCTCCTTAACTTCCCTATACCTGTGCCAGTTTCCCTCCTCTATATATTAATAACCCTCTACTTCATGATTCCATAACCATCTATAATGTACCCTATACCTATGTCTGTTTCTTATTCTACAAGTGTTAACCCTTCATATATTAATCAGCTCATCAATCCCCATATGGGCTGTCCTATTAATCAAACAAAATAGGAGGGGGTAAAACTGCTATCCCAATATTCATTATCAATCCATAAATTCCCCAAATGTTAATATTTTAGCCCTTACACCCCTAAATGTGCCTCTATCCAATCCTGTGCTTTTTTAACTGTATTCAAAGTATATGTTTGCTTATCAAACCTTACTATCATTTTAACTGGATATCCCCAATTATATTTAACATGTCTAGCCCGAAGGGCTGTGGTCACATCCCTAAAGGCCAATCTTATGCCTGGTAACGGTTGACAGATCTTGATAAAAGATCACATTCTGGAATCTCTCTTCCTCTGGTATATAACTTCTAAAAGTGTTTACTACTTGCTGAAGAACATAAAAAGAAGAAAATCGCACAATAACATCCCTTGGACTCTGTTCTGGAATATATTTGTGTCTCATCAGTCTATATACACTCTCCAGTCCATCTTCCTTCACCACCTCCTGCAAACACATGCTTTTAAAGAGTTCAGGTAAATAGTGTTGATAAATACATTTTCTCATCTATGCCTCTAATTCTTCTGTACTTTCTGCGCATCCTGTCCTCCAGATCTGCTGACCTCTGTTCCATAATTTCCATCCTTTCCCTTAAAATAGAACATTCCTCCTTTATATTCCACACTTCAAACTCCAAATGTTCAATTTTCTGTTCATTTACTTTAACCTGTTCTCCATACTTCCTCATACCCTGCTTCATATCCTGAGTAAAATTTTCCATTTCTTTCTTAAACCTAACTGTGTCTCTAAACATTGCTGCAAATAGACTTGTGTTATTAAATTTGCTACTTGAATCAATAATCCCATAGACATCCTTCTCGTCTCATCTAAATCAGTTGAGACCACCGATACATTCTGTACTTTCTCCATTTTCCTCTCGCCTGATGGCGAGAAGATTGATGAAATCAATTTCTCCTTTTTCAAATCCTGTTCACTTTTTTTTCTTTTTCAATTTACCATTCCCCTTTTTGCTAGCCATGATACTACATATACCAGCAACTTCCAAAAGAGAACCATACATCTATAGGAGAAAACTCTTCATAAATTCTCCTGTTTCCACCAATAAGATCTTAAGTAGTAAAACAGCCATATTTTATAAACATGAGACAGGACATAACAATTCATTCCGTCTTCTCATAGCTCATATTCTTCAAAAGTATCATTACATGACTCCAGAGTGTCCATCTTTAATATCGTGTCCGACCTTCCTTATGCCAACAATCCTTTCCACCTATTATTCCTGTCCACTGCACATATATTTTCCCTTCACCATGTGTGTGTGTTAAAGGTTATCAGCTCGTACACCTTTGGGCAACCATAAAAAAGAAATCAGTGGATTGCACATAAAATGCCAGCAGTTTTCCAAAATCCTCCTTTATATCTTCTCCCCAGGGTAAACAACTGTTATTTCAGCCTTCATCATATAAACCCTGTGATGGGAGTAGATTACTGCTTGGTAGACCAAGGGTTAAGCTATTTATCCAGCCAGACAAAAAGATAATAAATTGCATTTATTAGAGTGGTCACGGCACACAAACATAGGACAACAATCACAGGCAACAAACAGGGGTAAAACATAAAAACTAAACACTTCTGCGGTTCTCTTCTTGGTTGCACAGATTGACAGGGGTTACATATAATACTCACAGTCCATTTTAGCTTAATGCTGGAGCTTACACATTGTCCCACTAGAGGCAAGAGTGGGCATCCTGCCCACTACACATGCTGCTGGATAACATGAAGGTTCCTTGTATCTTTTAGTCCTGACAGACGAGTTAGGAACGGCATCATAAGAGATTATCCCCAGCCACTTTCTTTAGTCTTGGGCCATAGCCACCGAAGTTTAGCTTCCTGACCACAATCCTTGTGGTGGGAACATCAGGGTACTTTCTGTGGCTGCAGCCGCCTTGACTTACAGCCCACAACTGAAAAGGCCTTCTTTCATCTTCCTACATTTTCAACTCTCTTTCTCTCTGTCTAAGGCTTTTTCTACCCACCCCCTAAAGGATCTGATGTCACAGGTAACATTTCAAGTTCTTTTTTTGCTTAGCCTGATGTGAGGGGGAAGATACACACATTCCACACACAGATTTGCCCTACCCCCTCTATCTGTCCAGCACTGGCTATCTCATAACACAATATCTGTGGTCAGCTAGACTGGATGGTACCATTCCTCTGTACATCATACACACTAACCAACCCATTCAATGCTGGTAAATGACCAACACTCTCTAATGCATGCACACACAGGGGACATTAATGTTTTCAAGAATGGAAATGCATATGAAACAATTAAGATCACTGAAAACAGACAGGGTTCATTCTCAGGGTGACAACCATTCCGTCACAAACCCCTTCAGGTATTTCTTACTCACGGCTCTCCCGTTCTCATCACGAGAAGCCTGGTTTCATTGCGCATCACATTACACCTCTGCTGTCTTCACCACCTTGCTGATCGTTCTCATAAGGGTTGCCCATACACATCAAACTGCATACCGCTAAGCTCCATTCATGCAGTGGGACTATCGGCGGGACACCTCCGTAGTCTTCTTTCTACACAAGGCAAACACAAGGGCAAACTTTCCAAGACGCACAGGATGTCATCTGCTCTAGGCATCTCCCGCTCTGCCACCCGTGAGTTCCTCAGATGCTCCTCCCCACGGAGTGTCTTACGTCATCGCCTCAGATCAAAATGTGCAGAGATTTTGCAGGTGATAGCATTTCTTGGACAATTTCAGACTCTGAGGGGAATAGAGTAACTGTTATATGTACTGTTAGGACATTGGAGAAGCAGAATACATGTACCATCATTCTTTGATCAGTAGAGGATTGAATGGGATGCTAACAGAACAGCAATTGCAGCGGTCACCGGTGGCGAGACATTTCATTGTACAAAAACACAAAATTAAAGATTTCAGATGTTTCCCCTTTGAACGTGTGAAACAATCTGCACATGGGGGAGATTATCCAAGCGAGAAATTTATTGGATATATACTTTGTGCACTCGCACACCAAGGGGACTGAATGAGCAATTTAGTCTGATACACTACATCTAAGAAATAATCAGAGATAGAATAGGTGAAGGTTGTTCTTATTGTTTTTATGATGATGGAATTGGTGCAGGATTTGGCGTCTTGGGTTACCTAGGTAGCGCAACACGCTAGCTTTCAACAAAGGAAAGTTATTTTAAAATGGCTATGGGAGTGGTCTATAATGAGTAGGTCCCTGAAGAAAGTTCCAGTGGGAACTGAAACGTTGGACTGACACTTTGTTTTAATGTTTTGAATAAAGAAGAGATTTTATCACTATATGCATTGGTGTGTCCGGCTTATGGAAATGAATGGTGTATGATATTATTGAAGCCTTGAGCACCCGAAACAAAGAATAAGGTAATATGTGCACAGTGCTACAAATTTGATACCTTGTACCTAGCAGACACCCAACCTAGTGCAGACCTGGGGCTCTGGTAGACCAGCTCTGATACTGACTGCAGGCGTGAGTCAGAGTTCGCTCCATTCTGATGGCAGGGTGAGTCAGATATCACTCCCTACTGACTGCAGGCTTGAGACTGTACACCCACTACGTCGGATCAAGATCCTGTGTTCCTGTTCCTGCTCCTGTTCCTGCTCCTGGCTCCTGCAGAGACTACCAGTGGCTTAGGCCTAGTCTCCAGCAGATTGTTAAGGCTCAGCAGCCTACTATTCCTGATAGCAGTGCTCACTGGCTTGTAGCCATCTGCTTGTTCCTGCTGTATATATTGTATATATTTTGCTTACCTTTCGGTTGTCAATAAATTGCATTTAACTATACTGTACTGACTCTTGAACTTCTCTGGGAACCGTGACAGATTCACAGTGAACAGTGATGGCTATATAGTCTGTACTCTGGCCAGTTTGTCTGCATATGTGTCTCTTGTTCAAGAATGAAATTTGCAGTGTGCACTGAAGTCTAATCGATTGATCAAAATTATATTTGGCAAAATCTAGCAAATATAAAATAATCATTCATCAACAAATTTGTCTTGTATGGAATGCAGGCTTTAATTAGTAAAAACACAGACAAAACAATTTGCTACATCTTATGTATTGTGAAATTTCTGACATGACAGGTCAGCAGTTTTTAATAATGGACTTTTAATATGTATATACGTCAATATCAGACTTTCACCACAAAGCATGCAACATCAGACAATGATGAGAAATCCTAACCACCTCACAGATTGTGACACTAACCCAAACCTCACTGTTCTACCATAGTCGCAAACATCAACACTTTCACCTTCCACTTTCCTAATTGTGCTGAGTGCAATAAGTTTCATTTCACTTAAATTTGCACTTTCCTTGCTGTTGAATGATCTTGACAGGGATCAGTGTGCATTTAATGCTTTGGGTTTGGGATCTAAAAAAATGAATATAATATTACACATATTCGCTATATAAACTACCTTGTTTAGGGGTGATAGATTCCCTTTAAGGGCATTGTGCACAGAAGAAAGGAAGTGCAATTGTGGATCAAACCAGCTGCCCCTTATGGGACAAAACATGATGCCAAATAACAAATATACATTTTCCTTGATTTTGAATGGAATTTTTAAATAACCGAATGCTAGAGAGGCCTCCATCACATTTCTGTAGTGATCTTTTGCATCCTAGGCGTTAACTTAAAAGCCCCATTAAAAATGGTGATTTTTATTTTTCCCCATGGTATGGTAGGTTTGATCCAGAACTTCTCTTATTTTCATTTTTGCATAAGGCACCATGTATAATAGAAACGCTTAAACTGTTTAATACTCCCAATAACCCTGAAGTTTATTGATGCCTGTAGTTTTACCAGCCTACCATCAACTTTTTCTTTTCTACGTTTAACCACTTCTATAAAAGAGCAGTGGTGAACCAATTAAATGAAAGCCCTGTTTAAAATATTTTTTGGTCCCCCAATTCAAATTGCTGAAAACCCGAATCGCTTCGGATTTTCTCTCTTTAACATCCCCCTGTAGTTTGTAACATCTGCACCAATGGAAGCTCTGCTCCTATAGTAGATATACCTCTAACCCTTTGCAAACAAAGGAGTTAAAAGAGTAGTAAACATTTATTATGAAAATATATATTGTGGGGATTTACATACTAATATGAGCTTATTCCACTTCTGGGAGATGGATCATTCCAAGGTTATAGGAAATGGGTAAACAAGTCCACTTGCAAAATAACCACTTTGGTACCAGGTAAGTATGGGTCCCCTTTGCACAGGAACACTAGCTAACCCCAGATGTATGTTTTAGTCCTGTTGGGTCTTGTCATTTAGATGCAGCTGGTGTCCCTAGTACCTAGGGTCTCCCTAAGAGTGAAGGATAATCCAGATGTGGTCCTTTGGTCGCAGTGCCTAGAGAATCCAGCTGCATCTCAGTGATGAGGCCCAACAAGGCCTAAATGTACACCTGGGGTTACTGGTGTTCTGTGCAGATATACCTTACCCATCATTTTGTACCTGGACTTCCCTTTTGGCCGGGATTAGTCTACTATGTACATGGAAATCTCTCCTCTGTAATAGCACTAGCTAAAACATGATGTTTCTGAGTGGTGACACCAGCGGCAGAACAAGGCTTTGTTCATTCTCAGAGTCTCTCACATTTTGGTATACAATTTTCATGAAGGGATAAATTCTATCAGTTGTAAAATCATTATTACTGCTGGTTTTATTTCCATTATTGTTACACACACGTAGATCATAGGAGGATGATATCAGTGTTCTGGATGATCATATAACTCCCATAATCCTGTTTAGGGCTCAGAAGCAATGACTTCTGTCACATGTGTAGTAGCTTAGCAGGATCTTTCTTTCATCTGCTCCAGAGCTGGCCTTGTTTGGTTACATACTGGACTAGGGTTTGTTGTGTACTCCCTTCCATCCTAGACTTTACAATACCTAGGAATCCAAAACTCAGTCTGTTAGATGTGGTAACCTTGATACTTGGGATAGGCACACCTCCCTTTTCCTCTTCCATGCTTTGTTCTATGCTTGCAAAAACATATTTTACAACTAGATGGCCCATTAGGACCCAACTAGAACTAAAGGCTGACTATGTTCATAGGAAATACCTGGACAAATTCTATAAGACCTGGACTGGTGGTTAAGGCACCACTCTACTTGTGATAAGCTAACTTCCCCTAAGTCTCTGCTAAAAGTTATTAACTTTAATGTTTATTCTGTCTGTGATCCTTGGCCTGGAGTTTATTTGTGTTTACTGGCAATAATGGTATGGTTACTGTACTGTTAACTGTATACTTCACCCTTGCACATTGCGCCATGGCCTTAATCCCCATACCCCCCCCCTTTTTGCCTCCCTTTCTCCCCCCATTGTTGTAAACAACTAAAAAAATCAATAAACACAAACAATAAGCACTGAACACATTATGATCCAACAACTGGGATTTTGATACCTCAGCCAATAAGTACTTTGCCCCTTATCACAGATATAGTATTGACTTGTAAAGTGGAAAAGGAGGATGCAACTATATTTAACCTAGTAGATTGCTTCCTATTATGTTGAGCCGTGATGTTTAACATGAAATGGAACCTGAGCACAACTAAAGTAGCTAAGCTGAATGCTGTACCTGCTTCTAGTCTTGCTGTGCCCAGTGCCTTCACCCCATTTGATAAACAACCACTTAGTGCACTACTGGTATATGTGCATGGCAACAATCTGTCTTCAGGTATGTAGGCTTGACTGTATGTTCAGCACCTGAACTGCTTTGCTACGAAAATCATCCAGCATGCTATACCTGCATGGTACCAGGTGCTCCATATTACTGGTGCTTTGTAGACTAATCATCTGAAAGACTAATGGCCTAAGCCTGACCACATCTGTCACCTTGAATTAGCCTTTTTAACTCTATAAGTTGGGGATGGAAATGGGAACAGGTTATTATTTTTTTGTTATATTTGGTTCATTTTAATCACAAAACCACTCTCCCTTTTCCTGTTTTTGAGTGGACTTGTCCCTTCTAATTTCCTGTTGACTGAGATAGACTGTTCCCCCTCACTTGTCCCCAGAGGGGGAGGAAATCTACTCTTCTCTGCCAGGAGGAAAAGCAAACATGAGCACCCCTCCAAACACACAACCCTTAACCCTCCTCTGGTGGATTTTTACCCTAAACCACCCTTGACTTTGTTGTAGAACCTGATAAAATTAAAGTCTTAGTGCTCTCCTATCACTGAGCTGTGGTGTAGGGTAACATATTATGAGGAAGATCAACATTCCCCCTTATTCCCTGCCTCTTTGTTTTTGGGCTGGGTGGTCCCTAGATAACCCCCTTTACTCCAGGGGGGTGGGTTAGAGTGGGGAGCTGAATCATTGACACCCTAACTTTAGATTTTGATATGTGCTTCATTTGTCCAATAAATAGTTTCAAATAATAATAAACAAAATATATACTTTTTCTATAACTTACTATACTTAGAGACATCAGCCTTATATTCTCATCTTTGGCCTTTCAGCTTAGGCCACAAAAATAATTATCATTGCTCATTTGAAAAACCATGGAAGCCCCTTTAAGAGTTACACATTTCACTTACCAAAAATGGTAAAAGTAATAGGTGCAATAAATTATATTAATATATTGTTTTTAAAATGAACCCCTCCCCCTAAAAAACCAAATGGGTTTAGCTTTTTCCTTCTCTTATATTAGAATACTTTATGATCAGCCCCAATTCAGCAGTTGTATATGTTCCTATGTGCTGATCCCCTTTCTGTGCTTAGATATCAGCTAGAACTACAGGTAAAATGTGGTACCATGTTAGCCACAGACAAATCATGAGACTGGTAGAGTAAAAGTGATAACAATACTGAGTAGCTGTAGAATGCAAGCTCTAAGGACAACTTGAAAAACATTAATCCACACAATAACCAAATTGTCACCTTTGGGTGCTGGAGGGGTGCACAATGCTTTGTAATGTGGTGAGTTGCACACCCCTCTGGTGCATGGAGGGTTAACCCATACATTCCGTCTTTAACTGCAAGTCACCAACTCTCTACATACTAAATTTACTGGAGCTATTCATACATCAAAAGGGAAATAATTATTTTACCACTTGGCCATCTACAAAAAGATGTTGCTGCTGGAGTCTAAAGAATAATTTACGTAGACACTGGTGATAAGAGTATCACCACCAGTGCAAGTCAAATTTCAAAGAAATGTGCATGAATGTATGACCTGTCATGTATTTTGTATTCAGCCTTCATTCTAAACACGCCTGTTGAAGGGACATAAATTGTCTTGAATTCCTGTTTTCTAAAGCTATTCAGTTATCTACCAGTCTGGATTAAAGCGGAACTATCACCATCATAACATTGCCCCCCAGTCCATTACTAATATAGCGATAGGTAAAGCCATACTTCTATTATGCTGAATAAGACCGCATTATGGAAGTAAACCATGCTCTTTTTCCCTTACTGTCTGGAGATGACGTTTATGAAACTGTGACTATTTAATATGGTTAATATCTATTTTAGTAAACTAGGGGAATGTCACAATTACTATGAATTTCCACTGTATAACATATTAGTAATCATGTGTGTTGACTGGTATGTCATGTAGAATCTGTGCAGATTACTCTTAGTGGTCTTTTCTCTTGCATCAGCCCATCATGTTCTTCTTTGTTGAAAGTGGTTTTGGCTGTAGAGGGACATTGCTGCACATATTGTGTCATTGTTTACTAGACAACCTCTGCTTTGATATCAGACTGGAGGACTTGAAAAAAACCTCAACATTTCAGCACAAATACTACTTGATTCATTCTAGATATGTAGTTTAGAAGTTGAATGACGCATTTGTGTTTATGTAAATAATAGACATCTGTTTATTCAGTATACTTTGTCTACTATGTCCCATTATTGTTGAAACATTGAAGAAAAAAAATTATGAACCATGTTCAGGAAGGTAAAGAGGAGTAATTGTGGAGCAAACCAACTTTACCGTAAAGGACAAATATAATTCCCTTTGACTTAAAGAGTGTTTTTAACCCTTTGAATGCTGGAGAGGTGTTCAACAGGAAAAACTGACAGAGAAAGTGGCTAAAGCATGATAAAGAGGTGATAACGTGGAGATAATTTATCCAGTGGTATCACTTCTCCAAGTCTATTTTGTTCTATAGAGACTTAACCCTTTGAGTGCCAGAGAGGTATGCAACGCATTGCAAAGCAATGCGTTGTGTACACCTCTGGCACTCAAAGGCTTAAGATTTCCAGAGTTGGAAAGAATAACGTAGGAACAGGAGAAGTGATATCACCAGAGAAGTCATCTCCACTTTTTCACCTCTTTATCACACCGGAGTGCATAACCCCCATGGGAGTGTTATAATGCACCACAGAAATAAGGTAAAACATAGGATTATTGTGGACATGGGCAAGGTGACATAGGGGGGTCTTTATGGCTCCTCTGATTTTGCATGATTTCTATGCATTATTCTGTGAAGTCACTCATCCATTAATGCATTAGACATACACTTTTCTGGACGTGTCAGGGCTGCATTGTGGTAACATGATGTTGAGGCATCTGAATTGTTGTTTTGGACAATAAGGTCGATAGGTTAAAAAGAAAAGTGAAGAAATTTGGGAGCAAACCAAATGTTTTCAGGGGAAAACTAAAAATTCCCGTTGATTTAAATGGGGATGAAAAATGGCTATTGTTATCCCTATCTGCACAGTGGCAATAAATATGTGATCTCAAACCATAGACCAATATCCTTTCCAAATTATCTAAAGTCCTGCAAAAGTATTACCAACTGTTTACATTTTTCACTCCACTTCAGTCTGACTTTTATCTCAATCACTCAACAGTCACTGTGCTTTTAAAAATATGCAGATATATCCAGGGTGACATGGAACAGGGTGTCCTTACTGGAGCTCGTTTACCAGGTTTTTCAAAGGTCTTTAGTAGAGGTGAGCGAAAAGTGCTAAAAAATTTCCTGCATGAATTTTCACGAAAAACAGATGATTTTTCTATTTTTCGCAAAAGTTTTCTCCTTTTCTCCAATGCAATAAAAGGTGAGATATTTGCTATGCAAAAGGAGGAAATCCTAGCAAATATCTCTCCTTTTCTAATACATTTTTCTCCTATTCTAATACATTTTTCACCTATTCAACAAATTTATCTCCTATTCCAACACATTTTTCTCCTATTCCAACACATTTTTTCCTATTCCAAAACATTTTTTCCTATGTTTAATATAGTGCAACATTTCCCAGCACAATATTACTTCTTTTTAGGGTTTTAGTGGAGAAATAAATAGCTGGAATTCAAACTTGTGAGTCATACAGCAACAAATACCTTGAAAAATGTGTTAGCATGCAGAGTGCATTTGTCCTTTGCCCACAACACTTACTTCCTGCTTAAGTGACATTGGCACATATTCATGATGATGTCAAGTGATTAAAAAAATAAAGTACAACCTACAATGTTGCAGATGTTTATGGTAGTGGTGGTGGGGCACTGGTGTGGTATGATTGGTGGGATCTTGACACACTGCATCCACCCCAGGAAGAGAGGGATCATCATTATTTATTGCACATGATGTAGCAACCATTGCTACAGTCAGTTTTTTTACTACCACTTTACTCCCACATCCCTGTACTGCTCCACCTTTCCCTTTCCCTCTAGTGCACTTGCTAGATATTAGTCAACTACTGTGTGTGTGTTTTTACTCTCTTCAGTACACAACTGATAGAGTATGATGTCTTGCCTTGACCCTCAATGTCGTTTGCTGTCTAGTAAGTCTGCCTCAGTCACAACAGACTCCCAGTCCGCTGTCTAATATATTTATGTATTTTATTATTTTTTTAAAGTTTTCCACAGTACCTTATTACAGTTAATAAAAAAAATAAAATAAATAAATATATATATATATATATATATATATATATTTATATAGATATATATAAAACTAGAATTTCCCTAGAATTCCCTAAAGTAGAGACAATAAAAGTGAAATCAGCAAGCATTTTGGATCCTAGCTGTGTTTTGTTAGTCAGTCTCAACAAATTTTGGGATATTTTGGGTCAACCTCCTTCCTCCCTTCTTCTCCCCCACTGTGCCTACCTACCTACCTAAATGACTCCCTAAACTAAGCTTTAATTCCCACTTATTTGCTTATCTTCTCTAGCTCAAAAACACACTGCTCTCTCCTCTCACAAACACAGAATGGCATGGTGTGAGAGCATAACACACTTTTATATGCCTAAAGGAAAAGCAGAGAAAACTTTCATGTGGTGGAGAAACATTTTTCTACCTGTTGATTTCAATGCAATGAACTAGTCGAAAAAAGCCAGAAACTGCACTTTTCACAGGAAATTTTTCACCATGGGGAAAATGCCATTTTTTGCTGATTTCAGTTTGAGATGAAAATATTTGCCCATCCCTATTTCTAACGACCAACATAAAAGTGAGCTGTGTAAAAAAAACCCAAAAAACGCTCAACTAGGATTCCTACACTACTGACCCGTGAATGTGTGGATATGGGGCCCTAAGTCCCATATCAATACATCCAAGGAACAAAAACATGAGTGAAAATAACATAAATTACCTTTTGCGTGTCAGTGGGGTATGCAACCCATTGAACAGCGTTGCATACCCCTATGGCACACAAAGAATTAATCCCCCTAAAACGTACACCATCCCATGAACATTAAACACTTACCTGTAAGTCTGAAGTCCAGCTGGGTATTCAGTACCCTGGTCTTCCACTGTAATTTTTCTGTAAGCCTCATTCTTCTTCTTCATCTGTCATCTTCCTCTTTCTTCCTTACTCCATCTGTCATCTTCTTCTGTAAATTTTGTGTTGCCCTTCTAAATGAGAAATAAGTCTTAAAATGAATGCCTCCATTAAGTTTCCGGCACCTCTATCGCTGGCAGCGGTAAAAACACATAACAAAAAGCCCCCTTGGGCCATTGCCAGATCCACACTAAGGGGCATTTGAACAGAGACTGCTTTTATATGGCCAGTCCCTCTTCAAAATGGTTCCCATGCTCCCATTGGCTTGGATGTGTGGTTATGCAGGGCAATGATTGGCTACCTGGAGAATGTTAAAGGGTTAGTAATGGGCTAGATTGCTAAAAAGTAATATTGTAGATAAATGAAAAAGAAATTGATCAGTGCAAGTCCTATCTCTCAAACCTTTATGATTTGAGACATAGTGCAAGTCCTATCTCTCAAACCTTTATGATTTGAGACATAGAACGTTTTAAAGTTCCCCTCTCCCTGCTGTCAGCTGGAGATTCGAGTCAGCCTACTCGAGGTGGCTCTTCAGAAGAGCTGAGATACCGAAATCGAAAAAGAAATACTTCATTGGAACGGTCTGCAACGTGTGCCTGGTTTGCAAGCACACTTTGTAGGGCGTTCCAGTGAAGTATTTCCTTTTCGATTTTGTTATCTCGGCACTGCTGAAGAGCCGCCTGATGTCAGCTTACAGATAATGTCAGGGAAAGGGGAGGGAGAGGAGAACTTAAAAATGTTCTATCTCTCAAACCGTAAAGGTTTGAGAGATAGGGCTTGCACCAATAAATGTCTTTTTAATTTATATACAATATTACTTTTTAGCAATCTAGGACATTACTATCCCATTAAAACGCGCATTCATGACCCGTCTAGCTAGAAGCTGATTGGCTGGGAGGTGTGGTTACTGCTGGGCAGGTTCCGTACCCTTTGTAACCACACATCCCAGCCAATGGGAGCGTGGGAACCATTTTGAACAGGGATTGGCCTTATATACACTATTACTACCACTCACTCTCTCATCCACATGCCTTAGATAACACACACTCTTACTACCACTCACTCACCAACATGCCTCAGAACACACACACTCTCACTCACCCATATGCCTCAGAACGCACACTCTTACTTCCACTCACTTGTCCACATGCCTCAGAACACACACTCTTACTACAACTCACTTGCCCACATGCCTGTGGACCTCAAATGAAAAAAAAATTGTCCATAAGCAGCTGTGATTCTATTGCTATTAATATATATAAAGCAAAGCAATTCTGGAGCAAAACAATGGCACTATAGGGAGCAAATACATATTTGCATTGATTTAAATGGAGCTTTTAACTTCCTGAATGCTAGTGGTCTCCAACTCATTCTAAAACAATGTATTAGAGATCTCACACGCATACAAGGGGTTAAAAGATCCATTGAAATAAGTGGGAATTTTGGAAATGTTTATTTGGCCCCTAAGGTGCAGTTAGTTTGCCCCAGAATAATACCACTTTTAAACATAGGTCCCAGTATGTTGTAATACTTTCAGTTAAGAAGTGTGAATGTTCTTGTAACTGGATAGAACTTTAAGGGATAGTTAATGCTTAAAAAATACACAACGCAGGGTTTATCCTGCTGAGTAATACAAGGGTATCCCTCTGCTAAGAGGCTTTATTTAAAAGTTATTGTAGCTCATACTTGCATTTTATGAGAGGTGCAGTACTTCCATAGCCTGAAATTTCATGGGGTTTGTTTTGCTACAGCAGTCTAAGGATAATTATATTCAGTTGATCATAAACCTCCATGAGATACTGTAGCAGCACCACTGTAAAAAATTTTTCAGATATGGGATCTGAAAAAAATGTACGTTTGAGCTACAATAACTTTTGAATAAAACATCTCTTAGCAGTGGGAGTACCCTTTTTTTACTTAGGCGGATAAACCCTGTAATATATACTTTAAAAAAAAGAAAAGAAAAACCAAGGTGACTATCAAAAGAAACAGTTGCCATAATGAAAAAAACGATGAGAAATTAAGCAAAAAAGTAAAATTAGAAACAGGGTAGAATATGTAGAAATGTTCAAGACCATAAGGAAATGCATAAAAGAAGAAATGCGCAAGTTCAATGCTGAACTCATCAAAAGGACATAGTAGTCAAATATTTGCATTAAAGCTTGAAGATGGTACAACAGCAAAAGAGTAGAAGAATTGTATTCAAATCTATAAAAATGAAGGACAACAACTGAATGCAGTGCCAGAGGCCGAAGCTGTGCCAGAGGTTTGGTATAAGAAGTAGAAGCTGTAATAAAATCAATGAAAAATGGCAAACCAGCTGGTCCTGATAAAGTTACTATTGAAATATTGAAAGCCTCAGGTCTGGGGGCATTCTTTTTTTAAGGGCTACAAGATGCATCTTTGTAAAACTTAAAAATGATAGTAATACTTTGTTTTATCTTTATTTTATTTTGAAGGCATTAAAAAACATGAAGAATGATATAAGTCTTATCCCTCAAACCTTTATGGTTTAAGAGATATTCACAAGCAAAGTTTCCCCCTCCCGCCCCTTTTACCTAGTGTAAGCTATCTCTTCTCAGATGTGGAATGCAGTCCATAGACCAGACAGATAACAGAAGGGGACACTCTTATTCCTATGAGAACAATGAAATCCCTGCCCCCCTTGACAAGCTTTTCAGGTTTTTCCCTTATCTTAACTGAAGATTGTCCCTCTCTGCAATCTACCTGGGCACCTCCCTTCAGCTTTGGCTGAGCAGTGTTACATCAGTAAAAAGGGCGGGAGGGGGACACTTTGCCATTGAATTACTCTTGAACTACAACTCTGACAGAACTGAAATAACACTCTCCAAAGTCCAAATAATATTATGATTAATTAGAGCTGCTTTTATTATTAAACATTACTATCCCTTTAATAATATCTTATTTTAAGAACTGGTGCCCAAAACTGTACTCCATATTCTAGATGAGGTCTCACCAATGATTTATAAAGATGTGTATGTGGTTCTGTGATTACCAGTGGACAGTAGACCAAGGTTGGGAAAATAGCCAGTCACCAATTTTTTTAACTGCAATTGCAGTCCAAAAGTAGTTGATGAACAAAAGGTTGTTTGGCTGCTGTTTAATTCAATGGCACCCAATAGCACCTTATTTACTAACAGAGTAAACAACGCCATGTAAATTTAATTCTATAGGATTTAACTGAAAGAGAAGATAGATTCCTAAAAAGCCCTGCAGAATGGATGGCTTACAGCATTCAGAGAGGCAGAGATTTCCAACATGTGGCTTACAAGCTGTTGTTGGACGGCAATTATAAGTTGCATAGAATATAATGCAGTCCAAAAACTGTTGGAAAACAACAGGTTGATCTGCTAGGGACTTTTTGTATCTGGAAATATACCCCCTAGAATTTCGGGGGCTCATACATTATGTTCATGTTCTGTTTTGGAGGTGCTTGTTTTGCATGCCAATGTATAAGCACAGACAATGAGTTATATGTGTTGAACTGTTCATTCTCTTTAGAGAGACACAAAGGGAAAAAACTAAAATGAACTCCTTGGCACTAAAAAGGTCTCCACTGCATTACTTTGCAGCAAAAGTTCTGCTCTTGTGAAATCACTACTTCTTCCCCTTACTGAAGAACTTAGAATGGGGATGAAAGTTACCTTTTAGTTGTGTTTACAGAGAAATTTATATAATTACAATTTCCTGAAATGACAGTGTGTCAGAACAATGGTGTTACATATAATATGATTATGTTCTGCATTGTCATCATGATTATATGAGGATGGAATAAATTAAAATTACTTTCATGACATTTGCAGATAATGTTTTTTTTATTTGTATCATTGACATTAACACCTTATATGTTAAAGATATCTGCAGTGTATGGCAAACCAATGTGTTGAAGACATCTCAAAACCAAGAAATGTAAAAGATAGTGAGGATGATGTACTATGCAGAACTGGAGTAATTCTGTGGCAAACCTGACTGATTGTGACACAGTGTGGTGGTTTAAGTTAAACTAAAAGACTATCTTGGCTTTATAGCAGCACATACAACAAGACCTGCAGCCTGAAACAATTAAATTTCAGGGAAGTCAGATTGTTAGCAGAGCTGCATTTGATGGCAACATTGTCTTTCCATGCAGTCTCTGCAGTCATCATAGTATTAGCCAGCTGTCTTTTTCCACATGCTTAGGTCAGTTGTTAAAAGCAACGTGACCTCGGGTGTACAGGTATATCAACTTCCCTAGTTAGTGGGCAGAGTGGCAAATGCTGACGGAATCATTTTTAGGCTTGTTGGAATGCCAGATATCCTTGTAGCCATTGACTGCACTGATGTTGCCCTCAGACCACCTCGATGAGGAGTGGAACGGTACTGAAATAGGATATATTTTCACTTCTTCAGTGTCCAGGCAGGGGATGCACAAAGGGCCATGCTATGGAGATGTGTAGCAAGCACCTTAGCGATGGTGACACACATCTCCATATGCACTAAGAACTAGGTATGCAAGGTGGAATTTCCTCATTAGCATACAGGGTTGTCCAACTGATGGCAATGTGTAAAGGATGCCCTCCCTTACACATCGCAAGCAGTTCAACAACCCTGAAGTCTGAAATCATTCTCTCTGCTCCCCACTTGCCCACTAGGGGAGCAGAAAGGATGTGCTCAGACTTCAGCACCACAAACTCTTTCCATGCTATAGCGATGTGCACTGCATACCCCTGTGTTATTGAAAGGGTGAAAAAGTTGTGGGAAAAGTTTGTGGCAAGAGATTTGCACACCCCACTGCCTTTCATGGCATGGTGTCCTGACCTACACCCAAAACTGGACATACATCCCATGTTAGAATGAGGTAACCTAAACATCAAGCTGCTTATGTCTGGGAATATTCAAATATGATATCTCCTAAATAAACTCATAGCACGCATGTATTATTCAGTGATAGGCAAACCGAACTATATACAGTTGGCTGCTGTTTAGTCTTGAGTTCATAGTATAACAATGTAAATATGGCTATAACATTAATTGCTGGTCTTTTATGAAAAAAGTTGTAATCCTGTTCCATGACATGGTTATGCAGATGGAGATAAGTAGGATAAATTGAAGCTTCTGAATAGGAGCTATGCGGATGCTTCTCCAAGTTGCCCCACTGTCACCCACTCATGTGGGTGATTAGTGAGTAGATGAGAACAGATGCTAGTGGTGCAGCTTGGCAAAGCATCCACTTTCATTGGCTCACATCCACTCACCTTGCCAGACAGTTTCATGTGAGGTGTGAGCAGATGCCAGTGGGATAGCTTGGAGAAGCATCTGCTGTCATCCACAAAGAGTCTGTTCAGAAACTTCAGTTCATTCTACTTATCTCCATCTGAATAATCATGTCACGGCACAGATATAACATTGTTTCATAAAAGAATAGCTGTAAATGTTATAGCCATATTTACATTGTTATATTTTGGACTCAAGACTAACTATTAGCCAGCTGTATATAAAGTGCAGTTTGCTTCTCACTGATAGATGCATGCATGCTATGAGTTTATTTTAGAGGATTGGGGAGGCAGAGTTCCATTCATTAAAGCATTGAAAATATCAGTTAAATGGTGGGAATGGGATGACTGCAAAAATGTGTGATGTTTATTAATAAAACCGTATGGAGCAGGGGCCTTGGAAAGTCTAAGTTGTTTAATAGTCATGGATACCTCAGTTAGGCTGACTAGGGAATCTAGTAGGGGTGGGTGAAACTTATCACCATGTTCCCGTGGGAAATTTTGCGAAAACCACTTTGTTATCCTCTTTTTTGTGGGAAAATCTGCTATAAAACTAGCGGTTATAATTTTCGCATCTTTCGCCCATTGGCCAAAAATATTAGCCATTTTTCAATGGCTATAAAGTTTCCGCCCATTGATTTACGTTGTTTTCACACTTCCGCTATAAAAACGTGATGTTTTCGCTGACGGCAGATACAATAGAAGCAGCTACAGAGCGAGATAGAAGTGCTGTGCTGTTCTGCTGTGATATTTTGCAAAAATTGAGGCAGGAAAGGCTCATAGTGACTGCTATCACTATGAGCAAGGTGAAAAATAATCAATGGAGGAGCTGGAAGGACCATTATGTGTCCACTGAGTCTGAGGAGGAGGAAGTGACTAGCAGTACCGAACCAATGCTGTCCAGTCCCCCTAAATCACCCTAAGGGACCTTGGGGAATTTATTGGGAAGGGGAGGAGAAAAGGGAATGGAAAGGAAGGAAGAAAAGGGAATGGGAAGGAAGGGAGAAGAGGGAATGGGAGGGGAGGGAGAAAAGGACAGTACTAGTGAGATCAGGATGGGTCAGCTGCCTGTGGCTGCTGCAAGACGTGCTGCCCCTGCTGCCAGTGCCACCATTTCTGTACCTGCAGCCACTAGTGTTGTACCTGCTGCCAGGTGTGCTGCCACTAGTGTTGTACCTGCTGTCAGTGCTGAACCTGCTGCCACCAATACTTTACCTGCTGCTAGTGTTTCTTGTAGTACTTGGGGGGGCGGAGAAAATTATGCCAAGTGTGACAGCAGGGTACTCTCTGTCACATTGCTCGTCACCTCCTGCAAGCAGCACTGAGATGTCTGGAATAGAGCAGTATCATGTAGGAACTAGTGGTGGTGGTGGTGCTGGAGAAGCTGGGGTGGAAGAAATATTGATGGCCTTTTTATCAGAAACTGAGAAGGAATGGGAGACAAGGATGAAGATGGGCATCATCACCACCACTAGCAGTCAGCTTTTGGATTTTGCAGAAATTGCAAGTGCTTTAATTTCTGCTGCTGCTGAGATGAAATGGCAGCAGGGTGCTGATGAGCAGGCTAGTGTGCCACAGACCACAGTGGACACAGTGGGAATGGGTCAACAAGTAATGTGGGACTAGGACAGGTTCCACTTGCCAGCGCCAGCAATACTACTGGTCCTAGTTGCAGTGCTAAATCTGAGGCAGTTGCAGCAACATTATCTGCTGCCACAAAAACTAAAGGGGAATGTGGAGAACAAGAAGAAAGAGGCCATTCTTCTCCACCTGTTTCCGATCCCTCCCCCCAGAAGTCATGGGTGTGGGACTATAATTCTCTTCCGGCAGGCACAGTGCAGTCATCATCAACAATGGTACAGTGCAAATTTTGTGACACGTTATTGAGAAGGGGAAAGAAGGGAACACACCTTGGCACAACCTCCCTGATAAAACACACATGAAACACAGACACCATGACATTTATGTCAAACACGTTAAAGCCAAACACCTATTACAGAAATCTAGCACCGCTGTTACTGTACCCCCTGACTCTCCAGAAAGGTGGAGATCAAAAAGGAGGAAGAATAATGAAACCCAGACAGACACTGGAAGTTCCATGACGAGCTAAACAACTAGCTCGCCATCAACATCACCTTCTTCCATTAGGGCAACAAGTACATCTCCTGCCAATCCACCTCTTTCATCGTTACCTCCCCCACCAAATGATAGCCACTCTGTTAATGTTAGTATATGGCAGTTCATCTATACCCATTGCACAATGTGTGGTGCACTGACCACACATGCCAGTGTGGTGGAGGAGAATCGATACCAGGTCATCAGGTGGCATCTGAGGAGATTTCATCCTGCAGAATATGCTAGGTTTCTGGCAGGGAGGGTTCATCATTACTATTAAACTGTCAGCAAGTTGTCATATGTCCTTATTGGGGTCTGGACAAGGGTATAATGACAGCAGCAGTACTTGCGTTCTGGTGTCATGGTGTTTGGATACAGTTGTGCCCACAGATGTTATTTACCATACACACTGTGCAGATTGCAGTTGTTGAGGAGAGCCACAGTTCCCGCTCTCAAGGGAAAAATATATATTCTAATAACAACACACGCATGATTTTGGAGGAGGAGCAGGTGGAGAAGATTTAATGGCCAACTTCTTCTTTCCTCCACATATACTGGGTGTTACTTATTCTTCTGCTACTGCCTCAGACGCATCACTGGAGTCAGTCGTGGCAAGTGAAATCTTCATCATCTATCTTACATGTTACTGCTATTGTTGATCCCATTCACTTTCAGCTGCCTAATCATCATGTTGCTTAAACAACTCAGCAGCAGCAGTACAAACAGCAGTTGCAACTCAGGACTCAGGACGACATTTGACAGTGGCCACTGGCCAACATGACCTGCTGGCATTAGGCCAGTAGAGCATTTTTATTTTTTTCTAAGGGCTTTGAAAAATAAAAAATAAATGAATTAAAAAAACATAGTCCTACAAAAAATAAACAATTTTTGGGGGGTTTGTTTCTAACAAGCCTAAGTCCTACAAATCAATGTTTCCTCAAAACTTGGTCCTCTAACAACAAATCTTACATATCATCCTGTACTAAATACTCTATCAAGTCAAGTATCAGTCCACCCCAGTGGCAGCTTATGTCAAGGGGTTCCTGTCACTATAACTTTAAATTAAAATCTCTTATTTTATTTTTTTATTAACTGTCCCCCCAATAGCAGTCAAGAAACCCCCCAAAACAAACTCCCTGTTCAAATGATTCATTCATTCACCAACATAGGCACCCTCCTCAGACCCCTTTATACCATGTCTTATGGTTTTTATTTTATTTTATTTAGTATTTCTTTTTTATTCAGTGCCCCCCAATCCCAGTAAACAACCCCCTCAAAAATCATCCCCTGTTCAACTGATTCTTTCCCCACACCCCACCAACACAGGTACCCTCATTCCCCTTTTATACTATGCCTTTGGGAAATTCAGTATTATTTGTTTTATGTTGCGTGTAACTTCAATGATCCCATTAATTTCAATGGAATGAGCTAGGCGGAAAAAGCGGAAAAAGTGGAAAATCGGCACTTTTCGCTGGAAATTTTTCACCAATCGGAAAGTGCCATTTTTCGCAATTTCAGTTTGAGGCAGAAATTTCCGCCCATCCCTAGCATCTAGGCATTCCTGCTGCTCAGCAGAAACTTGAGGGAGGCCACTGTGAGTGAGACAGGGAAGAACCTTTGATGGAATCACAAGAGGGGCATGGGATTTAAGTCTTGACAGAAGGATTTAAAGGCGTCAAGAATTTGCGTGGTGTCTTGAGTGATGGTTTTATTGGGCCCTCGGATGGAGTGTATATTTTTGTGTTTTTGGAAGGTCTTGAATCTGGTCAACAGCATAATATGGGCTTTAGTAAAAATCTGATTGAAACATTGGTTAGTCCATCTCATAGCTTTTTACTGTATCTAAGACCAAAAGGGCATTAAACTGACCTCGCAGGTAGATTATTTGTTTCATGGAGTCGAGAGATGGGGAAATTTGGGTACTTGGGATATGTTGGAAAGGAGGAAAGGGTTACAGGAAAGAGCAATAATAGCAGATACCCGCCATCTCTTTTGCTGAGATGTTAATTGTATTAAGGTGCCTCAGATGCTTGCCTTGTGAGCTTCCCAAAGAGTAAAAGAAGAATCTACTCAACAGTAGTGTTGAGCGAGCATGCTCGACCGATGCTCGGATCGGCTCAAGCATCGCTCTGCTCGGCACATGGCGGTACTCGTACGAGTACCGCATGTGCTCGCCCGCCATGTTCGGGTCTCCTCCCCGCACGTTTCGCGGCTGCTGCGCAGCCAATAAACGTGCAGGGAGGCTCTGACATCAGTGTAATGCCAGCAGCCATGTTGGCTGCTGGCATTACACTGATTGGCTGGCCAGAACCCGTGGTCGGGTGCTGTATAGCACCTGACCAGCGAGTTCGGCTCAGTCTTAGCCAGGGAAAGATGAGGATAGGAAGGGAAAGTCAGTGTAGGGAGAAGACAAGCAAATTTGTAAAAAAAAAGACCCAAAAGTCCTTTTTAGGACTACTGTGTGTGGGGGCAGCAGTTTATTTTGTGTGGGGGGAAAAAAAACAAAAAAAAAAAAAATTCATATATTCTGTTTAGTGTGCAAAGTTGCAGATTAGAGCACATTCTGTTTAGTGTGCAAAGTTGCAGATTAGAGCACATTCTGTTTAGTGTGCAAAGTTGTAGATTAGAGCACATTCTGTTTAGTGTGCAAAGTTGCAGATTAGAGCACATTCTGTTAAGTGTTCAAACTGTAAAATATCAAAGTCACATATTCCATTCAGTGTGCGTCGCCGCAGTTTAGCAGCACATTCTGTGTACTGTGCACAGTTGCAGAATAGGAAGAAATACTGTTAAGTCTTCAAACTGTAAAATATCAAAGTCACATATTCCATTCAGTGTGCATCGCCGCAGTTTAGCAGCACATTCTGTGTACTGTGCACAGTTGCAGAATAGGAAGAAATACTGTTAAGTCTTCAAACTGTAAAATATCAAAGTCACATATTCCATTCAGTGTGCGTCGCCGCAGTTTAGCAGCACATTCTGTGTACTGTGCACAGTTGCAGAATAGGAAGAAATACTGTTAAGTCTTCAAACTGTAAAATATCAAAGTCACATATTCCATTCACTGTGCGTAGCCGCAGTTTAGCAGCACATTCTGTGTACTGTGCACAGTTGCAGAATAGGAAGAAATACTGTTAAGTGTTCAAACTGTAAAATATCAAAGTCACATATTCCATTCAGTGTGCATCGCCGCAGTTTAGCAGCACATTCTGTGTACTGTTCAAAGTTGCAGATTTGCAGCACATGTTCCGTGTAATATGAAGAAGGCGGGTAAAAAGGGACGGGGAAGTGGACGTGATCCTGATAGTTCAGGGCGCGGGTCAGGACGCGTAGAAACTGTGCCTGGTGCCAGAGCACAAGAAAGAAAGACATCCACCATACCTAGCTTCATGTCTCATTTTACAGGGCGTCGCAGGACATCACTCTCGAGGTCCGACCACTGCGAACAGGTGGTCTGTTGGATGTCAGCTGATACTGCTTCCAGTCGGTTAAGCACCACCCTGTCTTCCACCAAGTCCACTCTCAGTAGCCAAGAGTCTGGTCAACATAATCCTCACTCTGATCATCCTTCCTCCCACCATAGACGGTCTGGTCAAAGAAGTGATCCCACACTGGGATATAGTGAGGAGCTCGTCTCATCACCAATCCTTCATTTGACCCTCTCTCCAAGCACGCTTGCAGAGGAACATGACATCTTGTGCCCTGATTCACAACCTCTAGAGGGTACCCAATCACAAGAAGATGACAGATGTGAACGGCATTTAAGGTCAAAGGAAGTAGTGGATGATGATGATGATGATGAGACACAGTTGCCATTAAATCAACCACTATTACTGTCTCAAGACCTTGTTGAGGAGGATGATATACAGTTGTCAATGACTGAGTATGTGGTGGGATCAAGACATGAGGAGGATGATCAGAGTGAGGAAGTGGAGGAGGACTTGGTGGACGATGAGGTGACTGACCCCACCTGGGAAGGTGTAGAGCCGAGCGATGACAGCAGTCCTGAGGGTGAGCCATCTGCAGCACCGCAACAGGCTGGAAGAGGCAGTGGTGTGGCTACAGAAAGAAGGCGGACCGCACCAAACCGGCCCGCAAATGTTCCACGGAGCACCCCCTTGCGTAAATCTACCTTGCCAAGGGGTAGGTGTTCCGCGGTATGGCGTTTTTTTAAGGAAAGTGCGGACGACAAAAGAATTGTAGTTTGCAACCTGTGCCACACCAGAATGAGCCGAGGCATGAACACTAGAAACCTCACCACCACCAGCATGATCCGACACATGGCATCCAAGCACCGTAATAAGTGGGAGGAACGCCTGGATCGCCCATCTGTGTCTGCAGGCCACACCACTGCCTCCTCTTCCCCTGTTTTCGGTGCCGGCCAATCGCCTGTCGAAGGCGCAGGCCCGCATACCTCCCGCCCTGCACCTGTACCATCTGAAGCACCATCAGCGACCACATCCACTTCCCTGTCCCAGCGCAGCGTCCAAATGTCGTTACCCCAGGCATTTGAGCGCAAGCGAAAATACCCAGCCACCCACCCACAGGCCATAGCACTAACCTCACACCTTTCCAAATTACTGGCCATCGAAATGCTGCCATTTAGGCTTGTGGAGACTGAGTCCTTCCGCAGCCTGATGGCAGCAGCTGTCCCTCGGTACGCGGTCCCCAGCCGCCACTACTTTTCCCGGTGTGCCATCCCCGCATTACACCACCATGTGTCCCGTAACATCACCCGTGCCCTGACCAACGCAGTTACTGGGAAGGTCCACTTAACGACTGACACATGGACAAGTGCTTGTGGCCAGGGACGCTACATTTCCCTGACGGCACACTGGGTGAATGTCGTGGAGGCTGGGAGCGACTCGGACCCTGGGATGGCACGGGTGCTACCCACGCCGAGGATTGCGGGCCCTACCTCCATCAGGGTTTCCGCCAGCACCTACGTTATTGGCTCCTCCTCCTCCGTTTCCACCTCCGAATTCTCTGCACGCAGCGCCACTCCCCCATCAGCCGGTAGCTGGAAGCAGTGTAGCACTGCAGTGGGGAAGCGTCAACAGGCCGTGCTGAAGCTGATCTGCCTTGGGGACAAACAGCACACGGCCTCAGAGCTGTTGCAGGGGATTAGTCACCAGACCGAGCAGTGGCTCTCGCCACTCAACCTGCAACCAGGCATGGTTGTGTGTGATAATGGGCGTAACTTGGTGGCGGCTTTGGAGCTCGGCAAGCTCACACACGTACCATGCCTAGCGCATGTATTTAATTTAGTGGTTCAGCGATTTCTAAAAACCTACCCCAATGTGCATGATCTCTTGACCAAGGTGCGCCGCGTGTGTGCACATTTCCGTAAGTCATCTACAGCTTCAGCCGGCCTGTTGAAGCTGCAGCAGCGCTTACAATTGCCAGCTCACCGGCTGCTGTGTGACGTGAGCACGCGCTGGAACTCCACCTTCCACATGTTGGCCCGGCTTTGTGAGCAGCAGAGGGCAGTAGTGGAGTACCAGCTGTTACACGGTCGTCGCCTCTCCGTTCAACTTCCTCTAATCAGAAGTGAGGAATGGGAATGGATGTCAGACCTCTGTGAGGTTTTACGCAATTTTGAGGAATCGACACAGATGGTGAGCGGCGATAACGCTATTATCAGTGTAACCATCCCACTTCTGTGTCTACTGAAACGCTCGCTGCTCACAATTAAAACCGACGCTTTGCATGTGGAAGAGGTGGAAATGCGGGAGGAAGAGCTTACACAAGGTGATAGCCAGAGCACCCTCACTTCGTCTTCTCAGCGACAATTGGAGGAGGCGGAGGAGGAGGAGGAAGACACGGTTGCCTCCGCTACAGAGGGTAGCCATGGAACTTTAGTTCCATCTCTTCAGCGTGGGTGGGCAGAAGAGGAGGAAGAGGATGAGGAGATTGAGAGTCATCCTCCTGGTGAGGACAGCGAAATCTTGCCTGTTGGTACTCTGGCACACATGGCTGACTTTATGTTAGGCTGCCTTTCCCGTGACCCACGCGTTATACACATTTTAGACAACACGGATTACTGGGTGTTCACCCTTCTGGACCCCCGCTACAAAGAGAATTTCTCATCTCTCATTCCTCCGGTGGAGAGGACAAGCAAAATGGTGCAATACCAGAAGGTTCTTGTCGAAAAATTGCTCCAAAATTTTCCATCTGACAACGCTGGCGGCAGAGTACGTGCTACCTTGGCCAACCGAGAAGGGGAGAAAAGGGGAGCACACAGCAGTTCCGACAAAGGCAGGGCAACACTCTCCAAGGCGTGGGACACCTTCATGACACCCCGCCAGCACCCTCACCCTGATGCGCAGCCTAGTGTCACAAGGACGGAAAAGTTTTGGAAGATGGTGAAGGAGTACGTAGCAGACCGTGTCAGCGTCCTCAATGATCCCTCTGTGCCTTAAAACTACTGGGTGTCCAAGCTGGACACGTGGTATGAACTGGCACTCTACGCCTTGGAGGTGCTGGCCTGCCCTGCCGCCAGCGTTCTGTCTGAGCGGGTATTTAGTGCTGCTGGTGGCATCATAACAGATAAGCGTATCCGCCTTTCCACCGAAAATGCTGATAGGTGGACACTTATAAAAATGAACAAGGCCTGGATTTCCCCTGACTTCTCCACTCCACTGGAGGAAAGCCCCGGGTGAACATAAAGTCACTTTATATATGTTATTTACAATGATGGGAATACTCTGTATTCCCATTCACCCCTTCCACCCAAAAAATGGGTATATGGTTGACTCTCTTCCATATACCCTGGGATATAATTTTTATATAGGGCCAGCTCATCAGCGGGCCCTGTGATATAATTTTTATCTAGGGCCAGCTCACCAGCGGGCGCAGTTTGACAATTTTTGTATAGGTCAGCTCACCAGCGGGCCTTCTCATATAATGTTTTATTGGGTCAGCTATCTAGCGGGCCCTCTCATATAATGTTTTATAGCGTCAGCTCACTAGCGGGCCTTCGCATATAATGTTTAGGATGGTCAGCTCCGCAGCAGACCCTCACCCATAATGTTTTAGATGGTCGGCTCAGCGCACGTTTCCCTCTTAATCATGGCCCCAGTTCAGAAAAATCTATGAAATTTTTTGCAGAATTTGACTCTGCGCACGTTTCCCTCTTAATCATGGCCCCAGTTCCGAAAAATCTATGAAATTTTTTGCAGAATTTGCCTCTGCGCACGTTTCCCTCTTAATCATGGCCCCAGTTCCGAAAAATCGAGGAAATTTTTTGCAGAATTTGCCTCTGCGCACGTTTCCCTCTTAATCATGGCCCCAGTTCCGTAAAATCGAGGAAATTTTTTGCAGAATTTGCCTCTGCGCACGTTTCCCTCTTAATCATGGCCCCAGTTCCGAAAAATCGATGAAATTTTTTGCAGAATTTGCAGATGATATACAAGTAAATATACAGCAAATACTGTTTGGTAACAATTTTTCGCCTAAAGTCGTTTTTATCTTCCTTTTTGTGTGTTTTACGGTCAGTCTGTAAAAATGGCGTACTACGGGCGAAACATCGTTCCCAGCAGCGACGTTGGAGTCCAAGATGCATCCAGACATCCTCCCTATGCTGTCCCTGAACCATTTCTGTGGTGTTTCCATCATTTTCTGCCCTTTTCCTATGGACCAGGCACCCTCCCCTCATCAGAGCAGGGGGTGCCTGGTGTAATGCTCGAGTCCTCCCATTGACTTCAATGGGGCTCGGGTGCTCGGCCGAGCACTCGAGCCTCCGGGGGTGCTCGGCCAGAGCACCCGAACACCCGAACATTGGGGTGCTCGATCATCACTATTAGTAACATAGTTGATGAAGCTTAAAAAAGACATGTGTCGATCAAGTCAAGCTTATGCCAAATCACCCCTGTTGATCCAGAGAAAAAAAAACCAAACAAAAACATTGAAGCCATTTCCAAGCCCTAAGTGGCTAAAAGAAATTCCTTCCTGACTCCAAATGGCAGTCAGATAGTATCATAGTATCATAGTATCATAGTAATTTAGGTCAAAAAAAGACTTGCGTCCATCTAGTTCAACCTTTTCCTATTCCTGTTTACCATCGTTGATACAAAAGAAGGCAAAAAAACCCCCTCAATTAGCAATTTAAAATTCTGCCTTGAATGGGAGGAAAAATTCCTTCTTGATTCCAAATGGCAATCAGATTTCTCCCTGGATCAACAAGCCCCAACTAAATATCCATCCCAATACTAACGTACATAGCCCTCTATGTTATGCTCTTTTAAATAAGTATCCAGGCCCCTTTTAAAGGCATCTAATGTTTTCGATAGCACCACCTCCTCAGGCAGTGAATTCCATACCTTTATTGTCCTTACTGTAAAGAAACCCTTCCGCTGTTGTAGATTAAATCTGCTTTCCTCAAGTCTAAGCGGGTGGCCCCTTGTCCTGTGTACTGTTCTGTTAATGAACAGGTCTTTGGAGAGCCCTTTGTATGGGCCCTGAACATATTTATATAGTATTATCATATTCCCTCTAAGATGCCGTTTCTCTAGTTTACAAGTTTAACTTTTCTAGCCTCTCTTCATAACTAAAACTTTCCATTCCCCTTACTATTTTGTAGCCCTCCTCTGCACTCTTTCTAGTTTCATAATGTCCTTTTTCAGAAAGGGCGCCCAGAATTGAACAGCATATTCTAAGTGGGGTCTTACCATGGACCTGTAAAGAGGCATAATTATATCTTTCTCCTTTGAGTCAATACCCCTTTTAATATATGCCAATATCTTATTGGCCTTTGCAGCTGCCAGTTGGCACTGCATGCTACTGCTAAGTCTATTGTCTACCATTACTCCCAAATCCTTTTCATTTGTAGATTTCCCCAGAGAAACACCATTTAAAGTATATGTTGCATTTTTATTATTATACCCAAAATGCATAACTTTACACTTGTCTATATTGAATCTCATTTGCCACTTGCCTGCCCAGTTACTCAATTTGTCCAAATCCTCTTGTAATGAAGACATATCCAGTTCAGACTTTATTACCTTACTTAATTTTGTGTCATCGGCAAACACTGATACATGGCTCCCTATGCCCTCTGGGGGGTCATTAATAAACAAATTAAAAAGAAGAGGACCCAGGACAGATCCCTGCGGTACTCCACTTACCACATTTATCCAACTGGAGAACTTGCCATTTACTACCACTCTTTGCATTCTATCTTTCAGCCAATTTCCAATCCACACACAAACATTTTCCCCTAGGCCTATTTCATTCAATTTGTACAGTAACCTCTTGTGTGGAACTGTATCAAATGCCTTGGCAAAGTCTAAATAGATCACATTAATCGCCGCTCCTGCATCTATATTATTACTCACTCTTTCATAAAATGTGATCAAGTTAGTTTGACAAGACCTGTCTTTCACAAAGCCATGTTGGCTATTGCTAATGATATTCGTGTTCCAGCAGAATTCTTGAATATATTCCCTTAGCAAC
Organism: Rhinophrynus dorsalis; assembly: GCA_037306005.1. Taxonomy (NCBI): domain Eukaryota; kingdom Metazoa; phylum Chordata; class Amphibia; order Anura; family Rhinophrynidae; genus Rhinophrynus; species Rhinophrynus dorsalis. Next base: position 289,810,481 of record CM074720.1, read on the forward strand.
CTTTCAAACAGCTTCCCTAGCACAGATGTCAAGCTTACAGGTCTGTAATTTCCTGGCTGTGACTTTGATCCGTTTTTAAATATGGGCACCACATCTGCTTTACGCCAATCCATGGGCACCATACCTGAAATAAAAGAATCCCTGAAAATCAAATATAACAGTCTGGCCAGGGTCTGGCTTAGCTCTTTAAGTACCCGTGGGTGTATACCATCTGGCCCCGGAGCTTTGTCTACCTTAACACCATTCAAATGTTTTAACACTTTTTCTTGTGTTAGCCAGTCCCATGCTTGCTGTGACTGTTCTGTAAAAATAGTCTGCAGATTCTTGTCCATTGGGTCTTCCTTGGTAAAAACAGAAGAAAAGAAATTATGTAAAATATCTGCCTTCTCTCTGTCCCCCTTGACCATCTCACCCATTTCAGATAACAAGGACCCAACATTATCAGACTTTAATTTTTTGCCATTAATGTATTTAAAGAATTTCTTTGGGTTGCTCTTGCTCTCCTTAGCAATATTTTTTTCATTCTCCAGTCCAGCTAATTTACTAGCCATTTTGCAGGTTTTGTTGACATTTTTGTATACTGCAAATGCCTCTGCTGATCCCTCAGCTTTGTAATGTTTAAATGCCGCTTTCTTGTTATTTATTTCATGAATTACTTTACTGGCTAGCCACATTGGCTTTAATTTGCTTCTTTTGTATTTGTTTCCAACAGGGATAAATTTATATGTGTATTTTGGCAATGTTATTTTGAATGCATTCCACTTACCTTCTGTGTTTTTTTCCTGAAAATATTTTATCCCAGTCAACGAGACCAAGGGATGAATTAAATCTGCTAAAGTTGGCCTTTTTAAAATTCAGTGTTTTGGTGGAACCCATACTAAATTGCTTTTTTGAATTTATCTCATACGATACTATGTTATAGTCACTATTCCCCAAGTGCTCCCTAACTTGGATGTTAGAGATAAGTTCTTCAATGTCATTTATTACAAGATCCAGACATGCATTCCCTCTGGTTGAGGTCTGCACTAGTTGAGACAAAAAATTGTCATTCAACAAGTTCAGAAACTTGCTGCTTTTAGCAGAATTAGCTGTTCCATTTTTACAGTCTATTTCTGGATAATTAAAATCCCCCATAATAAGTTCTCCCTATTTGAGAAGCCTTTTCTATTTGCATTAATAGCTTTGATTCTTCAAGGTCACCAATGTTTGGTGGTTTATAACAAACACCCACTAATATTTTTTGGGCAGTTTTACCCCCAGTGACTATTTCAACCCACAGGGATTCCACATGTTCACTACTGTCATCACATATATCTTCCCGCAATTGAGGCAATAATGCTGGTTTGACATACAGACAGACCCCACCACCTCTTTTGTTTGACCTATCTTTTCTAAATAACATGTAGCCCTCCAAATTGATTGACCAATCATGTGTGTCATCCCACCATGTTTCTGTTATGCCTATCAAGTCATAGTTTTCAATTTCAGCTACCAGCTCCAGTTCCCCTATTTTACCAGTTAAACTTCCGGCATTTGCAAGCATACAATTTATGCCACTGCTATGTTTCATTTGTGATTTAATTTTGATGTGGTTTATAGGCTTCTCCTTATCATCTGTACTAACCCCGCCCCAGATCCTCCCACCTGGTTATTAACTACATCGCCTTCCCTTTCTATACTATCTATCCCAGTATTTATTAGTCCCCCCCCTTCCTAGTTTAAAATCTCCTCCAACCGTCTAGTCATCCTCTCCCCAAGCACTTGAGACCCTCTTGCATTCAGGTGCAATCCATCCCTGCTATAGAGATTGTACCCCAAAGCAAAATCAGCCCAGTGCTCTAAAAACCCAAAGCCCTCCTTCTTACACCAAGACTTCAGCCATGCATTGAGCTCCTTATCTCCCGCTGTCTCTCTGGCGTAGTGCATGGCACAGGTAGTATCTCTGAGAATACTACCTTGGAGGTCCAGTTCCTAATCTTACTGCTTAAATCCCTAAAATTACCTTTTAGGACTCTCCACCTTCCTCTTACTTTGTCATTGGTACCAATATGCACCAAGACAGCTGGATCCTCTCCAGCCCCTCCCAATAATCTGTCCACCCAGTCTGCAACATGCCGAACCCAGGCACCCGGGAGACAGCAAACCATTCGGTTGCTGCGATCAGAGCCACAGATTACCCTATCTGTTCTCCTAATAATGGAGTACCCTACCACCACAACCTGCCTAGGCTTCACTTCCCTCTGGATCCCCTGTGTGCTAGAGGAGCTGTTCTCCCGGCTATTAGGGAGAACAGTCTTCTCCAACAATTCCACTTCTGGGGTTGCCTCCCCAACATCGTCACTTAAATGAGCAAATTTGTTTGGATGGAAAAACTCAGGACTGGCTGCCCTCTTCCTCTTCCCTCCCCCACTGCAACCACTTCTAACTGTCACCCAGCTATGTGCCTGGTTCCCTTCTAGCTGATCTCCTCCCTCTTTGCTAGGTGACCCAGCTAGACTCTGCTCAGTTAGCAAGAGACTCCTCTCAAGGTTGTCAATATCCCTCAGTGTTGCATTATGACTCTCTAGAGCTCCAATCTGAGCTTCTAGAAGGGGCACTTGCTCACACTTGCCACAGCGGTATGGACCCTGGAACGGCTGTTCCAAGCATGCATACATATGGCAAGATGTGCACTGAGTGAGATCTCCAAACTTGCTCATCATGTATGGTGCAAATGTGAGTTCTTACAAAATGTAAACAATTAATTTACCTTTGTTTCTGTAACTCCTGTGTTGCACTAACTCCTGTGTTTTACAAACTCTGCACTTATTCCAGAGCACTTAGGAAAGAGCATGCTCTATTTGTGAGCAAGCTCTGTGAGTCCTGTACCTAGATTTATACAGGCCTACACAGGGGATTGTTCACAAACCCCACCCTTAATTAATTACACACACTCCTAGAAAAACACAACCTTTTACACTTTAACCCTTTAACCTTCTTACTGCAGGTTAGGATGTAAACACAAAAACACTTTTCTAATGCTGGGATGTCCAAACTGTTCACTTAATCCACAGCACACTTCAATTTGTGAAGTGGATCAACAACCTATCTGCATTGAAGCCATTTGTCATAATTCTCAATATTGTTTTATGCTAGATAGGTAGCCATTGCTTTTTTGCAGTTACAGTCTCTGCAAGTACAGTATCCTGAGGCAGTGAATTCCATAGCTTTTGCTACCCTTACTGTATAAAAACCATGCCTTTGTCTTAGTTGAAAACACCTTTCATCTAGTCTTAATGGATGAAACACCTTGGCCAGGAGCCCTCTGGATATATATTTCATAGTGTACCAAGTCCCCGCCAGGTGCATACTGTCGACTGTTAGTTAAGTCGTTGAGTTGTCTGTAGGTTGCATGCAAGGTCTGGATAATGAGAGATAGGAAACTTGAAATTCTCTTTGGAGTGACACTTAGTTGCCTCCTTTTAATAAACATGTAACCGGAAGTAATTTAGTATCAATTTGTCTGCTTGCCAGACATTCTTTAGGTATGCAAAGGCATTGCTGGAGGTTTGTCCTGTGTGTTGCTTCCATGCAGCTTACTGATACTGCTCTTTCTCTCCACTAAGCAAGCAACATTCCAGCCCGCGCAACTGACTTAACCCTCCAAAATCCAATCTTCAGAATACAGACAGAGCTGTGTAGTTAGCTGCTTCTGTGTATGGGTGATTTGGCCAAGGACAAGGCAGAGGGAGCCAAATTAGCAAGGACAGTATATGATCTTTTGTCATTGAGTGCCTGTATGTGAGTAAATGCAGTTTAATAGTACCATCACAGGCAACGTTGTGTCTTTTTTTTGCTAGTCAGTTAATAAAATGTAAAGCAGGCTTCTTGTTTCTTACAATTCTCAGTTGTGCAAGGATGTGTGTCAGCAGCATTTTCTGCCTAGCATATTTGGTCCGAAGTTTTCTTGTTGCCATTGGAGTCCTTGGTGCATGTACACCAAATATAAAATCATATTAAAGGGATGCCTTTTTAACTAGCGTGCAGTTTTCTTCAAAATTGAATTAAACATTTTGCACAGACTTTCCTGCTCTTTCTACTTCAGGATCCATTGTTGCAGAGATATAAGCTTCAATAGACCTGACTGTGGCTGGCTTCACCATCAGTATGTTAATGTTAATACACGTGTTTATCTGTAAGGAGGGATCTGTGAGAAAATTCCGTGATTTGTCTCACAATTTTTCCAAAGTACACATGCTTCTAGTGAAATAAATACATTAGAATTTGTATGTGAATTTTAAAAATGTGAGTTGATAAATATGACTTGGTATACTTGCCACAGCAGCTGTGATGGCTGGCATATGCATAACACTAGCAAATACAAACAAAACCTCACCATGATGAATTCTGAACTTTATATTTACTTTGAAGTCTTATACTCTCTGTGTGTATATGTCAGGACTTAATGAAATGGTATAGCTTAAACTTTATTTGGTAAATAAAATAAAGTGAAAAACTACCGGGGCTGATCTGGCTTGCCACTAATAAAATAAGAAACATTCTACATAATAATGTGTGTTGATGGTCCACCATCCAAAACAGATGAGAGAAAAGGTATGGTATCTCACAGCACCCCAGGGTAGAAAAATTATGTGGAGAAGAAAGAAATATATAAGCCCAAAAATGGTATCTTCTGTTCAAATTAACTACTAAATGAACTGGTCACTATTGCTTGGGATGAAAGAAAATACCAGGGCTAATCCAGCTTGCCTCTGACTGTTAATATTCTACTCTAAATAAAGAGATATCATAACCCTCAAAGGATTATTCCTGTTGGAATAAACATCAACTCAATATGGAAGGGCTATCCGAATCAATAAAAAGACACAACTTGTCTCTACCCTGGGGTGTTGTGAGATACTATCCCTTTTCTATCATGTGTTTTGGATGGTACACCATCAATAAACATGATTATTTAGAGTGTATCTTATTTTATTAGTGGCAAGCCATATCAGCCCCGGTAGTTTTTCATTTTATTTTATTTATCAAATAAAGGTTAAGTTTTACAATTTAATTAAGTCCTGATACTATACACTTAGAGAGTATAAGACTTCAATAACGAGTGCTATCCAGCAGGGTTATCTTTTTCTTTTTTTACTCTGCTAAGAGTGAATGAATGAGAATCTGTGCAAGGGAAATACAGGTTTTAAAGGGATAGTAATCCTTCATTTTTACTAAATTTAATGAAGTTTGTATTAAAAATCTATGTGCAATGCATCCTTTATAATTTCCTGAAAATGTCTGGTTTGTCATGAAAAATACTTTAACGTTTCCCCTTACCGCCACTTTTTATAATGTCATACATGGAGCTCAGAGTTCTGAAATCTGTTCGCTTGACCAGACAGCAGAGAAAGGGACAAAAAGCATTGGTTTACGTACTGGAACCCAGCCCCCTGGAGAGGATGTCATCTCTGCAAATCTCATCCACAGTTCTATCCAAACAGCAACGGAACTTGGTTCAGTCACGTGAGCGGAGTACAAACAAGCGAAGCATAGCGGATATGAACAAAGATTTCTTTACTTTGTATAATTCGTATGTATTTTATATTATTTACATTCATAAGCCAAGTATATGAGAAGAAATTTTTAACCAGTAACTATCATTTGTAGTCGTTCATGTAGTACCTTTTCACAGGAAATAACTGAAGAATCCCATATTCCCTGGACATAATAATAGCGCATATAGAATGATATAATATATTATGCGCATTGATACCTCTTGGTGAGTTAAGAGAGATATAGGCTCTCTTCTCTAGCGGGACTTCCCCGCTCCTCGAGAGTGATGCAGGCACCCCCTCCCATCCTAAAATGTATCAGGAGTGTGCACCATTAGGACACAGTGGTGCGAATGAGCCTTTCCTTGGGGGGAAAAAAAAAGATGGCTGAATTTTTTCAACACAAAGGTGAGAAACAGGTTTACCATGCTTGATATTATTGAATAACCTACCAGTTTATGTTTACAATACACAAAGCATTACTTTCCCTTTAAATTGTCAGCCTAAGATCTATGCCTCTCGTAGCCTTGTACCTAAAGATTCTACCCAGGTTAGTTTTTAACTTTTTGAGCACAATCATATCAATAAAAATAATCAAGTCACTGAATGATCTAATTGTGCTCAATATTATCCTTTAAACCCATTCTGTTAAAGGGATAAAAGCAGCTCCAATTAATCATAGTATTTGGGCCATGGAGAATATTATTTCAATACTGAGAGAGTTGTAGTTCAAGAGTAATTGAATGATAAAGTATCCTTTTACCTAGTGTAACACTGCTCACCTCAGAACAAAAAGGTGTTGTCCAGATGGCTTGCAGAGAGGGACAATCTCCAATTAGCATAAGGGAAAAACCTGAGAACCTGTCAAGGAGGGAAGTGTTTTCATTGTTCTAACAGTAAGAAGAGTGTCCCTTACTGTGATCTGTCTGGTCCTACGACCATATTCCACATCTGAGGGGAAGTGGCTTACACTAAATTAAAGGGGTGGGAGGGGGATAATTTATCATTCAATTACTCTTGAACTACAAGTCTGTCAGTATTGAAATAACCCTCTCCATTGCCCAAATACTATGAAGAGTAATTGGAGCTGCTTTTATTTTGAAACATTACTATCCCTTTCAGGACTAAAATGCAGTCTTCTAATCCACACAGTAACATCAAGACTAAACATAACAATTTTGGTTGGAAATGACAAGCAGTCTGATTGTTTAGCAATTAGATTTCCCTCATACCCTCTCCAAACACACAAATAGCAACAAAATAGCTAATCTAATAAATCACAAATCAAATTATATATATATATATATATATATATATATATATATATATATATATATATATATACAGCTGTGTTCTTCACAGATCAGGCTGACCCAGTCCCATAGCTCCAATACTCAGATGACTGTGGTTAGGTTTGTTGAGATCATACACAAACCACTTTGATCTGGAGTGAATGGAAATCCACACTGACACCAATAATTTTCAAACGTGTTGCTGGTCTCTATCTCTCTATCTACCTGTCTATCTATCTATCTATCTATCTATCTATCTATCTATCTATCTATCTATCTGTCATATCTGCAGCTGGATGCATTTCTAGATCTCTACCAGAAGTGTGCATTTATTTCAGGCCTCAGCTTAATTCAAAGGGTGTCAACAGTCTTGATGAGAAAATCCGTAGGAAAAATTCACAGTTGCATTAATCTTAACAGTGTAAGAAGACCTGTATTGGGATTTTAAGTCAACAGAAATTTGTTTGAAACAAATTCATTAAAGAATCTATACAGAGCTATACACACCTGCTGTATGTAGTTAATCTATCCAGCTAAGTCCTTATGATCAGATTAAGCAACACAATCCTATATGTATCACTTTTAATGTTTGAAACTGTCAGAAAAACACAATTTTCTGCTTTTCCAGCGAGACTTCTCATAGAGAAACCCATAGATTTTCCCCCAATTCACTAACACCACAGAATTTCCCATAAGAATGGTTCTATTTCCCACTTATGTTTTCCACTGGTGGTGAAATTTGACACCTTCATAATATAAAAACATAGAAATTCCAGCCGTGAAGCATGGTGTAGTTTAGGAGACAAAGAGAGTGGAAACAGAGAGCAAGAAAGAGAAAAAATTATTAAAGAAAAGTTACATTTAAAGTTGGAGTACTGGCTAACATTATGACCACCAAGAGAAGCTGGATGAGCCCTGATACTGCTGATATAGATGTAGAGGAAGAAGTCAGCAGCATCAGCAGAAAAGGGAGTCCACATACTCCTGACCCAATGATTCCCATTCCCCGTCATTGTTTCTGGGCAGTATATTTAAGAAGTCAGAACTGGCTAGCAGTATGAGAAGCATCATACATCAGCTTTCTATGCATGGTGCTTCTACTGCCAGTGTGCCTTCTTCTGAGGAGATGGCAAGTGTGACAGCAGAGAACCCTCTGACACACTTGATAATCCCAACCAATCCAAAAGAGCAGCAAGAGATTAGTAGTGGTGGTGGTGATGAGAGTGAAGGTGGAGCAGCTGGTGTGGAGGAATTTGGTAGGGAATGAGAGATGAAAATGGGTATATGTATCACCACCACCACTACCACGAGCAGTGATATTGTGGAGTGTGCTGCTGCTGTTTTATGTTCTGCTGAGGCATTAGAGTCAGATGTTCAGCAGGATAATAATGAGCAGGTTAGTGTGCCACACACAGCCATGGTCACCATTGTACTGGGTTCAGAAAGCAGTAATATAGGACTAGGACAGGTTTCACTTGCTCCCAATTCTCCACCAATATTTCTGTTCCTAGTGTTGATGCTGAGGCAGCAGCAGCATAATCTGCTCCAGCCAGTGAAGGTGATTCTAGAGAAGAAAAAGAAGGCAGTTCTTCTCCACCTCTCCTATCTTGATGCCATGCATCAAGCTAATCCTACTGCTGCTTACACTACTCAGCAGCAGCAAATGGAGCAGTAGCAAATGGCTGGAATGACACAGATGGCATTTGCAACCACCATATAACACTGCTGGCACTAGGTCAGAAGGACATTACATTTTTTTAGGGCTTGCGTTTTTGCAAGCCTAAGGGCTGCAGACGGGGCTGGCATTGTTTGAAGCCCACAATCAATTTCTCAGGCCTAGCCTTGCTGTAATTGTTTGAATGCTTACCTTTCTGTAAGCCTGCAAAACAAATATTTTTCAGGCTTTTCTTTAAGTAAGCCTTCTGCTATTCTTGCTAACCACTATATTCAAAGAGATAATTAACAAAAAATGATTGATTGATCATAAGCCATAAGGCTGAAAGCTAGACCAATTATTTGCATTATAATATTTGCATCTAATTTAAGCTTGAATTGTTTTTAGATTTTTGTCAAACATTAATTAGTGGTCACAGCAGTGGTCCCTATAGAGGTAGATGGTAGCATCCTCAGTACATCTGCCATGGGTTTTCTATCATGTGTGGTTTTGTGTACTTCTGCTACCTGAGGCACAGATGGTACTAGATATTGGTTCATTTTTAGAGATGTAAGTCCTGCAGTCACTTACAATATAACTAGCTGCACTGAAAACCCACTCAGACTCTGTGCTTGATGGTGGGTTTCCATAGCAGTATGCGTCAGTACTGGCCATACGCATAGTTTTGTTTGACAGCCATCAATGGGGTCATCATTTCTGCCTAGAAAGTAGCTATCCACCAAGCATATCATATGCAGTGGGAATACTCCTAGGAACTACATGGTGTTTGTGTGTATCAGTTACCAACCCATACTCAGGGAGCAAGTCCCATAGAGATGTGTAACTACCAGCACCAACACCACCACAAATGTTAGACTGCCATCAGTGATACACATTAATTGCTTTATGTGATGGTAATGACATGTTGGGATGTTCTTGTTGATGTTGCCGCTACTGCTGCTGATATAAACCCCTTGCTAACTTCTTTTTCACTATGCTTTCTACCAGTTTTTTGGCCCAAACTTTCTTTCTCTCATCCTCCACAATGCAACCCAGCACTCGATCCACAAGCATATCTTTATATTCTTTGACAGATTACAATTTTTCAGAGAATGCTGCTGATCATCACACCTTGGCAAAAACTGATCACACTTGGCAGATATTCTGAAATGTTATGTTTAAAGCGGGTCCAGCAAAGTAGCAATAATGAATTTCTCACTGCTTTTAACAGACTCTAAAGGCAGGCGTTAGTAGAAAAAAACAGTAATGGGTGCGTTAACGTGTTGTAAGCCATTTAAAGGTCCGTCTTAAGAACAGCTAACGGCAGTTTGATAATCCTTACGGCCGATAGACTTACGTGCATAGAGACGAATGGAACAAGATTTCCCAGAGCCATTCGAAAGGCGCCAGAAAAAAAGATACATTTAACAGCTAAAAGTTAAGACCCAGTTTTGTTAGCAGACACATAACGGTCAAAAAGAAACCACTGTTAAAGACAATCCGCATACCACACAAGCATGTAAATGGCAAAATTAACCAGTGCAATGCCAAAATAACACAAAAACATGGACAGACACCACAAATCACTGTCACACACAAAACAACAACCAAGCAACACCACAGGGAAAAGGCCTTCCAATAAAACACCAACAGAATAGGGCACGGAACAATGGGGGTTATCACACAACACGGACACCTGCCAATACAAAACAAGCTCACCTGTGCAACATCATCAGACGATCCAGACACAACCTGCACCCCACAACTTCACACCCGCAACTGACAGAGACACAGCAATCAGAACACAACACATTTTAAAACACTTTCCTGGACAACAAACACCTTCCCACTGGTCATCACTCACCTCATCACAACACAGAGACAATGCCCAACCACGTACTTAAAGGGACAGCTCACCACACTCAATTGTGGCTTGTTTTCCACTAAGGGATAGAGATAGAGAGAGATAAAGAGAGAGAGACAGAGAGATAAAGCGAGCAAGCAAAAAGTATGTTCGCCTACATATTGATGTGAAGACCCGGGAGAAGGCGGGCAAGCGTGAGAGCTAGGGAACACCAGCACCCCCAGGCACACCTGATCAACAGCCTTCACCTGTTACAAGTGAGGAGGCTCTGGCTCAACAGCCACACAGGAAACCATCCCCACCTGGAGGACAACACCTGCCTTCAGATGCACAGCTGCAGCAACAGGATGCTCCCCAGAAAAAGGATGCTCCCCAGCTGCCACAGGGACCCCTGGAGCAGCATAGGATGTATAGACGACCACCAAGGCCCAGGGTATACCGCCCAAGGATCATTCTCCTTGGAATGACCGATGACGAGGTGATTGATTGCTACAGGTTGAGGCCTCACAGCATCACTGCCCTGCATGAGGTCATCAAGGATCAGGTGGATACAATTTACATCCACAACCATGCCCTATCTGGCCTGCAAAAACTCCTGTGTGTCATACACTTCGTGGCAAGTGGCACCTTCCAGTTGACAGAAGGTTACGCATCTGGCATGTCACAGGCCACATTCTCCAGGGTGCTGGCCCAGGTCTTGCCAAATCTCAGAAGCAAGGCCAGTACTTATATTCCTTTCCCCACCACCGACATGGAGTGGATACATTTGAAGCAGGGCTTTTACACAAGGGGAGGCATGCCCAGGTTCATGGGTGCAATAGATTGCACCCATGTCCGTATCAAAGCTCCAGCATGTGATGCACATATCTACATCAACAGAAAGAACTTCCACTCCATGAGCGTGCAGATAGTGTGTGACAGCAACTTGAGGATCATGAATGTCTGTGCAAAATATCCTGGGAGCTGTCATGATTCTTATATACTCAGAAACTCATCTGTACACAGAGACTTCGAAAATAGAACCTATACAGGGGGATGGCTTCTGGGTTAGTCAACAATACCAAATCACACCACATCCACACGCGCACACACAACACTGCTCAACATGCTCTTCACTCACAGCTAGTACGTCCACCTCATTCACACAACATGTGTTTCCTGTCTAACCATGTCACTCACTGTCCACAGGTGATTCGGGCTATGGCTGCAGATCATGGCTAATGACCCCGGAAACGAATCCCCAAACCGATGCCCAGGAGCGATACAACCAGGCTCATAGCAGAACAAGGAATGCCATTGAGCGAACCTTCGAGCTCCTAAAATCCTGCTTCAGGTGTTTGGATCACTCGGGGGGGAGCATTGCTGTTTGCACCAGGCAAAGTCTGCGACATCGTTATGGCATGTGCTATATTACACAACATCGTGATGGACACCAGACTTGTTGATGATATCCAGCCCCCACCCATACCCGATGACCATATGGACATTGTCGAGGGTGAAGAAGGCCTAAGAGGGATGTGGATAAGAGACACATTGACCAGGGAACACTTCAGCTGCGAGTATAATATATGTATGCACACAATCCATGCATATACACTCAACACAACATGTTCTGTTTTACTCCACAGGATCAGTGACACAGCTCTGACACTGGCTGCAGTATGGACTACCAACATTAACCATTCCATGGATGAGTCATATTGGGGCTAGAGTTTCCAATGACATCTGACACCCTGTCGTCCATGTTGATACTGCTACCTTAAGGATATCATGCATGCCTCCCTGGAAACCAAAGGACAACACTGTACACTGTTCAGCATATCCCAGGGCTCCATAGGCACCAAGTAAAGTGTTTTGCTATGATCAGAGCCATAGCAACCGTGGTACCCCTGTAGCGAGAGAGTCTCATCCAGTGCAATGCATCGGATAACACTGTGTCACATCAGGGGTTAAGAGGACATTCGAGTGGACATGAGACCTGTAGTTTGTTAGAGCTGAAAAGAGCACCAGAAGGATGGATCTACAGTGGTAGTGTGTTATACAACATAGAGGTCATGAAATGTGGATCAGATCTCCATGGATACCATGCTTACCTGTGTGTGTGCAGCGATATGTGCCCCTGACTACACACATCTACAAATATGTCCTAATAGCTCCATGAAACAAATATATTTGGGCTGCCACTGTCACTCTCACAGTGGCAGCCCAAATACATTTGTTTCGTGGAGCTATTTGGACATATTTTTAGATTTGTGTATTCATGTCAGGGGCACATAGCCCTAGGGCTGGTTGATATACCCTTAGTTCTCCCCACAATGGTTTACAGACGAGTAGACAACACAGAGGCGTTGAACAGAGTTGTTTCCATGTGACTGGACTGAAGCCTTGACAACACTTCCATGAAGCTCACCCCTTGATGTCTCAGTGATTGTGTTGGTGATGCAATGTTTGACCTGATGTTCACAGCAACCTCTACTGGAACATCCCCATATACACAGAAGACACTAATTCATGTGTGTACTAACATCCAGGTATCAAACCTGTACAGTAAGAATAATCATCTATAGAGTTACCAAACCTTGTGGACAACACTGTAGTTCAGTAGTGTTTCCAAAGTATTCATATTTAGTTTAAATGTACCTTTTGTGTGCTCATACAAGTGTTCAATGCATATAGGCAATATACACAGAAAACACATGTATGTTTTAATGTAGTTTGAGACACAATAAAGGAAAACCATCACTATTAAATCTGTGTCTGTATGAATAAATGTTGGATTAGACATCTCTCAATTTGGAACCATACTGAAGGCTAGAGTATCCCCCATACATAGGAAGGCATGACCTACATTACATGAGTCCACTACTTGTTTGACCATGAGTGGACTATGATGTATTCACGCAAGGAGATGATGGCAGTGATACACTGTGTGTTGTGAGTGATAATGAGGTGATACAGGGGATGTTGTGAGATTGCTTTGGTTTGACATATCTCTGTACATGGGTTACATTGACAAACAAACAGACTAAGTGGAGAAGTTATATCACTGGTGAAGCTTGTTTCAACCTTAGTAAAACATAACTTAATGGATAACCCAATGCTCACCCTACGGTTTCACATTGAAATCTTAGCCTGATCATAGGGTTATCCAGTAAGTTAGGTTGTGATTTACACCCTGATTGTGAAACTAACTTAAAGAAGAACCCAATGTTCACCCTATGATTTCAGTGTGTAGCACTCATTGGGTTCTCCTGTAAGTCAGTTACACAATCAGGATGTAAATCTCAGCCTATTTAGCTGAATGTTCTATCATCTATCCTGTCTGTTAGTTCTAAGCTATGTCAAATAGCTGTTTGATTAATCCCTTAAACCACAATTGGTGCAGATAAATGTTTACAGTGTTGCACCAGTTGTTGTGCTAAGGGGCGGGTATCTGTTGTTCAAATTCAACCCACATCATGGCCACATAAAACTGTCATGGTAGTGGTAGATTGCAAGTTGAATTTGGACAAAGTTGTTTGTGATGTGTGTGCAAAACTATATTCAAACATTGTACAATCATGTAACCTTTGAAGAAGTTGTGTTCACTGCATTGCTTTGTGATGCATTGGAGACATCTTTGTCACTTAATATATCAGTAACCAAAAAACCTTCTCAGACAGGATTAAAGTTCAGAAGTGCGTGTTTTATTTTTGGGGAAAATAACATGTTGGCCTCTTTATTTTTTCTTTTTTGGGGGGATCTTGGGCTTTGTTCCAGACGTGGATGGCCTGGCTGACTGCCTGGTCACCCTTTGCGACCTTGGGTTTGCTTCAGGTGTCGCACTGGAGGGAGAGGTGGGTGCAGTAGAACCCTCTGTTGATCGCTGCTCCCTCTCCACATGCAGGTTCTCCCTGCGGTTGTGGTCTCTGACCTCCACCAGCAGCTGCCCCATCATGCCCATCATTCCTTTTTGGTACTGCCTGAGTTCTGTGTTCATCAGTGTTAGCTGTACCTCCAGGGCATGGATGCTGGATAGTATCCTTTGAGTGTTCCTCAGGGAATCCCTTTGGAGCCTTCTGATGTACGTGTTGGTCCTCTGGGATTCCCTGAGTTGCCTCCTTTGTGACTCCAGGCACTCCCCCTCCATCCATGTGCCTGGTGAGTGTGCTGGGGGGTTGCTGCTGGTGGAGAGTCTGTTGGTACTCTGTCTGGCGGTGGGGTTGCTCTGTCTGCTAGTGGAGTTGCTCTGTCTGCCGGTGGGGTTGCTCTGTTTGCAGGTGGGGTTGCTCTGTCTTCCAGTGCCATGTCTGATTATGGAGTTGCTGCAGCAGATGTTGTCCATGTGCCCTCCACATCCAGTGACCCCGAACTTCCCACTGGTCCCTGTGGTGGTGGTGGTGGGGTGAAGGTGCTCGTATTTCAGGGGTCATACATTGGCCACTGGTAGCTGCTTGTCCACCACCTTGATTCGTACCTGGGCCGATGCTGGGGAGCCACCCAGGAAGGTAGGTCAGGAGAATGGGCATATGGCCCATATGTAGGGGTGGCCACATGCCCGGGCAGCCAGGACCTTCCTGGTGGTGGTGGTGCTGCAGCAGGGTGGTAAGGTCCTAAGGAGGATGGCTGCATGGACCTCTAAATATAAAACCAGTCCTGTGGGGAAGCAGCTGGTGGGACAGAAGATGCTGTAGACGGTGGTGCAGCATAAGATGCAGGAGGTGGTATTGCAGCTGAGGATGCTGTAGGTGGTGGTGTTGCAGCATAAGATGCAGGAGGTGGCAGTGCAGCATAAGATGCAGGAGGTTGTGGTGCAGCATAAGATGCA
This sequence comes from Rhinophrynus dorsalis, assembly GCA_037306005.1. NCBI lineage: Eukaryota > Metazoa > Chordata > Amphibia > Anura > Rhinophrynidae > Rhinophrynus > Rhinophrynus dorsalis. The sequence goes on from CM074720.1 coordinate 289,825,632, forward strand.
GGAGGGAGCGGTGCAGAATAAGATGCTGTAGGTGGTGGTGCAGCATAAGATGCAGGAGGTAGTGGTGCAGCTGAAGATGATGGAAGTGGTGGTTCAGCTGTGTAGGGTGACCATGTGCCGGTCCCATCCTCTTGCTCCCCAAGATGAATCTCTTCTGGGGATGTGTGTGCCTCCTCCACAACCTCCTGCTGTGCTGCAGGCCCATATGCTGTGTGGGGAAATGAAATGGTGTGATTAGTAATGCACACAATGACAGAATGAATGCAAGATTATTTAATTGACATGTGGATCTCTGGTTGTCATGATGGTATCCTTTGCATTGCGTTGAGATGCATGGAATACCACCCTGGCAATCACAGCGACATGAGGTCTGTACAAGTTAATTCCCCAGGGCACCAATCAGGTCAGTATTGAGGGATTACTATGATTAAGGTCTGTTCCTGTTTGGATCATTCGCTCCATCTTTGTGAGTGACCCAGCCTTGCTTAATCAGGGATATCCATCAATCATGGCCTGTTGGTGTGCCTCCTACTGTGCTTGACATTTGGTTTCCATGTATATCCTGTAAATAGTGGATGGTATAACATCCATCCATAGAATCACCATTCCTGAGGATCCATATGAAAACCAAATGTATGATATGACAGTTCAAGTGAGAGGAAATTATTGCATACACAATACAAAGGCCTACTTGGTTCTCCTTTAATTCCACAGTGTTGGTTGTTTCAAGGCCTGTGTGTTGCACATACTGCCAGTTAGTCTCACTGGCACTGTGACGTTCATCCTCATCCATCTCTCTTGAGATTCAGTGAGCGGTGATGTAGAACTTTTGTAGTGGAGGTAAAGTGGAAATGATTACTTCTCCAATGATATAATTTCTCCATTTCCAGTATTTTTCTATGGAGTGTATCCAATGAGCCCTAAGTAATTTTATCAGTTTTCTTGAATAGTCTCCATAGACACATGGGAAATGGTGAAGTGATGGTTTGGAAGGGTTAAATTCACTCCATCATGACTTTTACATCGCTTAGTGAATGTCTACTGTGTAGCATGTAATCCTAACCCTGTCAAATTGTGTTTGTCGCCGGTTAACCCTTTTCCAAGAACTCAGTAAGTCTGGGTTGGCAGTACATGGCAGAAGAACTCTGTAATGTTATTGCTTTAACAACATGACTAGTAAAGGTGGTGGGGGTTTCGGTGGTGACATATGCGGGTACTCTACGACTCTTGTCATCTCCTACAACAAACTCAGAGTCATACTCCTTTACAGCACAATTCATAGGTATTATTTCAAGTGCATAAAATCTTGGTACACTCCCTGACATGTCAACACCACTTCTATTATGTGTGTCAGAGCTGCAGGAACTTTTAGGAGTGCTTCTGCTATTGTTGGTTGTGGCACTGACTTTTAGGTGGTGTATCTCCCACTCAGACACGTGGTTGTGCTTCAAGTGGGATTTCAATGAGGAGGTGACTAGGCTTCAACCTGCTTTACCCCTGCTGATATGCATCTTACACAAACAGAGAGCAACATGTTTAGCTTTCAGTTCATGAGTGAAGTATCTCCATACAGTGGACTTCATAGACTGAGGGGTTTCTGAGGGGCTATTACTCCTGAGGCTAGATGTTGCTGCAATTGTACAACTAGGTGTCAAAGTTGCTGCCCTTCCAACAGCAGCAGATAAACTTGTCATAGCTAGGGTTGAGGATGTTGACAACCTTTGTTGCTGCTGGTTACTCAATACAAGTGTGTGCTGCTGAATACGAGTTAGACTTGGAAGTGGTGATGAATGATGCGGATGATGACTGACAGGATGATTGTGTATTTTCTAGCATCTTTACATGTCCTTTGTCAGACGTTCCAATTGATTTCTCAGACAGTTTATAAACAGGTACAGATTGAGTTTTTGCCTTTTAGATAATTTTCTGGTCATGCCAGCATCTTTATCACTCTCAACTTCATCTGTATCTGTAGAAGAGGAGGATGCTAAAGGGATATATTCTAGATCAACATAATCATCATCAACATCAGTAATTAGGACATCCACAGCATCACCTGCCCCTTTTCCCCCACTAATTGTATAGTTATCTAGGCTTCTTGACGTCTCAAACAATGATTACTTTTCCCCTTTCAATAATATTCACAGTGTTTGCTACTACTTTCAGAGAGGTGTTGTGCTTGTTTGTGTCACTGACACGTGCAGCAGTTGGTTGAACTGTTACACCTTCTTTCATTATGCCATCAATGCTAGAATGCAACTCGCTGTCATCTTCAGTGTTCTTAGATGTGTATTAATATTACTTGGTGGTGAAACTTTTTATGGGACTTTGACAAATAGTATTCTCAGGAGGAGAAGGATCATCATAATTTATTGAACACACTACAGCAACAATATTTGCAGTCAGTTTTTGAACTAACTCTTTACTAGCATGTCCATGCATTGCTCTTACTCCTTTTGCCCTCACCCTGCCCCTAGTACGTTTACTGGACATTATTAAATTATTGTGTATATTTTAACAGTGAAGTACACAACAGAACTGATTGTATGTTATGTGTTTACAAAATAATCTATCTTTTCCAGTATTTGTCTGACTCAGTCACAGCTCACATCATAATCCCTGTCTCTGTCACCAGTCAGTCAAGCTATTTTTTTTACTTCTTTTTTATATATTTTAAAATTTTGTTTGTTATTGTTTCATCACCGTTGACTAAAAAAACAACAAAAAGGTAGCTCAAAAATATGATACTTTCTCTATCACTCACAAAAACAGAAATGACATGATTAGGGAGCCTGACACCCCTTTTATATTATCTTTGTGGGAACAGAAGGGAAACTTGCCACATAGGGGAGAAATTCAGACTTTCCATTGATTTCAGTGCAAACAGCTAGGCATGAAAAAGTGGAAAATCAGCATTTTTTGTGAAAAAGTTCTTGCGTTGCAGGAAGTGCCATTTTTCTCCTGTTTCGAATTTGAGGTACACAATTTCACCCAACCCTACTTTTAATCATATGACTCCCCAAAGGATTATTTTGAAATGATTTTTAAAGAGAGAGTGGGAGCTAAATAAATACAGAGAGTGAAGCAAGGCATTCTTGGAGAAAAATGTGAAAGTACAGTAGTTACAGATCACTTACAATGTCCTTATGCCTCACAAACTTCCCAACTGAAATCTCATTTCCTAGTTCTTGTAAGGTGTAACTTGTATATACCTTGCAGGGCAGCATTCCATCACAAGGTAATCACACGTGCAGTAAGAGCCAATGTTGTGACACCTGATACGCAGACATTTGTGATCCTGTATAACTAGTGATTTATGAATGGCTTCAGAAATTGGCTTACAATGTCATCACATCAATTATTTGCCTTTGAAAAAAAAGAAGAAAAAAAAGATTAAAGGTTTGGAAGTCTGCCATGAGTTACAAAGACCACAAAGCTGTAATCTTCAAACAGTGTTTCTAGTTTGTAGATGCAGCGTAGAATAGGCAGAGTTGTGTATGAGAAAAAAGAAGGTGTCAATAAAAGGATACAGTTCAATTGTGCTTGACAGCAAGTCTTTGTTGCACAAATGTCTAACATGTTTTTCACAATATGAAACTGTGATAACAAACATAACTTCAGCTGTGTCAAGAAAACTGTGCTTGAAAATATGTGAAAGCTTGTGGTATGGTTTGCATACATGTCAATTCTATCATATTTTATATATATATGGGATATTTAGGGTAACAATAATGTCCCTACATATGCAACAATATCAACGAATGAACTCTAATTGTTTGGGCCATATGCCATATGAACTAAGAAAAGTATGTACATTATTGGACAAACTAGCCGTACCACATACAACATATAAACATTCCACAGACTGTCATTGATTTAAATGGAGTTTTGAACCCCTTCAATGCTAAAGATGTCTCCATCATAATGCTTCTCTATGCATTGGAGACAGCACTAGCATTTCACGAGTTAAAAGCGATATGCTACCTTTTTCGTTGTACTTAAGGGCCTTAATGTGTAATGAGTTGGAGACATCTCTAATATCCAATTGGTTAATGAAGGTTTCTATTTTCCTCATCAACAATAAGCCACTGTTCTGCCTTGTTCATACTAGCAACACCAATTTAGAAATAAGTTATGTGGGAGACAGCTTGTGCAGTACATAGCATGGCAGTCAGACTGGGCTATTCACTGGGTTGAGTATCACCTGCACATGATGCAACCCATAGCAGCTTGTTGCAACATTCCTGTGTTGTCTTCAAAACAAATTGCAGTGAAGTTGCAACATATGAGATGTGCACCACAGCAAATCATTGACATGGACATCTTGTGGGTTATGATGCAGATCTCAGTCTTCAATGATTAAGGGACTCATGTCGACAAAAGCACTCATGGATAACATCAATGTGGGTTGGCTAACCAAAATCCCCACATGTGACAGAATCCCCAGGATAACATGAGATATGACAGATAAATAGAATGCGAGCCTTGTTCATGTCAACATCTTGCTTGCGTTGAGGTAATCATGTGAACTAACCCTAGATGTGTAAATCCAACTATGCACACTTACTTATACCATACAAGTCTTGTAGACCACTAGTAGCATTACTAAGAATTCGGACTATAAATTAACGTTTTATCATGTCTGTTAACCAACTTACTGCATTCCTTAGATTTTAAGTGGAATTTTCCAATATTTTACTGTGATGGTAACACAAGTAATTAATTGGTTTGTAAATTAGGTTCTGTGGAAACTCAGGGTTCCCTGAAGAAGAAGAAGAAGAAGAAGGGGTTCCACAGAATAAGTGTAAGTATTGCCATACAGGGCAATAATGTTGGATTATCAGACAGTGTATGTTTGGTTCTGTGACTACCACTGAACGTGTGGTAGACTGATACTTTGTAAAACTGACATTTTATTATATGGAGTTATGTCAAGTAATGTGCAATAATTTAGTATTGAAAGCATTCAAGGTGTTAAAGTCTATGACTATATTTCCTCCTTTTCTCTAACACCAAGACATTTCCACAATAACTTTGCTAGTTTCAGGCTATGCCTAAGAATTCTTATTGGGATGGGGGTCTACCTGTGGAAAAGGCAGGGGGCAGTGTGTGAGGTCTATTGCTATCATTGCTGTGGGAGAAGGCTGGGGGTCAGTATGTGCAGTTATATGACAGAGATGGGCAACATAAGGCCCTCCAACCTGCTGGCAGACACATATCATTCCCTGTCTGCAGTGGAAAAAGTAGAACAACTGCACGAAAAAAATGAAGATGTTAATTTTGTCTTTTCGTAAAAGGTTTCGTCCATCCATACTAAAGATGCTGATCTACCAAGAAGACTTGGAGAATTCTGGGGAAACCAACTGTACCATGGGGACAAATAAAAATTCCCCAAATTTAATATAAGTGAGCTTTTAACCCCCTCAATCCCGGAGAAGCATCTAACATTACAGTGATTTTACATCCTCTCTAGAAGTCAAAGAGTTAACCCCCCGTTTCAGTCAACTAGTGTTTTTATTTGGCCCTATGGTGCAGTTAGGTTGTCCCAGAATTGTTCCAGTTCCTCAGCCACACTGTCTTATAGTGACGTAACTAGAATCTACTGGGTATTGTGCACCCCCCGCCCTCCTTCATGGTCTGGAGCTAGTTTGTATCACACATTGACAAACTAACAGGCACACTAGGTGCAGATCATTACAGGAGCATCTCAGAAGATCTCTGCAAAACTAGGAAAGACAGAGAGGAGACTGTCAGGGAGCTGATGCATCCTGATTCATGGCCCACATGTTGCTTGTTATCACTTTAGTGGCAGAGGTGTGTCCAGCACATTTCTTTAGACACATCCCAGGTGATCAAAGGGTTAATGAGTAGTGATGATCGAGCACCCCAATGCTCGGGTGTTCGGGTGCTCTGGCCGAGCGCCCCTGGAGGCTCGAGTGCTCGGCCGAGCACCCGAGCCCCATTGAAGTCAATGGGAGGACTTGAGCAATACACCAGGCACCCCCTGCTCTGATGAGGGGAGGGTGTCTGGTTCATAGGAAAAGGTCAGAAAATGATGGAAACACCACAGAAATGGTTCAGGGACAGCATAGGGAGGATGTCTGGATGCATCTTGGACTCCAACGTCGCTGCTGGGAACGATGTTTCACCCGTAGTACGCCATTTTTACAGACTGACCGTAAAACACACAAAAAGGAAGATAAAAACGATTTTAGGCGAAAAATTGTTACCAAACAGTATTTGCTGTATATTTACTTGAACTATCAGGATCACGTCCACTTCCCCATCCCTTTTTACCCGCCTTCTTCATATTAAACGGAAATATGCCGGTAATCTGCGGCTAGGCACACGAAACAGAATGTGACGCTAATCTGCGGCTAGGCACACTAAACAATATGTGACGCTAATCTGCGGCTAGGCACACTAAACAGAATGTGACGCTAATCTGCGGCTAGGCACAGTGAACGGAATATGTGACGTTAATTTGTGAATTTGCACACTAAACAATATGTGGCGCTAATATGCAGCTAGGCACACTAAACAGAATGTGACGCTAATCTGCGGCTAGGCACACGAAACAGAATGTGACGCTAATCTGCGGCTAGGCACACGAAACAGAATGTGACGCTAATCTGCGGCTAGGCACAGTGAACGGAATATGTGACGTTAATTTGTGAATTTGCGCACTAAACAGAATGTGACAATAATCTATGGCTAGACACACGTTTAAAATGGCCCTTTTTGTCGCTGCGTTGTACAATATTTGTCCCTGTGCACCTAGTACAATGTCACCTTACTAATATCCCACCTTAAAAAAAAAAATGAAATTGTGCCCCCCCAAACAAAATATAAATGCTGCCCCCACACACAACAGTCCTAAAAAGGACTTTTGGGTCTTGAAATACTACCAACACTTTTATTCTCCCTACACTGACTTTCCCTGCCTGATCGCATCTCTCCCTGGCTGAGAATGAGCAGAACTCGCGAGTCGGGTGCTATACAGCACCCGATCACGAGTTCTGGCCAGCCAATCAGTGTAATGCCAGCAGCCAACATGGCTGCTGGCATTACACTGATGTCAGAGCCTCCCCGCACGTTTATTGGCTGCGCAGCAGCCGCGAAACGTGCGGGGAGGAGACCCGAACATGGCGGGCGAGCACATGCGGTACTCGTACGAGTACCGCCATGTGCCGAGCAGAGCGATGCTCGAGCCGAACTGAGCTTCGGCCGAGCATGCTCGCTCATCACTATTAATGAGGAAAAGGGAAGGGGTTCACAGCGTTATTCTCCTTTCAGGCTGGGAAGCAGCTATGTGTGATGATGTCAGTGGCTGCCAGTGAATGTAGAAAAGTATTCTGAATGAAAAGGGTTACAGGATAGTGCATAGATGAGGGATGCATTTGGATGCCAGGTGCTGTTGCAAGTGTGCCCTTTGCATCCCCTGTAGTTTGCCCCCTGCTGCCTTAGGCCTTGCTATGCTTTGGAGTTTTACCTCAGTACTGAAAGGACAGGTCATTTGTTCTATTTAAGAAGCAGTGCATGATAATACTTACCCTTTCTATATATCCATTTGGAAAGCTTTTATTTTTTTCAAAGGCAAACATCAGTTTCCACTCTGTGACTGTTAATATTGTTTTGTTTTTTAGAGAGTGGTTGTGAAGTTGGAAAGAGAAAGCTCTCATCTATCTTTCCTGTGGGTGGTCTGTAATGCCTCAAATTAAACAGTTGTATCTGCTGTGAACATACAGACCTCCCACCATGGACTACAAACACAAACGCAGAACATCAAAACCTTTATTGGTCTCCGCTGGCTGCATTACTGTGAACTTAGAAAGATCTGCAGGGAAAAAAAACGTAGTTCAAAAATATAACTGAAATTTATAAAACAAAGCAAAAAAAAATACCATCCAGTTGTTTAATTTGTCTGTGAAAGTTACCTCGCAAACATTGATTTGGATATCAAGCAAAACGGAGTATGGGGAAAAAGCCCTTAATCCTACTCACATTGTTTTCATTTTGATTTTTTTCATCAAACCAAAGAGATACAATTCTGGAGCAGACCAATCCTATATAATAATTTGCTAAATGTGTGTTTGTCAGAAGCCGTCATGCGCAGTAGAGACGGCTGCGCGCGCTGCAGTCATGTGCACTACAGACTGCCCGTGCTGTGGCTGATAACGGAGTGGGGCTCTGACTTCAGACTGTAGTCCTCTCTGCACACTGCAGTCATGCCCACTACAGACTGCCCGCGCCATGGCTGATAACAGAGCGGGGCTCCAAATTCAGACCATAGTCCTCTTTGCACACTGCAGTCATGCTCACTACAGACTGCACACACCACGGCTGATAATGGAGCGGGGCTCCGAATTCAGACCGTAGATCTCTGTGCACTGCAGTCATGCACACTACCTACTGCCAGCTCTGCTGCTGATAACAGAGCAGGGCTCCAAATTCAGACTTTAGTCCTCTCTGCGCACCAAAAGTGCACAGACAGGACTACGGTCTGAATTTGGAGAGCCCCACACTGTATCAGCCGTGGCACAGGCAGTCTGTACTATGCATGACTACACCGCGGCCGTTGCTGGGTGGCACTGTGGCCCGTGTACACGGGCTCTTCAACTAGTTGTACCATAAATGGGAAGTAGATATGTTGAAAATCTCTGTTACTATAACAGGCCTTTTTTAACATCCTGAATGCTAGATAGAACTCCAAATATTTCCTCTTTAGCAATCAGTGGATTTAAAGGGACACTAATGTCCCATAAAAAATACTTATTGTTTTGTAGAGCTGAAACTAATAAACTAAGTGCAACAAACCCTATCTCTCAAATTACTATGGTTTGAGAGATACAGGGATTCAAAGTTCCCCCCTCCCTCCCCTTCTCCTGATGTCAGAGACTAGCTGACAGCAGGAGAACCCGGTCCGGGGACCAGCAGGAGGCTCTGCAGCAGAGTCGGAATTGCGTTACTTAAAAAGAATTCAATCATTGGAAAGGTCTACAAAGTGTGCTTTACAGCTGACATCAGGAGAAGGGGAGGGAGATGGGAACTTGAATCCCTAAATCTCTCAAACTATAGAGGTTTGAGAGATAGGGTTTGTTGCACTTAGTTTATTAGTTTCAGATCTACAAAACTATAAATAATTTTTTGGGGACATTATTGTCCCTTTAAATCAGTGAGAAATTGTATCCCCTGTGCTGCAGATGGTTTGCTCCAAATTGCATCCCTTTAATGATGAATATGGCACTTCTGCATACCTCCCAACATTTCAAATTGCCAAATAGGGACACTTCTAGGGGGTGTTGCTGGGGGCATAGCTGATGGGCAGGGCATTACCAATAATTTTAGGGTATTTCCTGACTTATTGACACCTCATTGTGTAACCTAATAAATGACTTATAAAAAGACACATTATTTTATTTACACAGACTAATTTATAAACACATATACTGATGTTTAAGCAAACAATAAATGTGAGTTGTATTGCTGTAGAGCACTATGATACACTTATTTACACACAATCTGATCTCCTAAAAAGAGGGACATTAGGGTGGGAAAGAGGGACAGAGGGATTTGGGTCTGAAAGAGAGACTGTCCCTCCTAATGCTTCTGTATTCTGCTGGTTTTCTTTTAACCCTTTGAGTGCCAGAGGAGTACTCAATGTATTGTGCAACAATACATTGCATACCCCCTGGCACTCAGAGGGTTAAGCTTTGAAGTGCACTCTACCCTATACTAATTGCTTATAGTAGCAAGCTGCATGAGCAACTGCCCAGATGTGATGTTTGAGTAGAACACTAATAGGTACATTTCCACATGCTGAGACAGCAGATCAAACAGACAAAAATGATTGTGCAAAGAAAAAAATAGGTACTAAAACACAGGGAGAAGGCAACATGCGGCTCTCAAGCTGTTGTTGGATTACAGCTCTCATTAACAGCAGCCAGCCACAGGCTGGCTGAGGATAATGGTACTTGGAGTCCAGTCTCAGCATCAGACCCACTGGCTTTCAATCCTTGGGGTAAAGAAAATAAGAGCCATGACAGAGAGGCTTTCGCTGCACTGAAATATCTAGTGAAGGATTTCCCATTAGACAGAGTAGACAATGCCTAGTGTGCCTATTTGGTGGGGCACCTCAGCTGTGCTGGCCATACCCACTAAGTAAAATTGTGAACTAAATTACTTACACCGGTTTCTGGTTTTCATTCTCTGGTTTATTTTCTATTTTACAAATTGCTGTAATGTCCAGATTATACGGTAATTTGGATTGTATGTTTATATATCTCAGTAGTGGTCATTTTATTTAAAGGGGAACTTTCACCTCAGAATTTTTTTTACCAGATGTTTAAACAGTTAAGCAGTGTTAGGAACAGTGCTTCTTATTTTTTATTTTTACATACTTTGTAAGATATTTGATGTCCAAGGTATATTTGATGTCCAAACTGTGTATCTTCAGTACAGCTCTCAGGACTTCTCAGCTCATTCAGTAAAATACTAATCGTAGCTTACTGTAACGTTAGGAGCCGTTCACACCACACCGAAATGAAGCGTGAATGTGCTCCCTGGGGCAGCTGGGAGGGAGGTGGGAGGAGAATGACACTGTCCTGAGAGCTGTGCCGAAGATACCAGTGCCGCAAAATGCAGAAGTACACGGCTTCGACATCAAATATCTTACAAAGTATGTAAAAATAAGAAGCACCTTTCCTAACACTGCTTAACTGTTTAATCATCTGGTAAAAAAATTTTCTGAGGTGAAAATTCCCCTATAGGGTACATAGCAAGTTGCCTTGTCATTAAAGGAGGTTGTCTAACAGCTATGCTGAGTTCCCTTAGCTTAAAAATCTCCCTTTTACTCAAGGAACACCCTGCAGATCTCTGTAATTTTCATTGCTAGGTGACATCAGCACCTCACTCAGTCCTCGTTGGAGAGGTACAACATTTCTACCCTTTCCATAGATGCCCCTTGTCAGCAAATTTGCAGTAGATGACGGAAAAGGAGTATTTTGAACTAGTTATTAGACAACCTCCTTTAGTTACAAGGCCATTTCCTATATATCCTTTATTGCCCCTTTAAGTGTTTTTTTTTTTTTTAGACTAGCAGTATTTTCTGTACCAGGCAACAATAAATATAGCTAAGTGTGTCGTCATCTTAGGGAAGGTGCCCTGTCTAGGGATGGATGAGATATAAATCTGGCCATACAGAGTCAAAATTGGGAAGGAAAAAAAGAAACGAAAAAAAAAAAGAACAGAAATATTAAAAATAAAACACTTTTAGATAAGGGTGAGCAGTCTGTTGTGGGATATTTTTTAGTTTTCTTTTTGGTTCCAAATAGTTAAATCTGCTTTAGATTCATATTGAAAGGAAATCATCTAAAAGTGATTTAAAGCTTAATGCCAATCAACCAAGCTACTTAAATTAAACATTCTCCCCTTAATACTACTTGGGTTTTCAAGGCGTTCCTTTCCTTTTGAGACTTGGCTAATACTGCTTACTAGTGGAATAATGTTACTAAATTGGAGGAGAGGCTCTCTTGATGAAGTCTTACAAATAGTTTCATGTCTGCACCAGTATGCGCCAAATTGATCATACTTTCTATTGCATATTTGTCACAGACGTGGCAAGGCAGGCTAAGGTAGCCTCTGGGCAGAGCACAACACTTGAGAACTACTTGTAGATTTCTCATTTTAATTTATACCCTCTGCTACTGTTAGTTAAGTTGTCGCTGAGGGTGTCACTTAATGTAGACTAGAGTCTTTATCTCATTTCCAGTTACAGCAAGTACGGAGGATAGTTTCAGACCCTGCTAAATTATGCAGGAGATAATTATGCGAAATGTTATACAGCTGACACGTTAGGAGCAGCGCTACAAGAAATTAAATCATTTATAGGGCTTCTTTATTGCTATCTAGGTACCTCAGTTAGATATAGCTAAGAACTTCCCTAGGTGTCTACTTTTTTTGGATTGCCTACTGTGATTGGACATGGGGTGATAGCCACTCAAATACAAGACTTACAAAACCCATCTGTAATGGCTTTTAATAGTGCTTGGGATATTACAAATAGACTATAAAGTTCCCTTGTCCCATATCTGTCTCAATGCAACAACTGTATTAAGAACATCTTACCAAGGGCATCAGATATGAAATTATAGAATTCTTTACTTGCAGTAGTGATTATGTTGTTTACATGTTTAGATACCCATATAGAAAAACATTGTACTGGGGAAACTCCATGAGTATATAAGGGAGCATAAAAATAAATATCACAACTGTGATAGTAAGACTCCCTGGTTTACATTTTAAGGAGCCAATGCATAGTTCTTCACATCTTAGATTTAAAGTGATAGTAATGTTTCACAAAAACAGCAGCTCCAATTAATCTTCATAGTATTTGAGCCATAGCGTTGTAGTTCAAGAGTAATTGAATGATAAAGATTCCCCCTCCCGTCCCTTTTACCAAGTGTAAGCCACCTTCCCTCTGATGTGGAATCTGGACTTGAGACCAGACAGCTCACAGTAAGGGACAATCTTCTTACTGTGAGAACAATGAAAACCCTATCCCCTTGACGGGTTTGTCAGGTTTTTCCCTTGTGCTATTTGAAGATTGTCCCTCTCTACGATCCATCTAGATGCCACCTTAGTGCTCTGAGGTGAGCAGTGTTACATCAGTAAGGGGAGGGAGAAGGATATTGTATCATTCAGTTACTCTTGAATTACATCTCCGACCGTATTGAAATAGCAATGTCCATGGCCCAAATACTATGAAGATTGATTGGAGCTGCTTTTATTGTGAAACATTACTATCCCTTTAAGGTAAAAGACTGTGAAGATTCCTACAGGGGTGGAGACTACATTACACTACTGAGAAAAAGTTTGTGACCCTCTTTGCACATATTTCACACCTATTCCAAATTTTAATGGAAGTCCTAGAGGACAGATAAAGATAAAATGATTAAACAAATGTCAAACAAACATAGAGCTTTGTCAACATTTCTCTATCCACAACTGATTCAACTGATTCAACACTCAATGTTCAAGTGTGAGAAAGTATAAGAACCTTTAGATTTATTACCTAATTGTACCTCCTTGAGCAGCAATGACCACAAGTAAGTATTTTCTGTAACTGATGATCATTCTCATATTGGTTTTATGGAATTTTAGGCCATTCCTCCTTTTTTAACTGCTGCATGAAAACAAGAAGGGTGAAATTAAAATCAATAATTATGGGAAGGAATTGGCTTTTTTTACTAAGTATAATGTAGCCCACAAAAAAATTAGTAGAATCTAGAGCATTCCTCCAAAACCCTTCCAATTAATTAAGTATTGTAGGAGCTCTCTGACCTTACGAGAGTCCATGATACTTTGTACTTCGTATTCCTTGTGATCTGCAATTCTCACGGGAACAGGATGGACAGGAGCAGAGGTATACCGGTTGCAGACGAAGGGCTTCAACAGAAAGACATGGAAGACGTTATGGATACGCATATTGGCAGGAAGTTCCAAGGAATAAGCCACAGGGTTAATTTAGCGTAGAACACGGAAAGGACCAATGAATCGAGGAGCCAGCTTATTACAGGGAACCTGGAGGTTCAGATTCCGTGATGACAGCCACACTCTCTCCTCCACCTGGAAGGTAGGTGCCGGTAAAATGCCTACGATCTGCCTGCCTCTTCTGCCGTTGCACGGTACAAAGTAGGGTATGCTGTACCCAATCCCAAGAGAAATGGAGCACCCTCAAATGCTTATCAAGAGCCGGAATCTCCTGTGCCTGAAAGACCTCAGGTAGGACTGCAGGTTGAAACCCATAGTTGACCAAGAATGGGGAACTCCATAAGGAAGAGTTAACAGCACAATTTCTGGCAAACTCCGCCCAAGGTAACAAGGTATCCCAGTTATTGTGGTGGTCCGAGATGTAACAGCTGAGAAATTGTTCTAAGGCTTGGTTAGATCGTTCTGCCGCACCGTTAGACTGAGGGTGGTAAGCAAAGGAAAATGCCAACTGGATGCCCATCTGAGCACAGCAACACCTCCAGAAACGAGACACAAACTGGCTTCCTCTATCGGATACAATTACCCTGGGTGTGCCATGGAGCCAAAAGACTTCTTTAGCGAATACCACCTCCAACTCCTGCGCAGAAGGTAAACCCTTGAGTGGTATGAAGTGGGCCATCTTAGAGGACTTCTCCACAACCATCAGTATGACTGTGAAGCCCATGGAACTTGGAAGGTCGACCATAAAATCGATGGAAAAATGTGACCAAGGACTTTCCCGTTGTCTACCGGCTGGAGCAACCCAACCGGAAAGTGTCTAGGCGACTAATTTTGAGCACAAGTTGTGCAAGCTTCAGTGAAGGCAGCACAATTGGACCTGAGACTTGGCCACCAAAATACCCATGACAAAGACCAAATCAATTGGTCACGGCCAATGTGACTAGCTATTTTTGAGGTATGGTAGGTCTCCAAAAGCTTAATGCGCACCTGAGCAGGCACAAAGCACCTTCCATCAGACTTCTCAGCCGGGGCAGCTGCCTGGGCTGCCAGAATTTCTTCTCCCAGGGGGGATGTAAAACAAGTTCTAATGGTAGCCAGGATCCTATCTGCTGGAATAATGGGAGTCGGAGGAACCTCCTCCCTGGACAGGCTGCAAAACTGGTGAGACAAAGCGTCAGCTTTCACATTCTTAGAACCTGGAAGATAGGAAACCACAAAATTAAACCTGAAAAAGGAACAGTGCCCATCTGGCTTGCCTGGAGGACAAGAGCTTAGCTTCAGAAAGGTAAATAAGGTTCTTGTGGTTGGTTAAGATCAGGATTGGAGATTTTGTACCCTCCAGGAGGTGCCGCCACTCCTTCAGAGCCAAGATAATAGCCAGTAATTCTCTGTCCCCTATTTGATATAACATCTCAGTTAATTTCCTCGAGAAATACCCACAAGGACGTAATGCCTCACCAGGAGCTGAGCATTGAGACAACAGGGGGCCCACTCCAATCTCGGAGATGTTAACCTCCAGGATAAAGGGTAGGGAGGGATTAAAATGAACCAGAATCAGAGCTGCAGCTGCAACCAATCTTTCGAAAGAAAGCATCACTGTTTGGGACCATTCAGAGGTCTTAGCACCTTTACATGTCATGTCAGTAAGTGGTTTGACAAAGGTAGAAACATTTTTAATACATTTTCGGTAGTATTTCGCGAACCCCAAAAATATTTGGATCGCTTTCAGTCCCACCGGTCAATGCCATTGTACTACTGCGGACACTTTTTGGGGGTCCTTGGTGAATCCGGAGGGGAGATAACATAACCCAGGAAGGTTACTTGTGGCTTATAAAATTCGCATTTCTCCAACTTACAGTACAAGTTGTTTTCCCTCAAAAGACTCAACACTTTGGACATCCGGCCAATGAGTCTCCAAAGTAGGAGAATGAATGAGGATGTCATCTAAACAAACCACCACACAACTTTGTAAGAGTTCTCTTAAAACATCATTGATGAACTCCTGGAAGACAGCTTGAGCACTGCAGAGACTGAAAGGCATGACCAAATACTCATAGTGCCCACTCCGGGTGTTAAAAGCTGTTTTCCATTCGTGCCCTTCCTTTATTCGAACAAGGTTGTATGCGGCTCTTAGGTTGAGTTTCGTGAATATTTTTGACCCTATTTAAGGCAGTCAAAGAGCTCGGTAATCAAAGTTATGGCATATGCATTCTTGACCATCAGTTTGTTTAGTCCACGAAAGTCAATACACGGACGCAGCTCTCCATCCTTTTTCTTAACAAAAAAAAATCCAGCACCAGCAGGAGATGTGGATTTCCGAAAGATGCCTCTAGCCAGTGCATCTAAAACATACTCCTCCATGACTTTATTCTCTTCCATAGACAATGGATATACACGGCCCTTCAGAGGTGTTGTGCCAGGCATCAGCTCCAGAGAGCAATCATATGACCTATGTGGTGTTAAGGTCCCGGCCCGGCTTTCACTAAACACCTCCATAAATGCCTCATACTCCACCGGCAGAGCAGGGGTTTTAGCATGGGTCAGTCTTACCAGACATTAAAGACAGCGCTTAGTAAACTGCGGGGACCAAGCCAAAATGTCACACGTTTGCCAATCCATCCTGGGGTTGTGTGTCTGCAACCAAGGAAACCCCAGAATGACGACGTAATGCGGGGAGTTAATCACCTGAAATCTCAGGGCTTCGGTATGGATGGCCCCCACCCTAAGGGTTAACAAAGTGGTCTCATGCGTAATGTGTGCGGGAAGCAAGGGTCTACCATCAATGGCCTTAACGGCCAGAGGAGATGAATGAGGCTGCAAAGGAATAGCATTTTCGGCTGCAAACTCAACATCAATAAAACAACCAGCAGCACCTGAATCCAGTAACGCAGGTACAGTGGCAGGACTTTCTGCCCAAGAGAGGCAAGCCTTCAACATGAGCTTATCTGAAAAATTCTCTGGGGACTGTGATATGACACCTGAGATTTGTCCCTTAACGGGTCTTAGGTGCAAGCGTTTCCCGGGTGGACTGGACAGGAATGCAACATATGTCCAGGTCTCCCACAGTACAGACAAAGTCCCTCCCTCCTCCTGAAGGCCCTCTCCTCCTTTGAAAGCCGGGTAGTACCCACTTGCATAGGTTCACTACCTTCGATGACCAGACCAGGAGGCGAGGGAGGATAGGGTGGGTCAGAAGAATGAGGTGACAATTTACCTCTGCAGGTGCTCCCTATATGAGGGTCTCTCCCTGATTCTGGTATCCATCAGGATGCATAACAAAATCAGCTTGTCCAGTTCTCTAAGTAAATCATATGCAGTGATTTTATCCTTCAACGTATCACACGACCCTTGGAAGAAGGCGGCTACCAGGGCCTTGTTGTTCCAACCAACCACTACTGCTAGTGTACGAAAATCAATAGCATGTTCTGCTACTGTGCGGGCGCCCTGGCAAATGATCATAAAATTCTTTGAAGTCGAGACCACGC